>CAWUFW010004429.1:0-600000 GCA_963921515.1 Calotriton arnoldi | reverse complement strand
TCTTTTGCTTATTTAGGGCCGAAACTGGAACGCTCTGCCTCAGTATATAAGAAACTGCACTTCGTTAATGCAGTTTCGCAATCTTTTAAAAACATGGCTCTTCTAAATTTAGTGTCTTTAGGAGCTCCTTGCAGTTGCTCAGCGCCGGGAAACTGGATGGGTAGCTGTGCGCTTTACAAATGGCAAATAATAATAATAATAATATTGATGGGTTCATTTCAGTTCCGCTTTCTCTAGAATGGGGCATCATAGGAATGGACTGTCAACTTTGATTTCCATTGCACTAGAGAGCAGGATTCTTAGAACCTACCTTGAATCACCTCACTTCCAAATTATATGTTTGTTGCATGAGTGCAAGGAAACATTAGTTATTAACACTTTTGTTTATTGGCATTTCAAATATTACAGCAATACAGCACAATATTAACACTGAAACAGTATCCTGGTGTACATTTATCAGCCCCCACTATGGAGCTCACAGTGCAAATAGGACCAAATGATCTCCCACAAGGGATGGGGTTATGGTTGCACTTTCAGGAGGTCTAGATGCCATAAGATAATAATAAACATTTTGATACAAACTGTAACTGTGTCCTTGCATGTCCAAGTCTTGTCATAAAGTATGTGAGCAATATCAGATGCAAGAAAGTGAAGGAAACTTTTGTTATTATGAACTTTTATCATAACAATTCTAATAATTACTACACAGACATAGTAGATTCTATTGATCGGACCCTCAGCATGGCACTGAATGAATTAAAGGGGCCTTTTGTGGTAATTTGGGAAGGAGATTTTAAATGCAGGCTTTGCCCAGTTTCTAGAAATTATGTGGTGCACTGGGCTGTGACAATGAGGATTATTCCCATTTTGAGTACAACCCATTTGGTGACCATAACCCTTTGGCGTTTTGTTTGTCTATGGGCAAATTACAGCATCAGTTTCCACATTCAATACTACCAATAGAGGTCAGTCAGAACTAGGACATCCCCCGCAAATTGTTAACCGTGGATTCCAGGCACCTGCTAGCGGAACTGGGGAGCAAATGATGATGTCTTTGGAGACCGAGAGGGATTCCTCTTGCATCCTAGGGCTGTATTCTGAAATATGTAATACTGTGTTGGGGTTGTTAACACTCACAAAGATTCATAGGGAGCCCAACAACCAGAAGTGGTACGACAGAGCCTGTTCATAGGCAAATAGAGGTCAAATACATGCCCTCAAGTGGATACCTAGGGATGTAGAGGAAGTGAAGTTATACAGCTGGAATTATAAACAGGTTATCACTAATAGAAAGTCAGCTATAAGGCAGGAAACCTGGGAATAGCTGTGCATGCTTAGTATAAAGAATGATAGTCGCCTGTTCGGGAAACAGCAAATGCCTCTATTTGGGTATAATCATAATACTGTCTTGGATGCAACTAATCCACCACATAAATGGCTTTGAGCACTTTTCCAAAGTGTATGACAGCACATTAAAATAAATAACTATTCTGACATTATGACAGCCGGCTGCCCACAGAGCGACTTGGAGCTTAGAGGAAGTCAGATCAGCGATTGAGCCTAGTATAAAGAACAAGGCCCCTGGCACAGATGGGGTTCCAATTGATTTTTTTTATAGATAATATAGACTTATGGACACCTCTAATTGTCAACGTATTAAGGAGTGCAGTTTCTATAGGCCCACTCAAGTCATGGTCGAATTCTATTATCGTCCCAATTTATAAGAAGGGTAATAGAGCCGACCCTCAATGTTGCTATCCTATCTCTTTAATTGATTCAACAGCAAAGATTCTGGGTAGAGTTTTATTGGACACATTGGAGGCTTGGGTTGCAGAAAAGGGTACCTTTTCCGCTGTCCAGCATGGATTCAGGAAGGGCCAAGGGACGTTTGACCAATACCTGAGCCTACATCTAATTATCAGTAAATTTACACAGGCGAAAAAGGGCTGCCTGTACTTTGCTTTTATGGACCTTAGCTCAGCATTCAATTATGTCAGCAGAGAAAAACTATGGGGGAAGATGTAAATGGGAGTGGAGGCCCAATTAGTGCATTTTCTAGCCCACTTGCTTGAAGACGTGACTGGGTGCATTAGACATGGGTGTAATGGTGAATGCACTACCCTGTTTAAGATCAAGCATGGTTTGAGACAAGGGTGTGTACTGGCTCCCTTTCTTTTCTTTCTATATATTAATGACCTTGATACATATATTGAACACTAGAGGAGGCAGATGCGTCCAGGGTAGGAACACAAAGTCTCCCTGCATTGTTATATACAGATGACTGTGTTCTATTTTATCAAGAACTTGTGTGGGTCTCCAGAGGTTGCTGGATAGATTTGTTCTGTTTGAGTGACCAAAGATTAACGACAGTATAGCTAAGTCGCACACCATGTTTTGTGTTCCCTGAAGTATCTGAAATCCCATTTTAATAGCAGCTGTCTGCGTCCCAACTTTCCCATACTTGGTGATACCATTTGATAGTAAATGCACTGGGCACATCTAACGGAGATTAGGAAAGCCCAGTTTGAAGAAACAACTAAGGCAATTTTTAGGTTTGCTGGGAAATTAGGCTCTAAACCTCTAGATATGATGGTAAACATTTACAAAGCACACTTCTGTTCTGTTATGAACTATGGTGCAGGTATATGGGGGTATTGCAGTTTTGTGCATTTGCAATCTAGTGAGAGTATGTTTTTGGGAAACCTGCTATCCATATCTACCAGTGTGCCCACTTATGCCTGTCATATGGAGCTGAGCCTACCATATTTAGGGGACCGCATTAAGATAGCCCCACTTATGCTGTGGCGTTCTGTTTGGTTCAAGCAAGAAACCCTTTTGAATGGAGACAGAATCGCTGATGGCCCACGGCTCGATTATGTTTATAGAATACCATGGCTGAGGTATGTTAAAGAACAATTCATTATGTTAGTGAGGCCTGAATGTTTTCATAACCCACTTGACAATGCCGCTGTGGCCAAAAGGCGTTTTAAAAAATTATTTCTCACTATGTGGGGAAGGAGAAGAGAAACTCAAGACCTCAATAAGAAAAGAGTGCCTGCTTATCATGTTAGTTACCGCAAACCGTATGGAGCCCTACCTTTATTCTTTATCTTATCATCACCAGAGATTTTACTTGCTTAGGTTTGGATTTAATGTATCTCATCTTCTGTACTCTTATCTAAGAGACACCTAAGTGAATAAGGCCTTGAGCTATGTCCCTGTGATTTCGAGTCAGACCAACGCATGTTACATTTTTTCTTTTTTTTATGCGGTGCCTAGCAGCTAGCTCTGGGACAAGCCGCTAGGTTGTATCCCCACTGGTGTACAGGTAAAAAGGCTTTTGCTCTTGAATCGTACATTCCTTTACATGATTTCCAGTCAATTCATAGCTTGTGAGTGTTAGCCATTCTCATTCAGAAAGGGGGTATATTTTGAATGTACCCTTGTCACAGAGCACAGCTCTAATAAAGACCAAAACCAAAAAGGATTGGGACATCTCCAGTGGGCTTCTGTGATTGTTGAGGCAGCTGAAGGAAGAATACAGGGAATTCCAGAACAAAATTACAGGAATCGAAGGTAAAACTTTACCAAGCCATGCTGTTGACAGTAGGTTCTCTCTGCCCTCAGAAACCTCTCGGGCTCACTCCTTTTGCTATGGCTTTGATTACAGTTCTCAGGTCAGAGAATCAAAGGTGCCAAACAGAATGCTACAATGGAGTCACTATACTGTTGCAGTGTCTGCCCTTTGACCTAGTTTCATAGTAGCTCTGTGTGCAAATGGCATCAAATCAGTGCATTTGGTCCCGTGCAGGTAGGAATCTGCCAAAAATGTCACACATCACAGATATGTTTTGAACAACCTAAACCCCAGCACTCAAAAGTGAGCTGGGATTCAGAGTCACAGTGAAATGAATTACTTTAAGATGCAAGAGAACTGGTCCACTACTCAAAGTTCCAGTGTCTCTGCTAGTTTATGATAAGGGAAACCCTGAATACAGTTCAACGGGAGACTAGGTTTTACTGCAAATGGTCTACTAAAAACAAAATCACATGTGAGAGGACTACAGGGGCTAGAAGTAGACTAACACATATACATTGTGTCCCAGTGGCAAGTAAACTTTAGAGTCCTTTATGCCATTCATGCTTTTTTTTTTGATAATCAACTTTATTGATTTTTAGGAAACAAGAAAAGAGAAATAAAATAGCAAAGACAGCACAATTACAGGTTCGTAGATAAGACATAATGGGGGTGTTGGTATCGAAGTAATACTGTAAGCACAACAACTGAGCACTCTACATAAGGCGAAGAAGCAGGCTGCCAAAGGATAGAGTCCATCCTCACGGATCCCACTAACCCATTTGATCTGTCCATTTACCCCATACTCTTTGGAACTTGGCCGGGTATCCCCTGGCTTCAAAAAAGGGTTTCTCTTGAGCGGCGCACCAGTCCACCCCTCGGCACCATTTAGCTATTGTGGGAGGGGAGGGTTGTGTCCAGGCCATGGCAATATCCCGTTTGGCCACCATGATGGCCGTCCCCAGAAACAGTTTATCAGCCCGGGAGCCGTCCAGGCCATCCATAATGCCCAGGAGGAGGCGCTTAGGGTCGGGAGGTACATGCCAGCCCAAGATGTGTGTGAGTTTGGATACTATCTTGTCCCAGTATTTTACAAGGCGGAGGCAAGACCAGACCACATGATTGAAATCTGCTGGTTGGTGTCTGCAGCGGGTACAATCGGACGAGGCACGCAGTCCTGCTCTATGGAGTCGCACTGGGGTGAGGTATGCAGTGTGAAGGTAATAGTTCTGGATGAGTTGGAGTCTAGCGGAGGTAGTGATAGTTTTGGGGGCAAAAGGGCATCTCGCCAGTCCTCATCCTCAAGGTGACCCAGCCAATCCTCCCAGCGAACTCTAAGCGAATCCAGGGACTTGGGGCTGTTGTTCGTGAGGGTGCGGTATATGCGTGAGATGCCTCCCTTCCCAAGATTCCCCATCATGACCTGTGCTTCCGGTGGACTGAACTCAGGAAGCGTGGTACCCGTCGAAATGTGTGTGGTCAGGGCGTGGCGTAGCTGCAAGTATCTGTAGAATTGTGAGGCATGTAGGGAGAAGCGGTTCTGTAAGTCTAGAAAAGTCTATATATGGTCTCCCACCCATACGTCACCCAGCTGGGAGATACCGATGTAGTCCCACTGCTTAAACCCTTGTAACACTGCCACTTCACCAAGCCATGTGCCCTGCCAGAGTGGCGTTTGCTGGGTCAGTTTGGATTCCCATTGCGTATGACGTAGGGCTGAACGCGAGGCCAGGAAAACTGCCCGGGTCACCGTTGGGAGCGTCTGAGGGATGGGGGATCCGTACATGAGAGCCTGGATTTGAGGGAAGTCCATGTCACGAAGTTCAGTTCTATAAGCAGGGTCGGACCATCCTCCAGTGAACCAGTCATGAAGGACAAGCAACCTTGTGGCTAGATAATATAGGTAGAGGTCCGTCATACCCATGCCGCCGTCGAAGGACAGGATGCGGCATCGGTCAAGGGCTATCCGCGGTCTCCCACCTCCCCACAGGAACCGTGTACTCATGGCGTCGATCTCTCGAAACCAGCTTCGGGGATATTGGAAGGGAGTATTTTGAATGACATATAGGAACCGAGGTCGGATCATCATCTTAAATAATGCCAACCTTCCGAGCGGATTAAGTGGCAGGGTTTGCCAGCGGTTAAGGTCCTCCCTAGCCTTTTTAATAAGCGGGGTAACCTTCAGTGCCCATTCTAGCTCAGGAAGCAGAGCCACCCAGATGCCTATATATTTAAACGACTGCTGCCTTATGGGTATGTTAGTCTGCCAGTCAAAACATTCCGTAGAGGGGTGAAGAGGTACGAGGGTCGATTAGGCTGAGTTCAGTCGGAGGCCCGAGACCTTCTCGAAGGCTTGAAGGGATTGGAGGCATCTAGGGCCAGAGCAGGCCGGGTCTGCTAGAAAAAGCAAGACGTCGTCCGCGTATAGTGCAATTTTGGCCACGTGGTGGTTTCCCCATGCCCAGCCTTGAATAGAATCATCCCTGCGGATGAGACATGCCAGGGGCTCCATCCCCAGATCAAAAAGGAGCGGGGAGAGGGGGCAGCCCTGTCTAGTTCCTCTTTGGATTGGGAGTGTCTCAGAGAGGGTCCCATTAATCAGCACCCTGGCTTTAGGGTTTGAGTATAGGACTCGGACGAAGCCCCGAAACTGCTGACCCATACCCATTATTGTGAGCACCTCATCGAGATATAGCCAGTCCACCGTATCAAAGGCCTTCTCGAAATCTACGAGAAGAAGCGCTAGATAGGGGATAATTGCCTGACGATTTGCAAGCGCTAGATGGAGGCGCCTTAGGCAAAGTCTGGTGCTACGAGCCGGCATAAAGCTGCATTGGTCTGGATGGATCAGCTTGTTTAGGAGCGGGCGCAGGCGGTGAGCCAACAGCGTAGCGTAGACTTTGATTTCAGTGTTAATTAGGGAGATTGGCCGGTATTCTGCACAGGTGGACGAAGGCGGTTGGGTTTTGGGGATGACCACAATGGTTGCCGTATCTGTCTCCGGGGGAAATGCCCCGACCTCTGAAATGTGCTGGAACAGGGCTGAGAGATGGGGGACCAGGAGCTCCCGATAGGACGCATAATATTCCTGAGGGAAACCATCAGGGCCCGGGGTTTTCTGGGACGCCGGTTGGGAGATCGCTGCACCTATCTCCTCTGGGGTGAAGGGAAGGTCTAGACTAGCCGCTTCTGAGTGCGACAAGCAGGGAATGTGGACTTGCAGAGAGTCGAGAAAGTTCGGGAGAGTACCCTCCAGCTTGCGTGCTGAGTATAAACAGGTGTAATAACCTGCAAAAGCCTGTGCAATCTCGGCTGCGGTACGGCAAACGGTTCCTGAGGATTCACGGATCTCAGGAACTATCCGATTTGCCAGGGGGTATGAGGCCAGTCTGTGCAGGAGCCTCCCATTTTTATCTCCCCAGCCATACACGCGGGCGACAGATGAGCGCCTCACAGCAGCTTAGCTGACTCTAAAGAGGTTTGTTTGATTTCTTCGCGTAAGGCTGCCAATTGCCTATCGTGGGCTCCGTTCGGGGTCCTGGCACTGTCGGTCTCCAGTTGAAGCGCCTGCGCCTCAAGAAGGGCTAAGTGGCTATCCTTGGCCCCTGTTGTGCCTGAAGGTGGCTTTTGGCCACACCCCGGATGGTAGCTTTACTTGCTTCTCAGAGTGTGCCCGGGGAAGACACTGAACCCTGGTTCGTGAGGAAGTATTGCCGAAGTTCCTACCCGATAGTCTTGCGGAATTCCTTGTTTTGGAGGAACCAAGCATTCAATCGCCACATAGGGCGCAATCCGTCAGGGGAGTCCCCCAGCTGCATGAGCATTGCTGAGTGGTCTGAGATTCCCCGGGGGAGGATGGACATAGTGGACACGCGCCGACAATCTGGGGCTGGCATGAAAATCATGTTGTTATGTGCGTGGGAGTGGTGCGCTGCCGAAGTGTGCGTGTATTGGGAGACTCGAGGGTTCCAGATCCTCCATATGTCGCAAAGGCCCAAGGTGGCCGCCCATTCGGTCAATTTCTTAGCGTGGGTCAACCTGGAGGGGATGCCTGTACTGTCAAGGCTAGGCTGCATGACCGCGTTGAAATCTCACAGAATCATTTGTCCCCAGGGCAGAGGGGAAATAGTGTCAGCCAGGAGCCATAGCGATGAGGCAAGTGTCGCAGGAGGGATGTATATGGATAGGAGATTAAGGGTATTCCCACCTAGCATCCCTGAGAGAGTTACAAATCGCCCTTGCGGGTCCCTGATAATGTGAGAGGGAACAAATGGGAGGAACTTTTTGAGAAGGATGGCCACCCCCCGGGAGCCCCTGTTGAAGCCCGAGTGCCACACCCTATCAAAGCCATAACGTGCCAGAAAGGCGCAATGAGACCCCATGAGATGAGTCTCCTGAAGCAGGAGGATATCGGGGGAGTGTCGCTGGGCATATTTCAAGACTGCAGTGCGTTTGATGCGGTCAAGTAGGCCGTTTACGTTCCAGGACATGACCCGGAGAGAATTATAGCCGTGGTTTGTGTGCATCATGAGGAGCAGGTGATGCAAGGGGTATGATGGGCCGTACCCTGTGACTCGCCCGGGGTTGGGTGCAAGGCGGGTGCAACCCCCCAGGGCGCCGCCCAGTGAGCGGGGCTGCCATGCGTGTGAGGGAATCTTGTGTCGAAGTGCTTTGTGCTGCCAGCAAAAGAAAGGGTAATGTAAAACATAAAACTAAACAGTGGACAACGGTCCTGAAATCACCCTCCCTCCCCCCACCCTATACTTCTGGAACTGAAGCATCTGTCGCCCGACAACTTAAGAGAACAAGCTAAACAATAGCACTTAGCGCAGGAGATGCGTAGTGGATCCCTCCACCTGTGTCGGATGTAGATGCGGCATCAGCAGTGTCAAAGTTTACATTACGATACTGCAGGGTATGTGTCTCTGATATTCAGGAAATGATGAATCCTTATGTCTCTGTCACCGTCCGTCCAGGGGATTCTCAGATTACTGGGCTACGGAAGAGATCCGAGTCCGTGGCCGCCCGATCCAAGGTGCCCATGGGGATGCAGTCCCTGGAAGAATCCTCTGTGGATCTTTTCCTTTGTCGGAGTTGGGAGCCTGGGGGGGGTGCCCGTGTCCCTGGGCCCATGGACAGTTGGGCTCAACGATCTGGGGGTTCCTGTGCGGCCTCCGCGTCCCTTGCGGGATTGTGTGCGCCTCCTGCGGTGTTTGGGAGACAAAGGTTGCAAGGCCTGGGAACTAGAGTGTGCAGGCGAATCGTTTGAGCGGACCCTGAGGGGGTGTTCCTCGGTCAGCCAGGTCCAGGCAGCCTGAGGGGAGTCAAAGAACTGTGTTTTGCCCTGAAAGATGACACGGAGACGGGCTGGGAAGAGGAGCCTGTATTGGAGGCCAAGGTTGCGCATTTTCTGTTTGACCTCCGTATAGGAACGTCGTTGGGCCTGCACTTCCCTGGTGTAGTCCGGGAATACCATGATGTTGTGATTTTGAAACCTCAAGGTGCCCAGGATCCGTGCCTCGCGCAGGATCGCATCACGGTCTTTAAAGTTAAGGATCCGAGCGATTATAGGGCGGTGTGGAGCCCCGGGCGGTGGCTTAGGTGCAAGGGAACGGTGGGCTCGCTCGATTGCAAACCAGGGTGAAAGTGTGTCTTTAGGCATCCAGGATGAGATCCACGTTTCAAGGAAGGCAGCCATCTGCCCCTGTTCACTCCCCTCCGGAAATCCTACCAAGCGTAGATTGTTGCGGCGTGAGCGATTTTCGGCATCTTCAGCTCGCCTGTGTAGTTCCTTAGTGTGGGATTGTAAGTGGGCCACTTGCTCCTTCAATTGGTGAACATCGTCCTCCACTGTGGAGAGGTAGGTCTCAGCCTCCGAAATTCGGGTCGTAGCGTTGCGCAGATCCTGCCGGATGAGGGACATGTCAATGCGGACCTCCCCAATCTTCTCCTCCACCGAGGTCCGAGATGCGTTGATTGCCTGCTGGATTGCGGCCAGGTCATTACCCTGGAGAGACAGGCCACCCACAGCCCCTTCCGAGGGGTCGTGTTCAACGGTGGTGAATTGGTCCATTTTCGTTTGCGTTTGGGAGGTGGAGGATTTAGGGCCTCGGTCTTTCCCCATGTTTGGTGGCAAAAGTGTTCCGGTGGGATCAGAGCCGTGGCATTCCTGAGTCAGTCTCTTGCAGACCAGGGTCACCAGACCGTCCGGCCCCCTCGTAGTGTGTCAGAGTGAGGGTGTCCCAGGATTCAGGCTGAAAGGTTCATGAGCGGTGGAGCACCATGAGTTCGGAGCGAGCAGCCCCCCCGGAGGGTCATGTGGGTGGGCTCAGCTGCAGGGGCGACTCCCCCGGGAATGGACGGGTGTGACCAGGGGTCCGAGGGGAGGGCGGAGTTCCAAAGCACCGAGGTGTCACACCTGAAGGCTGGCGATGAACCTGGATGGAGCCTCAGTGTGGGACAGGCAGGGGGTCATCGAGCCGGGTCCCCTCCATCTGTGAGATGGAGCAGTTGGAGGGCCTCCGGCGGGCCCAAAGAACCACAAGGATTACTCGTGTGGAGTGCCAATCGGGGGGGCCTCTCCGGGGTTAAGGAGCAGTTCGGATGGTAGAGTTTGAGGGGGTGCGTCAGAGGCCCTCCACCCCAACCAGTGCTTCCCGGGGGGGGGGGGCAGCTCACCTCTCAAGTCGTCCGGATGGCCCTCGCCTCAAGCCCGATCGACACACCTCCAGCACCAGCAGCTCTCACCGGGCCCGGTCTGCGCGATCCACCAAGCCCAGGGGGCCAGCCGGTGGGGAGGGAACAGTGCAGGCCTCCGGGCGTTTGGTGTGTCCGGGGCCCCAATCAAATTTGCACATTAGTTGCCCACTCCTACGGGCCTCACCAGGCCTGTGGTGTCTGGGGGGTCTCTGAAGCAGGCCCGAGCCGCGATCTCGCCTTCTGTCGGGGGGGGGAGCCACCTCTGCTCGCCCCTCAGGACAGTCAAGGGCTTCTCCGCCCACCACCCGGCGGGTCAACTGTCAGCGGGGCGCCACTGATGGGGATCAAGCAGGCCTGGTCGTCCACGGCCCGTGGCCCGCCTCCGGTCCCAGATTTCGAGAAGGGGGGCCGGTGGGGGGTGGATTACTCCGGGGATGCAGGTCCAATTAGGTGCAGTGGCTCTTCACTACCTGGCCCTGGATTGAAGTTTTCCCCCGGCTGCACACCCCCGGATCAGCAGGAGCAGGGGGCACTCACCAGCTACACTCCTGGGCCCGCGGCCCCTTCCGCCGTCGGCAATCAAGCCCGCTCAAGCCTCCGTCGCGCAGCCCGGGCCTGGACAGCCCCCTTTCTCTATGCCAGTCCCAGCTCAGCTCCGCCCTCACCGACGAGGGCCGCAGGAGATCAGGCCGGGTCTCCACCGGAGCCTCCACTCGTCCGGCCGCACCAGGGGAAAATAGCACGGGCACCTGGCGGCCAGGTCCGCAGCTCCAGCCCGCAGGCCGCACCAGGCACCACCAGGGAGACAGCGGGTGAGCCTATTGCGCCGTCCTGTAGGCCGCGGGGGTTTATAGGCCTCCGCTGCAGTCTCGATCCGGCGTGGGGACGGCGGCTGGGATCGAATCGAGGCGGCCCAAGGTCCAGGACACCCCAGTGCTCCTAAAGTATTGGTGGATGCGCCGTGGTGCCCCGCGGCCCTCTGAGATCTCAGGAGCCGGGGATAGGATGCGGTGGTGGGCCGCAGCGAGGGTCTCAGCACCAGAAGGCCCCAGCCGGTGGCTGGCAGGCGCACAGGAGGTTTCCGGGTCTGCGCTATAACGACTCTGCATTAATAAGGCAGTGGTAGTGTGTAGGGCTTAGATTTAACTGCTGATGGCTGCGGATTAAGAAGCGGATGACGGAGGGGTTCGGAGCACTCTTAGAGTGCGACCGCCATCTTGACGCTCCAAGCCACGCTCTCGCCATTGATGCTCAATCATGGTCTGTATTGGGCTCGGGAATTCACTAAACCCCCCTCACCCCATTTCCCAGTTGTAACTGGGGAAATGAGGTTAATGTATTGGGTCTAGTTGTATCCTTAAAAAGTGTATGTCAGAAACTGTAAAGGCTACAAAGAAGACTCCAACATGTTCACGTATCAATGAACCCCTTGTTTGTCTTAAGCGGTAAATTGAATAGTATGGCTCTCACAAAGCAAGGGAATGGGTGGGTGAGGTGACATAGGCTCACCCCACTCACATTCCTGTAATTTCTATTGCTGGACCACATCCCTCTTGTAACTCAGATGGCTTTGGTTCAAATATGGCCTGCAGGGATGCACGTTGGTCATGCCTCTTGGGTAGCTTGCTTCCTTCAGACAACCTTCACACAAGCTTCAGATGGTTGGCATCGTTCCTATCCTCCTGGTCAAGAGTCATCTTCTCTCTACGCACCAGACAATACATAGATGCTCCTCTTTTTCTAGGGCAGGCAACAGCAGCGCAGACTCCTAAGCTGGTTTCCAGCCTTGGGGACAACTGTAGCTTACCATGGTTCAGACCCTTCTAAGTTTTCAATTGCTAGCATCTTCCACAATTTATGGTATTAATCTTTATCAGGAGTGGAGGATATGCTTTGCCCCATTTGTTCGAGTGTCAGCTTGGCCGTGAGTAACATTGCTAGTCCCTGTGCCTTACTTTCCTTCTAAAAAAGCCCCACCGGACCACTGGAATCCTACCCAAAATGCTAGGAGCCGATGCTGGAACTGGAAAGCTCATCCATTGTATGTTGTGTAGAAACCCCCTCCCAAAAAGTCTGAAGTTTGGGTGGGGCATTCTCACATTGCATGATTTCATGATTTTTGTAATTTTTTTATTTTTTTATTTCTCTATACTTTGTTCCGACTGTGGAGTCTCTCTTTGGTAAAGTGTAGAAAAAATGTATTTAACATGAAAATCAATATTTAAAATATATATATTTTTTTAACAACAAATTTTATTGAGTTTACAACACCCAGTGGGTGAACCCCTGTAGTCAGTATAGAGACACATATCAATATGCATATACAACCGATACCTACAAGGGTTTCACCAAAGAATCTGCGAAACATGCAGTCCAACATCCCACCCCTCCCCCTCCCCCTTCCCCTGCACCACTCTTCCCACCTGAAATGAGAAAGACATACAGGATCATAACACTGTGTCGAATGCCCCAGCCAATGAGCACCTTAGATTGGGGAATCATTGATGATGAGTCTTGCAATAGGGTCCGGATTCGCTGACTGTGTATGGATAGATAGGTCAATGCCCCGGTATTCTGCCCACTTGGACCAGATCCTCCCATGTTTCTGCGGGCAACCCCGTGCCTGAAACACCGCCACTTCCGCCGACATACATGTATCTAGGGCTGTCTTCCAGGCCGCCACCCCGGGGGAGAGGGAGACCTCCAATTCTGCGCTATATCACGCTTGGCTAAGGTGAGACCGAGGAATAGAAGGTGCCTCTTATATCTGTTTCCCCGATGTCCTCCGTGCCATGAAGAAGTATCAATCGAGGATCCTCCGGGAGGTCCCAGCACAACACCCGCCCCAGACAGGACAGCACCCCGACCAAAAGTGTTGTAGTGCCGTGCAACTCCAGACCGTGTGGAGGAAGGACCCGTCGTCAGAATTACAACGGAGGCAGGTTGGGGACTGAATAGCCCCCATCTTCCAAAGGCGAAGGCGGGTATAATATACCCTATGAAGGTACTTAAACTGTATCAACCTGTACCTAGAGGAGACGGCAGCATACCTGGGGCTGGCAAGGGCCTCAGTCCAATCATCGTCCGTTAGGGCCGGTAAATCCACCTCCCAAGCTGCCCTAGTCCGGTGTATGCGCGTCTTGGAGTGCGTTGTCAGGGTCTGATATATTTGACGGATTTTGTGCCCTCCCAGATCCCCCATCAACAGTCTGCCCTCTAGTGGGTGGAATTCGGGTAAGGACGTTAGGTGCTTTATCAGGGGGACAGGGCATGGCGAAGCTGAAGATACCTGTGGAACTGGGACTTGTGTAGATCAAACTCCTCCTGCAGACTCTGAAAGGATTTAAGCGTGGTCCCTCGCATCACATCACCCAATGTAGAGATTCCAATAGTATCCCATCCCCGGAACCCGGCTAGAGTGGAGACGGGCCGAAGGCGCGTGCCTCGCCAAAGGGGAGTCGCGCCTGTCAGCGTATCCCACCAACCCATGGACCGGGATACTCGCCTCCAGATCTGGACTACGGTACTACAGGCGGGGGGAAGAGCCTCCAAGGACGAATTGCTGTATAAGAGATCTAATAGTGGATGTGCCGCCAGGAAGAGCCGATCCACCGCAGTCTGAGGATTGTACCACCATTCATTGATGACTAAGAGCTGGGACGCCCAATAATACGCCCGTACGTCCGCCGCTGCAATGCCACCGCAATAGGTGGATTGGATACAGGTCGCCAGAGCCACCCGGACCGCCCCACCCCCCCAGAGAAATCTATTTAGGAGCGCATTGATTTGAAGAAACCACGACGGAGGGATCGGGAACGGGAAATTTTGCAACCTATAAAGCAAGCGTGGCAGTGATACCATTTTGAATATTGCAGACCGGCTGTATAAGGATAAGGGAAGGTGGGACCATACCGTCGTCTCCTCACGTACTGCCGGAAGCAGGGGGGCTATGTTGCGCGACCACGCCACGACGGGGCATCTAGAGATATGGACACCGAGGTATCTAAACCCTTCGTCCGCAATGACCAGCTGTGAGGCCCAGGTTTGACTTCCCTGTGCGCCGCATATGGGAAAGAGGAACGACTTGGACGGGTTGGCATGTAGTCCTGTCGTCTCACCGAACACCCGCAAGATCTGGAGCACCCTCGGTCCGGTGACCCAAGGGTCAGAAAAGAAAAATAGCGCGTCATCAGCATATAGTGCTATCCTGTCCGAACACTCGGGCGACCAGACCAGTCCCCGGTAAACCGCATCCCTGCGTACCCACTCAGCCAGTGGCTCTATCGCTAAAGCGAACAGAAGCGGAGAGAGGGGGCAACCCTGTCTGGTCCCTCTGCAGATGGAGAAGGAGGGAGAACGGTGGCCAGCCACACGGATCGAGGCCGTAAGATCTGTGTACAGCAATTTAACATACGCGCGGAACCGGGGCCCCAGGTTGACAGCTTCCAAAAGTTTAAAAGGTAGGTCCAGCTCAAGGAGTCGAACGCCTTGTCGATGTCAGCTAGCAGGACCGCCGCAGGGCGTCCCAGACGGTGGGCCTCGGCAACAGCGTTGTGCGCTCACCGTATGTTATGCCTAGTGGAGCGTTGGGGCATAAAGCCTGACTGGTCCGGGTGGACGAGGTCCAGAATACAGGTGCGGAGGCGTTCAGCCAACACCTTCCCCAGTAGTTTCGGCTCGAAGTTTAATAGGGATATGGGACGGTATGAGCCCGGGGCCTCCGGAGGGCGGCCCGGTTTGAGAAAAACCACAATTTCGGCATGGCGCCAGTCCAGGGGTAAGATCTTCTGCTCCAACGCCTGGTGCAGCGCGCCAAGAAGGTGGGGACCAACGGTCCCCATTTGGGAGCGCAAAAATCGCAGGGGAACCCGTTGGGGCCTGGTGCACGGCCTGGGTGGGTATTGGTGAGGGCTGCCTGCAGCTCCTCCACCGAGATAGGCTCGTCAAGAACCGCTCGCTGCACATCAGAGAGGCGTTTTGGAGGGATATCTACAAGGAAGGCATCAATAAGCGGTGCAGCGAGTTCCTCACGCTCACAGTACAGGGCCGTATAAAAATCGGCAAAGGCCTGCACCACCGCCCCGGGGTGACGCACATGTCACCGGCAGGGGACCTCAATAGAGGGACTTGCGTCGGGGAGGCCCTCGCCTGACATAGTCGGTGGAGCATCTGGCTAGACTTATCGCCCCAGTGATATATCCGGTGCTGGGTCGCCAGCCAGGCATCCCTTGCATTGTCCGTGAGCAGCTGGTGCAGCTGCTGTTGGACATGGAGCAGGTTACGGCGGGCACCGGCGTCGGAGCTTTCCACTAACGAGGCCTGGAGAGCGAGCTGTCTATCTTCTAGATCTTGGATCTGTGCCAGGCGGCGCCGCTTTTCCCCAGTGCGATAGCTAATATCCGCCCCCCGAATTGTCGGCTTAAAGGCCTCCCACAATATTATCAGGGATTGAGTGGACCCGGTGTTAAAAGCAAAATAATCTGCCGTGGCTCGATGGAGCATCTCCCGATACCCGGGATCTCTAAGCAACCAGGGAGACATGCGCCAGTGATAGGGGGGACGACTGGTCTGCAGACGGAGTTTGAGCTGGATGGGTGAGTGATCAGACAGGCCACGTGGGAAGATAGAGGTATGTGACACCCGATGCAGGTAGCTGCCTGGGAGGAACATGTAATCCAGACGTGAGAGGGTGGGGTGGACGGATGATGCGTATGTAAATCCATTTTCAGAAGGATGATAAGCCCGCCATGTGTCCACCCAACCCAATGTATGGGCCAAGATGTTGAGTTTAGACCTAGGAGGAGGGGTGGTCGGCGGTCGTGCCCGCCACCTATCCGGGGGAGCCATTACGTCGTCGCAGTCCCCACCCAGGATAGTCAGGCCGTCGGGAAATTCCCCCCAGAGTTGTGTCAGTCTGTCAATGAACGTCCGACCTAGAGGAGGTGGTGCGTATATGCTCCCAATTGTAATCTGTTCCCCAGCCAGGGTGCCGGAAACGGCCGTAAAACGGCCACCCAGGTCGAACCAATGCTGTGTAACTTGAAATGGGACCCTGCGGTGAATAAGGATGGCCGTACCACGTGCCCCCCTTGAGAAGCCAGAATGGTACACCGTGGCATAGCCATAGCGAGACAGGCACGGGGCCTTGTTGCCTAGCATGTGAGTTTCTTGCAGCAGCAAGACATCTGCTGAGTAGCGTTTTGCCAGGTGTAGTACAGCCCCTCTTTTAATCTTATTCAACAGGCCCCGTACATTCCAAGACACGATATTGAGATCTCCTAGGGAGTGCCATTAGCTGTATGTGTCATGTGCTATCGGTAAGGTGTAGAGCAGCGGACATTGTGGACATATGGGACATCGTGGTGCGTATATCTTAAAAAACAACTGTATAACTAACAACGAATCGCCCTCCCAACCCCTCCCCCGCCCCCCAACCCCTATACTTCCTGGAACACGGAGTACCTGTCGCGGCGGAATCTCGTCCTGGCCCCCAAACGTGGAGGCCCCGGCGGACCCTCCAATGGATCCCCCCACCCAACATTACCCATAAAAACTCAAAACAGGGAAGGCGTGGAGAACCCACTCCCTCCAGGGAAAGAGCAAAAGTCCCTGGCTCTTAGTGGCAGGATATCCCGGCCAGTAGCAGCAGCCAACGGGCTCCGCCGTCGCATGAGACCGGGAAGAGTCAATACACCAGCGTATGTCCCAGCCTCGGGCTGCCTCAGTCCGCAGGGTCCTTCTTGTTCTGGGAGCGCCAGTTTGAGCGGGATCGATGTCGTCGATGAGTAGCGTCGCCTCCCTGCCGTCCACCCCGATGCGAGCTTTGAGAAGAGTCAGAGTCTAAAGGGGGTGGGGAATGCGGCTTCAGGTGGCGGCGCTCATCTGTCCACGCAAATACTTCCTCTGGAATATCAAAGAAATATGTTTTTGAATCATAAATGACCTTCAGACGGGCCGGGAACATGAGCGCATAGGATAGGTTCAGATCCCGCAGCCGCCGCTTGGCCGCAACAAAGGATTGGCGTTGCTGCTGAACCGTCCGGGTGTAGTCCGGGAAGGCCATGATGGGATGGGACTCAAAGATCATTTCATCCTTATGCGTCCTGGCAAAGCGAAGAATGGCATCGCGGTCAGCATAATTTAGAAGGCGAGCAATAACCGGGCGTGGGCGCTCCTCGGCGGCGGCTTCTTGGTCAGGGCGCGATGGGCCCTCTCGATCATGAAGCAGGAAGAAATGTCATCTGCGGGTAGTCGCGCCTTGAGCCATTCTGAGAGGAAGCCACCCATCGAGGATCCTCGCAACCTTCTGGAAAACCCACCAGGCGGATGTTGTTGCGGCGGGCCCGCCCCTCCGCGTCTTCGGCCCATGCCTCCAGCTCTTTAGATACCATGGCCAGCTTGTCAACCTTCTTCTGGAGGGTGGAGACAGTATCCTCAACCGCGGAGACCCTCGTCTCGGCCTCGGTGATTCGGTCGACCGCCTTCCGGAGGTCCTGACGGAGGAACGACACTTCGGACCCCACCGCACCGATCTGGGCCTCGAGGGCGGTTCGTGACTGATTGATGGCCTCCAGGAGTGTCGCCGTATCTGAGGAGACGCCCTCTGCGGCACCTTTATTCGCTGGGGTGGCCGTGGTGTATTGGTCCATGGTAGGTTGTTTGGGTGCCGCCGCACCGGGGTTGCTCTTACCCATGATGGCGTGGAGGGTCCGCTCCAGAGCAGTCAGTGCCGCAGCCAGAGAGAATGATGGAAGGGGGATCGGTAGAGTTCACCACCCACCCCGGGGCGGGGCGGATCACCACGACCGCGTCCCCAGCGCAGGCGCCCGATCCCAGGCGGCGCCGACAGGTATCTCCGTCAAGAGCCTCCGGGGTCTCCCAGCTACGGGGCAGTCAGGACAGTCCGTATGGCCGGGGGAGGGGCCGGCGGAGCCCCCCGCCAGGGGGTCAGGCGCGTGGGCAGCAGCAGAGTCCAGCCCCACAGGTCCCCCGCCCAGCTCACCGCAATACCCTATGGCACCGGAGTCCTCAGGCAGGGCTGCAGTCAACGGCCGTCCAGGGGCCCGCCAGGCCCCACCGGCAAAATCCAGGCCCAGGGTAGGCCCCACAAATCCAGAGCCCCTCCTGCAGGGGACCGGAGGTAGGCGCAGCCAGCAGAGGGGCACCGTGATCGTAGTGCACTCCCTGCTGCCCCTCAGGGCCGGGGCCCGATCAGCAGCTTTCCGGGGGGGCCGCCGGGCAAGATAATAGCGCCCCCAGCCGCGCCGCCAGTGAATCGCGGCCGCCGCAGCTCAGCCGCAGCCGCCCGCCGATGCGTGCGTGGTCTCCGCCGGTCCGGCAAGCCGCGGCCGCAGCGGCCGAATTGAGCTTCCTGCCGCCACCAAGGTGTCTCGGCGCGATCGCCGCGGGCCCGTGAGCAGCCCGCTCGCACAAGCCCGAGTGTCGGGGACCAGGATAATGGCGGATGCTGTCCCTGGAAGGAGCGAACAGCGGAGCTCTACGGAGACGCGTCCGCCATGTTCGGCTCCTAAGCCACGCCCCAATATTTAAAATATTTTAATGTTAAGTATTAATGTAAACTAATTTTATGTATTTGCTTTAAATGTAGAACAAAGTAGAAAAATGCTACAGCGCTATTAAATTAATTTGTAACTAATACTTTCATAAAGGGAAATTTCTTAAATTAAAATAAAATTATTTTTCTAAAGTTTAAATTAAAAAATAAATTCCCACCTGAAGGATTATTTTTTATGTGCATTAATAATTATTAAATGTGATATATAGAATTAATAAAAATGAATGCCATTATTTTTTAATAAAATGTAATGTCACATTATGTTTTAATTAATAATAGGTTATTAAATATTTTATAATTACCTAATAAATATGTACTTTCAAAATATATTTTTAACATTAATTTATATTTCTTTATATTAACTATTTTAGATAATTTAATTTAAATAAATGTCACATTATTTCCTACAGGGTTTTATTTTAAGACCTTATCTCCGTTTTTTTCTATGGAAGGGTGTAGTGCTGGATTTAGTACAAAAGTGTAAGTTACTACAAAAGTGTAAATTACTACAAAAGAGTAAGTTACTACAAAAGTGTGGTTTGTGAATACTGAAAAGTAGTAAACTTACTCTTAAGTGTAAGTTACCTTTGTGAATCGGGACCCTAATGTCGCACCCAGTCCCCCTTTCAGGTCACTTCCTCTGTCCAATTGCTGCTCTTAATCCAAGGTTCCTCTCACATTGACTGTCCCTCCAGCAAGAGGTCAATGAAGCAACATTGGTGCTCCATCTCTTTCCACGACCACTCCAACATACATAACATTTGCACTGCTTTGTAATTGTTAAGTTGTCTGGGATGCCCAAGCCTCTTTTCTTTATGGGATTAAAGCTTTGTCTGATCCTTAGCCTTGTCCTTCTCCACCCCCACCCCCTTATGAAGTTGGTGTATAGCTGCTTTTGGATGCTGTCCAAGTGCTCTTCTGTATCATCACTGGTAGGTAGTGGAAGAGGAGGTGGGTCCATGGGATGGTTGTCCTCTTAATGGATGCCACTCATCCTAGCCACAACAGATCCAGGTTATGCCATCTCTGAAGGCCTCTTGATCTAGGTGGACAAGGGGGTGTTATCGCGGGGAGAACCCACTGAAATGTGTATGAGGTGTATCCATTTGTACTGAATAGATCTGCCTCTCCATTTGAATGGGAGGGAGCCTTGTAAATGGGTGAGCAGGTTAAGGGAAGTCATAAGATTCTTCCCTTTGGTGACAATTATTTTGTAGCTGGTGAGGTTTCTGAATTGTGTAAGCTCAAGTAACAGATCCATTATTGACATAATCCTGTCGGAGACTGAGAGCAGAATATTGTCAGCAAACATCATTATATTGAGCTAATTGGGATGTAAGTTAAACTCCTTGATAGTCTCATTGTTGCAGATCCTCTGTGCTAAGGGTTCCAGTTATAGGCAGAAAGCATGAGAAAGAGAGGACCCCCAGTCGTGTTCCCCTTTTTATAGTCATTATCCGGAAAAGTGTGTTATTAAGTCTGATCTGCACACTTGGCCCTGCGTAGGCCGTCCATACTATGTTCATGAACCTGTTCCTGACTCTCCTTGCTACTATCACTTCCAGGAGGAAACTTCCCCTATTTAAAGAACTTCTTGGCATCAAGTGAGAGGAAAATCCCTCCGCTCTTGAGTTTTTTGGCCTGTTCAATCATATGAGTAATTTACCTCGTATTATCGCTGACTCACCCGCCCTTCTCAAAACCAGACTAGTCTGGGTGAACTATTGGGAAAGGAATCTGTCCACCTCAATGTGAGGATTTTCATATAGATCTTTGCAGTGATGTTGAGTAGTGAGATAGGCCTGTAGGTCCCAAAGTCTTTCCTGTCTTTCCCGCTTTTGGGATGACCTGTTTTGGCTTTCAGCATTATGGGGGCAACTCATTCGCTTATCGCGAAAGAGTTGAACCATCTAGTTAGTAAATCTATGAATGGCTGCCAGAAGGTTTTATATAATGGGGGTGAAGCTATCTGTGTCTGGGGCTTTAGATGATTGAGGCCTTTGATGGAATTTAGCACTTTATCCTTAGTAATAGACTGCTCAATTGCCTATGCTTGGAGTTTCTTTAACTTTGTATTATATATGTACACCTTATTCTGGGTCCGAGGCATCAACGTTGTACAGTCATTTGTAGAACTTGTGGAACCATTTGCATTCACCCAGTCCTCTGTCAACACTGACACATCCCCCTCTCCCATATTGCACCCACAAAGGTTTGATTGTGGTTAGCCTTTAGCCTTGAGGCCAGCAGTCTACCTGTTTTAATCCCACACTCATAAATTATTTGTCCTACCTTGGCCAATGAATATTTTGGATTATTTAAGTATAGCAGATGTCATTGCCAGCGTACTTTGAGTATTTTGCACCATATGCATTGGGATTGCTCCTGTTTAGGCTGAGTCTCAACCTCTGTACTCTGCCCTCTGGGCCAATTGTATAAGAGTGTGGTCAGTCAGGCTCATGTCTAGATGCGCATAAGATTTGTGTGCTGCTGCAAGATGTGTGTAATCTATTTGAATGAGATTCAGATGTCTCCAAGACATTGTCAACCACTGCAAGCCTTTTCTAGACAGCGTCCCGTGCCCCCATACCTCTCTGCTGACCCAAACTTGGTTTCATGTACTTCTAAATTCCAGTCTCCTCTCAGTATCAAAGGGCCAGTAGCTGTTGCGATCAGTTTCTGTAATGTGGTGCATAGAAAGTCTTGGCCTGCATTAAGTTCAAAGAACGAGGCCAGGGAGACCCGCTGTCTCCATAGGAGACCATTCTCCATTACCTGCCCACGGTCTCCCATCAGCGTGGATTACAGTCAGCATGTACTGCAGTTAGTATGCACACCCCACCTTTCCCGTCTTTGTTGAGGTGAATTACATAGGCAAAAATAAGTTTCTCCGTTGACCTATGTCGTTCTCTAGTAGGTCGTTTCCTGTCCCCTAGGGCCAAGACCATTTAGTGCTCACAGACTCTGCCCCTCTGTTCATGGACTCTGCCTCCGGCCTCCCATGAACAGCTCTGGAGCAGTTTCTAGCAGCTACTTTTGACTTTCATAGTAGTGAAATTAAGGAGTCCAAGTCTTACTGAGGGAGGTGCTGTGGGTTAGAAACACAGAACTCAGCAAAGAACACAGTAACATGTAATACATGAATGGCCAGCTAATAATTTTACTTTTATAAAGAAAACTTACTTTAATTCACATAAAA
The DNA here is from genome assembly GCA_963921515.1 of Calotriton arnoldi. NCBI lineage: Eukaryota > Metazoa > Chordata > Amphibia > Caudata > Salamandridae > Calotriton > Calotriton arnoldi. Next base: position 577,950 of record CAWUFW010004429.1, on the reverse strand, counting down.
CTAACTACTAAACAAAAAATAACAACTGTAGATAATGAAAACCAACCCCCTGTAGAGCCTCCTGAAATAGAGATCTGTGTAAGAAGGTCTCTGATTGGTAAATAATGCACATGGTAGTATTTGCTATGAATTTCATAGTTTAAAACTTCTTCCTATTATATCTGTCACGTAGTTCACAATATAGCACTCCTTCCTCTTATATTTGTGAGAGATTTGATAATTTAAACCCCTTCCTCCTATAATTGACATGGGATTTGCATTTAAAAAGCTTCTATCAGTTATGAGCCATGCAACGGCTTCCGCTGTTCTTAAGCGGAGTAACATAGCTGATGCTTAATCAAGATGCCTTAGGGAAGAAGATCAACAAAGGAGCTGTGCCAAAGACCCTCTCTCTATACTTATTTTAAAACTTTTTTATGATTACATGAACTCAGACCGACAGCTGTGCTGTCAAGTCAGCCCTAAGTATGCAGTTAAAAAAATTACAAGCAAAGTGGCAGAATAAAACAGCAACATTAAGCACAATAGAAAACACCAAAGAAAAAAGTATGTTTTCTTAGGCGGCTGTGTAGACAGGAACATCAGGGAAGGCACTCAACAGAAAAAGAGCTAATTGCGTACCTAAGGGACAGATTCCAAAATAACTTGATTTGAAGATTGTTACTCTTTGAAAGGCAGAATACCATGGTGTTAAGTTTTCCCTTGCCATCAGTCTGGTCCCATCAAAGCGCTTCAACTTCTCAACAAGATGTGATGTTTAGGAAAGGCTACCATCATTAAAGTTTCAAATCATAACTTTGAAAGGGAAGATGCAACAAGTATTGACTGAAGTAAATGGGTGACTTGATCAATTAACCATGTGTGGCATTAAAGCTGGAAATGTTATAGACATTTGAGTTTAGTTTGAGATTCAATCTTTTCTAAGGTTCTGTACTTGCAGGAAGTGTTTCCTGGTGCTTTCTCAAACAGACAAGATAGTGTCAGACACTGAGAAAAATAATGGCGTGAAACAAACAGGCTGTAACTGAATTAGACTACCCTCATTACTAAAAAAAACATGTTGTAACCTCTTTCTGAACAGTAGAAGTTTTTTAGTTTTCATTTCTTAAGAAAGCCTATTGTATAATTTAGGAACAAGATGCTATAAGGATCTTCCTCCTACTTTGGTTTCAGTAATTTTCTGCACTCAAAAGAACATTAGTGAAGATGATCTCAATATCTTTGCAAGTTATGGAGGTTTAGGTTTTGGGCTTCAAGAAAAAGCTCCCCTCCCTGGATTTGAACACAGTTGATAATTCATGGTGCCTTAAAGGCCACCAAGTAGCAAATAGAAAACCAATTGAACTTTTCAAGTTGTTGTATTACATGTACTTTAACTGACGGGTGCAGAAGCAGACATGCGGCTGTATTCCGAATAACCTGGAGACAATGTTCAGATGATTGAGAAGACATAAATACCCCTATCTTAGCCGGTGTCTTCTGTCAAGGTTTCACCAAACACCTGTTAGTTACAAGGTGGGAGTGGAGATGGATATACTGCTAAGCAAATGGTGAGTTCCACCTCAGTGCACCAAACTCCCTCCATTTTAGTATTTGGTGGTGGTACTTGCCCCTAATTTTATCATCATTGGGCAAGAAGGTAGGATAGTGGTGGAGTACCTGTTCAGGGATGGTGGTACCCCTAGAGCTGCATTTGTCAGATCTTAGGACATGTGTTTTCCCTGCGGCTCCTGGAAGAGTTAGATGGCGCCCCTATGCACCTTGAAGGACTATGGATTACCTTGGCTGTAATGATAAAGCGGAAATCATGAGGATTCAAATTTCTATCTCTCTTCCTCTCTATTGCTGTCTATATTTCTCTGTCCTTTAACGGTTAATGTGCTTCAATGTGCCAGATGTTCTGCATATTGTGTAAAAATGCATGTAATGTACCAAATTGGGTTACATTTACGTGGATTGTTTGCATAATTATTAACAGGGAGAATGTGAATTCAGAAGTCCTCTTGCCAATTTATATAAAAATGAATGCTAGAAGTAAAATCAAGTACTAAAAGATTGAACAAAGAAAATGTAAATTCATTAAATCTTGATAGTTTGATCAGCCTTGTTTGTATTTCTGTTGATAGGTTATGTATGATTGGCAGTCATCAAGCCAGCAAGTCTCCGAACAAGTGCTGACATCTGCCCAAATTGCTTGGCAGCCAGCAACGGTCCTCTAGCAGCCTCTTCTTCATTCCAGCTCAGTCAACTGGCCACTTTACCTTCTTCCCAGATCATCCATCAAGAAGGTACTAAGACAAGTGTTCAGTTTTTAATGAAGTGAAGGCAGTGATGTAAGTCAGCCAGGATTGAGTGTTTTGAATCATCTCTCCCTCACCTAGGGCACACAGAACTATTCAAAGTAGGAGACAGAACTAGGTAAACAGGTTGATGATTCTGGTGATCTGGAAGCTATGCAAGAAGGCTTCAAAGTTCTTAGACAATCAGTCCACATTGCTGATTACTCCGGACAGCTACATTTATATAAAGATAACAGCAATTGTCCAATTGGGTCCTGATTCACAAAGCTTTTCAACGAGTAGGTGTGTTTTACTCCAGATTAATGTCCAGCTGAATTTCCAGGCTAATTGACATAGTATTTTTTGTGAGTAGTTTCCATGAATACCACATGCTTAAACACATAAACTGTAAGTATATCTTCTTCAAGGATATTCACAATGATGTCATACCTGAGCCTGAAGAAAGACACACCTGCTCACAGAAAATGCTTTGTGACTCCGGTCTGGATAGTCTGGTGGAACTGCCACCTAAGCCTGGATTAAGCTGTAGCTACTCATACAGAATGTTTTGTGAATCAGGCCCTCAGTCTATAAAGATATGTGGAAGTAGACAGACGAAATAGTCACACAATGAGATATTTCACAGAAGGTGTAGAGTCGGATCGAAGACTGCTCTTTCCATAGAAATGTTTGTACAGGTGAGATGTGGGTTTGTTCTCCATGTTGTGGAATGATTTCGTTTGGGACTACATTTGTACATAAAATAAGCCAGCTATAGTTCAGCACTTTTTCTAAAGTGTACTCATTTGAAAGACGTCCCTTAGAAAAATTAGGGATTCCCTCTTTCCTCTTTGTAAATGTTTAGTTGTAATATTTTATTGACATGTTCTAACTCCAAACAATGGCTCATATGTTATGATGCAATAGTCACATGTGTGTTATACCATATCCGTGAATATATGTTGTTATGATTGTCATAGTACTATCATTAAAGGACCTCCTGAAGCAAAAGTTAAACGGCCTTGGAGACCTAAGATGAATAGATCTCTAAATTTTCTCATTACTAACACCAGTTCTGGGGTTAGTAATGGGAAAAAGAGAAATGGGTAAAAAGAAAAATGGGAAATGGAGAAATGGGTAAAAATGTAAATGGGGAAAAAGAGGGAAAGATTGCAGGAGGTAACCGAATTTTAAGACCAGACTGTCGGAATGGGAAGGGAAATACATTCTCCAATCTTGTCCCGAACTCCTACACTGTATTGCTTTCACTAGGGAAGAGTATAGATGCTTGATGGAGGAAAAGGCGAAGGCCCACTACCAAGCCAAACAACACCAATTATGCGGTGGGTAATAAAGCTGGTAAATTGTTGGCACGGTTGGGGAAAAGAGAGGAAAGGAGACAATGGATACACTAGGAGGTAAACAGAGAGGGGGTGCTGATGCAGTTTGCGGATGAGATCCCTGCGGCCTTTGCAGCTCACTTCGCAGACTTGTACAGCCCCGGGTTTGAAGTGCAGGGCGACAACCTTTGGAGGTTTGTGAGGGACCTGCTTACCCTGGTTTTGGACTGAGAGGACTCAGTGGCACTTGACAGGGAGATCAGCACTGATGAGATCGAGATGCTATACACTAGCTCCACAGGGGGGAAACTCCTGGGCCTAACGCCCCCGTCCGAATTTATTTGCTGCATCATGTGACTAGTATGTGACCCAATACGCAAACGTTTGGGTGAGGTCAGTGGGGAGGAGTGCTTGCCCAGAATCTAAGGACAGCCACTATTGTCCTCATCCACATGGAGGGAAAGCCACCGGACCAATGTGCCTCCTACAGGCCGATTACCCTATTACATACAAAAGTGAAAATCTTTGCCAAAGTGTTAGCTAACTGCCTTATTCAGGAGAGTGACAAACTGGTGGCTCCCGACCAGTCGGGATTTATGCCCGTGCGAGCCACTCGTTTCAATTAACGAAGACTCTTTGGATGCCTGGCAAGAAGGAGGACCCTGGGTGAACCTGCAATATTGTTATCCCTGGATGCCAAAAAGGCTATTGATTCAGTAGATTGGCGGGTCCGGATCGAGATGCTGGGTAGGATAGACTTCGGGAGAGAGCTAATTTTGGTTAAGTCTTCTACACACTAGGCTGGTAGTTCGGGTGCAGGTGAATGGATCCCTTTCATGGGAGTTTGCCTTGGAGAGAGGGATGAGACAGGGATGCCCACTCTCCCCTTTGTTGTTTGCCCTACACCTGGAGCCCTTGGCTTGCTGGGTACGGGCAGACGCCCAGTTGCGGGGGCTGCGATGTGGACTGGACTGGGAGGACATTATGTCTATTCATGCAGATGATGTGCTACTATACCTAGCCAACCCAATGTGCTCCATTCCCAGAGCACTGAAAATGTTAGAAACCTTCAGGAGGTATTCGAGGGTCCGTATAAAGTGGCATAAGTCTGTGGCTTTTCCGCTGAACAACCGGGCTCCCCCCGTGGATTGGCCTTGCCCCCTATGGTGGTCCACAGTAGGATTCCAATACCTGGGGGTCCAGGTTACCTTGGACCTTGTTGAGTTCCAGAGGAACAACTTGGGACGAGTCCTTGAAGATTAAAGGAGAGATGTGGGTCACTGGCGGTTGCCTTCGCTGTCCCCTGATGGGTGGGGCTGCCCTATACAAAATGATTGCGTTGCATACGTTCCTTTATCTACTACAGAACACATTATAGGAGGTGCCTGAGGAATTCTTCAAGGCAGTGAATGCTATTACCCATTCTCTGCTTTGGGATGGGGGACCCTACGTATAGCATTACAAACTCTGACTAGAGCCACTATATGAGTGGGTTAGCAATACCTGACCTCCGTCTATACTATTGGGCTACAGAGCTATTGGTCATAAATGACTGGGCATTCGCCCCCTTGCAGGAACCTCCACTTAGGGATGACAGGCATTCTCTAGACCCACACAGGAACATAAGGAAGCTATATGATCAAAAGGGCAGACCCGTCATCCATCCCAATGGATATGGTAGTCCTTATATGGAAGTTAGCCTCCGGGGAAATGGGCTAGGAAGGGATACCAACACATGAGACCCTGCTGTGGGAATCTGCCATCCTGGGCACTGGAGTGTAGGAAGCAATGGAACATGATTGGGATAACAAAGTTAGGATATGTTTCGGGTTTGCAGGGCCTCCTCTCAGTCACAGAGTTGCAAGGGCAGTTCAATCTGGCTGCCACTCAACTCTGTAGATACAGACCGATCCAACGTGCCCTCAAGGGGTATAAGGATCTGCTGCATGAAGTAGCAGATGATTCTCCACAAGAATTCAGAGTGCAAGGGGCCCCCCTGCACAAACACACCATTTCCCATATTTACCGGACATTGGTCAACAACTGCTAGCCATCCCTAAATACACTACATTGTAGAAGGAAGAGGGACCTGAGATTATTAACAGACGAGGACTGGCGAGAGGCACTTTGCTACCCAAAAGAAGTCACCATTAACTCTGGCTTCAGATTAGTGCAACTAAAATTACTACATTATGAATATTACGGTACAACCAAACTCTCCCATATGGGCAAGGTAGCGGATGATAAGTGCCTGCGGGGCTGTGGCCAGAGTGGAAAATTGCTACACACTATATGGTAGTGCCTTAGAATACGGTAATGTTGGACACGGGTGGGTCAGTGCCTCGCGAAGGTTACTGAAGAGCAGGTGGACCTAACACAGAAATTGGTTGCTCTTGGGATATGGGGAAACCAAACTTTACCCAAATATACTATCATGTTCTGCAAAGTCACTCTTGCAGTCGCCAGCAGAGATATTGCCCGGATGTGGGGTAGAGGGAAACCACCCTCCATGTTACAGTAGAAGGCGGAACTGGACTGGTGCATGCAAGCTGAGCGTATGGTGTAAATAACTAGGGGCTGTCCCAGAAAAGTTTTAAGTGTGGGATCAATGGGTGGACTACAGTGATCTGGATTGATTTATAAAGCTTGCCATTTTGTCTGCTTGCTTCAAGCCATAAGGTCTTCTTTATTATGAATAGTTTGTCATGCCAGTGTCAATCTGTTTTTCTGGTTTTACTCTTATGCTCAATACAAAAACACAATAAAAATATTTATATATAAAAAAAGAATCTACAAGGGGAACAGTTGTTCTGAAACTTTGCACGAAGCTGTTTCTAGACACATTAAGCCTTGCCAGAGTAACGTAGCCCAGATTTCAATGACCTCTGTTCACTCTAATTGTTCTGTATGGTTGCCTAATTCCCTCCTCCTCTTTGATTTTGAGATAATAGATAAAACAGACCCTGCTCACGAAAACCAACAGTCCACCTTGCTGCAAGAGTGTATTAATGAAAGCTGCGCTGTACACAAATGTTGGTAAAATAATACAGTTCCTCCCTCTAAACAGTATAACGTTTAAACCGTGGACTGGCTTGCCCGATGCAAATGAATTTGAACTTGGACAAGGAGAAGAGTTATTTGAAGAAAATCCTATTTTCTGGACGGTGGGGTTAACTGGACTGATAAGGTCAGGTCCTTGCTGAGCTATGTAGTGCATGTCTCTTCTGGGAGCTTACTACTTAACATTTGAGAGAATAGCGTACCACTCATAAACAACGTCTTGTATTGATCGCTCCAAAAATAAGTTTCTACACCCAATCGAACAAAGTTTATGAAGCAATATTTATGTCTCATAATATTTCTGCATAAAATATTTGGACATTCACTACACACATATACAAGGTAAAAAAAATATTTAGATCAGATTATCTGAACAAAAAGTTATCTTTTCCCTCGAAGCATCTACACAGGGGTGTAGCTTCAGGGGAGTGTTTGGGGTGTGACATCCCCCAAATAAATGCATTCTCGGCTTGGCATTTGGATCTGCTATTTCTGTGCTGGTTTTTATCATTGTTCTGATTTCAGTTAGAGGTTTTGACTTTTTATTTTCCGGAGCAGGAACATAAATATATATATAAAATTACCGGTACACCCAAAAAAATAGTAAATCTGCAGCTGTATGAGTATTCCGTGAATGGATGCAAATTCACTACTTTTTGGATTTCACAGATATTGTCAGTAGTTGGCTTGAAAGCTGCACGAGTCTCGGGTTTCCATGCATACTACTGGCAATCAGACACCCAAAAGGTGATGGAACAGATGCTTTCAAATAATACAACTTCTGGCAATCGCTCGGGGTAACATTCAAATAAAACAATAATGGACCCCACACACACCATGGAAGTTATTTCCAATGGTGTTCAGGTTTTTTTTCTTTTTTTTCTTTCATGTCCCTCCACGCCAGGATATACCTGATGGTAATGGACAGTTCAAAAAATAAAAGCCATGCGACTGTCCACTCTAAATACGGTGGGCAGTGGGATGGCTTACCTTCAACAGCCTCTACTCTGTTGAGCTGTCGAAGGACGTTTTACACAAGGGAGTACATTTTACTCAGTCGGTGTAAAACTTTCAGTCTGCCCAACTAAGCATCAGGTGAACAGATCTTGAATTTGGTGTACAGGGTACTTTTTCGCCTTTACAAAGGAGTACCCTGTCCGCTAAACCCTAAATCAGCCCCTGAGGCCCAACTGATGCAGATCAGTACTGACCCTGCTCCTCATGGGAACAGTCCATCCCGAACCTTAGCCATCTCACCCATTTACTCTGCGACAGATTGCCTTTTTAGTTAGGAAATTTGAGATGCAGAACCCCAAATTTCACTGTCTAAGCTAAGCCCCTGTAGCTACAGAATGGCAATAATAAACATTTAGCACATTCACATAGTATATGAACTCGAATCACTGTTGTACAGTAACTGAACAGGTGGTGTACATGTTTCCAGTTAATAGTATCCTGAACATTAACCGTCCTTTCATAAATAACAAGTGGGTAGGAGTGTTGCCATCAGTGTTGTTTCTTAGCTAATGAGTGGTCACTGTAACTGTGAAGGTGGCAGTTGTTAGTCTCATGGGGCATCTGAAGCGGTCGGACTTCGTATTTGTGTAAAGGTCACGGTCTATTTCAGTGCTTATTTTGAGCCGGTGGTTTTCGGTACCAACAATTAATTGCCAACACCAGCACTTATGACAGTTGGCCACATGGTGCTGCTGTCTTTCTAATTTAGAGCTGAACACAGCCACAGTTTATTAATTAAATATACATTAAAATGACTAATACCTGCTGCCGAAGCAATTCTTATAACTTTGGAGGCAAGGAATAGTCTGAATTATCACACTTGTAGGAGTGTGATGGTCAGTAGTTATGTTGGTATGACATTAACAGTGCCGGCAAGGGCAATGAGTGGTGCACGCTACAGTGGCCTCTTGACGAGGGCCCTGGCACTTACTTTTATTTTTTTTCAAATTAATCACTGGTCTATTGAATAGCTATGCTCTCAGAAGGCCCCCATATGTTGTTTATTCTACTTTTGTTGGGCAGAGTAGACACAATGTATCTGCCAAGTCATCACAGTAGCCCTCATCGTTCAGCCACTTTGGAATTGCTGGAAGCCATCCCAATTCTGCACTAGGGAAGGAGAAGGATCACTGCAGTTAGTCTTGTAGGGAGAGGGGGATCCCTCACGTACCCACTCATGCAGTCAGTGTGACGATAGCCATCTGATGGTCACTGATCCCACTATAGACGTACAAGGTAGCAGATTTTCACAGTATTTTTCTGCTCCCTGCCTGCCTACTTTCTCCCCTCTCATCCAACATGTACGAATATAGCAAATCTATCATAAAGGCATATTTCCCTCAAGTGGGTGAACTTTTCAGTTTTAAAGTTCCGTCATTCCTGATTCAGTTAATCAGAATGTGTAATTTTTAATTACAAATTTTTGGGGGCAAACCCCATTTTGATGCGTTTCAGTGATAGTGACTTCGCTCTCTCGAAGCTGTTTATCCGTTACAGTTCAGGGAAATCATAGCCACATAATGAATTTTTAATCACTTTTTAATCAGTAGCTGTGTAGAGTCTGTCATGTATAAAATATAGTAAAAGTTTTTTTTTATCCTTTTTTGTGACATGCAGTGCATGATATATATATATATATATATGCGTGTGTGTGTGTGAATTAATTACTGGACAGTAACTTACAGCATAGCCCTCTACCACATCAGGTGTATGCATAAATATGTTATTTGGCCATTTCAGATAATGGTAGCTAAACAAGTACACCTGTATGCTTGTACAGACTTCTGATTTACAAGATAGCAGAAAGTTGAGACTGCACCATATATTATTTTAAATGGAAATGCTTATGTTTTACAGGATGGCTGTCGAAGTCTTTGCAGACTGCGTGTTCTTCCTAAAGGTGAATCACCTCCCCGCTCAGGACAAGAAACGTTTGAAAAAAATTATAAAAGACAAAGGCGGCACCATATCTTTTGTGCTCAATAATAAGGTATTATTCAATTTCTGTCCTTATATTTTTGATTACCCAATAGGATGTGCATTTACCGAAGTGTAAAGAACAGTGGAAAGTGCTCACCTTATTAATGATGATCATGGTGCAGCAATTGTAATTCTTGGCATGGTGTGGGTATGATGTAATGCTGGTCCTGTCCTAACTGTGGTAGTGTATTGTGACAATCCATAGCATTGTTATATTCCATATAGGTACCCTATATAGGCGCAGGTAACATCGCAACCTTTCACCTACATCTGTCCCTACATTACATACATAATGGTTCTTAGGCACTGACCTTTTACCTAGATATAACACTGCATTCAGAACGCGGGTTTTTCCCTGGTTCGATTCTCATACATTATGCATGAGGCTTCTTGGAAGCACAGCAGGACTAACAGTAGGATTACCATCTCCTGTATAATATCTCTGTATAAAGTTCAGGCCCAACGTCATCCTTTAGGCCGACACAGTAACACAGCAAGGTAGGACCCCTGGGGAGACCTATGGGTATATATACAACACATCTTGCTTAGGAAGATAGAGGAGACCGTGACTTCCCGGCTGACACACTGACCAGAGACGCTGAGGTTCCTGCATGCAGACGCTCCAGCTAGCAGTGGCCTAACATCCCTTGGGGGGTGTCCAACTCGAGACCAGGACGGGGTCCCATATTCTCTAACTCTCAGGTAATGGGGTGGACTAGATCCTAGAGGGATTCTTGGCATAACACCTACATAGATGCTAGGTACATTTAGGTACATCTAGTTAGGGAGACATCATAGGAGTACTCACTTTTATCATGTGTTTTATGTACTTATATATATTCATGATTTCTGCAAGATGGTAGAACTATACCATCTCTTTACTTTTGTAGTATTGCTAATCATATATCTCTGCTACTGTCTAATGGTTGTTGCAGCTCATCTATTATACACTGGAATAACAACTGTTCAATAAATACTTATTGAAACGCCCAGCCTGTTTATTCTGTGTAACTCTCTGAGGCAAACTAAGTGAGCACGAGTGACTGAGCGAAAAGTAGTATATTGTTTCCACGATCCTGGGGGATCAGGGCTGTCATGTTCTGAGGTTGCCAGAATCTATTTTCTCCGTGATAAGAGGAGATTATAGTGGCACTGTGAGCTAGCTAATACAGACAGGCTAACGTATCCGGTGGGGGTGCACGGAATCCGTCCGCCACCAAGCCCACAGTTTCTTATCCGAACGCGCAGATCCTGTAATAGGATATATAGGAACTACAAGACATGGCGCCGCCAACGTTGGTTGGGTTTTTTATTTTTTTATTTTTACGAAGTTTTATATAGCGCGAACTTGACCCGATTCGGGTATCAGAGCGCTTTACACGAGCACCAGTTGCGTTACATGAGGACACATTCATTTTTGTTAGGCACGGGGAGATTAAGTGATTTGCCCAGAATCACAGGAAGTTGTGTGTCCCTGCCGAGACTCGAACCTGGTTCCCCAGCTCCGAGGTCGACCGCCCTAGCCGTTAGGCCAACTCCTCTCCCCTTATTTAACAGTAGAATCTGAGTAGTTCAGTCGTGCTATTCTTAGAGACCCCTACTCACAAAACACCAGAGACGTCTGGAGTGGGTGGGCACAAACTCTGCCACAGCTGAGTAGGCTAAAGAATCTGTTGGCTGTTGGTTAATCAAGCTTGAAGGACACATTGCTCCTAAAATTGTGCAAAAACACCTTATCTTAGTTCCCTTGAAAAACTTCTTCTTTACAAAATGACTGAGGACAGAAATAACGAAGAATTAGACCCAATGCAACAAAATCTGCCCCTCACAGACGAGGACGGTGCAGACGCAATACAAATTGCATCAAACTTTAGCAATACGGTCACCCTGAAACTGCTAGAGCATGGTTTAACACCTAGGGGTGGCATAGTAGTTTTCGTGATTGAGGCACACGAATCAAACAAAACAGGTATTTTATTCGTGGGTTACATTCCCAGCAGCAAATGCAAGAACAAAAACATTTCACTCCTACACGGATGGAGATGCACCAGCGGAATATTATCAGTTCGAGGATATAGAGGTTCCGCTCACGTACCAGGAACATTTATACTGGTTTAAAGGCGCCCTACCCCACATAAGAAGAAGAGTGAGACTCGGCCCGCTCGGAAGAGAAGGGGCAACATGGCCGATATTAGCGGCCTACACACCACATCCTGACATTGACACAATGCCACCAGGAGACTTACTCATACAACATAAAGATTTAATTAAAATATACAGAAACTTGACGCAATTTGTCGTGAGGACACTTACAGTCCAACCAGCAATAGTTGCAACAAATGGAACTCAAATTCAGGGTACAGCAACTAAAATTACACCACAAACATTACACGCAGTGATGGGTAAAATGCCCCCAAACGTGAACAAATACCATTCTGGGTAGCTCAGAAAATAACGTAGCTAGAGGCAGTATTCCCGAATACTGCCCCGTATGAAAAACACAGAATGCTAACAATCTGCTTGCCCATGGGGATAACACCACAATTAGAGGATTGTACCACTTGGGGTACAGTCTTTGCTGCCATATATACCAGAACTCATGGTATCCCGTCATTAGCAGTAGTACCTGATGTATTGAGACAAATACAAAATGAGTATGGAGCAGAACCTGCCCTAAACTTAGGGATGAAGTCACTAGGTAACTATGCCCAGGTATCAGCCATAATACTAGCTAACATTAAGGGGGAAGCAGCTTCAGTGGCTATCCGCCAACGCCTAAGGGAGTTCAGTCCTTTAGAACAGGAACACGAACTACCAAAAATAATTGAAACTGCTTATGCAGAATTAGGCAGAGACAGTTTGGGTGGGAAAGCTTTAAAACCACAACTGATGGGCAGTCCTGTAAAGGACACTTCCAAGCAGACACCTGCTTCAACTAAGAAGAAGTGGGACAATAAAAAACAACAAAACTTTAAAGGAAATAGATCGCAATCCCGAGGTAGATCTCCTCCACAGGAGCCCACCGAAAAGAGGTACAACCTTAGGAATAGGAATAACATTAGGAAACCTGACAGGTATCAGGATACTGATTTTTTTTTTGTTTAAATATCTTTATTGGGATTTTTGGGATTTTATCATAACTGGCATCATGTGTTTATACAGCATTGTCAATTGTCCATTTCGCAGTCATAATGCCCATGTGTCTTACAATAGTGCAGTGAACAACAGTAATAAGCTAATGTTAACACATCGTTCCTGCTTACAGATACATACATTATTTTGGGCGCACATAAAGAAGTCCTGGTGTGCTATTGTTCGCACATGATGCCACATCATGGTTGCTGTATTTGATGCAAGGTCATACACTGTATAATCGGGACATATCTTTGTCTGGGCCGATACCACTATACTTGATATACAGGCCACTTCAACACAGAATAATAACCTGTCGATCAGACTCGAACAACATTATAAATACAATAGTGTAAATTGACAGTGTGTGATAAGAAGTCACGTGTGGATACCAATAAGACCTATTTTTCCAATAAACATATATTCAAAACTCAAACTTACAACACTATAAACTGCCATCTGAACTATGCAAGTCGAGTCGCTGTTACATATCTTAGCATAGCTGTGTATTATCTACACACCAATGTCTTATGGCTCGCCTAGCCAGGGGCCAGAGAAAAGCATGTGCCTGTGTGTAGTTAGGAAACCAGCAAGAGAGCACCCCCCCTCCCGGCAGCGCATGGGGTTCTGGTGATCACTAGTGATGTACCGGGGATATCCTGGATATGTGATTGCCTTTATGGCAGGGAGGTATCAGGATACTGATACACGTTCCTCTCGTTCCTTTCAGGGTTCATCGAAAAACTAGGAGAGGGAAGGACGGTCAGAAAGACAAGAAGAGCGTACAAAGTCCAGAGACAAGCAGCACGCTCAAGATTACACTTCTAAAAAAGAAGAAAAACCAAAGCAAGAGCCACAGTTCAAAAAGAAGAAGGTTGCAGGTCTAAAGATCAGACATGCCCAGAATTCTGAGGACTCGACTACTGAACGAGGAATGGGCTCTGACGATGCTAGATAGTGCAGCAGAAGTGACAATAGTTCGCCAGAACCTGATGGAATTTCTGGTGACAGCGGACTTGAATGATTATATCACGGTGGAAACACCCGATACTAGGGTAAGCGTCCCACATAAAGTATATGAAATAACGCTCCAATTGGAGGGGGACAAATGTAGAACAGTGAGAGGTCTCTTTTGGGAGAACCTGACGTTTGGCTATGATATTTTATTAGCTGAACAAGATTGGCCGCCAGCATTCGTCATGAATTGCCCTAAAGGAGAAACGGTAATTCTTCCGGCTTTCTCAGACCATATTCCCAGGCACTTACAGCACACTTATGCGCAGGAGTGGGCGGTAGCCCAGGCTCCGGCATTATACAAAAACCATATTGGATGGGATGAGGATTCAACCCACCACATAATTCCTTTAAAAAATACTCCAACTGCACAGAGGCAGTATCCAATAAAGCAAGAAGCTAAAAAACAGGTCAGGGAGATCTTAGATCAACTTGAATACCAAGGGGTGATTGAAACTTGCACCTCACCAATGAACAATCCTTTGTTTCCTGTCATGAAACCTGACAATTTATATTGTCTAGTTTTAGATTACAGACATTTAAATACTTGCACTAAGACATTTGCAGTCCAAAATGCACACAGTGCCGCATTAATGAATAACATTGTGCGGAAAAAATATAAAACAACACTTGATATCTCAAATGGATTTTTCTGCCAAAATATAGCGCCTGAAAGCAGGTATCTAACAGCCTTCTCAGCGCTAGGGACCCAGCGGCAATTTTGTCGACTCCCCCAAGGGTATAAGAACAGCCCGGGGTTGTTTTTGGCCAGAGTAACTGAGTTACTTCAAAAATTGGACGAAGAGGCATTGTCCTATGTGGATGATATTTATCTAACGGACGATGACCTAGAGGAGCACTTGAACAGAGTGAATCCCATCATTTTGGGATTTGCATCTGAGGGCTACAAATTCAACTTTAAAAAATCAAAGATTGCCCATCTCAGTGTCCTGTTTTTAGGATATGAGCTTTCAAGTGAAGGAAAAAGCCTGGCAGCCAATTTTTTTAGAAAAATGCGCGCTGCTCCAACCTCCAAAATGATTGAAAAATTTACAGTCAATTCTGGGATTCCTAAATTTTCGTCGAACTTACATTTTCGATTACGCAGAAAGAGTGAAACCTTTCTACGATTTAATAAAACCTGATTTTTCAGTAAAACAATGGACACAGGAACATACAGATACACTTCGGTCCTTACAAGCTGACATGATAGCTTCCAAACACTTACAGACACGCGCAAACGTACGCAATCTGGTGATCTGTATAGTTGCGGGTCAATCTTGGTACACCTATCTAACATTTAATGAAGGTGAAACAGTACCAATTGCATACAAATCACATTTGTACACAAATATTCTAACAGCAGTCCTGACTGCTGTAGTGAGAGAAAGAGCACTGGCTCAGGGGAAACGAATAATAGTAGTAACTCCAGTTCCAGCCTTAGAGGCTGCGACAAATGCGAGCGTTCCTAATGCCAAAGCTTTACATCCGAGATGGATACAATGGGCTAATTCTCTCACTGCAACAGATGTAGAATACAGGTATGACCCAAATATAAAGACACAAGCATTCCTGCAATACGAACAAGAATATCCTCTACCAAACGAAATAATGCCTCTAGATCAGTATGAATATACAATTTACACTGACGGATCTGCTCATCCGGCCATAGGGAGTAAGCAACAATATAGCGCAGCATGTGAAATCGTTAAAGGTCGCATGCGGGATGGAAAGTTCCAACCGAGTTGCACAAAGACGCAGTCCCTAGGAGACTGCACGCCGCAGTTGGCAGAGTTAAAAGCGCTGATACTGGCACTGGTAAATACTGATCGAGAATTCCACACACTAATTGTGTGCGATTCATTTTACTGTGTGCAGTCATACATTGAATATTTGCAGTACTGGGTTCAAAACGGGTTCAAAGATGCAAAAGGTGGCACAATTAAGCATAAAATGCTATGGGAACAGGTAGTGGAGTTGAAAACCGAACTACCGAGGGCTCACGTGATACATACACTGAGTCATCAGCGTGATGGCGTTCACGTTGTAGGGAATTCATTGGCTGATGAAGCCGCAAAGGGGGCTGTACGCACGGCTTCCGTAGCTGCAATCACTCGTTCTGAAACGAGAATAGACTGTGAGATTATGGTAGCTATTAATGCAACCCGCAAAAACAGCGGAGCAGTACCAAAAAGGTTTCCACTCAAGTACTCCTACAAGTTAGATGCCAATAACATTCCATTTGCTCAGATTCCTGGAGTGGGGGATAGAGTAATTCCAAACATGGATCGTAGGTTAGGTTTAATTCTAGCAGCACACGAAGGGATGGGTTCTGTACATGCAGGAGCTGCGGCAACAGTTTCTTTTCTGAAACAAAGCTATTGATGGCCTGGATTAACAAAGCAGACCAAAGACTTCGTCTTAAACTGCGATATCTGTCAACAGATAAATGGAGCCACCGTAGCTCGCCCAGCACAGGTCCTATTATTAGACAGCATCAGACTGACCATTCGCGTGCACTTACCTGGACCACTGCGGCCCCTTAAAATGTGAAGGGGCTTACAAGTATATCATGGTTGCAGTGGATTCCTGCTCGAGATTCCTATGGGTGTGGCCCCATGGCTCGGCTGACGCTCGAACTGTTATTAAAGATTTGCGAGTCTTTATAGGGACATACGCAATTGGCACATTACATTCTGACCAGGGCCCTGCGTTTAGCTCTCGGGCTTACAAGGAGGCCATGCGAGGATTGGGTGTAGCATTGCGGTACTCATCTCCGTACCATCCCGAGGGAAATTCGGTAGTGGAGAGAAAAAACCGAGACTTAAAGCAATCTTTAACAGCTAGAGTATTAGGCACGGGTGAAAATTGGGTAAAACATCTGTATGGAGTCCAGTGTGCTCTTAACAACATGCCAAGAAGTTCTCTAGGGGGTGTCACTCCATATGAGGTCCTATTTGGGACAAGAATGTGGGTACCTGATCTTGATTGTGAAGGCACAGTGGCGGATGAAAAGCCTTTTGACATCCATGATCATTTGGCTGTTTTACAGGATCTAAATGAATCCAGGACACAACAAAGTAATGTCCATCTGAAACAGACCGCCACTGGGGAAGTCAAATCAGTCACTGCAAGACCTGTCTGGATCCCAAAAGTCGGGGATCTGGTCAGAGAGAAGATAGCGGACAAAAAAGAATTTGGGCCATCATACAGAAAGCCTGTACCGGTCCTAGCAATTGAAGGAACAAGAGCTGTACTTCTGCCGCCTCTTGCCGGAAAAAAGGAGAAAAGATTTGTCTCAATTGACCTAATCAAACCACACTATGTGGCTGATACTAAGCAGTAGGCCACGTGGACTCCAAAGTAGCAGACGCCCTCCTCTCGCTACAATTCAAGAAGTTCAAACGGAAAGACTCATCACGTTCGAAGAGACTCCAACACGGAATGAAGGACTAAGCAACAATGCTATGGAACTCGTTCCTCTTGAACCTGAAGTTCAAATTCAAAATCAAACTCAAAATCAAAAACAACTCGCTATTCGACCAAATACAGATGTCTACGTCAACATGCCTCGACAAGAGCAGAACACGATTTCTACAAATCCTGATGCAATACCAACAATTGATCGAACTGATTCTGGCTACTTCATAAACTTTGATACGTTTTCTTTGGATCCAAGCGAACCAGAAACGATGCCAGCCAAAAAATCATGCAAACAGCAAGTTACAGACTTTATGCACTTTCTTAAAAAGACTTACCTGGTGTCACCCTGGGTAGAACTATGGATAATCACCGGGATACTTTTCTTTCTTTTCTGGGTAGGCTTGGTAATAGTTTTTAGTATGCTTATTAATGGGAAATACATTCGACAAAGCTCTGCAGCCCAAAAGGTGAACTTACTTTTAAAACCACACCAATCATCTCATCGAGAACAAAGAGACTTGTCATCAGTGAACATTACAGCAGTTCCTATACCTGATGGTATAGTTTGGGACAAGGTTGATTTCGATATATTTGGTCCGACTGAAATTTTAAGAATTCCTCATTTATTTAAAATATCTTTAAGTGATATCATTACCTGAAGTACATTTTCCGATGATTGGGATTTTGAAACTGTTAATAACATGTTATCTGATTTGGAAAAATCTGCTGCGTTTTCTAATAGTGAAACATTGGAAGACACGTCAGATTTTGAAGCTATGTATTGTTATCAACATTATGGTCATCACTTTTTGCATAAATCTGCTAATCCTAGAAATGTGTTCACATACCACCAGTGGGAATATTGTCCAACACCGCCGAAAGGCAGTTCAAAAACATTTACACAGAAGTTTCCATATTTTTCGGGGTTTAATATGTCTGACCCAGCCTCATATTATTACAAGGTTGCACCAACATCAGCACAGAAAAATATGTTGACAAACACCAAACAGATTTACTCTGCTTACTTTATTACCCAGTTGTCCGAACAAGGTTTCGACTTGTGGAAAGACACCATACACCTAAAATCAGTCTGGGGTACTAGGGAATGGCAGGTACAGGGAATAGAAGCTTTGTTTAGAGCATGCCTCATCCCTCAACAAATCATGTTTTTAAACGAGACAGTGCAACAGACGTCTTGCCTTGGACTAGCTAATAGCAAAGACTTGAACACACCTCGGGTGCCGACTCCATCACACACCGAGGGCAACAAGACATCACAGGAAGAAATTACAGCAGATGACATTATACAATACAACAGATCAGACCCCGATTGGAGAAAATAGTTGATTTGGCCCACAGACACTAATAATTGTCAAGCAAGATTCATGGGTAAAACCGAAGGGTTTAGTATCCATAGGCCAGATCCACGATATGTACAGAGACAACATCCAGAGGTAGTGACATCCTACAGTGTTGGGAAGTTGTGCCTTGATTGGCTAAAAACCTCAACACTCACACAAGTGAAACAACATTTATCCTTACTGTCATAGGATGTGGATCTTAGGGATTTTTTAATGGGTCCCAGGAAGCCACGTCAGAAACGTTTCTATTATGCTGTCTACAATGAAATTTGGAAAATATCCCAACAAGAGGCCGCAGAGAGACTACGGGAAATAGACCGTATAAATCTAGAAAAATCTCTAGCAGTGGTAGACAATGGGTTAACTACATTGACCTCCAGGATATATTCCTTAGGCAACATTGTGTCTTCTGCGATAGACATACTGGAACAAAATTTGCCCATATTACAACACGGGCAATCACAGTTACGTTCTATTATGTTGTTAAGGTGGACGCTGCAATCTTTGCATGCAGGCTACGTGCCTTGGCGTTTTATCAACAGCACGTCTCTGTTTTCTGAATACAATCTAACAGATAAACAGATAGAAATGGCACAAAGGGGAGCAAAATATACAATGCTTCGTATCGAAAAACTGTATAGATTACCATTCACAGTGGCAGAATCACTGTCTACGGAATGGCTAATCCATGGCCACATAACTCTATCGGTCACTACTTTTCAGTTTCAATATTGCCTTGAACAAAAGCAGGCAGGCAGATATGAAGAAATGGGTAAGGAATACATTAAGGAATCTTGGTAATTACAGTACATATTTCGATGCCGGAGTGGGGATCGAGAAGTGTTTCTGAGCGGTACAAACTGCGAGGATGCTTTAAGTGGATCACTCATATGCCAGGATATAATGTTGCACGGAGCTTGTAATGGTTCTGTAGCAAACCTGTCCTGTCATTTGAAGGGTGCCCCAGCTGCAGTGATTACTCCAGCATTCAGGCTACTTTCAAATGGGAGTTACTTGATGCTGAACGGTCAAGGCTGCTGTCCATGCTCCCGGGCATCGCATATCTGGTAACCGTGAGCTCCAGGGTTACTTTTTGTATGCAAGTATTGTTTCCACCGACACATACAGTCAGGGAGGCGCCGTTATGGCCTTCACTGAATGTTTCTTTAATACGGTTTGATACTCTAAGCAGAATGAAAGTCATGCTTCTACAGAAGTCTGTGCCCTTAACCTCCGCTCGAGAGACTTTTGATCTCCAGATCGCAAGGTCTTCGGCAGAGATACAGGCGCTCATTCATACAAACTGCCCTTTCCATTTAGCAGAAATGGTAAATCATATCTTTAACATGTCTGATACGACAGGCATTGTCCACCTATTTAAGACCATAGGTTCTGGACTTCTGAGCACCTTTCACACGGTACTTGGAGTTATACCAAACTTTATACACTCCGTATTCGGAAGCATCTTTGGAGGACTTCCGCTGATCCTGTTTCTAATAGCAGGTATCCTGATTGTTTTCTATTTGCTACGCAATGGACGTCCCAGTCACCAAGGCGATGGAAAGAACACTCCTGGAGCGTAAATACTGTGACCGCATGGTACAACTTCTAGGCACGCCTCGCCTAAGAGAACTAAGTGAATCTTGGTTCGTGTCATTTCGACCGGTCTGGATAAACTGCATCTTACCTGTCCTCTGATGCCTGTTTTGCGGAGAAGAATGCGTGTTAGACCTTTGTTTGACACTACCATCATGTGCGCAACCGGACATGAATGCGTTACTGGACCCGATAACGGCCCATGTTCTACAGTGTCCTCAGCGTATTCCAATGTTGATGGCGTCATTCCTTGAGCCACCACGGGTAATAACTTCACCTGTTGGTATGAACACCGGCTCCTCCTCTGACACCCAGGCTTTGGACGTCGCACAGGCTGCCCCAGCACCGGCTGTGGACAGCATGGAACATCTGTGCTCAATTGATGTGCTCTGCGAGGTGCTACAGGGGCTGTCTACTGCGGAAGCAAGCAACGAAAATGTTGCGTCTACTAGCCAGGACACATAAACATTTGAACTCATTTGGCTCGTCGTGTGCTGGGAAAAATTCGCCTTTTTTTAAACAAGCTCAAATTTGGAACTATGGAACTAAATTGACATTCCTTTCATTTTTTGGGCATACATGGCTTTATAATGCTTATAGTGATCCAGACTATACCAACGGACATTTTAGAGCCAGGGCTTGCAAATTTTGTAAAACGTTTTAAAGTTTTTTTTAGAAACTTTTTAGAAGTTTTTAAACATTTTAGTTCAAATATGTTTTTATACACTTTGTGCGTACCACTATCTAGTAATGTTAGTAGTATAGTAATAGGTTACATATGTCGTCCATTCGGAAGAGGAGTGGGTGTTATATTCCATATAGGTACCCTATATAGGCGCACGTAACATTGCAACCTTTCACCTACATCCGTCCCTGCATTACATACATAATGGTTCTTAGGCACTGACCTTTTACCTAGATTTGACACTGCATTCAGAACGCGGGTTTTTCCCTGGTTCAATTCTCATACATTATGCATGAGGCTTCTTGGAAGCACAGCAGGACTAACAGTAGGATTACCATCTCCTGTATAATATCTCTGTATAAAGTTCAGGCCCAACGTCATCCTTTGGGCCGACACAGTAACACAGCAAGGTAGGACCCCGGGGGGGACCTTTGCGTATATATACAACACATCTTGCTTAGGAAGATAGAGGAGACCGTGACTTCCCGGCTGACACACTGACCAGAGACGCTGAGGTTCCTGCATGCAGACGCTCCAGCTAGCAGTGGTCTAACATCCCTCGCGGGGTGTCCAACTCGAGACCAGGACGGGGTCCCATATTCTCTAACTCTCAGGTAATGGGGTGGACTAGATCCTAGAGGGATTCTTGGCATAACACCTACATAGATGCTAGGTACATTTAGGTACATCTAGTTAGGGAGACATCGTAGGAGTACGCACTTTTATCATGTGTTTTATGTACTTGTATATATTCACGATTTCTGCAAAATGGTAGAACTATACCATCCCTTTACTTTCGTAGTATTGCTAATCATATATCTCTGCTACTGTCTAATGGTTGTTGCAGCTCATCTATTATACACTGGAATAACAACTGTTCAATAAATACTTATTGAAACGCCCAGCCTGTTTATTCTGTGCAACTCTCTGAGGCAAACTAAGTGAGCACGAGTGACTGAGCGAAAAGTAGTATATTGTTTCCACGATCCTGGGGGATCAGGGTTGTCATGATCTGAGGTTGCCAGAATCTATTCTCTCCGTGATAAGAGGAGATTATAGTGGCACTGTGAGCTAGCTAATACAGACAGGCTAACGTATCCGGTGGGGGTGCACGGAATCCGTCCGCCACCAAGCCCACAGTTTATGTTATCCGAACGCGCAGATCCTGTATAGGATATATAGGAACTACACGACCTGGCGCCGCCAACGTTGGTTGGGTTTTTAATTTATTTTATTTTTACGAAGTTTTATATAGCGCAAACTTGACCCGATTCGGGTATCAGAGCGCTTTACACGAGCACCAGTTGCGTTACATGAGGACACATTCATTTTTGTTAGGCTCGGGGAGATTAAGTGATTTGCCCAGAATCACAGGAAGTTGTGTGTCCCTGCCGAGACTCGAACCTGGTTCCCCAGCTGAAGTGAAGGAGCTGCTTGCTCTCAACCCAGCTCTAACTCCCTGCCAACCAGTGCAACCAAGTCCGCTTCAAGGGAATTCTAACACCATCTTTCAACTCAAAGGGCATTGAGAATCTCTGGGCAAGTAAAAAAAACCTGTAAATCTACTTCCATAGGAATTCTTCTCCTACCTCTCCCCATCCCAAAATGTAATCTACTCCAAAGGTATTCAGGAATTCTTCTGAGAAGCTGTGACTGTTGCACATTTGCCGGGAGTACTCGATTTTTGCATGAACAACCATTTGCTCATGTGAAAATCCTTGCTAACTTTTTTCCTCTGGAGAAATGGCTTCCCTTACACCCCTATAAACCAATATTAGGTGATGTTCCTTGTCCCATCCCACCCTGCAAAGGGATTTACCCCTGCCCCCTTGACAAGAGAAAATCCCAGACCCAATACAGAGTGGCAGGTAGTCACCAAACGTTTGTAAATACTCACAAGCAAGTAAGTTTGTGGGTGTTGCTAAACCTTCAGGCCATTCCGGTCCTACAACACCCACTCCCACCACTTTTGTGAATGTCAGAAGTGGTATTAGCTAAAACTGTCTCTCTTAGGAAGAAGTGTGATGTGGTAGAAAGGCCTCAGTGAAATATAGCATGGTAGTTCAAATCAAATATTTGAGTTCATGAGGCCAAATTACGTAGAGTAGTATTGTACGGTTGCTCAGGCCATGCCAGAAGCTAAGAGTTTAGAGTTGTAAGTGGATAAAGCGGGGCATGTGCAAAGGTAGATGGGAAATTGTTTTCGTGCTTTTGTTGTGAAATTGTATGCACTTGCATGTTAGTGCATTCATATTCTGAGGAAGGATAAAAGGTCACCTTGACCTGTGTTAGCATTCAGTGTATGAACACAAAATTGTATTTTAACATTTTGTGTTTGTATTTATGTGTAGGTGGTTCATTCTCAAAAGGGGCAAATATAAAGACCACAAAAAAAGTCCAATTGCATTTGTAGGTCTAGCTTACCCAAAGACATCATGTTAACCATACACAGAAAGTGGGCTTTCCCCCTTCAGCCTTTGGTTTCTTCAGTTCTCTCTTTCATCATTGCTGGAAGTGTATGTCCCATTTAGGTCAGTCCCCTGGAGTAGTGCATTGAGCAGTTCTACATTTTGCAGCAGTGAATGGCCAGAGAGAGGAGTCCGTCTCTGGCATTGCAGATGATGAGGCGCTGACCGGGCATTGCAAAGGAGTGTGATGGGGAATTACACAGAGGCTACTCTTTGTTGGATTATTTTTAAAAAAAAATTTTTTTAATTGCCATTTGAAAAAAAACAACATACATTACAAGTGATGCATCACTGTAAAAACAGAGCAGTAAACAATAATAGAAGGGGGGGAGGGAGGAAATCAAGAGAAGGGAAGGGGGAGGAAGGTTACATGTACTTTACATCATCTGTATTGTAGAGAGCATTACAGGCGTCAGTTGGACATTATATCTTGAGCTAGCATTAACAAATAATCGTCACGAATATCATCCTGATATATAGAATGAATTGTGCGGATATCTTGATCAGTTCGAGCTTGTTCTATAGGACATAGAGCCGGGCTATGTCATCCTGCAGTAGACTCACGTTAACCCCTTCCCCATAGATAGATGTGGGAGTGTGGAAATATATTTGTTGCGTGTGGTAATCTAGGGAGATGCGGTAGCCTGTGAGCGCAAGTGAGCCAGAAGTGGTTCCCAAATATCTTTCAGGCGGTTTTGCAGGGGCATCAGTTCCCAATATTGGGCTAGTTGTTCCTGACAGTATATTGTGTCCTTTAGCCATGAGGCAACCTTGGGGACACCCTTCCTCCACCAGTGTTTAGCGAGTTGACGTTTAGCTAGTTATAATAGCATAGCTGTTAGGCGGCGCGAAGACGCAGGCACATCTTTAACGTATCCTAAAAGGCTGATTAGTGGGTTAAAGGGGGATCTCGTATCCCGTTATTTGTTGTATTGTGGAGTGTATCACCCGCCAATAGTCGAGTATCTGTGGGGCGTTCCGAGGCCAAGTGCAGGAATGTTGCCAGGGGTGTTGAGCTTCTTTCGCAGAGTGCCTCCTCGTTTAGGCCCATGCACCTCAGCTGCAGGGGGGTGCAGTATAGTCTATGTAGGAATTTAAAGTGTATGAGGCACAATCTGTAATTGGGGGATCGTGCCTCCGATTGCACACAGCAGTAAGACCATTGGTCCGTGGTGATGGGGGGGATCCGTATCTAGTTGTCACTGGGCTTGCGCCTTGAAGGTGCATATTGGTGTCTTGTCCTGTGTCACCGCGTATAGTCTAGTGGCAAGCTTGTGGTGAGAGGTGTGCATGAGTACGTGCTCCAGAGCATCTAGCGTTGGTGGGGGAGCCGGGAAAGTGGTGTGGTTTGCGCGACACGTGGCTCGTATTTGAATATAGAGAAGCATATCCATTATTGTGGGTTTCGGAGTGTCAGTCGGCATGGGTGCAGCTAGGAACTGGTCACTCGGGTATAGATTGGCATATGTGTAAATGTGCCTAGTGTGGGCCCGAGTGCGCATTCACTCATCAACCATCACTGGTAAAGCAGGGTTGCACGTAATAGGGATAGAGGGGGCGTATAAGTAGTTCAAGGAAGCTAGTCTTCTCAACCCGTCTCAAGCCCACGTCACACAGTCCACCGTGTCTGCAGGGTCCCGGAGCGTCTGTAGGGTTGATAGAGAGCTGTGGATAGTGGTGTCGGTGAAGTTAAATCTGCCTCAACAGCGCTATGTGGCTGAAATTTGACCGGGTACAACCAGAAGTGTAGCTAGTGGGCTTGGGCGCACAACGCATATAGTGTCAGATCTGGGGCACTTAGGCCTCCTTGACGGAAGGTTAGCGTGAGGACTTCCCATGCTATTCTAGGATGTTTGCCCGCCCAGGCAAGGGAAAGTAGGTTAGATCTTAGGCGTTTGAAAAAACGTTGTGTGAGCGTAATCGGAAGGCTGATAAAAAGGTAGAGAAATTTGGGCAGCACGACCATCTTGGCAATGGCAAGTCGACCAGTGAGCCAGAGGGGGAGGTTCCAGATCGGGATCCTCTCCTCCAACCATGCAATAAGTCTGCCATAATTGGCCTCTTTGTTGGATTATTATTTACATTTTTACATAGGAACCTTCTCACATGGAACACCGCCTCTGTCCTCCTAGGGCACAGTCTTCCCTCTACTGATGCTCTTGCACCATTTCTAGTTGTGGGCACAGATATCCACTTTCCTCTGCTAAAGAGTGAAAGTAAAAAACTAAAGAGTGAAAGTAAGAAAGTGTCCTTGTAACATTAAGCGCCTCTGGATGTCTATTTCTGTCTACTCTCTTCAACTTGTGCTGGTGCCATGAGGTAAAAACGAGAAGGCGCCCATGTGCTCTGGGTTGTCAACTGCCCCCCCATTCCCAGGTCAGGTGATCCGGTTGTGCACATCACCAGGTGCTGCCACTCAGGCCTAGTGTTACAGCAAACAAATGATGGACGGAATGCTGACAATGCAAACATTCTCCCCCAGTCAAAAGATCTGGGTTAAATCCATCGTTCTTTTGCCCACTACGCCACCCCAGTTTGGACCCAGCCATATGCATATCAGTCTTGACCCTGTGCCCCATGGGAACAGTCCAGACCGAACTGCCAGGCCAGGTCCTCCCTGGACCGGAAACAAGCATCCCGGGACCGGTTTCAGGGTATGTCACCCTTCTTCAGCCAGGCTAGCTAGAATCCAGTGGCACAGTGAGCAAGGTACCCACGTCTGGGCGTACCCATCCCACTTAGGGCGAAAAGTGTTACAGCAAACAAATGGCCACTCGGGCCTAGGGCAGATCCTGAGACAAGGACTGCAGTGTCAGCCCAGCACAGAGATTATACATTGCACAGTGTGTGAACCATCCAGTCCACTGCTACATGTACTACCAGAAGTACCACCACACACTTAGTCACTCTTAAGCACTGCACAAGCTGGAAGCCTCCTTCAGTGACAGTGTGAGGTACAATGCTTTAAGATGCCTTGTGTGCACAACTCCTTGTACTACGCACAGCAATGTGTCCCCCACCCATTTTTTCAGAGCTTGGCCGGTGGTCGTTCAACACTACAATTTCGGCCCAGTAAGACTTTCTTTTGAAATCATTTGCTTTGCAGAATTGTTTTAAAAGGTCACCTTACTGAAAGCTGATTACTGAAAGCTCTAAACCCTGAATAAAACAATACTAATGACGCAGGCTCTTCAACTGACATTCAGGGCAATGAGAGGCGATTCATTTCTAAGTGGGAGTGGTGCGCTGAACAGTAAATGAAAGAAATCACTACACACTTCGTACAAATCGTGAATCGTGATCATGGTATAGTGATTGTAATTCTTGGCATGGTGTGGATATGATGAGGGGGAACAGGGCGGCTGCATGCTGAGGCAGCCGCGTGCGCTAGCGGGGGAATCGAGCCGCGGGCATCGTAAATGCTCCTGACCGCTTAGCTCGGCTTACCGGGGGGTGAGAGACTGCGATGAGTTTCTCTCCAGGTTCGGCAGGCCTTCAAGATGCTGCATCGGCCATCTCTGGGACGCCGAGGTGCGTTGCTCTGGGACAGAGGTGGAGCGAGGCAGCCAGGGAGCTGCAACGCTGCCGCTCTGCTGGCGTGAGGTCCGGTGGCAGAGGCAGCACAAGTCGGGCTGCGGAACAAAGCTCCCTGTAGTCTTTGGAGGTGGCAGAAAGCAGCTACCAGCCTTCCTATCTGGGGGACCTGAGGAGGGAAAAGCGGTAGTAAGGAAGAGCGGGTAAGAAATTTGAAGTTCCCACCTATGGAGAAAGGTGCCTCAGTGGAAGGTGAGGTTAGTGGAAAGCCCTCAAGGTATACCCTACGTACTAGGAATATCGGGGGTGGCAAGGACGGACAGGCACCTCTTTTTCCCATGGAGACCCCCCTGTGTACAGTACAAGAAGCAAAGGACGTGAGCAAGGGAAGGAGGGGACGTCACAGAGGTGGCACAGGGGGGGGCGACCAATGTTTTGCAAAGTAGGAAAACCGGTAACTCCCCGTTGAAAAACAAAGGGGATAGAGGTAAAAAGCTAGCCATCCAACCAATTAAAATAACACCTTCACTTAAATCGTTCTTTCGTGTTTTGCCTAGCTTGCAGAGAAAGGGTAGCCCTGAAGGAACAATCTCTGCTAAGAGTGTAGGAATGGAGGCCCCTAACGCGGATTTGAATGCGGAGGAGCCCAGAAGAGCACAATTACAGTCCCCATCAGTAATAGGTTTGAAGTGTTGGCACTAACTGAACCATCTGAGGATGTAGAAGATCGCCATATAAGAGGGGATAATAATGATGAAAGCGGAGGTGGGCCCCTGGAAGATTCATTGACAAGTATCCTATTGGGGCTAAAGAATGAAATCAAGAGTCGATTTGAAGTCTTAGAGGCCAATCAGGTTAGCATACAAGCTTCATGCTCCGAGCTAGCGCAAAAACTGGATGAAGTTGCTTCTCGCACCAAGGCCTTGGAAGATGAAGTTGACTCAATAAAACAGGATGTGACAAAAAATGCCACCGAGATTAGTAAACTGGTTAAACAAAATCAAATGTTAAAGGATGATTTCGAGAGACTGGAGAACCACTCTCGAAGGAATAACTTAAGATTTCTGAACATTCCTGAAGCAGAGGAAGATGCAGCTATGAAGGCCTTCATAATCAGTTTACTTAGGAGCACGGTCTTAAAGGATAATAAGGAAATTAATCTTTAGCAAGAGATCCAGAGAGCACATAGGGAGCCTTTTCGGCGTAACCCCAAAGGACTAAACCAAGGAAGATCTTGGTAAATTTCCTTTCGTATACTGTCAAGGAGGCAATTCTCAGCGGGGACCTAAGAGACGGGCCTTATACATTTAAGGGGTTCTCTTTTACAATAAGATCAGACATCTGTAAAACTACAGAACAGAGGCAATGGGAGATAGGCAACAAGATGGAGGATCTGCGGAAGCTGGGGGCTAAGGTGCAACTAAAATTCCCTGCGATGCTTTGTATAATGTGGGATAATCAAATGTATAATTACTGTACTGTAGAGGATGTCGATGCATGAATTGACTCAATAAACAAAAAAAAGGAACTTACTAAAATATAAGCAGCCGATCACGAATCAGCTGTGTCAGTTGTGTCAGGAGGTCGGATGAAGGAATTTGGAGGTGTTGATCCGCTGAAAATGTGTTTATTGACTTTTTGCTTACTTACTTATATTCCCCCAATAGGCAGCCCATAAGGCATTTTTATGCCTTCTAATACAGGGAGGGTTCCCCAGGGTTGGGTTTGTAGGGACGGGTGGGATCGGGGGGGGTGGTGATGGTACAAGGGTGGGGAGCAGTGGGGTAAAAATAAAAAATAAAGTCCTCAATATCACTTAGCCAGGAATATCTATGTAAGTTAAATCTGGAGCGGGGATAAAATTTGACTGGGTGGATGTTGGCTAAACTAGGTAAAGTCATTGATACCCTCACTTGGAATGTGAATGGTCTCCGGTCTCGAGCCAGGCAGAGGGTGGTGATGAGGTATCTTGAGGAAAGTCAGGCCCATATTATGATTTTGCAGGAGATCCACCTGGTGGCAAGTGAGAGTAAGGAACTATTCCGTAGGTATGGCTGGGTCCAGAACTTTTTAGTTTTTGAGCAGGAGCAATGTTGTAAGGGGGTAGCGATGCTAATAAGATGGGGCTCTGGAGTGGAGGTTAAGTATTCCAGAACAAATAGTTCCAGTAGATGGGTTTTAGCTGGAATGAAATGTGTAGATTTTGAATTTATCTGTGTCGGGTACTATGGTCCAAATGTGGATGATCCACAGTATCTAGTGGAATTGGAGTTTAAATTAGTGGAGGCATCGGTTCCATTGATCTTGGGCGGGGATTTTAATATTCTGCTGGATCCTATTTTGAATCGTTCCACACGGAGGAATGGTTCTCCGGCGCCTAAAACGCGAAGAGCTCTTAAAAATATGATGCAAGATTTAGGGCTAGTAGATGCATGGAGACATATAAAAGGGCAATTAAGAGGGTAAAGTTATCATAGCAAAAAATATGGACATTACTCCAGATTAGATTACTTTTTGGTGGAAAGGGGCCTAGCGGCAAATATAAAAAAGGATCATGCACTATCCAGTTCATATTTTGGACCATTCCGCCGTCATAATCACATTACAGGTTCCAGGAATTAACCCCAATTTCAGATGGACATTGAAGCGTTCTCTCCTCTTAGATGAGGAGGTGGTGCCTGCCCTAAAAAAGGCGACAGCTGAGTATTTTTTGATCAACACCGGTTCAGCCTCTCCTGAAATAGAGTGGGATGCTTTTAAACCATATATTCGGGGGGTACTAAAAAGTCTCGGTTGCTCCAAGGGAAGAGTAGAGAGGGCAGAATTGGTAGGAATGGAAAAAGAAGTGGGTATTCTTCAGGCCTCTGTACAAACCTCAAGGGGTGGGGAAGACATGGAGAGGCTACTAAAAAGACTCAAAGAGGTGCAGTTAAACTATAAAATTAAATTGGATTCCAATTGTAAAACAAGATGGCAGGCCTGCAGTATGTGCCAGTTTGAGTATGGGAAGAAAGCTGGGGCATTACTGGCTTGGAAAGCCGGGGTTGAGAGATCCAGGAATACGATCAAAGAATTGGTGGGTTCTCAGGGCGAGGTGCTAGATAACTGGGAAGAAATGCAGAATCATGTGGTTTCTCTTTTTGCCTCATTATATACGGAAGATATATCCCCAGAACCCCAAAAGCTTAAAGATTGGATGGAGGAGATAGGTCTTTGTAGTGATGAAGTCCACAACCAGGATGTAGGTTCATGTAGATTTATTGAGACCAGTTACAGGTAGTTGAGTTGTAGAGATGCAGCCCCACCAGGAGCAGTGTGCCTGCTGCTCAACCCATTCTCCATCTGTCACACTCAAGCATCCAGGCACCCAAACATTCTATTCAAGACTATCACACCAACATTCCATGCATCACATTCACACTGGCTGAGTAGCTAGGGAGGAAGTAACAGAAAGTAACCAGATAAATATAATACAGGTTACAACATACCTTCCCTTCTTCCACATAACAAAATAAAACCGCAAAGAAGGAAAAGGTTCAAACAAGGAGAACCCCAAGAAATAGAAGAATGGAAAAGTAGAGAAAAAGCAAGAAGAAAGTGAACCCAGACGTGAAAGGATCATAGCAAAGATGCCAAGAAAATCCAGTGTGAGCATGGAAGAAAAAACACAGGAGATATGCAAGAGAAAGTGCAAGAGAAAGAAAATGCAAAGAGAAAATATACATAAGATGCAAAAAAAAAAATAGAAACGATATAGGGGAGATGCATAGACAAATATACAATATATGATATAGAGGAGATGCGTGGACAAATATACAATATATATCACCCACCCATCATCCTCCTATACATTTGTATTTTTAAAAAACATTAGAAATGGGTGACGGACACCCGAACTGACTTTCCCCAAAATACAGGTGAATAAATGGACCAGAAACATGGAACATCTACACCAAACATGAACACAAAAAAATAGTTAAGGGGAAAGAAAAAAAATGTTGACTGCTAACCATACAGCCAAAAGGCCTAAGGACAGACAACCACGAGTGTGGCAAACTAGTGCGCACAACAATGATACACATGGGACTCGAACCCGTTAAAACCCCTAATGGGAGGTTAGTAACATGAACAGAACAGCAGAACACATGAGACTCGTACCCATTAGAACCTCAATGTGAACATTAGAAACGTGAACAGAACAAAGTAACACATGGGACTCGTTCCCATTAGAACCCCCTATGTGGAGGTTAGAAACGTGCACAGAACAATGTAAGAAATGGGACTAATACCCATTAGAGCCCCTATGTGGAGGTTAGAAGCGTGCACAGAACAATGTAACACATGGGACTAGTACCCATTAGAACCCCTTTGTGGAGGTTAGAAGCGTGCACAGAACAATGTAACACATGGGACTAGTACCCATTAGAACCCCTATGTGGAGGTTGGAAACGTGAACAGAACAGTAGAACACATGGGACTTGTACCCAATAGAACCCCTATGTGGAGGTTAGAAACGTGCACAGAACAATGTAACACATGGGACTCGTACCCATTAGAACAACATAGATGGGACTAAAACCCAAAACCCATTAACTGAGAAAGCTGTGTTGAATGGGACTAAACATACATAGTGTAGCATACCAAAATGTTGAATATATGTTGATTGGCCGTTTCTCCAAAATAGTCAAACTGAGACTTGTAAGCAAATTACAAAAAAACAATTGTGGCAAACAAAGCGTGTACTATGCCACGACCAACAGGCATCGAACTACAAGCCCATGTGAGTGATCAACAACAACCTTCAACAACAAAGAGCTTGCATGACGATGTGTGAGGACCCTACAGCCAAATGCTTCTAAACAAAACACACTCCATTCAAGTTGACCCTAGAAAACATTTGTGGCACACAGAATTGAACATTTTCGAAGCGTGTACACAGCCACAACTTCCAGGCGTCGAGCTACATGTCCACGTGAGTGATGACCACTACAGAATGTACCTGAGCAATGTCAAAATTCAATGACAATGAGCTTGAAAGGAAAACTGAGGTCCCCACGTGAATAAAAGGCAGCATACCGGCACATATGCTATACCATAACCTCCCATTCCACATGCAGAGCAGCAGTACAATGGGATCCTTCGACGTGCCGAGTCGTCTTCATAAATCCGTAATATTATGCAGGTAAACACGCGGTTGGCAGAAAGTGTCCTGAATCCAAATGGACATCGTGGGACAATAAGGAACTCCGGTGCTTGCGGCTACCTCCAACCACAAGATGGTGGCACGCAGCCGACACTGCGCCGGATGGCTCCAGGCACGTTGGTGCTGAAAAGCGTCAGAAAGAAGCATGAATTTCCAGAATGCCGTCGAGCACATTCACGAGAACCGGCAAAGCAGGTAAGCCTGCGCGTGCTCAGGATAGATCGTGCCACTATTTTTAAACCGCACGCAGCGGTTAAACTGTCATGAGACAAAGTAAGTAAATGTAAGTCCGTTTTTATATAGCGCAGCTACTCACCCTTACGGGTCTCAAGGCGCTGGGGGCCGTAGTGGAAATTAAGTGAGCTATTGCCCAGAGTCACATGGTGCTGAGCTGAGCTGCCGCTGGAGCCGGGGATCGAACCGTGAACCCTGTGCTCCGAAGTCAGCTGCCCTGGCCGCTGCACCACACCTCTCCACAATGACACAAATAACAAATAAAAGTCAAAAAAATTGTCTCACCAACAAAGTCTCGCTCCGTCCGCCGGTAACTGGAAAATAATCCAGACATGTGTTAAAACCATCCCTGTTGCTGTAGGTAGCAATGAAACCAAGTCGAAAAAGTCACTAAAACGGCACGATGACACAGTGAACAAAACGCACTGAAACGTTCAACCAGACCTTTGATGAAAGCCCTATTAACCCAAAAATCAGGTTGGTAAGTAAAGTAAAACAGGACCCAGTATGTGCTAGTGAGATTACACCAGACTGGTGTAGTTTGCCATGAAGAATACGTCCATGATCATTGTGAGCACTCCACGCTTGTGCTGGGGAAAGGCAGTGTGAGGAAGACTGGCGAAGAGCAGGGAAAGTGCTCAGGATCACACAAGCTGTTATGCTCAGGACCACACAAAGTGTCATAGTAGCAGGAATTCCCAATCCTTTAATCCAATGAAGTACGCGCAGGGTGGGGCTGCCCGGTAAAGGACACTGGTGGGGCTGGTACGCCTTGTACTTCAGGATAGGCTATACCTTAGATGTGTAGGTTCCTTCAGAGATTTCTTGTTTCAGTAAGTTCTTTATGTAGCACGCATAGTTTTGTTTTAAGAATTGTCGCGAAAAATCTGTAGTGATGAAGTCCACAACCAGGATGTAGGTTCATGTAGATTTATTGAGACCAGTTACAGGTAGTTGAGTTGTAGAGATGCAGCCTCACCAGGAGCAGTCTGCCTGCTGCTCAGCCCATACTCCAGCTGTCACACTCAAGCATCCAGGCACCCAAACATTCCATTCAAGACTATCACACCAACATTCCATGCATCACATTCACACTGGCTGAGCAGCTAGGGAGGAAGTAACAGAAAGTAACCAGATAAATACAATACAGGTTACAACAGTCTTCCTATATTGACCAGAGAAGGAAAGGAGTGTATGGAAGCCCCGATCACCCAGGAGGAGATCAGAAGGGCCATGACTAGAGTCAAGAGCGGGAAGGCTGCTGGTCTCGATGTTATTCCATCGGAGGTTTACAAACTCTTAATAGAGGAACTAGTTCCAGTTTGGGAGACCCTGTTTATTCTGGTGTATAAGGGAAGGACGCGGGTACCTGAGTCGTGGAAGGAGGCCACTATAGTCTTGATTCTAAAATCAGCTAAGGACCCTAGGAAGGCAGAATCGTATCGTCCGATATCCCTGCTTAATGCAGATTATAAGATTTTTGTCAGTATTTTGGCAGGGAGATTGACCAAACTGGCACCACAGCTTATACATCCCGACCAGAGAGGATTTGTTCCAGGGAGGAGATCCAGGAACTTACCCAGCAGTTGATTGGCAGTATAGATCTTGCTACAGCTCGTTCGATCCCCTTGACTGTAGTCACATTGGACGCCGCTAAGGCTTTTGATTGTGTCTGTTGGGCCTATCTATAGGAAGTCTTGGCGATAATGGGTTTTGGCCCCTGTTTTACTACAACGTTGAAAGCTTTGTATGAACAATCATCAGCCAGGGTCCTTTTGATGACCTGGCAATCTATACTTCGGACCCGGCCTCAACTATCCCTAGGGTAGAAAATCTAGTGAAAGAATTTGGGCTTCTATCTGGTTATTTGGTTAATAATCCAAAGTCTGGCGTAATGTGCTGGAATGTCCGGAACTGAAGGGGAGACGTACAGAATGAGCTCAGATATCTGGGAATAAGCATAATAAAACCATTAGAGGAAATCCCAAAGTACAATTTGGAGAGGGTAGCAAAGAAGGTTGATACATCACTAGCGAGATGGAAAAACCTGCCCCTGACCATATATGGGAGAGTGAATTTAATTAAAATGTTGATACTCCCTTAACTGACGTATCTTTTTAATTGTATTTCTCTGACGTTCCTCAAGTCTGTGATTGACAAGATCCAGGGGAAATTAGTCAGCTTTGTCTGGGCATCAAAGGGAGCCCGGCGTGCCTGAAAGAAATTGAGGCGTAAGCTTGAGAAAGGTGGACTGACTTTCCCAGATTTAAAGTTGTATTCTACGGCCTTTCAGTTTAAAAACTGTAGAATCCTTCTCGGCAAGCCGGGGTCTTCACTATGGGGAGGCTTACTGAAAGAAATGGTAAGGGAGTGGGGCTCTAAAGGTTTTTTATATAAGTTTGGGGCAAGAAAGTCCTTCAAGAAAGTTAGGCGGAAGATCTTAAAGGCAGCACTTACTCTTTGGTTGGGAGTAAGGAAGATCCTTGGAATGGGCTATTTTTCAGATTTCTCCCCAATTTGGGACTCACCAGGTATGCCTGAGTGCCTTCGAGATCGGTTGAGTCATCCATTGAGGAGGGCGGGAATTGAAGTATGGGGGGATCTCCTGACAGTGCAAGGTATGTTGCCTTGGGAAGTGCTGGTGGCAAAAACGGGCGATTCCCTTTCAAGATTCAAATACTTGCAGTTGTCATCATGGGTGGCTGCCAATGCACAGGAGATCGGCGAAATCTGGGAATTCGATTCGAAACTACAGGACGAGGCCCCTAGGAAAAAGGAAGTTGCTGATTGGTATTGGACTTTCTTAGAAGCCGAGGATAGGAAGCTGAAGGTACCATACTCGATATGGGAAGGAGATATCCAGATGACGGACCCACAACTAATCTGGCAACTTTCCCTAAAAATACTTTATAAGGTCGTCAAACCCGCCAATCTGAAACAGAACCATTTCTTTACAATCAATAGGTTGTATTGGTCGCCCAAGAAGTTAGCCAAGTTTATACTAGAACCGATCCCAAGATGCTGTAGATGTGGCATGCTAAGAGCCGACGACTTACATATGTTTTTCGAATGCCCAGAATTGCAGGTGTACTGGCAGGATGGTGAGAAAGTTGTCAACGATATTCTTGGGCTGAGTATTACTTTGAGCTCAACACTGGTACTGATGGGGCTGGAGGAACGTCCCAGTCAGCCCCTATCGGCAGCCAGGAGAGCCCTTTTGTTTTTAGGTCTCGCCCTCAAAGCCAGCGCTTCAGCGCTGGCTCTGGGCGAGACATTTTGTAGTGTGGGCTTGCAGAAATGCGACCACAACTTTTGGCTGGCCTAGAGCATGCGAGAACGCGCGCAGTAACGCGCATTCCTCGCATGCTCTAGGCGCCATATGTTCCCTCCCCCACCACAGAGCGCTTCTCGGGGCGCGCGGCCGTGTCACTTTCACGGCCGCGCGTTACTTGCTCTCCTGCTCCTCCCCCTCCCCCACCACAGAGCGCGTCTCGCACGGCCGCGCGGCCAATGCTTGTCATAGACAAGATTGTGAGTCACATGCTCGCTTTACCCTCCCCTTCCAGCCTAGCCGTCCCTCTCTCTTTGCCCCGCTGCGCGTTGCTCAATGTTGTTAGGACATTATGTTTCTAGTACGGGACGGGGCTTGTTATCCAGTGTGCCAGTTGAATTACTTTCTTTGGTATGCTAGTACAGCTGGTTCAGTAAAAGAAAACATAACTCCTCGCACTTTCTCCTGCTATCAAATACCGTTCGGTTATTGCTTCCATGCTCGCTTCACCCTCCCCCCCCCCCCTCCAGCCTAGCCGTCCCTGTCTCTTTGGCCCGCAATATGCCCTGCAAATTATTCTTATGTTTTTCACTCCCGTGCCTGTCCCTCTGCCTTTCACTCTCTCTGCAACTTACCCATGTTATTATCTTGCCGTGACCAGTCCCTCTGCTCCGCACTTTGTCTTGCACACTTCTCTCATTTTATTCCCGGCCGTAACTTTTAATTTGTCCCACGCTCCTGCTACCTATACTTATATTTTACTTTATCCTGCCTTTCAATGTGTCCCGCACTCTCTCCTAACAGTTATCCTTCTGTTCTTCAGTCGCCACTACCGTATTTGGATTTTTCTGCCCTCGACCTTTGTCTTGTCATTTATCCTTATGTTATTACCTCACCATGCCTGTCCCTGTGCCGCGCACTCAATCTTGCCACCTATCCTTTCTTATTGCTTTCCCGTGCCTTTTAGTTTACCCCGCACACTGTACTCCGACTTATATTGTTGCTTCATCTTGCTTTCTACTCTCGCTAACACACTGTCCTGCCACTTTTCCTCATTTCTTTAGCTTGCTATACCTCTCTCTGCCCCGCCCTGCGCTCTGTCCTGCCACCTATACTTATAGTTTGCTTTATCCTGCCTTTTACTGTGTCCCGCACTCGCTCTTAACAGTTCTCCTTATGTTCTTCAATCAACACTACCGTATTCAGATTTCTCTGCCCCTGACCTTTCTTTTCTCATTTATCCTTATGTTATTACCTCACCATGCCTGTCCCTGTGCCGCGCATTCAATCTTCCCACCTATCCTTTCTTATTGCTTTCCCGTGCCTTTTAGTTTACCCCGCACACTGTACTCCGACTTATATTGTTGCTTCATCTTGCTTTCTACTCTCGCTAACACACTCTCTCTGCCACTTACCCTCATGTTATTCTCTCTTGTGTCCAGTCCCTGTGCTCCACACTTTGCTTTGCCACTTACCCTTATGTTCTTCGCTCATCGTGCCTACTTGTTTATCCCGCACTCTGTCCTAACAGTTATCCTTATGTTTTCACTTTCTGCCTATCATCTGCCCCGTACTTTGTCCTAACAGTTAATCTAATATAAGTGCTCTATTGCTGATTTGGCATTGAATTGGGGCGACGTATTTTTAGGCTCATCACAGCAGCACTACACTCTTCTGCTGCCCCCTGCTCGGTCTTCTTCCCAGTGGCGTGGCGTTGCCAATGTATTATAGGCTTTTACGCTTTTGTTGCCACAACAGTGCGTATTCTGTTCCCTTTGTTACGCACTTTCCTTGCCACTTAGCCTCACACTCTTTAATCACGGTCCCTGTCTCTCTACCTCGCACTTTCTCGTGCCATTTATCCTCATGTTTTTAAACTCGCCCTACCTGTCCCTTTGTCCAGCACTTTTTGCTGCCACCTAGCCTTATATTCTGGACACCCCTTGCCCTTCACTCTGCATTCACTTTATCCTGCCACCTATCATCATGTTATTGCCTCCCCAT
Organism: Calotriton arnoldi; assembly: GCA_963921515.1. Taxonomy (NCBI): domain Eukaryota; kingdom Metazoa; phylum Chordata; class Amphibia; order Caudata; family Salamandridae; genus Calotriton; species Calotriton arnoldi. The sequence continues at coordinate 540,349 of CAWUFW010004429.1, read as the reverse complement.
GGCTTTCTTATTATCACGCACTTTGTACTGCCATCTATCCTCATGCTCTTAGCTCTACGTGCCGGTCCCTTTTTCGCACCGTACGCCTCCCATTCTGTCCTGCCGCCTATGCTCGTGTTCTTTATTAGCTGTACTTTTCCCTCTGCCACGCACTACACACACTTTAACTTGCTACTTAGCCTCATACTCTTTATTCACCGTCCCTGTCTCTCTAGCTCGCACTTTCTCGTGCCACTTACCCTCATGTTTTTTAGCTCGCCCTACCTGTCTCTTTGTCCTGCACTTTTTGCTGCTACCTAGCCTTATATTCTGCACAGCCCATGCCCTTCACTCTGTCTTCACTCTATCCTGCCACCTATCCTCATACTATTGCCTCCCCATGGCTTTCTTATTATGACGCACTTTGTACTGCCATCTATCCTCATGCTTTTGGCTCTACGTGCCTGTTTCTTTTTCACACCGTTCGCTTCACATTCTGTCCTACCGCCTATGCTTGTTTTCTTTATTAGCCGTACTTTTCCCTCTGCCACGCACTCTATCCTGATACCTTTCCTTATGTTCTCACTAATGTCTTTTCTTTTGTGTCGGCGTGCACATAGGGCAAAACATATAGACGTGCTCTGCCTCTAGTTCCCATATAACAAACTCATGCCCTGCAGCGCTGTTTACTGTCTGCGAGAAACATTCCTTTTCTAATCTATCACACCATCTATTGTGTGTTCTAAATTTACAAACGGCAAAAAAACGGCAAAAAAACTAAAAGTCCCATAATGCAAAGGGACTCTGGCGAAAATGCAGAAAATAAAGGGGTCAGACCCGCTACCACAGCTGTGCAAAAAAAGTACAACACGATTAGATAGTTTGCATACATGGCTTATTAAACAGTTCAACCGTATCTTATAAATAAACAAACAATCCTTAGCGGTGCAGCACCCAAGATACTATGCTGCATTGCTAAACACTTATAAGGTCCCAAAGGCGAGACCTATTGGCTATGCCAATGCTTGTTTCTGATGCTTTTAGGCAGGAGAGAGATTTGTAAGCGATGGACGAACCCTCTTCCCCCCAAGGGGCTTGACTGGCTGCAGGCAGTCAGAATCATATGTAAAATGGACATTGGCATTGGGGGGGGGGCTCTAGTAGTGGGATCTGGGATGATTTCCAAAGATGGTGTGGATCTGGAACGTTTTGAGGAGATGTCCTATGATTACACCTGCTTGAAACCAGTAACCAGGAAACTGGTAGGACTGGATCAGCAGGCCCAGAGTCCTAATTGCAATTGGCTTGAGGTTGGAATCGGTCGCACACTAAGGCCTGGTTTTGCAGACATTGGTGATATGAGGACAAAAAAAAAATGGTGTGGATATGATGTAATGTTGGTCCTGTCCTAACTGTGGTAGTGTATTGTGAGAACCCATTGCATGATGGTACCCACCCCTCAGTTAATGCAGGCCATGATACCTTCTCCTGATATAATACTGGTCCTGGTTTAATGGTGGTAATTTTTCGTATAATGTGAGCATCCGTGGCATGATGGTGCCCACCCCTTGGTTAATACCAGCCTTTGCGTAATCGTGGTAATTCTTACCATGTTGTGGGCTCCCATGGCATCATGGTGCCCAACTAAGGAATAGAGTTGGCCCTAGCATAATGGTTGGTAACGTATGGCATATTGTGGGTGGGTTTCCATGCCACAAGGGCGCCCATCACTGGTATAAAGCTAACCCTGGTATTACGTGGTCATTTTTGTCATATTTTAATCGTTGATGACAAGACAGGGGCCAACAACAATAGAATGCTGACCATGGCATAAGAGTGCTAATTCTCAGCATATAGTGCCTATCGTTGGTTGGCATGAGATTGTGATAAGTGGGCATGCAGAGATGAATCTCCTCATGGCAACTGTAGTAAACGTGTTAGAACGCTGTACACATGTTTAGTAAAAATGAAAAGCTGGTCAAAACATGTTTTGGGGGGTGGGGAGTATTCAGTCCAGTCGTGAAACATGATCAAACGAAACTAGAATAAAAACACAATTACTAAAAAATAAACCATATCGATGGAGGCCAAGATAGGCACTTTACTGTTTAGCTCTAGACTGACTTAATTTAAAACCTTCACCAACCCAGAAAAAGCTAACTTAAAACGAGGTGATAACCTCACAGTGCCCAGAAGCCCAGGCCAGCGCTAATAGAAGATGGGAGGGAAATGTCTCACTGAAATAGCTACTCCTGTTGCATTTGGAGATGTTCAGGCGGATCACGAGTTTGGTATTGGTTTGCTAGGAGCCACTAGCAATAATTATCTTTTGGGCTAAATATAATGCTCTTCCCAGGACCGGTGCCTTGAAGTTAAAGAAGGAAGAGTAAAAAGAATGTAAGCTAGCGCAAAATAATCAAAGTAGATGGCATATGATCAAACTTTCTTTCACCTATTATTAATTATGCAGCTGCATAAAAAGAAGACTTTAGAGAAGGCGTTGTAAGAGGAGAACTACCCATAAGAGGTGCATTACCGCCACCCGCAGATGTTACTTTGAAAGCAAGCACTCTTCACACACTGTTGTTCACTGGTGAAGTAAAGTTCACCAGATTTTGAAAGCTCCCTGGAATGCATGTAAGTATACATGCATGTATACTCATGTGCAGTGTGGGAACCATTGTTCTTGGACTGCATATGTCACTCTAGTGTTTTGTAAAAATTCAGTTTTAACCACTTTTGAACATGGCATATTTACACAGATTACTTAGAAGAGGTGCACTTTTCACAAATGGAGAACATTGATTTTGTCATTTTTTAACTGAAATCATTAAACAGTGTAATGATTTTTAGGTTTTGCTAGAGTCAGTTTGAACTGTTTGCCAGAGCCCCTGTGATAACCAAACATGAGCGTACTGGGAGACTTTAGAGAGGGGCTTTCAGTATTCCATGCAGTTATGTATGTTGCAGTGGTGAGGTGGTCAAAAAAGTATGCTGTCTCCATTAGTGTTGGGTCTGCTTCAGGCACTTGTGAGTGAGAGCACAACACATTTAAAACTCTACAAGCAACGGTGTGGGGGACATGCATGGCTGTTAGTCGACCGCCCATCAACAGTGACTCCAAGTAGGTTCAACTGAAAGTCCAGCTGCATTTTGTAGCCCCATTTACAGTAATTGGAAATTTGTGTTAAAATAAAAATGGTATACCATTCTGCATGAAATTCTTATTTCCACGTGAAACCAGCAATGATTAAATCCTCCTGTGTGCACTTTCCATTTGGCAGTGCAGCAATAGAATGAAAATTAGCACAGCCATGTAATGCACTGGATTGCATGCTATTGCTAGTAATCGGCCATCTGTAACTGAGCATTTATGTAATAATGGATGAACTATCTACAGTTTGTTGAAGTAACATTAGCAGATTTTTAATTGTTTCTGTAATCATGTTTGATTGGTTGCACCTTATTTTTATCATTGGTTTCTTTTTACGGTCCAATTTAGTCATTTGTAGCTAAGTTTAAATACAAATAGTAGCATTGACTACAATACAAAATCTTTAAAAATAAATACATATTTTATTTCTGTAAACTCTGGAAAAGATATTCCTGCATGTGTAACTGCACTTCTTGTAGATTGCTCACATTGCTTTTTATGGTCTGGCTTGACAGCACAGCTGCCGCCAGACAATTATGTGAGTATCACTAAAGAGGGGCTTTGGCTTTGCCCACATGTTGAGGGCCAGGAGTACATGTTCTGATTAGGCAGAAAGGCAGAAGCTGTGTGCGTCCACAAGAAAAAGGTGCTTGCCCTCCAGACTGCTGTAATCATTTTGTTTATTAAATCAGCCTCCTGAGCTTGACATTTCTGGGACACACACACGACATTGTAAAGCTATTCAAGTGTCTTAGATAACTAGATACTTTATGGTGTTTTTCTCAGGATTCACCACAGATGGGAGGGATGTCATTAACCTATATAGATGTTTAGGTCTGGCTTGACAGGGCAACTGTCACCTGACCTTTTCACCTCCACCAATATAGTTTTACCATTCTTTGATTCCACACAAATATTTATCAACTTCCATATTTATTTGTAATGCTTCACATTACCAAAATGTAGTAACGAGGTCCAGACGTGTAGAGGATCTTCAGATGTTTATTTGTGGATAGTTACAGGTCATGCAGTTAAGTCCAATACAAAACCCCACCAGGAGCAGCCAGCATGCTGCTCAGCCCTTCTCAACTGACATCTCTGACTCCCAACATTCTGTAACACATCATCCATGGAACATTCCACTGGCAGAGCATGAGGTGACATGAATAACCTCAAAGCCAGGATACTACATATCCCCTTTCCTTCTATATAAAAAAACAAACAAGAAGGTAAACAGCAAGAAAACTGAGATAGAGGATAGACGAGGAGGAAATCAGAAACAGAGGAGAACCTAAGTTCGAGAAGAAAAATAATCCAGAAACAACATGAACAATACAAAGGAGAAACAACAAGAAAGAAGGAGAAACAGATAAGAAATACCCATCCTCCCTTCCACAAACAAGGAAAGTACCAAAAACCACCCCCAAACACGCCAACTGGCCAGGTAAGCAAGCGAGAAGGTAAAGCACAGCACCGTAAAAAACATTAAGGAGAAACCAGAGAAAATACAGGCAAGAACGCAGCAAATAAGGGAAAAAAAACAGCGGAGAAAGAAGACTAACGAAGAAAAGCGTTCGGAATTCACAAATGACATCAATAAAAGAAATCAGAAGGAAAACTGAACAATAACAGGAAATTGTGAGAGAAAATTAAAATAAGATCACTCAAACTTCCCGTTAAAATAGAAATTTCAATATAATAAGAACATGACATTGCATTCCAAACTGGAAAACGTACACAATACACAATAACATTGAGGGAAACACCAATTGGTATTCAGACCAAAGAAATACACCCTGTGTGAGGGTAATATTGTACTAAACATATGTGGTGAAGGGATGCACACTGTGCACTGTAGTAAAGAGACAAAACCCATATGACAAACCACGTAAAAAATTCATGCAAGGACAACCTCGGGTAGAGGTTAAAATGTTGTGCACAGTTGTGAAGGGACTACAACCCATACAACACACCCTAAGTAGGGTAAAACGTAAAAATGTTGTGCACTGTTGTGATGGGAAAACCCATAACGACACACCTCGTATAGAGGTCAAATATTATGCACTGCAGTAATGGGACTGTAACCCATACTACACACCTCGAATAGAGATCATTTTTTGTGCACTGAAAAGATGTGACTGTGACCATGCGACACACCTCGTGTAGAGACAAAAATGTTGTGCACGGTAGAGATGGGACTGAAACCCAAACAACCCAAGTGCAAGAACAAGGGATAGAGACGTAAAATGTGATAACTCACCCTTTGGAAAGAAACCCAAAAGATCAAGAAATACACAGTGCGTGAATAGCACTAATGGACACCCAACAAAGAAAACAGTTTAGAAATGTGCATACAACATGTCATTAGAAATACAAAACACGTTTTTCCATTAGATGACTGCAAATAGAGTCAAAGCAAATAAATATGCACTGTAAGAAACAAATTACATATTGTCGAGGTGTGTACTGAATGAATCCACGCCGGTGAGCGACTACTCACCCGAGTTGAACAATGTATGAACAACAAATCGTAAATCTGCCACACATTAAAAAAAAAACAGAAGATAAACTTTACACTGAGGATAGAGACAGACTCCTTGTAAAAGGATAACCAACCAGTGTCCTCAGACCTCGATGCGAAAGTGCCTCCAGTCATCAGATTTCAGTCAATAGGCTTAGCGCAGGTAGGCAATAATGGAAACTGAAGCAAAAACCATAGCATATTAGGTGGAAGAACGTGAAAAACTATACACCAGAAAACGAGACTTCCCCAAGATGATCTAAAGCTGGAGGAACAAAACATTACTTGTGAAATGCTTGGTCATAGTCATTTTCGAGACACAAAAAGAAAATGCAGGAAACAGCTCTGGAAAGTAAATTGGAAAGTACTTTACCAGAAAAGCATGAAACGGAGAGTCCTCACCCCAAAAGACATTTCTGGACAAAGAGAGTTACGCTTGTACAACCAGAAGAAAACACTGCGTTGTGTGTCGTTGAAGAGCACAGGAAAAAAACAAAACTTTCCCTTAATGGGAAAGTAGAGCATGGAACAGCAGTGCAGTAGACATCCTTGGGCTCCTTCAATTGTCCGTGGAAAACCGGCAAAAGACGTGGTTGGCAACCAGAATAAACCGGAACACCTTCGGTAGCTGCCAACCACAAGATGGCGGCACGCTGTTGACGCTGCGCCGGGTGGCTCAGGGCACGCCTGTGCATGCGAAGTCCAGAACCAGCAGAACACAGGGTAGACGGAGGATCGGGACTGAAAGTGCAGGTAAGGCTGCGCGCGCTAGGCAGATATCGTGCCACATTCAAAAAGCAAAACGGCGGTTTAACTGATGTTCATGGGCAAGTCTCAGAAGCAAAAAAAAATAATAATAATAATTAAGAAATTACGAAAAGTCTCTCACCTCTGTTGCCCCACATAGACCTCCGGGTAGCGAAATCACACTGTTGTAAATGTATGTAGTTGTACATTGTAGACCTCCGGGTAGCGAAACCACACTGTTGTAAATGTATGTAGTTGTACATTGTAGACAAAGGCCAAACAAGCAAAGTAAAATACACCAATGATCCCTGTGAGGACACTTTGTGCTCCTCGTTCCTAGACCGAGCTTAGACAGCTGCACAACAATGTGGATCACTAGTTTCCAAAGGCACCCATATCTCTTCCCTTCCTTTATTGGCGACGATCTGGTAACCTACCCTCGTGCTACGTGTTCAACAAAGGCGTGGGTTAGCATCCCATCCTCGTCGCCAATAAAATGTAGTAACGAGGTCCAGACGTGTAGAGGATCTTCAGATGTTTATTTGTGGATAGTTACAGGTGATGCAGTTAAGTCCAGTACAAAACCCCACCTGGAGCAGCCAGCATGCTGCTCAGCCCTTCTCAACTGACATCTCTGACTCCCAACATTCTGTAACACATCATTCATGGAACATTCCACTGGCAGAGCATGAGGTGGCATGAATAACCTCAAAGCCAGGATACTACATACAAAATTCCTTTACCAGACCTATTGGCATTGTCAATGCTTGTCTACACCAGTTATTGGCATTGTGGACTTCACCACTGATGGTGACTACGCATGCGCAGAGAGGCAATGGAGCAGAGACAGTTGGGGAGACTAGTAAGCAGGTGCTCACAGAATGAGGTACGGTACAAAGTAGAATATACTGGTGGCTACAGTAGGAGGAGACATTTGGACGTCTGAAGCTCCTGGGTTACCAGCTGCCTGCCTGAGGTAAGGTAACAGTGTGAGGAGAATAGGGAAATGCAGGTTCCTAAACCCAACTGCCCTAACGTTTGAGGAACGTGCAGTGCAGTGTAATATATCCCATTTCGGTTCACTCCCAAGCAGTCTGCCATTGTGCTCTGAATGCTACTACTCTACAGGTAGGGTAGTACAGTCACTGTTGGTGGCCGAAGAAGGTAGGTTTTGAAATAGAGAGATACTGTTGGCCCACTGCCTATGTGTTGGATGTTTAGATACAAGTTTGTACTCATTTGTGTACATCTTTTTTGGGAAGTGGACAGACCTCATGAAGAAACTGCAGGTGCATGGGAGCGGGCAGCAGAGGGAAAGAAGAGACCATCAGCAACACAACCATTTTCAGTAGTTAAGATTTTGTGTTAGTTGGGGGCGCTAGAGGGCGCACAGCAAGATGGCGGCGCGCTAGTGAGGCTCTGGCCGGCCGAGCACCAATCCGCCAATTATCTGCCTTCAAATGGCTGCATCTGAGTCGCTAAAGCGAGTGTTCTGCACTGTGAGACCCACAGTCGCGCCTTGACCGGAGCTGGGGCAGCTGCAGCCCAACACAAGATTATTTCTCCGCTCTTCTGCACTCGGACGGCGCCCTGAGAGAAAATGGCGGCCGCCGCGAAGTACTGGCTGTGATCTTCCTCCTACACGACCGGAGCTGCTGCGAGGTGCTGTGTGCTGAGGGCTGTGAGCGTGTGCTGCCTTGGAACCGCGGTGGCCACGCACTGCTTTGCGACAGGCTGCGCTCCGGAGGCAGACTGGTGAGCGCCTGCTGGGCATTGTGGAGGCCGCGCGCCAGCAGGCGCTGCAGGGCCTAGCGGGGGAGCGGACCTGCTGGCGGCGGATCGTGGAACCCCGGCTGCCTTACCTGTCCTCGTGCCTGCGGGGAATACTGGCGCTGCAATCAACTGCTGACGATTGTGGCTGCGAAGGCGGGCGCAGGCCGGGAGCGGGCCGCGGCCTGCAAGCTGTGGCGGGTGGCTGGTGGGCGTGGCGGCCCGGACATCTCCCCTGAAGTGCTGTGCCGAGTGGGGTGCTGGTCTTCTGCGTATGCGGGTCCCTGGTGCTCCTTTTTTAGTTGCGACTCACAGCTTGCAAGGAAATACCTGCTGCTGGACTGTTTTTACGAGCTGCCCACCCCCTGCCCTTTGAGATGGACGCCTGAGGGATCGTAACTGCTGATGGCGGGGTGAATTGACTGGGTGCGCGGCCTTCTCCTTTGTGGACCGTTAGCGGAGGATTGCTGCAGGCGCGGGGTGATCGGCGCATGCTGCGTCTTCGCAGCCTGGGCTATCTGCTGGTGCTGCGTTTGCACCGTGGTACTGCTTCCTGTCATTGGTAGTACCTGCTGGTACATGGATCGTCGCTGAAAACTGCTGGTCCCTTGGGGATTGTCTGCCGGTTAGCCCGGGTGTGGCGTATGCTCTCAGGAGTGTGTTGAGGAGAGGTACTATATCCCCGGGCCTATAGCGTGTGCCGGCATTGTGGGTGAGGCATCGCCCTTCCTGAACGCCTCCTCGTGTGAGCGCGCCTGGGCTTGAAAGTGGGGCAGTGTATTGGTGGTGTCTGCTTTGAATAACTCTGTGGCCCACTGCAGGTCCCCGGCGACCTCCCTTCCTCGCTCCTGACGCCGGACACTCTACTGTCCCCGCTCATCCCTCGGCCTGCGGGACTTTTTCGGGAGAGGCAACAATGGGGAGAACGGACAAATCACAATCTCGCCTCACCTTCGAGGCGCGCAAAACGTCGAAAACTTTGCAGAAGGCAGCATCCGACTCAGAGGCCGATGCTCAGACCGACAATCCCTCCACTCTTGAATCCACACTGCTGGCTATGCAATGTAGTCTTCAATCTATAGAAGGTACGATGGCAGCGGTGAATCACCGGCTTGACCATATGTCATCGCAGCTGGAAAAACAAAATGCTCGTATGGGGGAGGTGGAGCAGCGAGTATCTACGACGGAGGACGGCCTAAGCGAAGTCACGGAAAAGACCCTCAACATGGAGAGGGTCTTGGCCCTTATCCAGGCCAAGTATGAAGATTTAGAGGCGCGGTCCCGGCGCAATAACATTAGGCTTACTGGCATGCCGGAATCCACAAATGTGGGCAAGTTGGAGACTTTCATAGAAAACCTAATTAAAGACATTTTTGGTACTGATCAGCTCTCTGAAATGTTCATTGTCGAACGTGCCCACCGTTCTCTTGCTGCCAAGCCTGTCCCGGGAGCTCCTCCACGCCCCATCATCGCTCGTATTCTGAACTACAGGGACCGAGATACTATTTTACGGATGGCAAGAGAGAAGGGTAATATAGTACATCAGGGCAACGCGCTGGCCTTTTTCCCAGACTTTACTGTTGCCGTACAGGCAGCCAGACGCGAGTCTGGCAGCGTTAAAAAATTTCTACAAACTGAAGGGGTCCCATATGCCATGCTGTACCCTGCTCGCCTGCGTGTTGGCCCGGAGGGAGACTCCCAAGATCTTCTCGAATCCCAAAGCTGCTCTTGAACACGCCAAACAGTTGAAGCGCAGGAGACGAGAGGCGAGCACCACACCTGAGGATGATGAGCAATAGAGAGATGGGTTATCATGTTCCATAATAGGCCCTTGGGTACTCTCCATGCACACTCCTGGTACCTATTCTGTTTTGGGTCGGGTGGGATCCGGCGGCTCTTGATCGCGGGGTGTTTCTGCTACATTAGAACCACATGTTCGACGTGGTCCGAACTGATGCTGACCTACTGGCCTAAATTCCAATTGCTGTTCCCCGTTCATTTGTGCCTTATATTTTCTCTCTATTCAATCTGCCATTCTCATAAGTGTCTTTTTGGTGTAATGACATGTTATGTTGGGGAGTCCTTTGCTCGAGGTGTCTCACTGCTTTTAGAGATATCGCAGTTTACTACATCACACGCTATGTGACTGACGTTTATATACCCGGGCGCTGGTTTAGACCTGCTCGGCCACCACCCACCAAGTGGGAGGATAGTAGCACTCTGCGCCCCCGAATAGGGTATACCCCAAATGCGAATTGCTAGTTTACGGGTATGTTGGGGGGTGGGGGCTTCATATTGGGATGGCTTTGGCAAGTTGGGGGATGCTGAAGTGGGAGGGAGGTATGGGTTTTGTTTTAGGGGAAGGCAGAATGAAACTGTGGCTGTGTTATGTGCCCTTTCTTTTGAAATGATATGGTGCCTTAGACGTGCAATGTATTCACTCCTGTACATGAACCATCTTAGTGTTGGCTTGCCATCATGAGCGGCAACGTTAAACTCCTAACCTGGAACGTGCGAGGGCTGAACTCTCCGAAGAAGATTAGATCAGTATTCGCATATTTGGATAGAATGGGGGTGCAGATAGCCATGCTGCAGGAGACACACCTTACTAGAGACTCTGCACAGAAAGTGGGTGCACGCTGGGCAAGTGTGAGAGTTGCGTCCTCGTACTCTACTTACTCTAGGGGCGTGTTACTTCTTGTGAAGAAGGGTGTTCCGTTTACTGCGGGTCGCTCTGACACGGATGAGCATGGAAGAGTAGCAATGGTGCATGGGCAGTTGGGCGGCATGAGTGTGTTGTTAGTGAATGTTTATGGTCCCAACACGGATGATCCTTCCTTTTTCTCAGATGTGTGGCGCAGAATTTCCTCTTTTCCACCAGCCGCGATTGTCTGGGGCGGGGACTTTAATGTTTGTCTGGATGCTTCCTTAGATAGAGTCGGGAGTGGCGAGGTACGACCTAAACAGGCTGTGGAGGAGCTGCTGGGGTTAATGGACGCAGGTCAATTACACGATGTCTGGCGCCTTCGGCATCCCGCTGGTCGGGAGAGCACATTTGTGTCCTCTGTTCATGGCTCCTGGTCGCGCATAGATTTCTGGCTTGTTTCGGAGGTGGTTTGCACTTGGGCAGTGGGGGTTAGACATGAGGCTCGCACATTGTCTGACCATTCACCTCTGGTCCTTGAGTTACGCATTCCCACTTGTGAACGACCGCCCTTCGCGTGGCGATTGCAACCGACTGAGTTAACCGATACAGTTTTCAAACAGACAATTGCGGAGGCGATCAGAAACTTTTTTAAAGAGAATGAGGGGTCGGTGGATAGTGCGGGAGTTCTCTGGGAGGCGTTCAAGGTGACCATCCGTTGGGCTTGCATTGGAGCACAGTCGGGAGTGTTGCGGGATATCCGACGTAGGATTAAAAAGCTGGCATTGGATATCTCCACACTTGAACGAGCTTATGAGACTGATCCCTCTCCAGCGAAACTGGCTGAAATACGTGTGCTGGTCACGGACCATAACGACACGGTTGATCAGGAACTATTGCATTGCTCTCGCCGCCGCACTGCTCGATACTATGGGGAGGGGGGCCGTCCCGGTCGCTCGTTGGCCCAAAAACTGGCGGCGCCGCGTAGTCAGGAGTGTATAACGGAAATGTTGGATGAGGGTGGGGTTGTGCACTATTCGACGCCGGAGATCTGTGATGCTGTCTTACAATTCTACATCCGGCTTTACGCCTCTAGGTGCTCCCCGTCGCCTGAAGAGATTGACTCATATCTCGATGACGTTGCATTGGGGTGGCTCTCTAATACTTATCGTGAATACCTTATGCAGCCATTTGATGAGGAGGATTTGAAACTGGCTATAATGTCTTTGCCGACTTGTAAGGCCGCGGGGATAGATGGGCTGCCTAGCGAATTTTATAAGGCATATGTGTCGGATCTTGCCCCCCGGCTTCTGGAGGTATATGCGGAGGCCTACGAGAAGGGAGGGCTTCCGTCTTCTCTCCGGGAGGCTTTACTCGTGACCATGTTGAAACCTGATAAGCCTCCGAATATGTGCGAATCATATCGACCCCTCTCGATCATTAATATCGACGCAAAGATCCTAGCAAAAATGATTGCCACCAGAATACAGCCGTTGGTCCCCCTTCTGGTCTTACCTGACCAATCTGGGTTTGTAACTGCTCGCTCTACGACTCACAATTTGCGCACTGTTTTTTCCACCCTACATTATTTCGACCCAGACTTCCAAGCAGTTGCAGTGCTGCTTGATGCGGCAAAAGCTTTTGACTCTCTCCAATGGCCCTACATGTTTACTGTCCTGGCTAGGATGGGCTTCCCTCCTTTTTTCTTGCAATGGCTTCGCGTGCTATATGACAACCCGGTCGCTCGGGTGCGTTTTAATGGTTGGGTGTCTTCGGCGTTTCCTATTGAAAGAGGCACACGACAGGGGTGCCCCCTGTCACCAATGCTCTTCTCGATTGCATTGGAGCCCTTGGCTTGCAAACTCCGTCAAAAACATGCAAACGCTGCCTTGCGGTTTCGGCAGAGACCTCTCGTTGTTTCTCTCTATGCGGATGATATGTTGCTATATGTCCGAGAACCCGCCACATTTCTGCCTGAATTGCTTCGGGAATATGTGAAATTCGAGAGAGACTCGGGTCTAGGGATCAACTGGGCAAAATCGGTGGTGTTTCCACTAACGGCGCATACGAAGGAGGTGGAGCTGGACGTTCCACTAACTTGGACGACTGAACCCGTGAAATATCTGGGGGTGTGGCTGCATAGGGACCCGGAAAAGGTGGTATCTGAGAATTATGGCCGTACTATTATGCGTATCACTGACCTGGCGGGGCGGTGGGCTCACTTGCCCTTGTCGCTTGCCGATCGAATAGCCATTGTTAAAATGGCCCTCCTCCCCAAACTGCTCTATTTTTTTGTTAACATTCCCATAAGACTAAATGTGGCGCTGTTTAGATCGCTCCAATCGGTACTGCTGACATTTGTATGGGGTGGTAAAAAGCCCAGATGCAGATGGGATCTACTGGTCCAGCCCTTTGATCGGGGTGGGTTTGAGGCCCCCGACCTTAGATTATACTACCTGTGTGCACAGGCGCAATTTGCGCATTATTGGCATTTCCCCCAGCGGTTTCAACCTCACGTAGCTATTGAATCAGATGCCGTTCTCCCGATGCCCCTACAGGCGGCGACCTTGTCTGGCGGCTCCGGCGGTCCACGGAATGAGATAAACCCGGTCCAATGCACGGCATGGGCTTGGCGAATGCTTGCAAAACGGGCTCAACTATCCTATCTCTATGCTCCATTGCTGCCCTTGGCCTCCCACCCTGACGTCTCTGCGGCACGGGAGAAGCCGGCCCTGCGTGAATTGCCCAAAGCTGGTATATCCCGGATGGGCGATTTGTACACACATGGTCAATTCCGGACTCTACAGGAGGTACAAAATGGGACGGATCGTGGTTTTATGTTTGGCTTTACTTATGTTCGAGTTCGGCAGGCTATCAGGGCTGCTTATCCGGAATTCCCGGCGGAGCCCACTACTCTACGGGCATTGCAGGCTATGCTGGTGGGAGAGGGGCGCACAGGCTTAATTACTAAGCTTTATAATGCTTCTTTGCGTGAGAAGGAACAAGGTGACCACCCCTCCTGCCTCAGATGGCAGGCAGCGATAGGGATTACCCTCACACCAGACGTTTGGAGGGCATGTTGCGAGCTTACTGGACGTCTCACAGCGAATTGTAACCTCAGAATAATTCACTTCAAATTTTTACATCAATTGTATTATACCCCCTTACAACTCCATAGGTATGGTCTACGAGACTCCGCTACTTGCGTGCGATGTGGGATGGCTGATGCAGATTTTATACATGTGGCATGGTTGTGTGCGGGGGTGTTTGCCTTCTGGACTGACGTGATGAGGATGCTTACTGATATTGTACTAGAACCCGTACACTGCACTCCTGAGATCTGCCTTCTTGGGTATGTTAAACGCCTTAAACCTTGCAACAGATGCCTGGTTGCGGTATCCACGCTGCTTGCAAAAAGGGCGGTCGCACAATGTTGGGGTGCTAGAACCACTCCAACAGTGAAAAAATGGCTCCGGGATTTACTTTACTGTAGGGATCAGTTGCTGATCTATGAAGAGGAGATACCAGAGTCTTCTCGCCCTAAGGATTTCTGGGCCCCGATTACAGCGTATTTGCTATCCCGCCCTGATTTGATGTAACTTATGGAAATGTATGTCACCTTCGCATATTCATCATACTGGCTCTCTTCTGAAAGTATATCTATTGTCTGTGTTCCGATGTCTCATACGTGCAGCCCGAGATGTTCTATGCCCTAGCTATTTGTCATTACTGGAGATTTAATTGTATGAGCTCAACTGCTGCCTTCACTTTTGTTGTTATGTACATGCATGTCTGATGACGCAATGGTCTTTTCTAGTGTACCATCATTCGAAATCTGTTCTGCCTGGGGGGGATGGGGAGGGTAGGTTTTTCATTGATACTCTATATCAGTCTTGTATTTAATGGCTGTCAATATGTTTCTTGAAATCAATAAAGACATTTTTAAAAAATTTAAAAAAAAAAAAGATTTTGTGTTAGTTGCTCATTGTTTTGAAACTCATTTTGTCCTAGTGGAAACCAATAGTGTGTTTTACTTGTTTAGACCAACTCGACTTATCGCATATATTTCAGGCTCCTATCACTGTCCTGTCCTAGTTGCTTACAATAGCCTTTGAAATCAACACAGCTTAAAATGTGCCTTTTAGACTGGTAGTTGATTCTGTCCAAAATGGCCGGTTGACTATTAGTACTCAATGATCACATTCTAAATGATTGGATCACTGCCTTCGTACTGCCTTAAGTCTGGCTTTAATGTACTGGTGCAAAAGTAAAGCATTTTGCCATGGCTTTGCCTAAAGCCTTACTTATTTGGCATTGTCGGTACTTGTTCTGCCAGGCTTGCACAGAATGATCGAACCCACGCCAAATAGGGCAGAATTCTTTGTTGCTCGAATTGGAATTTCCTTAAAAAACAGAAAACAAGAGGCATTTGGCAAAACAGGAACAGTTTGTTTAATTGAACAGTTTGGCCGGAAGAACAGCTACAGGCACTAGGTCTGAGGACTATCTCAATTTGCATTGGGTTTGTACTCTTCTTATATACAAAATAACAACAAGCAATAAAAGGTTTTGGGGTACCATATATGGTGAGGAATGTTGGTTGCTGCCTTAGAGTCATAAATTAATGGTCAGATGATTACGACAGGTAGGTCTTGACATTGCGTGGCACAATGTAGCCAGCAGTGAATGTATTCAGATGTCTGGCATGGGGAGCTCGTGATCACTACATGTGCTAGGTCCTGAATGGCTATGTGTTCCTAACTCATGTGGCATCTGACTTTATTGTGTTTTTAGAAGCATGCGCACCCCCTCCGGCAATGTATGCTTTATTGAAGCAGTCTCCTCTGACATTGTAATGTTGCTGCGCCTTTCTGTGGGATGGATCAAGAGTTTCCTGCCGAGTGTGCCTGCCAGTTATGCACCCTCCCACCTGTGATCCATCAATCAGTAATCCCGGGGCTAGGTTGAAGGCACCTGCCTGACTACATACTTGCATATCGAGGTAGATGTGGAGTTCAGAACGGGCGATTCTATTAATAGAGGCGATAATTCATTTTTATTGGTAAACACATCAATATCCATATTAACATCTTTATCTGAGCACAACAGACTCTCAGGCTGCCAAATGCCTGCCACCTATAGAAATTGACTGGTCTGATCACGTCTCCATCCAATTTCATGTTCAGACTCCGTAGAAAAAACACCAGTTATCTGCCCTTGAAGACCTCATTGCATTTGGCCTTAGGTGGATTCTCTATCAGAGACACCACAGGGTCCGCTGTTACGACTCTGTGTACTGAAATTCACTCTTAGCTGATAAAGAAATTTAAGCAAAACAACATTATTCAGACATTCTCCTGCCTCCTGCAGGGGCACCAGGGGCTTGTTTTACACCCCTGAGACGGTTGGGGAGACTAGTAAGCAGATGCCCAGTGAAGGAGGCAGGGTAGGAAGCAGACCAGCTAGCACCTGGTGGAATATAGTGGTGGCTGCAGAAGGTGAGGTTGGAACCTTGGGGCTCATTACGATGGCGGGCGGACATTAGTCCGCCCGCCATCGTAGCGGTACTGGGACCGCCCGCCAGACGTGCGGCGGTCCCACCACACATATTAGGTTGCGACCGCCATACTGGCGGGCGCATCCTGGGCTTTTGACATTGCGGGCGGTGCTGCTGGCTGCAGCACCGCACGCAATGTCAAAAGTGTGTGCACAGCATTTCCCTGCACTAGGTGGCAGGCACCACGTGGTGCCTGCCACTTGGTGCATGGAAATGAGGGGGGGTACCATGGGTACCCCCCAGTGCAGCGACACCCCCCCCACACAAGGGGGCCCCGCAACGGGCCCCCAAACCCAATCCCCGCCAGCTTTTGCATGGCGGCATCGCCGCCTTGGAAAGGCCTCTTCAAACCCACATCCTAATATGGCGGACGGTGCCTGCTAGGCACCGCCACCATATCAGTGGCCCTGCTCCGTCCGCCAGGCAATCGGTGCGATTGCCTCCGGCAGAAAAGCGGCGGACGGACTTTTCGTCCGCCGCGGTACCCACCGCCATCCTAATTTGGCAGTGGGTAAATCACTATGTGTTGGCGGAAGGACCGCCACCGCCGGCCCGGCGGTAGCATCCTTTCGCCATCATAGTGAGCCCCCTTCTTTCTTTCAGTGAGCACTTAAAACTCATCCAGATTCATGCGAACTGTTAGCAATGTCACTTTTATATAATGATGTACATTGGAAATCCCTACGATGACTTACCAGATCACGCAGCAACATTATGCAAAATAGTTAAATTAGTACTAGTTGTATTGGGGGAAGTACCCAGAGAACATGACAATTAATGTATATTATCTGTTCATAATGATGTGCACTACTAAAGGAACCCAGTACAAAATCCAGTTCATTCACTATGAGTAACATGTTATGTGGGACAAACGAATATAATTTGATACTAACTTTTGAACATTCCCAATAACAGTTGTACACTTGTAAACTATGCACACCGTCAAACACACAGGTGTCAAAGAAAGGGAAAATAGTTAAATATATTCAGTATCCAAAAACTCAACAATGCACAGCAATTAAGCCACGAAAAATATACATTTGATAATTATCCAATAATTGAATAAGCTCAATGTACTTAGTGGACCATAAACAACTCCATATTCATTCTGAATGAATAGACCGTACTTGTGTTTGAGCACCACTAAACTGGGTGGAAAGTTAATATATACACAGTGTATAATGCCGTATAATGCTACTGTCAGTCACGCCAGTCAAAAGTTAAAAAAAATTAATAGGAGAAAGAGTGGCAAATGCATTTGTTTGTGTAACTTTTTAAACGTCTAAAATGTAAAATACTAATGATAATATGTCGTATTTATGACCTGATGTTGGCTTAAGGTTGTGCCAAGACGCTGAAACTAATAAATACACGGATACAACCGCAACTCACCTTTAATGCAGACCATCACAGTACAGCACGTAGACCTGCATAATTACACCCAAGCAGAATGCCATGAAATCAGAAAGTTGTTCTGTTATCTAGGCTTAAGTATCTGATTATCAACTGTGCGAGCATAGTTTTATTATGAAGACCACACTTTTTAGTATTAATTGTATTTTAGCTCAAAGCTAGCAAAATTAACAACTTGGCAGGGGCAAGAGTCATACTCAATAACTCTAACTTCTGTCTGAAGGAGCCCAAGCTACATCCTTCACATAGAGAGGCCAGTAGTGATCCTAAGAAGCAAGGGTCTGGCAGAGGTAGAGGTCCACAAGAAAATGGAGTCAATTCCACGGGTCCTCTTAAAGAGAATGTGTAACTCATGGTCAAGGTCTGACTGTATTATCTCAGACTTCCTCTATTTCGTCAGAAGAGACTCCATTACCTGCTCGTCTGATCTCAGTGTCTATAAGGAAGTATTGTCAGGAGACATCTGACTCTACAGGGGCTATAATAACTGATATCCTACCCCATGAGAATGCTGAAAAAGCCAAGCATTTAAAAAAGCCCAAAGAAGACCACCAAGAACCCATTCAAAGCTGTCACCCTGTATCTCCTTTTCATCTGTAGAACCCTTGCTAGAGACTTAAAGATGGATGTATCTGCTGGGCTTGCACAATAAATGAATGAACATAGTCTTGTCAGCTGTATTGCCAGTAGAAAACTGAATCAAGTGAGATTGGGGAACCTGGGAACCGAGATCCATCAGTACCCATAACCTTTAATTTGGCATGATGCTAGCAAAGCTCAAAGCACTTGAGGAAAATGAAAATATAAGGGCAGTAGAGAGAGACAGATAGTAAGGATGAAAAGACTAGAATAACCACAGTCACCTCCCCTTTCTCTGTATTCCGCCTGATTCATCTACACAAGTTCCAGCATTACTTGACTCAATAGGCCCATCAGTTTCATCTTCATGTACAGGGGATGTTATGAAAGGTAAAACGATGGGAGGGCTTAGGTCTAAAAATGTACCTGTCACAATTTATACAGTTTACCAACAAAAAAAGAGAAATCTCACAGTTCCTTACTCGTAGAAGCCTTCCTCTGCTACTACCTTTGGATAACATAATTATTCCCTTTTCCCAACATGGAGCAGGGACCTTGAGTATCCCTAGAGCGCTGGCAATCCTTTCTAGAGCTAAGCAACAGAATTTCCTTGGGGTGCCCAAATCATCAGCTGCACAATTCAATCAAGATTCCCAAATTCAGTATGCAACTAATGATTTATTAGACGGAGTTGGAGACTAAATAGAGCGTGGGCTACGTTGTTAGCTCCAAGCAACAGCCCAGCAGTCTGAAGCCTGGGAATCTCAGAGAGCACACAAAACTCTTAACTTGGGAGCTATGCTAAGATAACAAGGACAGGGCTCGATATTGAGGATCAGTGATCAGTGCTGCATTCCATCCACATCTATGGAATGTTACCATGGATCTCAAACCGCACACAAAAAGACGGAGCTAGGACTAATAGTCTAATGGTCTGTCAGAGCTTACTAACCTGATGTGCGACTTGGGAATTTAAGGAATTCCAGAATATACAAACTATCACTAGGGGAGCAAAGAAAGAGGTGGGTGCGAAGGTGGGTATTTAGAGTTTGGTGGGGTGTACTCGTTCTGCCTTGGTAGCGGAGGTATGTACTTCTTTTTTATTTTTGAGATCTTCACTTTGTTGGCGGAGATCTCTGTACCTTCAGCCACTGCCACAGCTGCTCCTGTGAAGACACTGCGTTTCTAATTGACCACCAAGTTTCATGCAGCCTCTCAGCAGACCTTTCTGTTTTTAAAAACAAACGACAAGAGTGGGAGGTTGTTTTTGAAAAACAAAAAAACGAATGCCCTGAGGGTATGGTGGTCATTTTTATTTTTTATCTGTTTGGGACCACCAGGCTTTCCCTGACAGCCCTGAACAAGACACAAAGCACAATAGAATGTCAGCCTTAAATAGGGCCGACGGTCTAAGTTACTTAGGACGAGTTCCTGATGTCTGTAGGGCTATCAGTGTAAGGTTTCTGCTGGTAGACCCAGCGGGACCCACTGGTGGAAACATGCCAGTTTGCCTCTGCTTTAAAAAGAGCAGGCAATCTGTCAGTTTGGTGGACAGGGTACTCTGCCACGTTTGTGGCAGAGTACCCAGTCTGCTAAACTCTAAATAGGTTGCCAGGGTTCAGTTGACACTGATCACTGTATCCACAGGAGTTGTAGCCTTTGAAACTCGGGGAGCTGGCAACATGTACATTTGTAATAAAAGTAATCCTGCTGTGAGAACAATAGCAGAAGTCCAAAGATACATTGTCAGAGCGCCCAACATTTACACAAAAGGTATCTGGGATTCTCACAGAGAGTATTCCCTATCTACCCAATATAACAGAGCAATCCTAGCTTAGGAGCAAAGACAGAACTGGAGTAGCGAATATGGGCAACCATGATAGATCAGTGAGATCCAGCCTGAGAAAGTTAGGGACCAACAGCATGCATCCTAATTGAAGGGAGGTGAAGAGACTGTGAGAGCAAAGACAAATCTGTGAGACCACAGACAAATCTGAAGAGAAAAGTTGTCATGGGTCAACATCTACACAAATTGAAACCAACGGGACCTCAGGAATGGCAGAGAGCACAGAACAATAGAAGACAATCATACTGTGAGAGCAAAGACAGAGCTGAAGACTAAAATTGACAGTCCCACGCTGAGGGCTACTGGAGGCTAAGTCTTTGGTTCATTGTCAGAACTCACAGCAACATTAATACAATGGGAGGCTTGGGAATCTCATAGAGTGTGTGCACCATACAAAATCATTACAGTGAAGTAAATGAAGCTTCAGAGCAAAAACACACGTCCCAATTCACAGAGCTGTTTATACTTGTAAATTTATGTGCACAAGTGGTTGAACAGTGGTCTACTAAATCTTTATAAGATGGTCTAACAATCATAAACCCATTTACTCCCAATTAATATTGCCCCATGACAGCATAATATTGTGTGGGAAGTAAAGCTCAAGCAGGAGGTGAAGAGCAGCTCAAAGCATGTTCAGCCTTAACCGTTTGCGAACCCTCACAAATACATCAATTTTGAGCCTTTCACAAACTATGCCATCGTTTACCACCTTGGACATTTTCAGACATTTATTCCAGGCAAGTTCTGGGGTAAATCCCGTTTCAATGTGGAAAGGGGAATTGAACCCCTCCAGATCTTGCAGGTGGGGGGGAAGTGTTCCTCTACTGGGAAACATATTTTGCCTCTGGAAAAAAGGAGTAGGGGGATTATTCTAATCGCCACAAACAATTTCTGTATTTTCATATAATCAAGGAGCATTCTTGTAGAATGAGCAATACCCACCAGATGTTATTCTTGGCAAACGTGTAAATGTTTTTATTTTAGAAACATTAGCATTCACTCTTACAGTAAAAGCTTTCCATTAACAAACCATGTGTACAACTTGGAGCACTTTGTTTGTTTGGACGCATGTGATGTTTTACCAGTGCAGGATTCCTCATTGTCTTAAGTATCATATGAGGAAGTAAATCGGATGAATCAGGTTCATTAGACAGTAATGGTTTTCAGAGAAGGCCTGGGTTTAATTGATCCATGGCGGAGGAGACAGCTCTTATATTAACTATTTCCTATTGAGTAAACAAGTGGTCAGAACGTCTGGGGTACAGTGCTACACAATTCTGATAGCAGACCATGCCCCACTTTCACTAGACCTAAACATATCAGGTGCTTCTACCCAAATTTTTCTTGGACTTCCCAACACTCACTATTCCAATATTCGCAGCATGTACTAGAGACGATAGCTGAATTTTCAGTGATAAACTTTAGAATGGGTCCTCGGGATAACATATCCGATGTCATCAGCTGCTTTCAGTGCCATAGGCTAAAATATGTTTCTTCGCAACTTAACACCCACCAAAAAGGTACATGGTTATTATGTAGCCAACTGAGCGAAACAGAGAATAGGCAACCATGATGATTATCCGCCCCAATTTGTTTTGCCATTCAAATAGAGCCGATAACTAATTTGCTTCAGTCATCGAAAATTCTCAAGTTTGAGTATAGCAATGAGATTGGCTTAGCTTTAGCAACGTTAACATTTGACAATAATTCTGAGCAGCATATTATGGAAGTGCACGATATTGCTGGGGAAAGGTGCAGTTTTTCCTTTGACATCACAGTGTCATTTGCCTGGCATAATCCGCAGTTATACACCACATGAGATAAGGAAGGCCTTAATCTTCCTCTGATTGATCAATATTTAGATCTGAATATGTTGCCAGTTCTTTCCATAGTTCAAATAATGGTTTATTAGCAAGTTAATCAGTACCAGACATCTCCCTCTCTTTCCACAAACATTCATAAAACAGTTACACCACGCAGTATTGGAATGTGCTCATAAATGTAGGAAAAGATAAAGGGTAAAGGCTGTAGAAATTAAAAATATAGAGAACAAAGTTACAAAACACACTTGAACAGATTTCAATTAATCCAATATCGGCTCAGTATAAAATCTTGGAGGCAAGCAAGCTTTCTTCTTTGGTTGAGGAATTACCTGAGGAAGAAGATACACTGGAAGAACTCTCATTAGAAAAACACCCAGTTGACACATCATTATTACTGACAGCATTGGCAAGGTGTTAGATTATTAATATTCACTATGCAACCATCTTGTGTTTTGACCACATTATTGAAAACTTTCAGTACCTAAATGGTCTCAAGAATATTGTTTTATTCTAACTGAGCTCTTCATTTTGATCAGGTAACCGTTACACAGGAAGCTCTATCACTGATTTCCTTAAGTCGAATCTTAGCTTTCTTTTCCTTTGACTGATCATTTCCTTTTTCCTCTACATGCCCTCAAGATGCCTATCTACCATACCTTTGTTCTATTTCATCGCCCCATGAAAAACACTGGGTTTAGTGCTTCTTCATTTAAACAGTTTGAATGGTGTTTTCCCATTTTCAGCAACAACTCCTTCCAATGTCTTCCCTCTATTCCTCACTACCTGTATGCATTGTTTGATAACTCAATTGAAGCTCTTTATGAGGCCTTTTTTGGGTGATATAGCACTTTTCTTATGTTTTAGTCCTCTAATCTTGAAGAAATTTAGCATTTTGTTTGAGGTGCATTGTCAGTGAGCAGGAATATAGGAAACCTTTCATCCAAGAATTGTATTACAGTTCTACTTATTACATCACTTACACACTGAACTGCAGCCATCTAGAGAACATGTCTAACAAAACTAAAATGTAAGATTTCTAACTCTTTCCTGTAATTGGTCCTACTATTTCGAAAGCTATTTCCCCCGGGGCAGCTCTGGACGTTTTCTACAAACCATGGGAGGCGTTTTCACTTGCTAGCTTTCTAACTGGCACAATAAAACACTCAATTTCTCAACATCCAACTCCAACTGCGGGCACCAAAATTCAGACTTTTAACTCTCCTTGGTTTTAAAATGCCCTGATACCAAGAATGCGCTAGCTCCCATCAACCTCTGTCTAGTACACACAGGTGGTACTAATCGCCTCTTAAAATCATGCCATCTTCCTTAGAACGTTCATCCTTGATCAACCATTATGCCGTACATGCAGCACTTATATTAGTTTTATTCATAAGTTTGCTGTTAGTGATTGGTCCCACTTGTATTTATGCATTCTTCTCTAGCTTCTCATCCCACTCTTCTGTGTCAACACCTTGTGTTATTACACAAACCTGTTCTTTTTCCTGTTCCTCTAGATTTTTCTTGTCACAGCCAGAACATTTCTTTCTCTATCAGTTTAAACATTCAGCCACTCGAGTTTTTGCCCATGCGATTTGATGTACACCAAAAGTGTGTTCTTGTAATCAAACTACCTATTTACATACGCTTGATGATGTAGCATCAGTGCCTTTCTTGGTGAACATTTCTTAAAGTGATTTATGATCTATCACGTGTTTTTTTGTTGCAAGTTCACTGTAAGGACGCCAGGGACTCGGTGTCCCAACAGTCCACACCCGAGCGGAGGGAGGAGGAGCCCGCTCTCAGCCGACCCGCGCACCGTAAAGGCGCTGGTCACCTCCTGCGGCACGGGCCGTGCTCGGGCCGCGCCCAGGCGAACCCCGGGCCAAGGGCGGGCACGTCCGCCCCCATCAGAGACCGGAGGAGGCTGGGCTGGGCCCCCCCTCTTGGTTCTTCTGTCTTCTGCCCCTGGAGCCTTGGTATCTGGGCTAGGATCCAGACCTACGAAAGACTCCTGGGATTAACATCTGGAGGACCGTAGATTGGAGTTTGAACTGGGTGATCTGGAAAACCCTCTCCTTATGTGGGATCTCCAATTTTTCAACTAGATAGTGTGACAGCTGGACCGCTGGGCGCTTGTGAGATCTAGTTCGGCTATCCCTGTAGGGCTGCTGGGTCGTCGGTGTTGTCACAATGGGAAAATGTAGGCCAGCGTGACCCACCCCAAAGGATCCCGTGAACACTGTGACCACCATGGACGCTTTCCTGCAGCAAGCTGTCGGGGTTCTGGACAAGGAAATTGAACTGGCCACTCAGCGACTATCCCGATCCCCTATTCCTCCCTCCTCACAGAGTTTTTCGCTCCCGTACGAACAGGGTCACCGGCACAAGTTTCTTATGCCGGTTTGACAGACGTGGCACAAGATCTGGCCGAGGGTGCTCGCCTGTCTATGCCAATCTCTCCCACACAGGATAGTGTTCAGTTATCAGCGCCTCGGGCAGTGTGTACAGTCCCTGGTGTGTGCCCTGGTGTGGGGAAGGGATCAGGGGGAGCAAAGAGGAAGTGCCCCTCGATGGGGGGCCATGCGAAGCGCCGGAAGAGCATTGGTTTACATCCTAATTCCTCAGTGTCCCTGGCAGAGCCCAGTACGGATATGACTCTGTGGCTTGATACATTTATGGTAGCCTTGCTATCAGCGTTGGATTCCAAACTAGACCCAATTCTACATCGTTTATCTGTGATTGAAAATAACTTGACTAAATTGACTGCTTCACTGCAAAGGGACCATATAACACCATCCACATGTCCCCCAACTCTAAGGGTCTTGACTAATAGTTCCTGTGGTAATGGGTCGGAGCCTGGTCGCAGGCCTTCTCCCAGGTCTGCGCCAGAGGAAGTCACGCAGCAAACGAGCCATCTAGTATCTAAAGCCTGCTCTGCTACAGCAGGTCCAGCTTTGAACTGTATAGCACCATCAGCACGGACAATTAATCGCATGGAGGTTTCTTTTTCTGGTTTAGAGCATCAGACTCAAGGCACCGGCAGGTTAAACAGCTTTCCTGATGAAAGGCGGGGAGGGATGTATCTAGGTGAACCTAGCAACCTTATCCAGAGTTTGTGTACCGTCCACCTGCCACCAGAGTCGACCCCGATTGTAGTGGTTTTAGCTAATGTTCCTCAACTCGACCCGGGTACTAAGGAAGACTTTGACCAATTGAAGAATAAGTTTGTGCACTGGTTAAATTTGAATATTGCCCTAGGGCCGAGGGTGGAAAATCACATCATTAT
Source organism: Calotriton arnoldi (assembly GCA_963921515.1). Classification (NCBI taxonomy): domain Eukaryota; kingdom Metazoa; phylum Chordata; class Amphibia; order Caudata; family Salamandridae; genus Calotriton; species Calotriton arnoldi. Next base: position 515,030 of record CAWUFW010004429.1, on the reverse strand, counting down.
GGTGCGCAGGACACCTTGGGTGGGCAGTGCCAAGAAAGTTTGGGCTGGGGATTGTTTCATTATCAATTTTAATAGTCCCTTTATGGTAAATAGTATTTTATGCTCAGTTGCGCAACTTAATTACAGAAGTCGAAACTCGGCCATTGTGACACTCCCGTTGGGCTACTTTTATAGGCCCTTGAACCATCCACTGCCTTTATTTGAAAACACACAGGGGCGGCCCCAAGATGTGAGTTGTATGAACCAGCATGAGGCGACGATAGGTGTAAGCACGTCAAACAGGTTCACGCCCCTGAGCTCATTAGAATGCTGTGATTGACTGTGTGCTGGCCCACAGGATCTAGATGTTCTCCCACCACAGGGTTTGGCTCGGCCATTGGGCCCGGGTTCTCAAGATTGTAAGGGGTGTAAGTTTATTTCTTGGAATATTGCAGGGCTTGCGAGTAAGATTGATGACCCTGATTGTTTTTGTTAAAGGTGTTGATGTGATATGCCTCCAGGAAACATGGGCTGTTGAGAACAGATTTTATTTGGAAGGCTATAAAACTTTTTTTGTGCCAGCTACACCTTCCATGCTAGGAAGAGCCAAGGGGGGCCTGGTAACTTTTATTTCATTAGCAGTTCAAGGCAGCTCTGTCACATTGCCCCACACCTCTTCCACTTTACATGCAATGTTATTAACTAGTGGGATGAGTAAACTCCTGCTCTTAAACTTTTATAATGTGGGAGTCGCCCAAATGGAAGCATGTAACATCATACAGCTGGGTTCTTCCTTGAGGAATATTACCTTGAGTGGGGAGAGTGGGCAGAATTATTCCAATGTATTTATAGCAGGGGAATTGTTCACATGTGCTGGGACATCAGCGCGGGGGTGAAAGACATGGGTTGTGCGCGCCATGCCGACTTGCACATGGAACATACCCTTCAGGGCTCCACACTTGATGCTATTTTGCACAAATTTGATTTAACATCTGCCATGAATAAGCTGCCTCCGGAGAAAACCGATATTGTCCCCACTTTTACTGGGAGAGGGTGTGAGACTTTTATTGACTTTATCTTTGTCTCTACACCATTTTATTTTTATATTATGGACTTTTCCATCAAGGCGCGCGCACACAGTGATCATAATCCTGTTTGTGTCTCGACAGGATGACTTCGGGTAATCAAGCAAATCAAGGAGGGTTTAGGGGTTCCCCTAAAAGCTGTGGAAGGAGACTGAAGTGGGGTCAAATTGTTCCGGACCAGCTACACGAGTCCCTTTTAACCCAGTGTAATAGTCCTTGGGGCGATATCGCCAGATCGTGGGACACTCGGCATGTAGTAGAACACGACTCCCAGGGAGACGGGACAGAGGCTGCAGAATAGGTACCCACATGGAGACTGAGGCCCCCTCACCCGGGAAACACCCCCCCCCCATTGCACTGTCGACATGTAACTCCTTTTACGTAATTGAACCTCACTGACTCCTGGCAGTTGTTGAATTTTTTTAGGTGTTTCAGTTATGTTTATTTTCATGTTCACATACAGAAAGAAACTTTTGGTTTGAGATTCGGTACTAAATGTTTATATATATTGTGGAGAGAGGTGGACAATGAGCACGCAGACATTGAAGGTTACCCACTGAGGCATTTGGTATGGCGACACCCCGTCCCTTGAGTGAAATCAGAACTTCTACACTGTTTCATGTTTTTTGGTATATATGTATGGTGACACATATTTCAAGACGAAATTGTATCAGTGTAAATGATGTAGGCAAATATGTTCTTTTCTTGACAAAATGTAATAAATACATTTTCAACAAAAAAAAAAAACAGTGTAATAGGGAGTTTGCTATCTGTTTGCGGCCAATCCACTGGATATTATGGAGGCTTTCGGAAGTATGTCTGGTGCTATAGTGAATCTAATGCGGGCTCCCGGCAGGTGTTTATTGCATTTAGGACCAAGATGATTTCATTCCGAGTGCTCCCGTGCCTCTAGGAGATTGAAAGAGGTTTTGGGAGTGATACCTCGAGACCCTCTGGTTGGTAAGAGCCTTTGAAGAGCCTATAATGCTGCCCTGGCAAAGCGCAAGGCTTCCCTGAAAGAGGAGGCCTGGTCAGAACTGGTAGAGGCCAGATTCTTGGGCAACAGTTCTAAGTTCTGGAGCACTATTAACAGTCCCTTTTTAGCAGGTGACACTGGCAACTTAATGGATGCCCATATCTCAGAGGATGATTGGGTAAGCCATTTTGAGGATATGTTTCTGTCTGATTTAACCTCCAGTGAAGCGCAGGAAAGTGTGGAAGGTAAATCTGAGGTCGTATTTACAGCACAAGAGGTAAGAGCCGGCATCATGGGACTGTCCAAAAACAAGGCCCCAGGCCAGACCTTTACATCGCGAATGTGGAAACATGGGTGCCTGTACTAACGGGAATTATTAATGCGTCGGTTCAGGTCAGCCGCCCGGATTCATGGGCCCTATCGACTATTGTCCCTGTTTTTAAAAAGGGTGATCGGGATAGCACTCATTGCTATAGACCCAGCTCCCTTTTGAATTCTGTGGTAAAAATGGTGGGGCATATGGTTTTAGACTTGTAACCTGGGTGGATGAAAACAACATCCTAGCTGAGGTACAATATGGATTCCGCCCAGGGGGTTCTACAGTGGACCAATGCTTAAACCTATATATGCTCTCGAACAAGTACACCGTGGCTCGCACCAGCTCTATCCACCTAGAATTTATGGATCTGTCCTCAGCATTTGATCGTTTTAATAGATCAAAGCTTTGGCAGATGATGGTTTCTATTGGTATTGACAGGAACATTGTTCTGTTTTTAAGGGACCTTCACAAAGACTCAAAAGCAGTTGTCCATTACTCGAAAGATCTTAAAGTGACCCACAAGTTTGCTATCAGGAGAGGGGTGCGTCAGGGGTGTATCTTGGCTCCTTTCCTTTTTAATTGTATATCATCTCCCTGTAGAAGGTCCTTTTGAATTTAAAGTTGATTGCCCCCAGGTGGGTAAGCGTAGACTGCCGGTTCTCCTGTACACAGATGATGCTGTCCTCATGGCGAGGACAGCTTGGGGCTTACAACTTTTGTTGAATTCTTTTGTACATTTTATGGAGGACAGTAAATCGTTTGTAATGCAGGTGGGACCACGTACAGCTAAGCCCTATACTTTTAAGGTAGGAACCACGTCAATCCCTGAGACAAATTCTTTCTCATACCTGGGAGTAGTGTTTGATGATGCCCTGAGCTGGTTCCCCTTGATTAGTCGAAAGAAAGGGGACCTGTCTATAGCGACCGCTGCTGTTTTTAACTTTGCTTCTAGATTGGGCGGCAAACCGATCGGGGGTCTGCTGCAGATCTACAGAGTAAAATGTATCTCAAAGGTCAATTGTTGAAAATACTTTTTTGAGACGGGGACTCTCTTTACCGCAGAGCATTCCGTCGTAAGTTGTGATGAAGAATTGGGGATGGCCTTTCTCTCAGATGAGCTGGCTTTTCACCCCCTAGCTTTGTGGATGAAGATTTGGACCAAAAAAGAAAATTCCCTGTTAGAAATGGGATTTTTGGTAGGCTAGGGCGTGGGCCCAAGTCAGGCAAAAACCACCACTCTAGTCAGGATAAGGGAGTTACACGTCTAAAATAACCCCTGCTCACCTCCTTGGTAGCTTGGCACGAGCAGCCAGGCTTATCTTAGAGGCAGTGTGTAAAGCATTTGCACATAACCAACAGTACTACAGTGTACGCACTACAAAAGGACACCACACCAGTCTAGAAAAATATCCAATATTATTATATAATTAAAACAAGACCAAAAACGATAAAAAGCCACAATGCTATACTTAAAAGTTCACAGTTCAAAAATACGCTGATTAAAAAGAGTTCCTTGTGTGGATAGCTCCGTCCGGGCTACCACGGCGTCGTGAACACACAAATCCAAAAACAGTTCTGGCTGACCGCGGGGTCGCAGGCCAGCTACGGTGTCGGGAAGACCCGCAAACAGTACCTTTCCGAGATGCAGGGCGATGGGGCCCTTGAAGTCACTCGCGTTGCAGGTCGAGCTCCTTTCTGATGGGATCAGGAGCGCTGGCGCCAACAGGCATCGAGTGCTGCGGGGCGAAGGGCAGCGGTGCGGCGTGCGGTGCCCCCAGGTTACGGTGCGAGCAGCGGCTCGGTGGCGGCGTCAGATGGCTTCGTCGGTGAGACCAGGGTCGTGGTGCGAGATGGAGGCGGTGCTCGTCATGGTGCTAGCAGGTCACGGTGCAAGCAGCGGCGTCATTGTTGCTGAAGCGCTGTCGTCGGTTGACGAGCGGGAGTCGATGGCACCGGCGTCGGTGGCCAAGGCTGCGGTGTGGGATGAGGGCGGTGCGTCGTGTAACTTACGAGCGGTGCCCCCGAACCACGGTGCAGGCAGCGGCGTCGATCTCGGCAGGAAGTGGCGGCATCAGGAAGGCCACGGCGTCACCGTGTAGCAAGGCGGTGCAGAGTGCGGTGCCCACAGGTCGCGGTGCGAGCAGCGGCTCGGTGATGGCGTCAGCAGGCGTCGTCGGTGAGACCAGGGTTGCGGTGCGGCGGTGCCCTCTGCGGTGCCAAAGCGAGGCGTGAAGCGAGGCGGTGCGGAGTGCGGTGCCCACAGGTCGCGGTGCAAGCAGCGGCTCGGTGGCGTCGTCAACAGGCGTCGTCGGTGAGACCAGGGTTGCGTTGCGGCGGTGCCCTCTGCGGTGCCTTCAGGACACGGAGTCGGCAATGGCGTCGTAGACGTCGTCGAGTTGGTGTTCTTCGGGTGGCAGCACAAAACACACAGTTCCCAGTGCTGCGGGTCGAAGAACTTGAAGTCTTTGCTGTTCCTGAGACTTCGTGAACAGGGGGTAAGCTCTACCTCAAGCCCTTGGAGAGACTCACAAATTAGGTTGCAGAAAGTCCAGTCCAGGCCTTTCACTGCCCAAGACAGAAGCAGCCACTGCAGGTCAGCCCCGCAAAGCACCCAGCAAAGCAGTCGTTCCTTTTCGCAGCTTCTCCGGCTCTTCTTCTTGGCAGTCTTCTTGTTCCAGATGAGTTCTAAAGTTCAGGGGTCTGGGCCCCAGTATTTGTATCCAAAAATCCTTTGATCTTTCAGGCAGAGGGTGTCTGTGCCCGGCCAGAACCAGTTCTGCCTTCTCTGGTGTCATTTCCTGGCAGGAGGTGGAGACGGCATTGTCAGAGGCAGACCAGGCCATTTGAGGTGCAAGGAAATCTCCTCCCCCTTCCCCCATCGTAGCCCAGGTCTATTCAGCCCTTTCCTGACCTACCTAGACTATCTGGAGCCCCTCCGGCCCCCCAACCTTCTGTCATCCAAAACCCAGACAGGCAATCCACATTCCAGCAGAGGCACATGGGATGACTGAGCAAGAAAATACCTACTTTCTAAAAGTGGTATTTTCAAACACAGAATGTAAAAATCACCTTCACTAAAAGATGCTCTTTAGATTCTGAGTTCAGGCATACTAAATTCTATTTTCTTACCGAATTCCCTGGGCCAGTTATGTTTATAAGATGTTATAAACAAACCTCCCATTCTATACTATGGGGAACTGGTAGCCTTGCAATAGTGAAAAACGAAATTGGCTGTAATTCACTATCAGGACATGCCACACACACCAGGGCATGTCCCACCTTTCACATACACTGCACCCTGCCCACAGGGGAACCTTGGGCCTACCTGAGGGGTGTCTGACATGTAAGAAAAGGGAAGGTTAGGGACCGGCCAGTGTGTGCACTGGCCAAGTCGACATGGCAGTTACCAACTGCGCGCAGACTCTGCAATGGCAGGTCTGAGTTACCGTTTTCAGGGCTACTCATGGGGGTGGCACAACCAGTGCTGCAGGCCCCCGAGTAGCATTTGATTCACCAGCCCTGGCACACGCAGTGCACTTTACTAGGGGCTAACAGGTAAATCAAATATCCAATCATGGAAACACCCATCCATAACACAATTTACACAGAGAGCATATGCACTTTAGCACTGATTAGCAGTGGTAAAGTGCCCAGAGTCCTAAAACCAACACAAACAGGTCAGGGAAAAATAGGAGGAAAAAGCAAAAAGTTTGGGGATAACCGTGCAAAAAGGGCCATTTCCAACACAACCCCCTTCCAGCCTAAAGCCAGGGGAGACCAATCCATACCTCGATGGGCTTCCCTGCTTGGGGCGATAGAACACGGAACCTGGCCCGCAACAGCAGAGTTTCCTTCCCGTTTTACGCCTTCCTGCACCTAGTTGGATTCCTCTATCCATACTCTCAGGGCCCACTAAGCTGACCCATGGGGGACCCTTCTCCTCACCTGCGGACCCCATCTGTGCAGCACCTAAACTTACTTGACTCACAGATGTGTCCCAACAGGCAGACAGGACCCCCATGGCCAACACAATCGTGTGGCCCAGTCCACCTCCGGGTGTGACTCCTTTCCCCTCCCAGGGGCAACTCTGTCCCTCCCGGACAGCCAGCCACAGTGGGCACTGACAGCTGTCAGTGATGAGAGCCAGGCCTCATGCCTTTCAGGCCACTCCAACCGTTGCGGCATCAGAGAGTGGGGGGCGGTAGCCCCAGGTGCCTGGCATCCTTTCTCCACTCTCCCCCCTGCCAAGTCAGGTATGGCATCCTGACACTGGCCCACCAGCCCAGGATCTGTATCCTGCAGCTGGACAGGAGACTGGGGTGGGCTCTCCCACACCCTCTCCTTCTCCCTGGGGCTCTGTACCCTCCCACCTGGAGCGGTACCCCTTCCAGAATTGTCAGGGCACCTGTGGCAGGTGTCCTGCACACTCCGCCCACCAGTTCAGGGGTGCTACCCTGCAACTGGTACACCAGCCCAGGGTCTGTACCCTCGGGCTGAACCAGGGACTGGGGTGGGCTCTCCCACACCTGGTCCTCCCCCCTGGGGCTCTGTACCCTCCCAGCTGGAGCGGCACCCCCAGAAGACAAACTGGTAGGGGCACTGTTAGCAGTCGCCCCTTCCCCCAGGTCAGGGGGGACACCCTGAACCTGGTCCGCCAACCCAGGGTCTGTACCCTCAGGCTGACCAGAGGTCTCGGGCGAGGCTCTCCTCCCCTCACCTCTCCTTCCGGGGTCCTGCACTCTCCTCCCAGGAGAAGCACCCCCAGAACCAAAAACCGGACCTCCCAAACAATTCTCCCACCAGTTCAGGACCTCTCTCCAGCAACTGGTCTCCCAACCTAGGGTCTAAACCCTCAGATTGCACTGGGGTCAGAGGCGAGGACTCCCTCCCTCTGCACCCCCTTCCAGAGTTCTGCACCCTCACACCTGGAGTGGTACCCCTAGAAGACAAACCGGTCAGGACACTGCTTACAGTCGTCCTTCACTCCAGATCAGGCAGGACCTGAACCTGGACTCCCAACCCAGGGACTAAACCCTGTGGCTGAGCACCTGCCCGGCACACCAGGACTTCCTTGGGAGCACGCATGCCCCCTGAGGGTAACACATGACTCATGTGTTGTGTGACAGTCTGCCTGGCGCAGATCTCCCGACCCCTGTCCATCTGACAGTGCGCGAAGATCCCCAGGACAGAAGTGGTGTCACCATGGTCACTCCTAGGAGGCTCAGCCCTTCTGGCTGGCCCCTGACCCACTGCTTCTCCCACTGGGGAACGCATCCCCCTCTCACCCCTCAATCTGGACTTCTGCACCCTCCACTTAGGAGCGGCACCGCCAGACACTAGAACCGCTGGAGCTCTGTTTACAGACACTCCACGTTCTCCTGCCACTAGGAGGTACCCCTCAACAGACGGCCTACCAGTACAGCCTAGGCTCCCCACCTGGTGCTCCCTCCTGGAACCACCCAGGCTCTGGGACCGGGTTTTGGCCACCTTGGGCCGCAGCCCATTCCCACTCCTTCTCTGCGGAGACAGGACGTGAGTTCCTACACCCTTCCCACGACACCGGGACCTATCTGGGCTACCACAAACCTTTCCCACCACCTTCGGTTGGGAAATACCTAAGCCGCTTCCTTCCGGGTCACCCCCAGATGTTTCTCCAGACCCTCTGGAATCCACCAAAGGGTCTGCCTCCAGTGCAAGCTCCCTGGGGCCAGAGAACTCACAATCCACTGGGTGTTGGCATAGCTCTGGAAACCAGGGACTTAAAATATGCTCTCCAACAATTGAATCACACAGCCCCACACATGTGTTAACCAAGCCACCCTTCACCCATCCATCCAGTGCCTCAGACAAGTACCCCACATCATTCTCACAAGACTGGTGAGACAGTGTCTGACTGTTGCTGTCTCTTAACCCATACTCTTCTGGCTGGTCTCCATACTCACTTACTAGGGCTTCTATCATGGGGGAACCCTCTCCCTGCACCTCTCATCTAGAGTCAGTAGAGTGTCCCTCCCACTACCAGGAAAATGATCCCCTGTGCCAGTTCCCCAATCCACCTCAGGGACACTGCGCACCACTGGAGTACCCTCACAATCCTGAACCCCCTGGTGTATGTCAACCCCTCCTTGAAGCAGGGCCCCAAATCTGTGTGGGTGTGTACCTCATCCTCAGTACTGGACCTAACACTTTTGCTGCCACCATCTGGGCTGGGCCTAGCCCTACTGGCTTCCCAGTCCAGCTCTCTCATTTTAAACTCATGGTCTAACATCATCCTTTTCTCTTCCATGGCTAACTTAAGCTTCTCCAGTTCTACAGCAACTCTCCTTGCTTCCCGTCTGTCCTCCAGCTCCTCTGGAGACAAACGGCTGCTGCCTGGTTTAGAGGGCGCCCCCCCTTCCCAAAAGCACATCCACCCTTGGAATAGGCACCTCTACCTCCATGCCAAGATCGCCAGGCAGCTCACTGGCATGTCTGGCTGCTACCCAGGCCCACAGCGCCTTTTGTAGCTCCTCTCTTCTGGTGAGGCCCCTGATTTGGATTTTGAGGTTTTTGCAGATCGCCTTCAATTCCTTCACATTGTAGGTTTCTAGCCTCTCCTCCTTAAAGGCCACTTCCAAGGGTGCAACAGATGATGCAATTGATTCAGGCATGTACTGGAAAGTTCAAGTTCAAAACCAATGGAAAGGCAAAAATAGACAAAAAAAAACAGTATGTGGTACGTATTGGTCTGCGATATGGTAGTAGTGCTCACCAATCACTGTAAGTCAAGTGCAAACGCAAGTCCTATCCTCACCGCTGACAACCAACGTTAGAAATGGGATTTTTGGTAGGCTATGGCATGGGCCCAAGTCAGGCAAAAACCACCACTCTAGTCAGGATAAGGGAGTTACACGTCTAAAATAACCCCTGCTCACCCCCTTGGTAGCTTGGCACGAGCAGCCAGGCTTATCTTAGAGGCAGTGTGTAAAGCATTTGCACATAACCAACAGTACTACAGTGTACGCACTACAAAAGGACCACACCAGTCTAGAAAAATATCCAATATTTTTATATAATTAAAACAAGACCAAAAACGATAAAAAGCCACAATGCTATACTTAAAAGTTCACAGTTCAAAAATACGCTGATTAAAAAGAGTTCCTTGTGTGGATAGCTCCGTCCGGGCTACCACGGCGTCGTGAACACACAAATCCAAAAACAGTTCTGGCTGACCGCGGGGTCGCAGGCCAGCTACGGTGTCGGGAAGACCCGCAAACAGTACCTTTCAGAGATGCAGGGCGATGGGGCCCTTGAAGTCACTCGCGTTGCAGGTCGAGCTCCTTTCTGATGGGATCAGGAGCGCTGGCGCCAACAGGCGTCGGGTGCTGCGGGGCAGCGGTGCGGCGTGCGGTGCCACCAGGTCGCGGTGCGAGCAGCGACTCGGTGGCGGCATCGTCAGATGGCGTCGTCGGTGAGACCAGGGTCGTGGTGCGAGATGGAGGCGGTGCTCGACTTGGTGCTAGCGGGTCACGGTGCAAGCAGCGGCGGCGTCGTTGCTGAAGCGCTGTCGTCGGTTGACGAGCGGGAGTCGATGGCAACGGCGTCGGTGGCCAAGGCTGCGGTGTGGGATGAGGGCGGTGCGTCGTGTAACTTACAAGCGGTGCCACCGAACCACGGTGCAGGCAGCGGCGTCGATCTCGGCGGGAAGTGGCGGCGTCAGGAAGGCCACGGCGTCGCCGTGTAGCGAGGCGGTGCAGAGTGCGGTGCCCACAGGTCACGGTGCAAGCAGCGGCTCGGTGATGGCGTCAGCAGGCGTCGTCGGTGAGACCAGGGTTGTGGTGCGGCGTTGCGGCGGTGCCCTCTGCGGTGCCAAAGCTTCGGCGTGAAGCGAGGCGGTGCCCACAGGTCGCGGTGCAAGGAGCGGCTCGGTGGCGGCGTCAACAGGCGTCATCGGTGAGACCAGGGTTGCTGTGCGTCATTGCACCGGTGCCCTCTGCGGTGCCAAAGCTTTGGCGTGAAGCGAGGCGGTGCGGAGTGCGGTGCCCACAGGTCGCGGTGCAAGCAGCGACTCGGTGGCGGCGTCAACAGGCGTCGTCAGTGAGACCAGGGTTGCGGTGCGGCGTGCGGCGGTGCCCTCTGCGGTGCCTTCAGGACACGGAGTCGGCAGTGGCGTCGTAGACGTCGTAGAGTTGGTGTTCTTCGGGTGGCAGCACAAAACACACAGTTCCCAGTGCTGCGGGTCGAAGAACTTGAAGTCTTTGCTGTTCCTGAGACTTCGTGAACAGGGGCAAGCTCTACCTCAAGCCCTTGGAGAGACTCCCAAATTAGGTTGCAGAAAGTCCAGTCCAGGCCTTTCACTGCCCAAGACCGAAGCAGCCACTACAGGTCAGCCCCGCAAAGCACCCAGCAAAGCAGTCGTTCCTTTTCGCAGCTTCTCCGGCTCTTCTTCTTGGCAGTCTTCTTGTTCCAGATGAGTTCTAAAGTTCAGGGGTCTGGGCCCCAGTATTTGTATCCAAAAATCCTTTGATCTTTCGGGCAGAGGGTGTCTGTGCCCGGCCAGAACCAGTTCTGCCTTCTCTGGTGTCATTTCCTGGCAGGAGGTGGAGACGGCATTGTCAGAGGCAGACCAGGCCCTTTGAGGTGCAAGGAAATCTCCTCTCCCTTCCCCCATCGCAGCCCAGGTCTATTCAGCCCTTTCCTGACCTACCTAGACTATCTGGAGCCCCTCCGGCCCCCAGCCTTCTGTCATCCAAAACCCAGACAGGCAATCCACATTCCAGCAGAGGCACACGGGATGACCGAGCAAGAAAATACCTACTTTCTAAAAGTGGTATTTTCAAACACAGTATGTAAAAATCACCTTCACTAAAAGATGCATCTTTAGATTCTGAGTTCAGGCATACTAAATTCTATTTTCTTACCGAATTCCCTGGGCCAGTTATGTTTATAAGATGTTATAAACAAACCTCCCATTCTATCCTATGGGGAACTGGTAGCCTTGCAATAGTGAAAAACGACATTGGCTGTAATTCACTATCAGGACATGCCACACACACCAGGGCATGTCCCACCTTTCACATACACTGCACCCTGCCCACAGGGGTACCTTGGGCCTACCTGAGGGGTGTCTGACATGTAAGAAAAGGGAAGGTTAGGGACCGGCCAGTGTGTGCACTGGCCAAGTCGACATGGCAGTTACCAACTGCGCGCAGACTCTGCAATGGCAGGTCTGAGTTACCGTTTTCAGGGCTACTCACGGGGGTGGCACAACCAGTGCTGCAGGCCCCCGAGTAGCATTTGATTCACCAGCCCTGGCACACGCAGTGCACTTTACTAGGGGCTAACAGGTAAATCAAATATCCAATCATGGAAACACCCATCCATAACACAATTTACACAGAGAGCATATGCACTTTAGCACTGATTAGCAGTGGTAAAGTGCCCAGAGTCCTAAAACCAACACAAACAGGTCAGGGAAAAATAGGAGGAAAAAGCAAAAAGTTTGGGGATAACCCTGCAAAAAGGGCCATTTCCAACACGCCCTTAGTAAGGACATTCTACGGGATTGTCTTTCCCTTGATTTCGTTAAACGTATCCGGTGGTTAAAGTATGTCAGAGAATGTCTTTGCAGCTTAGGAAAGGCAGATCTATTTGACAATCTGGAAGCGATATTCAGGAGGGATCTAACTTGGTTGAAAGAGCTTTTTTTCAAAAGACGTTTCTGGGATAGAGAGGAAGTAGAGCTGAGAAAGCCCAGCGTGCGCAGGTATATTTTATTGAAAACTGTGCCAACTATTGAACCATATCTTCGATGGGTTAAAAGTAATTATGACCGCTTTTTATTGACTAGATTTCGGCTTGATCTTTTTCATTACCTTTTGGCCCAACCACGTGGCGCTCATAGAGGGCAGTGTCTCATACCCTGTGGCTGCGACGGACAGTCTCCTCAGGATATGATGCACTTTTTACTGTTATGTAGTTTTTATGAGGCACCCAGAAAGTCTTTTATTATTCCTATTCTTAAAAAAGCAAATTTTAAGAGGGTCAGACCTGCTTTTATTTTTTTACAACTTCTTTCAAGTGATTCAGTACTGAATATGCTTAGCTTTTTAAGGGCTGCTATCAGGCATAGGTCCAGTTGTGATTAATCTCGATAATGGGGTCTACCTTTTTAACTCTGTAATTATGAGTCTATAATGGTCTTATCGTATTGTTTTTTGTATACATGTTGGAGTTTTTATTGATGTTTGTATGACTTTTATGGTTTTAACTGTAAAAACCGAATAAAGTATGATGATGATGATCTATTATAATGGTGAATGACGTACCCCATTCAAAACGTCTGAACTTATTAATAGCCTACACTTCAGATAGTGCTTCTTTTTCAGTAACAGAATAGTTTTTACTACGCCTTCTTACTACTTTGGAAGTAAATGCTAGAGTATTCTCCTTGCCACTGACACATTGTCTCAAAACGGCCCATAACCTTTGTAGCTCACTTCTATTACTATAGTACATGCTACGTTAGGATTGTAACTTTGAAACTTTGATGCAGATTTTAACTCCAGTTTCAATTCATTAAACTCCTTTTAACATTGCTCATACCATTAAAAATAATATCCTTTTTCTTAAACATATTAGATCACCAGTCTTACTCACAAATGCCTCTCTCTATAAGTTATGCATAAAACTCAGCCATTCCTAAAAAGAATAATAGTTTGACTTTGTTTTTTGATGCTGGAAATTTATAATAGTCTCTTCCAAGACCGCATTTGGTTTTGCCTTGTTGACCGTAATTAAAAGTACAAGGTATTCAATCTCTGTACAACCAAATCACCATCACAAAACAGAACATCATCCTGAGAAAACTGCCCTTCATGCATTCCACCCAGTGTGTTCACCTGAGCTCTCTGAAACACAGCGACAGCAGAAAACAGACTAAATGGCATCCACAGAAGTCTAAAAATGTCGATAGGGGAATGAATACAGTTAAGACTCTAGATCTGCTTGGAAAGAAATATGATGATACGCAGATGTTAGATTTATGGTAGTGAAGATTTTTGCTCCCACTAAAAGAGAGATCATCCCTCCAGTAATTGGCAGTGGTTAACCATCTAAAAGCACACTTGTTTAGTTCTTGCAAGGCGGCAAAAAAAGTATGACCACACTGTTTTCTTGGAATCGCCACAGACCCAAGTCACTCAGTGACTTCTACATGTTCAGGCACCTTAGATGCACACAGCTTTTTTAGTTCCTTACCGCCTGCTTCTCTCGGAGTGGCATTTACCTTACTAACCACCGGTTTTCATTCAGACTTTAATTTAATGTTGTGCACATAATTCTTTAAGCATCATGAAGTGCTTTGAAATGCTCAGAATATTCTGCCACAAAATCAACTAATTTCACATTCCAATTCATTAATTTGTACTGATGAATCAGCATTGGTTTCAGTTTTAAAGACAGAATCGTTTTGACGTCACATCTCACCGACACATACACGTTCCATTGTTTTAATCTATTTCTTTGTTTTCTTTTTATTTATAATTTTCAAAAAAAGAAAAAAAAATACGGGCATGTGTAGCGCCACAGTGATTTCTTTTTGGCCTTGTGGTGCCACATCATGGGTCATGAACGAGTTATTAGCCAGCCCTTTCTCATCACCACCATCATTTAGCACAGATACAATAATCATAAAACATCTGCAGTTCAACAGTTGCTGTTGGTGCCCTAGGAGTATGCTGTCTTTGGACAGTACGTGTTTTTTGCGGCCCAGATTACAGATGCCCCATTTCATTTCATGTATTCCCTCGTAATGGGTAAATAGGATGTCGTTCCACCCTTTTCATGCGTCCGATTAAGCCTTGGGGGGTGGGGGAGTGTGGGGGTGGGGGGGGGGAGTCAGCCAGCAAGATGCTCCTCAAAGGGCCTCAAATTACTCTAGGCCTGGATGTGAGCGGTATAAATCCAGACAGTTCCCGTTTCCCATTGCAATATGTAAGGGAGTCAATCCACTGCTTGTACTTGAGGGGGATTTTCCACTCCCCCAGCAGCAGGCCTTGAGTCTCTTGGCCAGTAATAGTGCCTAGGCAGTGAATCCTCTATGTGGGGCAGGGATCTCCCTCAACAGGATGGCAACCTGTGGAAACAGGGGCAGATCACATTCAATGAATATGGACAGGGCAGCCATGACCTTCTCCTGTGCGCTTGCACACCACTGCAAGACCATGAAATGTGCAGAAATCCTGCCTCACCCTGCCCACACCTAGCGCAAGTAGAGCCCTCTCGAAGGCCATCTCCATAGAGATTTTGGGGTGTAGTATGCCCGTTGCAGAAACCCATAGTGCACAATACGTGATCTACTACTTGGAGAGATCAAGCCTGTTTGCGCACAGTAGAGTCAGCTCTGTACCTCTAAGCCCCTTTCTTCCTCTGACTAGCTCTCATGGATTTTCCCTGGGTGGACACTTCATGGTATAGTTTAGAGAGTAATTGCTTTGTGGAGGACACTGATTAATAATGGCTGTAATACAGGGCGGTTATCTGGTTCATTAGAGAAATCCGGAGCAGAGGCCCTGAGAGCCGGTAGAACAGGAATGTATTGAGTGGGGTGCAGGGCGTGCACCAAGCAAATACACCTTGAGGTATGAATAGATTGTTTTCATATATGTCTCTACAGCAACGTATGCCTTGGTCAGTAGGCTGCGTTATGAGGTTTAGTTTAAAGGAACAATGGTTCTAGAGTGGCCTAAAAGGTCCAAGGGGAAGTAACCCTGTAAAGGGCACTGAGATAAGTAAAGGAATAGAAACTTAATTCATAAAAGAGAGCAGTAGGAAATATAACGAGGGACATATAGGTCAATGTATGACAAATATTTATTACACAATGAAGGTATTCAGGTGCTCACACAGTAAGTGACAATAAGCGTGACGTGAGAAGTGAGGGTGAACTTAAAATAATGACATCGCATTGACAACAGAAATAGAAGCTCCTTTAAAGATTTTTACAGAGTATAAGGAGTTCATGTTGTAGGGGGTCGACGACGTTTCGAACTCAATTATTCGAGTTCATCTTCAGGACAAAAAAATGTGAGCAACTTGAATTGAGCTGAAGAAGGAAATAATATCCTTGGTAAAGGCGTCTGCGTAGCGCTGTGCTTCTTAAGGTGACCGGGATAGCCTGCGAATTAATGCGCGTTATGGTGGGGCCCGGTAAGGGGAAAAAACAAACTTAGTTTGCTGGAAGCAAATGCTTAAAATCCTTCGCCGTTAAATGGCAATGTGCTGTGCCGGGGAATTAATTAAATTGGCCGGTCACAGTTCAGTAAATGGAGGCCTGGGAGATGAAAGGAGCGTGTCCTGCTCAAAGGAAAATCCGCGCTGAGTGCGAGGTGGACACTTCATGGTATAGTTTAGAGAGTAATTGCTTTGTGGAGGACACTGATTAATAATGGCTGTAATACAGGGCGGTTATCTGGTTCATTAGAGAAATCCGGAGCAGAGGCCCTGAGAGCCGGTAGAACAGGAATGTATTGAGTGGGGTGCAGGGCGTGCACCAAGCAAATACACCTTGAGGTATGTATAGATTGTTTTCATATATGTCTCTACAGCAACGTATGCCTTGGTCAGTAGGCTGCGTTATGAGGTTTGGCTGATCCGTTCCTGGCAGCAGCAGAGGGTTATGAAAAGGTAGGGAGGGGTTGTACAGTGCTCTAACCATGCATGCAATGGTTGCCATAGTAAGTGTGTATTGTGGTGAGGGTGTGCCACTCAACGCCTGCAACAGTGCCAAGCTGGCACGTCAGTCTCCACTGCAAGATGTGGCAAATAGGGGCTGAGGTGAAACCAATAATGTACCAAGTGCGCCTGAATGCAGAGATAATAAAGTTCCAGGTGGTGGGCCTCACCCCCACCACACACACATCCCTAATGGAATGATAGTGTCAGTGTTTCCCATCTAATTTTAGATTGTTTGCCAGCCTGCATCAGTCAAATTAGTTGTGCACGTATCTGACGAAAGAAGAATTTGATGAGCGGCAAAGGGATGTTTATGAACAGATGAAGCAATTTAGAGAACGATGTCCATGTTATGGTGTATCCAGTCCCCCAGATATTTAAGTGATTTATTACACCCGTCCAGGGGAGAGTCCTGTACAAATCGAACTGCTCCATCGGTAAGAAGGAACATCTGGATTTGTTCAGATTCATAGTGATCCTGGTCACAAACCTAACATAATCTCACAAGATTGTATTAAGGCATTCTCTAGAATTTCTGATGTACAAAGTCATGTCATCCACATACAAAGATTTTAGGATGTGCTGATTAGTGTATCGGAGGGCATGATCCGCGTAGTGTTGCCTACTCCTACCGGCCAGTAGTTTCAAGGGCAATGGAAATACGATTGGAGACAGAGGGCACCTTGGTCTTGTACCTCAGGAGATGACAATAGGAGGGGGGAGGGGTGTGAAAAAAACAACAACTATTGATTCGGAGTCTAGCTGTAGGGGAAAAGTATAGGATTTGAATCCAATCTATGAATGTGTTAGGTATTCCCGTCCTGCATAGTATTGTAAAAGGCACTCCCATTCCAGTGAGGCCCAGGAAGCATCTAAGCACAAACAACTGCGTTTAGTTCTGGGTCTAGGAGAGTATAAATCCAGACTGATCAAGTCACACCAGAGCAGGCAGCAAGAGGTGCAATCGGTTGGCAATTAATTTGGCCAGTATCTTGGCATCACAATGAAGCAGTGACAACGGGCGATGAGATTCACGGTATTGTGCTGATGTATCTGGTTTCAGCAATTTCATGAGTATTGCTTCACGCATTGTAGAAGGCGGCATGCGTTAATGATGTATCTCCTGAATAGGGCCAATAGGTGTAGGGGTTAGTATCTGTGCATACCACTTGGAAAACTCTGCGGGCAACAAATCAGAGTCTGGAGTTTTGCACGTGGTGAATCCACTGATTACCTTCTGTCTTTCATCAAGTGTAAATGGCTGTGTAGGAAGGTGGAGTATTATGTGGTAATGTTGGTTAGGCTTCACTATGTAATACTATTGCAAACCCCAAAGATGGTCCTTGGATTTATACTAATAAATCCTCAGCTCAGTCCTGGAAGTGTGGCAAAGAGCAGTCACACTTTACTAGAGGAACATGTGTTAAGCATTTCAGAGTACCAACATGGGCGATAAGTAATTGACACTACTCAAAAGAATCCAACACCAATTTTTAAAATAAAAAAAATTACATTATCTTAATTTAGACACCAAAACAAATAGAATAGCATACATATAACTAGAGTTATAGATTTTTGGGGCAATATAAGATCAGTGCAAAATATTAAAGTAAACCTTTATTATTGCTGTCAATGGGAAGAACCACTAGTGACAATCGGTCACTTGCAGGTCGAGTTGCGTTGTACTCTTACAGGGTAAAGGTGATGCAGGTCCCTGGACCAGACCACGACAGCCAGTTCAATTTTACCTGGCCCGTGGAGCCTGGGTGCAGAGTTTTCCTGACTGTCCCTGGTGCTGAACGGGAGCCGCGGGGGAGCTGCTTTTACCTCTGAAACGGTGCTGCAGGAAAACAGGAGGCAAAATGTCACAACAATGTCGCTGCTGATGTCGGATGAAGGTTTACAGAGTGCCCTGTAGGTGCAGCGTTGAGTAAAGAAGTCAGTTGCTGGACTGGCGACCAACAAGCCTTTGCAGCGGGGGAACAAGTTAGCAGCCTGAAACTTCGTGGATGGGAGGACTGCAATTCACACAATGCACTGGACCATGTGCTTTGGGCGATCCCTCGGAGGGCCCTACGGAAAGCGATATTTTGGATTGAGAGCGTTGATTTGCCTGCAGTTTCCAGGGGACTAGTCCCACTAGTCCAAGGGAGTCTGAGGTTACTTCTGGCCTCTGTCTAGGAGAACCGGCCTTTAGCCTTGGGCAAGTTGCGTTCATGCAGTTCCAAGAGCGTTGTCACAGGTGTAGAGTATCTCTCTTTTGCTTTGGGCAAAGTCCTGTTGTTGCAGACACAGGTCTTCTCGTTGTCCTCTTTGATTCAGGAAGTTTCAAAACTGAGGTTCTGGTGTCAGGGGTGTCCCTTAAATCCTAGATTTAGGGGAGGTAGGGGTGTGGGAGCAATTAGCCAATGGGCTGCTAGTCCCTGCGCTAATCTGCCCCTGAGGTAACCATCTCCAGGGGTGCAGTTCAGCTTTTCTATCCAGAACCCACTATTTCTACTACTTTTAAAAATGGCAGAAGTCTTCCTTAGGTGTGTACAGTGCAGGCAACCCACCCTACAGGTGTGGCTGGCCTTTGGGGGGTGTACTCTTCCTGACTACCTAATTTTCCCACCTGCCTGGGTGCAAATGTACCTAGGGCAGGGGGAGGGCTCTTTACTCCTTTGGGAGACAGCCTAGGTGCATATCAGAGGCAATGCAGCCTTTGAAGCTCACATCCTTGATGTGCCACTTCACTAGCCTGCCTGAGGGGTAGGAGGTGTGACCTCCTTCCTGCTTGGTCCTTTGTTCCTCACTCCCGGGAGTGGTCTTACTGCCTGGCCTGAGGTTAGAATCCTGTCTTGGCGACAGCAAGTGTGGGCTGTGGCAGAGCACAGGAAAGCTGGGACAACCAGGTGGGCAACCTCTAAGGTAGCCACCTGGGTGCATGTCACATAGCTCCTGGCACGAGATTTGTGTCAAGGGTGAGAAGGCACGTTGTTTGATACCAAACACGATATATCTAGATGGTATCTTGATAGAGCTGGCTACCTCAGGTTTGCCCGGGTACCAGCCATGTTATCCTATGACTGTCTGTCACTTATAGTCTCCGTTAATGGTAAAGGGCATTATAGAGACGAATAAGCTTGCACTTACATGCCTACACCCTTAATATACTGCACCCTGCCTCCTGGGCTTTAGGAGGCCCTCCTTAGGGGTGCTGACTATATTACACATGGTGAGGTCAAAGTCAAAATGGAGCAGGTTGCACTGCTCCTGCAGTCTGCAATGGCAAGACTGTGCCACCCTAGTGACCCAAGTAAACTACTGACAGCAAACAGTCCCGCAAGCCCTGGGGACCCCTTTACAACCCATGTCCTGGGTATCACTGGTACCATATACTAGGGACTTGTAAGGGGGTAAAGTCCTTGTCAATTGGGGATACCAGTTTACCCATAGCAGTTTTAGAGAAAGAGCACTGGCACTGGAGCCTGATTAGTAGACTCTAGTGCACTGTCAGAGTCGAAAACAAGCATCTAGTAGTCCAAATGGGGGCAAAACGTAAAGGGACATCAGCAAAAAGCCCTTGTTTCTTACAGGTTCTTCCAGGAACTGGTGTTTCGCACTGTTGTCCAGATATTTTGCTATCTGGGAAGTGGGCATAGAACCCCCCCCACCATGTGTATAACTAAGTGAAGTATGCTTTAAATACCTGAATTATTGGAGTAATGTTCCCTCACTGTCTTGTATGTCAAAGATGTTACTGGGCTGTCCATGGCTGCTTGATCATAGCCGCTAGGGATTTTCAGTATCGTTCTTCCTTGCCATACACTTGAGCCCTAACAAATTTCCCCGAATTCTACATTCCCTCTCGGCTTCCTCTGAATATTCAGAGAGATTGCTTCTGATTTGTATCTTCACTTGTTCACAGCCATCTAGAGCTCAATGTTGTTTCCAGCGCCTTTAGTTCTTCTTGAAGGCATGTCAGGTGTGCTCACAGAGATTTTAGAGCTTGACTGACTGAGTTTAGCAATGCATTTACTCCTTGTGGTTGCTTTGAAGGCCTCTCATATTGTTCCCATCCCCTCCTCTGGTCCTAAATTAACCTGAAAGTATTCTATAATTTCGGCCTGTAATTCTTTATAAAAGACTCTTTCCAGGAGTGCTTCAGTGTTTAATAGCTAATTCTCTGTTATCACTATCTTCCCCTGGACCTGGAACCTCAACATCACAGGGTAGTGACTGGAGAGAGTGCGAGCTAGATTGGGTACCTCCAACACCCACTGCTCCAGTTCTTGTGTGTTTAAACATTAGTCTATTCTCAACCATGTATTATGTTCTGCCTAGTGGAAGGTGCCATCCTATTAGTCACGGGTGACAGTCCCTCCAAATGCCTACACGGGTCTGAAGCAATGTGGCCCAAAGCACCATTTCAGTCAAAATGTGGGGGTAGACAAAGCCCTTTGCAAAGTCCCATTGAATCCCCTGGTGGTACAATAAATGGAAATACAATAAGAAGTTGGAGAGGGAGCCAGGGTCACTATTTCCGAGGAGTGCTGGCATCATCACTTTGGAGAGATGTAACAAGAATCGCTGCCAAGACCACTGATTGTCACAAATAGAAAAAGAGCCCAATGTCTATGATATAGACAATTTATTTTTTATGTGGATGAATATTTCTTACTTGCTGTAATACAATAAAACATTATTGATCTTTTGAATAGATTGTTATCTGTCATCTTTGATTACAGAATAGGGAAATGGCTCACAAAGTGATAATGGGCTGTTGCTTGACTCCGAACAAACTTAGAGCCTGGTTTAGAGTTTGGCAGACCAGGTTACTCTGTCACAAATGTGACAAATATCCCGCCCACTTTATTACCAGTGCGTGATATCCAACAGCACTTGGAATACTACGGACAGGATATCCGTCACGTTTGTGATGGAGTGACCCATCTGCCGATCTCCAAATCAGGCCCTTAATGTCTTGTGTTCAGGTGCCATTGACAGATGCTGGGGAAAGTTTTGGGAGAAGAGTTCAGCTTTGTTCACATGGTGGTGTGACCAAGCGTTTTTGGGATGATTTTAGATAGAAGTGTTAGCAATATAAGCCATAATGGGATTTCTGGAGGTGCTGCCTTCTGCTTCTGTGGCTGGTGATGCTGAAGTGACTGGGCAGAAATAATTGGACTCTGATTTACCAGTTTCCTTTGGGTGCCAAAATGGTGGGTGAGGGGAACTGGATAAGATAAAGCCCTCAACAGTCTACAGTTATTTGTGAGATTGTGGAACACAATGGCAACAAAATGCCTCACTTCACAAATAGCGCAGAGGAGCACAGATTTCTGGTTGTTAGGCATCCTGTAGTAATATATATGGGTTGTGATTGTACAGCTCTAACATGTCGTCCAAGACTGAGAGATTTGCAACTTTTGACAATTGCTTTATATGGTGAGAACATTGGGGAGAGTGGTTTTGCTTTTTGTAAGTTAGAACTGTTAATCTTGTAGCTCTTTTTTGTCAGTTTGTCAGTAAAGTCTTTGGAGTGAAGGAATGGAAATTCAGTTTTTGTTGGATTACGTTTTAAGGAGCTTAATGACATCTGAATTGTAAGTAGGGCTCCCGGTTTTATGGTATTTATTTTTTTAACATTTCCGTCTGTATTTATCCATATTTATTTTTGGGTGATTTTTTCAGTATTTATTCATATTTATTTTGTCGCGAGCAAAAAAAGACGCTGTAGCTAGTATTTATTCACATTTATTTAAAAAGGCAATGCGCGCTTGGTTGTTTTAGGTTCAGATAGATTTATGCAGGTGGGCAAATGGGTTACTGCTTTTAACAAAGAGATCCTTTTGTTACTTGCTGTTAATAAATTGCAAACCTTCTAATATAAGACAGTGAGCTATGAAGGGCCTTGTAAGCCTCGCTGTCTTATGTAACGCATCCTATG
The DNA here is from genome assembly GCA_963921515.1 of Calotriton arnoldi. NCBI lineage: Eukaryota > Metazoa > Chordata > Amphibia > Caudata > Salamandridae > Calotriton > Calotriton arnoldi. Next base: position 493,026 of record CAWUFW010004429.1, on the reverse strand, counting down.
CATTTATTTACACATGATTTATTGTATTGTAATTGCATTTATATAGGGCTTACTACCCTTGACGAGGCATTGAAGCGCTTTTTTATCCAGTAGCACGCTACTCCGGAACTAACTCAAAAAATCAGGGATTGTGAATAACATGACTTTTCGTGGTGGTCACATATTAGTCAGGAAAACAATATTATTTGAGTAGAGGTGAAAGAATTATGTTTTTAGACTGGATAAAATCATTATTTGCCATTGGTACGCATGCATATTGTCTTGTCACTGACCTAGCAGTACTAAAAGAAATGCCTCCCCAGACTGAAAATGCTGCGGTACTCTGCAGTAAATACAGTGCTGTGCAGAGCTCCCTGTGAAACTCGCACTGGTCCTGCAAGCACCCACCACAGTCTTAAAGAGGACCTTAACAACGTTGCCAAATTATGAAAATGTCCCACATAACAATGTGAAACCTTGGCAGCTATGTGTGCGCATTAACATAAACAAAAAACTGTCCACAAAGAAAAAAACACGGGAAAGAAACAAGGGGTCAACCTCAACTCTCCCTCTCCCTCCTTATGTTGTAAAATTTGTAAGGCACGGCATACACACTCTATTGACACCCTCCAACACTTACTACAGATGCCATTAGACCGATATCGTGCACACTCAGAGGCATGAAGCAGGAAAAAGCAGCTGCACTACAGGTCCAGCAAGCAGCTGGCTCCGAAGATCATTTCACACTAAAGTTTAATGTGTGCGCATGCATATCTCTTGAATCTAGGGGCTGAACAAAGTCAAAAGCATGCCTCTCAAGTATCTGTGAAGTGATTAGCTTTGCGCATTTGTTTTCCCTTCATTTCTTTTAGGTGTGCATCCCGCCGCACCTCTGCTCCCGCCAGGATAGCTCCAAGCCAGGATACTTAAATAAACAAAAGGAGGCCTAATGGCCCCTTAACATCGACCTTTGTATTGACTCAGCTGAAATCCGATAAGCCCTCTCCCTGGCTGCGCTTGGACAGACTTGTCTTTGAGACCGATTTATTGGCATTTTTCCGTTTTTACATATAAATGCAGACCAAGGAAAAATATTTTTCCGTCTGTATTAATATGTAAAAATCCGTTTAAACGGAAAACCGGGAGCCTTAATTGTAAGCCACTTACAGCTGTTGATTGCCTGCACTGCAGGTTCTCTAATCACTAACTCAAGACCCAGTTATGGTGGTAAATCACCTTCTGGTGTCTAATTACACCGTAAAATCTTCTGGTTGAAAGTGAATGTTAGCAAAACTACATGTGTACTTTCCCTACAATGCAGCCCAATTATAATTGAAATGCAGCATATGCTGCAAAGGCAATAAATGGTCTCTGCTCTTGACCGGTGCAAAGCTGTGTGTTAACCAAACAGTGTGAGTCGCCCACTCGGACTGTACACTTGGTTTGTGCACTACCCTCATTTTGAGCGTAAGGCCCAGAACTTTCTTCAACTCTCCAAGTGAAGTTGGAGTCCACTCGTGTGCCCTGGAATGAGGCCTCAGAGTGCTTCCATGACCCTTAGAAACTGTTCGACATGCAAATTTGTTTGGTGCATATTTTCCTCCAGGAAGTCAACATCCAAAAAGAGATGGACGTGGTCAATAGGCATACAATTTGCTGTATAGACTTTACATCCAGCATTTGCAGTGAATGGGGGAATTTGAGGCTGCACTAAATTGGAGGGCGGCCTAGGGAGCATTGGGTCTGTGCTTGCCGCCGCAAGTGCCTGCTCTCTGCCCTGATCTACCCTGCACCTGTGTCTCCGCTGCACAGATTGTGCTTGCGCAGGAACATCACAACTGCTGTGACCATGTCCTCAGAATCTCGAGAAGACGAGTCATCCTATGCAACTCTGCCGACTGAAAAATCATTGTCAGATTCTGCTCCATTTTTTCCCACTGGTTCTGTCTGAGTGTTTGATCCTGCATTAGAGCTGCCCTCCATAACTCAACGTAGGGCCTGAGCAGGAGTCATCCACCAAGATGCCATCTCTGCTGACTGTCTAAAACCTTCCTACAAAAACACGTTGTCCTACGTAGAAGGCAGAAGTGTGGTTCTAAAACGGTAGGTGGGTGGGTGCGTCTGTGAGATGTGTGGATACATTAAAAAAAGAAAAAAACAACAACAGAGTATTTCTCTAACATGCCACATATGCAATACCACAACTTACTTCATGGGACAAATGCTGCAATACAGCGAGCAAAGCTTTTGCATTGCATCACCTAGGGAGAGCAGACCTGCACCATATCTTCAAATTAATGTCGCAGTTGTGCTCTCGCCATGTATTGACTTACTGTGTGCTAGCTTGTGCCAACACAGGCACCCTTGCGCCCTAGTGCAAGGGTGTTTGCGTAATTGCCAGGATAGTTTTTAGGTCTCGCCTACGCAGCGCGCATGCGCTGCATAGGAGGACCTTTAGCCGTCGCTCTGCTCTTTTTGGAAGCACATACTCGTGCTTGTGGCGGCATCCACCTTGCGGGAGCGAGCAGGGGCGCACCACAAGCACGAGTATGTGCTTCCAAAAAGAGCCGACTACGCGCACGCACACGCACGCACGCACCACTCCCGGGCCAGCAAACACACGATTGCAGTGCCAGCAGTGTGTTTTGCTTTTACTGTGACAAGTTTGTTTGTGCACATGCGTTCATCTGATCCTGTACGTATGATAATGTGCTGCATGGCTAAATACTAAATGTAGGCTTATGTTCATGTACATGCATTTACCCAAGGGCTGCTGCGGAGGGACACAGCGGGGATCGCACTTTCCATGATTTTAAACTTCCGAAGCATCTGTTTTTAATTCTTCACAGAGCGCTTCACTCTGTCTGCTTTGTTTAGCCAATTTGTTTACATTCACGACCACCACTCCATATGTGGCGGTGCTTGACTCATGCGCCACCCCGGATTGCTTTCACTTTTACCTATGTACATCAAGTCTACTTAATGTACTCATTATAAAGTACGGTGTACAATCGTGATTACACCATCTTTATTTCAGACACAAAACGGGCTATTGAACGTACTGTCAGAGATAATTTTTTTGCTATGTTGAGCATTCACATTAATTTCACCTTATTTATTCGCCACGAATGTCCGTATACTTTATAGTTGTAGCCACATTGTAAGGGGTCTTTTACAGGCGTATTTTCTACAGACACTGTTTAACTATGACGCTAACCGGCCGGACAGTCGGAGCTTGGTCCTTCCTTCGTTTTTATGATTCGTACTTAATCATGTGAGCGTATAAACTAAGCACACACGTTCCACTTTTTCATCATGGCAGCCAAACTAGATGCCTGATAAAGACGGATCGTTAAAGTCAGGTCTACCACTTACGGTGAGCTGGTCACTATTAACATTATGATAATTATTGTTTGCATGATAATACCTTCATTCACTTAAACACATAGATATACCGTTGCTCACCATACTAGCATAGACGAATGCCGCACACACTGGCACCCGTAGTCCAGTGTTTATTTCAATGCGACTCCGATTAACATTATGTTAGCCGTTGCGTACAATACTAACACACATGAATACGGAGCACACTGACACCGGTAGTCCAGTGTTTATGTGAATGCAGCTCTGATTAACATCATGTGAACAGATCTTAAACAGTGAGCCCACAGCATCAACACAAGCGAAAGCAGCGCACCTTGGCACCTGATTACAGGTTTACACTCATTATACCGGAATGTAATAGGGCATGTTATCAATAATAGCTACAAGGCAGGTGCACTCCATATCATTTCTTCATATATAATTTCCTACAGAGTCTTGGTCCCTGCCTCTTCTGCTTCCTGCATGTTTCTTCTTGGTTTGGGTCCTGGGCCTGTATAATGTCAGCCTCTGTTGCCGGCAGTCCCGGGCCCTAGCTTTTCAAGTTCCTCTGCTTCTTGTTGGACCAGGATCGCATTGCATCGCCTGCCTGCCATAACACCATCTACCTCTCTCTACCTCTCTACCTCTCTCTACCTCTCTCCCCTCTCTACCTCTCTCTACCTCTCTCTACCTCTCTCTACCTCTCTACCTCTCTCTACCTCTCTACCTCTCTCTACCTCTCTACCTCTCTACACCTCTCTACACCTCTCTAACTCTCTCTACCTCTACACCTCTCTACACCTCTCTACCTCTCTACCTCTCTCTCTACCTCTCTCTCTCTACCTCTCTCTCTCTACCTCTCTCTCTCTACCTCTCTCTACCTCTCTCTCTACCTCTCTCAAAGATGGCTGCAGCGTCTACGTGGGATGCGGTGGACTAAGTGGCAGCCGGAGCCTAATAGCACTGCTTGTCCTTTAAAAAAAAAACAAGCATTGGCATAGCCAATAGGTCTCCCCTTTGGGACCTCATAAGTGTTTAGTTATCCAGTACAATATCCTTGGTGCAACAACATCAAGTGTTGCATGGCTAAACACTTATAAGGTCCCAAAGGCGAGACCTATTGGCTATGCCAATGCTTGTTGTGCAGAAGTGTCTCTTCCTGCAAAAAAAAGCTACCCTTTAAGGCTTTCTCCTCAAAGAAAAAGATATTTGTACTTGTTACACCAGCCTCAAACTGGCACCGGATTTTGGGGCAAATCCATGTTTATAGGTCTTTGTAGATTATATGGATTTGTGTAAAAAACCAAGGGTGGACGCCCAGGAACGCCCATACACCATCCATGGAACACCTTCCTGATAAAAAGTAACGCAAGGTATCATAATGCGCGGTTACCTTTTTTTCCCCTTTTTTTTACAAAGCAACGTAAGTAGCTATTTGCATTGCTTTGTAAAATCCCAAAAAGGATTTTGCATTGGGTACGTGTTGGAAAAAGCATTCAAACATGATGCAAAATCTGTGTCAGTCTGGCCCTTATTTATTATAGTAAGATCAAAATTAGCCCGCATTTCAATATTGGAACAGTTACGTGGGCCATCGCACTCCCTTATAGTACAGTGGAATACGGCCTTTTTTTTCCTCCCTAGAGGCACAATTGCACCCTTATTGAAGGTGCGATTGCATTAATCAGGAGAAGCGTACCTCTAAATAAATATTTGTGTCCCCGGAAGGGAGGTCAGCACGTTTCCTTTCCCCACCCAAACAACAGAAAATAATCTTCTTGGGGCGCAATCTGCACCCCAGGGGAAACCATACATCAATATTTATTTTTTTGCCTGCCCGAGAGGACACACACACAGTAAAACCAGACACAATAAAAAGTATTTTGGTCGGCATCTGGTGGGGTTAATCACAGGGCAACATACATCCAAAATATTTTATTTGCTATGGGGCGATTTCTCAATGGGGGCCAACCCCCCCCATAAACAGAGAGTCCCTGGTGTCTAGTGGTTTCCTGTTTGTGGATCGCATATTGAGCGCGATCCACTAGCTGCAAACTGGTTGAGGAAGGCATCCTTGGAAAGGGGACACTCCACTTTCCAAGGATGTCTCCCTCAACCCTGGGGAGGCCGTTTTCGACCTAAATACCCCACCGCAGTGGAGAGAACACTTACCTGCTGCTCCTCTTTGCTCTGGTGGGGAATTTGTGATGTCAGTGCACCGCATGGAAGAAGTGATTCCTCTTCGCCCCCACCCATAAAAAAAGGAAAAAGTCTGAGCATCGGAGGCTTCCTTTATGCCCTCTCCATTGTTGACCGATGGACGCACCAAGGATTGTGCTGGCGTCAGCCGGCGGCCGACGCCCTCACTAAAGGGGTTAAATGTAGAGTGAGAGAGAGTTCCAGGTGGTAGTGGAAGAGCCAGAAAAGGATTGCTTTAGGGCTTTAGAAGTTCAAATTTTTGGGGTTTCCAAGTTCTCGCTCCTGGAAAGTCTTGAGCTGCCAGACATGTTCAGTTGATTGGCTAGTATGGTGTTCTGTGAGATGTTTTACTTCTTGATGATGAGCTTGAGGGTCAGATTTTTTTTTTTGCAAAAATAAAAAGTTAAGGCATGCACTGTATGTTGTTTTAGGTGAGGAAAGCTCTTTTACTGCAGTATGTCTGAACAAGGCTAGATGGCTTACGTAGGGGCAGATTGGACTACTGTAATGCCATTCTATCATTATATCCTCTATCTTTGCTGTAGTGTACTCACGTCATTGCAGAAAATGCGGATGCATTAACTGCACGTCACCTACAAAACATCAAGAAGAATCGCATCCCCATTGTAGGCGTTGATTTCATCATGAATTTAGCAAATAAGATGACTGGCTCCTGTGATGAAGTTCTTTCTGAAAAGCTGGATACCTCATGTGAATTAGCCACCAAGAACAAGATCCCTAGCCAAGGTAAGAGTATCCTAATTATCAGAATATATTTTAGGTATAGCAGTTTTCTAAACTTCGCTGTCAATTAATTGAGACGGAATAGATTTTGCAAATCTAGATGTAGGTATTGAGAGAAAACAAGCATAGGGCTGCACGTTTTTGGTTATTTTGTGAAACATCAGTGAACAACGCGTGTGTTTAATTTTAGGAATACAAGAAGTAGCACTTCTAATTTCAATAATTGTTTACTGTTTAATTGTTTACTGTTTTTTGTGTTATTTGAGTACAAAAAATGTGATCTTTTTCTTTAACTTTCTTCAGAGAATATGTCTCGGTCTTGTGGACTGTTACATTTGGGTTTTTTAGATTGGTAAATGTGGCAATAATTAGACAATGGGGCCGTTTTTGCACATGGGGCCTTATTTTGAGTTTGATGGATGGGATACTTTGTCACAAACGTGTCAGATATCCTGTACCCCGCATTATAGGTGTGTTTTAGCCTATGGCAGTTGTAATACAGTGGATGGGATATCCTTCACGTTTTGACGAGTAACCCTTCTGCCAAAATCTACATAAGGCCATTCTTTGTATCATTCCTGTCACTACCACCAGTCACAAAACCATCAACATTTTTTTTGTTTATGATATAAAATATGCTCTCAATTTTTCTATCTTTTATTTATATTGTCTGGTAGTTTAATATTACTTGTAGTCTGGGTCAAGAAGGTAAGAATTTCCCAAAATGCTGATCGCTTGTCTATCTGGTTGGGGAGATGCCTGATCCTTCTGCAAAAATGTATTTTCAGATATATTTTTATTTGTGTTTGCTATTTTTCTTCATTATTAGACATTCCTAATTACAGTTACACAAAGGATTTTAACATAAATTTGGAGTCCACTAACAAATAAATTGGTTTGATTATTGTTTTGTAAAGCGCACTACTACCTGGGATGACTATCCTGTTGCTAGGTTTACAGAAAAAATGGAAGAAGAAGGGGAGTTAGTGGGGAAAAAGAAATGTTTTGAGAGACTTACGAAAAGCAAGAAAGTTCTCTTGTTTATGGAGAGACAGCTTAAGATGATTCCACTGTTTTAGAGCCATATGGAAGAAGGAGCAACCTTGGATTCTAGAATAACGTTTGCTAGGAATAACAGCCAGATAGAGATTGAAGGGATTTAGTGGTTGATTCTTTTTTGAAGCTAAAGTGGTCCAGAAGAGTAGTAGGCATGGTAGCAAAAGCAGATCACCGTAAACAAAGCTCACAGAGCAATAGAAAGCCAATAGAGTTTAGCAAGTTAAGAAGTGGAAACATGATGAGGAAGGCTATAAATGAAACAAACTGCCAATTTGTGCACCATATGTTATTGCTAGAGGAGATAATTAGGAAGACTGTAACAGAGAGGGTTGCTGCCATCCAGGATATAGGATATTGAATTGTACCTTAGTTTTCCTAAACTCAAAAGGAAGTAGGAACGTAATTTTCTTAAGTCTGATGTAAAAAAGCAAAGGTTAGAGCTGAGTAAAAAGTAACCTCTAAATTACGAATTGGAAGGAGTAGGAGTTGGCCAAATAACAAAGGGCGACCAGGATGAGGACCAGAGTGAGGAGAACCACCCACTATCAGTACTTTAGTTGTGTCTCAGTTGAGCTTTAATCTGTTGGATTTCAACTGGAATACAACTTCAGAGAGACAAGCTTGGGGACTGGATTGACCCTCTTGAGAATTGCCATCAAGTATGAGCAAAATCTGGTTATCATTACTGTTCAGAGCAAATTTGAGCCCAATCATTTAGGCATGATAAGAAACCTATACGTTTAACAAGTTAGTGCTCAACGAGAAACCTTGTGAAATGCCACAGACAAGAGTTTTAAAGTTCAACTGAAAAGTGTAGGGGTAAGCTGCTTGAGTGAGAGAGGAAAGACATGAAGAGAACCATTCCAAAGCTTGGTCACAGATGCCTTGCTGAGTAAGACGAGAGAGCAGCAGAGGATGAGATAGTTTTAAAAGCTGCAAACAAGTCCAAGAATCAGGGTAGCAGAATCCCCTTGGTCAGTGATCATGCAGAGGTCGTCTGCCGTTGCGAGCAGCGCAGATTCTGTAGTGTGGAGATATAGGAAATCTGATTGCGAGGAGTCAAGCGATAGATAAGACTCTTAATAAGGAGAGTTGTCACTTGATGTGTTTTCCAGGATTTTAGCAGGTTTGAGCAACATAGGATTAGCACAATATTTGCTAAGAGTTGTAGAATCTGCAGAGAGCTTTCTTAAAAGGGGAACCATTATTGCAGATTTCCAGGCAAATGGAATGATGGCATATTTAATGGAAATATTATAGAGAGCCAAGAGAGTAGGACTGATAGAAGAGATGTGGCTTTGGGAAGAGTAGAAGGGGTACAAGGATCAATAGGAAAGGCAGATTTAACAGCCGGGAGAAGTTGGAAATAGATTCGGAAGAAAGAAAAGGTAAATCAGAGAGGATACAGGCGAAGGAGAGGATTTAGTCTGACATTTAAAAATATTGGGGGGGTCACTATTGTTAGCCATGGAAATGATTTTCATGTCGAAGAAATCAGAGAGGGATTAACAGAAATCGAGGGAATGGGTAATAGAGAGTTGCTTGCATGATGTTAGGGTGTGTTCACAAACAGTTTTGGATACATACTTCACTTGAGGTGTTCCTAGGCTCCTCAATTTTGATCAGTAGTCGGAGGAGTGAGCCTCCTTGATGTTTTTCTTATAAGAATTGAGAGAACACATGTATTGAAAACGGTCCTCAGAAGAATACTTTTGGCACCAACTCCACTCAAAATGTTTGTGATTGGCACTTAGCCAGTGTAAGCTCAGAGAAGTACCAGGAGGTGGAGGGATGAGAGGGCAAGCAGTACATTTAGGTCGAGAAGCAAGAGCTGAGAAGAGCTAGGAGTTATCAGCTATAGGCAAATTCTGTTGGAGATTGATTAGGACCACAAGGTATAGCATCTAAACCAGCAGTAAAGAAAGACCCAACAACGAGAGAGGACATTTGTCGTAGAAGGGAGGGTATGGGTGGAGGCTGTCTTGATGAAAAGTTTAAAAGGTACAACAAAATGGTCAGTCCAGGTCAATGTGCAACTAGCCTCTAATATCCTGCGAATGTGAATACTATTGATTTAACATAGCATGTGCGGAGGGACCAGATTCCCTGGCTCCAGCTCATCTTTGGTTGTTGCAACACTTTTGCTTGCCTAGATATTTTATCATGAAAATTCTAAGCTGGCAGTGGTAACTAACACTGCTTCTGAAGAAGCTATCATGGGCTACTCCGACCCAGCAAACTGTTGGCTAACCTCTAATCTGCTGTTATTATCTCTCAAGTTGTTAAATTGTGCTGTAATTTATCACATGCAGTCCTTTGTTAAGTTGAGGCCCTCCCAATGGCTGTTTTTGACCCAGCAGAGTAGCATCATAAACTCATGTTCACATTCTAAATGACTTTTCTTGTACACTTCAACTCTCTTCCTAAGGATATTGCACATGGAGTTTCACTGTCATCAGCCCTGACACATAGCTTTATTGACATTCAGGGCGGCCTGGGGAGGGGGAGTATTTAAACCCCCAAACTAGTGTGGATAAGCTCCCAGTCAACTTTCCTTTTGGTTGTATGGCTTCCTGATCTGATTAGTTTGTCACTGTTACCACATTCTGCACTTTTCTTGTTTCCCCGTTTCCCGGTTCTCTTGTGTTAGCAGTTAGACAGGGTCCTTGTTTTAATGCTTGGTACAATAATAGCACTCTCGACAGTGGAAGGACAAGGAGAATTGGACGGTCCGGTATACAGTCTTCTAATTCATACATGTTAGACCTGGTACCATTGGCGTGAGTCTCCCTTCCACTTTTTTCTGATTACCTCCTCTGTTTTTGATCTGTTTGCTGGTTTTAGATGCTTTGGGCACTGTGCCACTGCTATTCAGTGCCACAGTGCAAGTGCTCCCTAGGTTAAATTGATGTATTGATTAGTGACTCCATGATTGGATCATTTGATTTACTTGTCAGACCCTAGTATAGTGCACCAGGTGTGCCCAGGGCCTGTAAATCAAATGCTGCTGGTGGGCTTGCAGCACTGGTTGTGCCACCCACAGAAGCAGCTTGTAAAGTGTGTCTCAGGCCTGCCATTGCAGAGCCTGTGTGCAGTCTGTACTGCCATGTCGACTTGGCAAGTGCACCCACTTGCCAGTCCCTAAACCTTCCCTTATCTTCATATCAGACACCCCTAAGGTAAGCCCAAGGGCAGGGTGCATTGTAAGTATAAGGTAGGACATGCCCTGGTGTGTGTGGCATGACCTAATAGTGAATTACAGCCATTTTCGTTTTTCACTATTGCAAGGCTACCTGTGCCCCATTGGCCAGAATGGGCAGTTTGATTATAACATTTTATTATCCTAACTGACCCAGGGAACATGGTAGAAAAACGAATTTAGTATGCCTGAACTCAGAATGATAAAATACATATTTTAGTAAAGTTGGTTTTAACATTTCATGTTTGAAAATACCACTTTTAGAAAGTAGGTATTTTCTTGCCTAACTGTCCAAGCCTGCCTCTGCTAGGTTGTGTATTCCTTGTCTGGTTTGTGAGTGACAGGGGCTGGGAGGGATTCCAGGAGACAGGGTGAGTCAGCACAGGGCTGAATAGACCTATCTGCATGTAGAGTGGTGGGAGGAGTTGCACCTGGGTCTGAATAGGGCTGTGCCTGCCTTCCACAATGCTGGCTCCACCTCCTGTGGTGCGTCTGATGTCCCTGGCCCACACTGTCAAAGGAAAGAAGGAGTCCTGTAAACAAAGTGCTCCAGGACTGCACAGAACTGGTTTGGACCAGGTAAAGGCCCATCTGCCCTCAGAGGACAAAGGATTTAGGGGTATAAATATTGGGGCTCTGACCCCAGAACTTGAGATCACTTCTGGAACAACAAGACAAACCTCTACCAAGGAGAAGAACCAAAGGAAGCTGTAGGAGTTGGACTGCCCCCCTGCCAGTGTGCTGTGTTGCTGGGTTGGCCTACAGTGGTGTCTTCAGTGCCAAGGAGAGGAGAAGGAACTTTTAAAGAACTTTCAGCACCTTGCAGAATATTACTCCAAGGGCTTGATTTGAGCTTGCCTCCTGACCGAAGTCTCAGGGATACCAGACTTCACTCTTTCTGTTTGCCTGCATCTGGAACTTGCTGTTCTGGTGCTACAGAAGGAATCTGCAACACCGACGCCGGCGAGCAACGCCGTACTCTGCATCGAAGCCGTGAGCGCTGCTCCGACTTGTAACGTAGACCCGACGCCGGCCGCCGTGCCACATCGACGCCAGCGAACGACATCGTAAGCCTGCCATAGCCGTGAGCGCTGCTCCGACTTGTGACGCCGGCCCGACGCCTGCTGCTGTGCCGCATCGACTCCGAAGCCGACATCATCGCGGAGCCGATCGTCGACGTAGGTGGTCAAGAATCCATCGACATTGTGACATCGTACGGAACCGTGGTTTCGGCGCCATCGTGACGTCACCTCTCTGGTAAGGAACAGACGCCTCCCCTGATTTGCGCAAGCATCGAGGACCCGACGCATCGCCTCCTCCGAAGCAAGGAACCGACGCCGCACAGCGCCAACGACGCCGCATCTCGCCGACACCGTGAGCTGTCTTTGTTTTCGCTTTTCCCAAGGTACTGTTCTTTGTGGGTCTCTTTTGACTCCGGGCCCGACGCCGTGCACCTCGCGGTCGGCGCCGTACTTTGGGATTTCTTTTACCTCGACGGCGTGATAACTCCAGTTGGGGTTATCTGTTGCTAAAGACTGCTTTTAAGTGAAGAACCTATTTTTAAACTATTTCTACCATCTTGAAGTATTATCATTGATTACAGTATTGTGGATTTTTGTCGTTTATGGTCTTGTGATAAGTCTATATAAATATTTAAATATCAAGAGGAGAGAGAGGATTAGAGAACTAGTCCTTATCCCCAAAGTTAATATATATCATCAAAAGGGACTAGGCTGAAGGTATGTGGTAACGCAACATAGTATGATCTTTGTAAAAAGAAAAAGATTTTTCTTTTTGGAAAGCCCTCACCCACCAACCTAGTTGGTGGCATGCTTCATCATCGGGCCCACCTGGTGACACCGAGTGTGTCCCTGGGGTGCTTCAACGCCTGATTTACAGCGGAGCAGGTATCTTAACTGAGTGTGCAGTGAGGTGATATGAAAGTGAATTTAAAAACTGTACAGTGGTCCCATTACCCACAGGGTTTGTTTTAATGTTTGGGCCTCTGGCAGTAATAAAAACAAGGCAATGGATGTGCGTGGAGTGATAGTTAAGAACTCCTACATCCAAAAATGGTCTACATGTTTCAGCCAGGCCTTAGGTGTATACTGGCTTTCCTCAGGACCTAAAAATATGTGAATTGTGAGATCTAAAACTAAGTTTGTATATTAGACCAAAGATGTGTGGCACGCTCTAAGGTGCACTATGGGTAAGGGGGGAATTCCCTCTTAAGGCATTCCTGTAAAGCAAGCACATAAAACGAAACATACAAACAAACATACAATTATACTGCGAAATTAGGCAGGGTTGCATTTAGTCACGTGCAGAAATATACTGGTGTGGTGACCGTCAAGAACGCGGCAAAAAGCGTCGGTGAAATACCGAACTGACGGCAATGTGTGGCGAATACCGGTATATGCGCTATAGTGGAAGAGTTGTACAGTGGATAAATGAAATTGCTTAAAGAGAGGCCTTTCTTACACTTGCGATTAGCGGAAGTGCCTCATGAGAATCCGGCAGGGGTTCTAGCTGATAGATAAAACCTGGGGAGAAAAAACGAAGGACGGCGAAATGGCCGTGGTAAAGCGCAGGAAAGAGAGGCTTACCGTTGGAAATAGTAGAAGAGCAGCTCCCCGTAGCCCCACTTACTGCATTACAGCTCTGGACCCGCATGAAGACCTAGTTGGCTGTCTCGGATCTCTGATGATGTGTGGCCCGGGTCTGGAAGGCGCTGATATATCCCCCGCAGATTAGCGGGAGAAGCAGGTGTGCTCGAGTTTTAGTCTGTGAATGAGAGAATAGGAGGGGGAACAACATAGAAGACAGACTAAAGGAGGCCCTCAGTGTAACTTAGGCCCTATCGGATGACGCAGGGCGTGTATGCCCGGTAGTCAAGGTAACTGACAACGCGTCCGGGGGGGGAGGGTTGGGCGTGGCCTAATTTGTGGTGACGCGGGGCGTCTTTTGCCCGATAACTGTTTAGTGGGAATCCCGTTACTAAACAAAATATCGAATTTGAATTATTCGTGATTAAGCCCCTATGCAGTTGGGACAACAGCACTGACAGAGGATAAAAGCGCTGGCCGTGATTGGTAAGCGTGGACCACCACGTGTATCTGGTCCACTGTGTTTCTGTACTGTGTCTATAGGAAGTACATCTTAGATAGACTCCTGGTGCGTAAACATGACAGAAGAGTATCTAATATTGGACATTATGAGTAAAAAGACAGCCCTTCATGTAGCAAGTAAGAAAGTTAATAGGTGAGGCTGTGCCAGGGGATAGAATCGTTTAACCCCTGGAGCTGGGTGGCTAATCAATAAATCCACCGTTGTTCCTTAGAGAGTAAGAATTTGTCATTGTTGGGATTACTGTGTTCAAAATGTTCGATCACTGTCCAGGACATGTCATTCGTGGTGTGCCCTAGTTGTAGGTAATGATCCGTCAGGCGACTGATGTTTTTTTTACACCGTATTGTACTGCGGTGTTCAACTATTCTGGTCCTGACTTTGCGTGTCGTCATCCCTACTTAGCGTAGGCCACAGGGGCACTCAATTAAATATATCAGGTTTGATGAGTTACAGTTGGTGTGGTGTAACTGTTTCCAGGTAGTTCCCGGTTCCAGGTCGAGTGTTTTGGACGGGCGTGTGAGGTGGCACACGCTGCAGTTATTGCATGGGTAGTGTCCCCTGATCTTAGGGAGACCCCATGTGTTCAGTATTGTGTTTACTGTTGATCTATGGAGTAATCTTGGCTGTGTGGATACCAGTCGGTCCATAAGATTACTAGCACGTTTGTAGGCAAATAGCGGTGCTTCCCAGATTCTATTGCCTGAATTCAGAATACGCCAGTTCTTGTGGATGATACTAGACACTTTGTTGGAGGCATCATTATAAGTGGTGACACAGGTCATGGGTTGACTGGGCATTTCTCGTGTCGTATTTCCAGCAAGGCTTCACGGTTTTGGTTGCGAGCTCGTTTTCTAGTTTTCTGCACGATCTTGCGTGGGTATCCTCGATCATAAAGTTTAGAAACTAGTGCCGCTGATTGCTTGTGGTAATCAGTTATTTGGCTACAGTTCCTGCGTATTCGTAGGAACTGTCCGAAGGAAGGTTTTCCCTAAGGGGTCGAGGATGGAAGCTATCAAACCGAAGGAGGGAGTTCCTGGCTGTCGGTTTGTAATGGGTGGTGGTTTTAAGGTACCATCCTCCGCTGTTATGTAAAGGTCCAGAAAAGCCAGAGTGGTGGAGCTAGATGTACATGTGAATCTTAGGTATGGGTCCCTTTCATTTAACCACAAAAGGAAGGATGTCAGGGATGCTGGAGTGCCTGTCCAGATCAAAAAGATGTCGTCAATATAACGACGCCATACTTTAATGTTGGAAGTGTATGGATTATTGGTGGGGGATATGTGTGTCCATTCAAAGTGGTGGACATAAAGTCCTGCCACACTAGGGGCAAAGACACTCCCCATAGAGGTGCCGTTGGTCTGGAGGTAGAATTGCCCTTCGTATTCAAAGTAGTTGTCCTTCAAAGCCAAAGTGGCACAATTGAGGATAAATTCTCTGGGGGTATGGTATTCCCACGGTGTATCCATAAGTATGTCATGGAGGACTTGTAAGGTGGCGTCCTGTGGGAGACTCGTGTAAAGGCTTTCGATATCCAAACCCACTAGAAGTTGCGTTGATGGATCAAACATCAGATCCTTGATGATGTTCAGGAGATGCTTAGTGTCTTTGATATAGGTTGTTGTCTTCTGTACTAGGGGTTCAGGAAAAAGTCACAGTACCTAGATAGAGGTTCCAAAAGGGAGCCAATTCCTGAGACGATAGGGCGTCCCGGTGGGGGTCTTGCTTCTTTATGGATCTTGGGTACTGTGTAGAAATATGGCACTTTCACATTCCTAGTACACAGGTAATCCGCTTCCCGATGTATCAATTTGGGCCACCTGCCTACTTCCAAAGCAATCAGAGACCACCTTTTTTAGGACAAGGCCGCAGACCCCGCGGCCGGAGGAGGAACAACCAACAGGTTCGCTGGGCAGAAGAAGAGGAGCCAGTGAGTGCCAACACACGGAACAAAACACGGGAGCAACAACCCGGACCGAGCGGGCACCTATGAGAAAGGATAATGGAGAACCATCCACACTGGTATTCAACTTGTCAAGTATTTCACTATCCCCCAAAGAAGAAAAAGTACTAAACAAAGGTATATCCTTTGTCCCCACCACCAAACTGGATAAATTCAAACTCCATGTGGAACTAGCTGAGTTTTTAGGAAACTCAAGCTGAAGGCCTTTTCGAGAAACAACAAACAAATGATGACTTAACCAGCGCCAGCGCCAAAACTAATGAAACGGGCCTGAGAGTAAAATCTACCTTTATGCCTCCACCAGCAAGCATTCCTGTAGAAGTTGCCACATTTGAGCAGGCTGTTTATCATGACATAGAAAGAATGGACACAACAGAGACCTTCAACAACTTCTCGAAAGAAGACAGAGATATCATTCGAAAATTTCAGGACAATGCCACACTAATCATTAAACCCGCGGACAAAGGCGGAGGCATTGTCTTACAAGACAAAGCAGACTACGACAATGAATGCCGCAGGCTATTGAGTGACTCACGGAACTACAAACGCCTGAAAACGGACCCAACAAAGACCCTGCAAGCTACCATCAAAGCCTTAGTGTAGCAAGCGGAAGAGGCCCAACACATTTCCAAACAGGAAGCGGATTACCTGTGTATTAGGAATGTGAAAGTGCCATATTTCTACACAGTACCCAAGATCCATAAAGAAGCAAGACCCCCACCGGGACGCCCTATCGTCTCAGGAATTGGCTCCCTTTTGGAACCTCTATCTAGGTACTGTGACTTTTTCCTGAACCCCCTAGTACAGAAGACAACAACCTATATCAAAGACACTAAGCATCTCCTGAACATCATCAAGGATCTGATGTTTGATCCATCAACGCAACTTCTAGTGGGTTTGGATATCGAAAGCCTTTACACGAGTCTCCCACAGGACGCCACCTTACAAGTCCTCCATGACATACTTATGGATACACCGTGGGAATACCATACCCCCAGAGAATTTATCCTCAATTGTGCCACTTTGGCTTTGAAGGACAACTACTTTGAATACGAAGGGCAATTCTACCTCCAGACCAACGGCACCTCTATGGGGAGTGTCTTTGCCCCTAGTGTGGCAGGACTTTATGTCCACCACTTTGAACGGACACACATATCCCCCACCAATAATCCATACACTTCCAACATTAAAGTATGGCGTCGTTATATTGACGACATCTTTTTGATCTGGACAGGCACTCCAGCATCCCTGACATCCTTCCTTTTGTGGTTAAATGAAAGGGACCCATACCTAAGATTCACATGTACATCTAGCTCCACCACTCTGGCTTTTCTGGACCTTTACATAACAGCGTAGGATGGTACCTTAAAAACCACCACCCATTACAAACCGACAGCCAGGAACTCCCTCCTTCGGTTTGATGGCTTCCATCCTCGACCCCTTAGGGAAAACCTTCCCTTCGGACAGTTCCTACGAATACGCAGGAACTGTAGCCAAATAACTGATTACCACAAGCAATCAGCGGCACTAGTTTCTAAACTTTATGATCGAGGATACCCACGCAAGATCGTGCAGAAAACTAGAAAACGAGCTCGCAACCAAAACCGTGAAGCCTTGCTGGATAATACGACACGAGAAATGCCCAGTCAACCCATGACCTGTGTCACCACTTATAATGATGCCTCCAACAAAGTGTCTAGTATCATCCACAAGAACTGGCGTATTCTGAATTCAGGCAATAGAAACTGGGAAGCACCGCTATTTGCCTACAAACGTGCTAGTAATCTTAAGGACCGACTGGTATCCACACGGCCAAGATTACTCCATAGATCAACAGTAAACACAATACTGAACACATGGGGTCTCCCTAAGATCACGGGACACTACCCATGCAATAACTGCAGCGTGTGCCACCTCACACGCCCGTCCAAAACACTCGACCTGGAACCGGGAACTACCTGGAAACAGTTACACCACACCAACTGTAACTCATCAAACCTGATATATTTAATTGAGTGCCCCTGTGGCCTACGCTACGTAGGGATGACGACACGCAAAGTCAGGACCAGAATAGTTGAACACCGCAGTACAATACGGTGTAAAAAAAACATCAGTCGCCTGACAGATCATTACCTACAACTAGGGCACGCCACGAATGACATGTCCTGGACAGTGATCGAACATTTTGAACACAGTAATCCCAACAATGACAAATTCTTACTCTCTAAGGAACAACGGTGGATTTATCGATTAGCCACCCAGCTCCAGGGGTTAAACGATTCTATCCCCTGGCACAGCCTCACCTATTAACTTTCTTACTTGCTACATGAAGGGCTGTCTTTTTACTCATAATGTCCAATATTAGATACTCTTCTGTCATGTTTACGCACCAGGAGTCTATCTAAGATGTACTTCCTATAGACACAGTACAGAAACACAGTGGACCAGATACACGTGGTGGTCCACGCTTACCAATCACGGCCAGCGCTTTTATCCTCTGTCAGTGCTGTTGTCC
Organism: Calotriton arnoldi; assembly: GCA_963921515.1. Taxonomy (NCBI): domain Eukaryota; kingdom Metazoa; phylum Chordata; class Amphibia; order Caudata; family Salamandridae; genus Calotriton; species Calotriton arnoldi. Next base: position 474,879 of record CAWUFW010004429.1, on the reverse strand, counting down.
CAACTGCATAGGGGCTTAATCACGAATAATTCAAATTCGATATTTTGTTTAGTAACGGGATTCCCACTAAACAGTTATCGGGCAAAAGACGCCCCGCGTCACCACAAATTAGGCCACGCCCAACCCTCCCCCCCCCCGGACGCGTTGTCAGTTACCTTGACTACCGGGCACACACGCCCTGCGTCATCCGATAGGGCCTAAGTTACACTGAGGGCCACCTTTAGTCTGTCTTCTATGTTGTCCCCCCTCCTATTCTCTCATTCACAGACTAAAACTCGAGCACACCTGCTTCTCCCGCTAATCTGCGGGGGATATATAAGCGCCTTCCAGACCCGGGCCACACATCATCAGAGATCCGAGACAGCCAACTAGGTCTTCATGCGGGTCCAGAGCTGTAATGCAGTAAGTGGGGCTACGGGGAGCTGCTCTTCTACTATTTCCAACGGTAAGCCTCTCTTTCCTGCGCTTTACCACGGCCATTTCGCCGTTCTTCGTTTTTTCTCCCCAGGTTTTATCTATCAGCTAGAACCCCTGCCGGATTCTCATGAGGCACTTCCGCTAATCGCAAGTGTAAGAAAGGCCTCTCTTTAAGCAATTTCATTTATCCACTGTACAACTCTTCCACTATAGTGCATATACCGGTATTCGCCACACATTGCCGTCAGTTCGGCATTTCACCGACGCTTTTTGCCGCGTTCTTGACGGTCACCACACCAGTATATTTCTGCACGTGACTAAATGCAACCCTGCCTAATTTCACAGTATAATTGTATGTTTGTTTGTATGTTTCGTTTTATGTGCTTGCTTTACAGGAATGCCTTAAGAGGGAATTCCCCCCTTACACATAGTGCACCTTAGAGCGTGCCACACATCTTTGGTCTAATATACAAACTTAGTTTTAGATCTCACAATTCACATATTTTTAGGTCCTGAGGAAAGCCAGTATACACCTAAGGCCTGGCTGAAACATGTAGACCGTTTTTGGATGTAGGAGTTCATAACTATCACTCCACGCACATCCATTGCCTTGTTTTTATTACTGCCAGAGGCCCAAACATTAAAACAAACCCTGTGGGTAATGGGACCACTGTACAGTTTTTAAATTCACTTTCATATCACCTCACTGCACACTCAGTTAAGATACCTGCTCCGCTGTAAATCAGGCGTTGAAGCACACCAGGGACACACTCGGTGTCACCAGGTGGGCCCGATGATGAACCATGCCACCAACTAGGTTGGTGGGTGAGGGCTTTCCAAAAAGAAAAAATCTTTTTCTTTTTACAAAGATCATACTATGTTGCGTTACCACATACCTTCAGCCTAGTCCCTTTTGATGATATATAAGTCTATATAAAGCATACTTATTTTTATAAAACCTGTGTGGTGTCCATCTGTAGTGTTTTCACTGTATTACTGTATGTGTTCACAAATGCTTAACACACTGCCTCTGAGATAAGCCTGTCTGCTCGTCGCAAGCTACCAAGGGGGTGAGCAGGGGTTATTTTAGTAGTATATCCCCCTTACCCTGACTAGAAGCAAGGGTCCCTATTTGGTCAAAGGTGCATACCATTGCCAACTAGAGACCCCCAGTTCTAACAATACAATAATAACAAAAGGGTATACTGTTCCAAAATCTCGGTTTGGGGTGTCTAATTAGGGGCCTGGAACATTTCTGATTACCAGGAGCATTAGCTTGGGGGAGCAAGTGCCCTCACCAAGCAAAAGGTGGCATGCTTCATCATTAGGCCTGCACCTTGTTGGGCTGGCGCTGCAATGCCCAACCTTGTACTTAGAACTAACATAATTCATTGGATTACACCGTTTCCATCCAGGAGAAGCTAGGATCATCATTTTCCCATGCTTCCCTCACTTTTTAACTTTGACATAGATATTGTCACTTGAATAAGATTTTCCTTTAGAAATATCTATAGTCAATTTTAGATCACACTTCATTCCAATCTTCCGATTATTACACTATTGTTACACGATATATCCCCAGTATTACTTTGCAAAGTAAGAAGATCTTTGGCAAAGAGCCCCCTTGAGGGGCCCGTTGGGCATTGCTGCATCAGCCCTACGAGGAGCAGGCCTGATGACGAAGCATGCCACCTTTTGGCTGTCCGCGACGGGGGTTCAGCCTTTTCCACATGGCGTAGGGTTGGCCTTTGAGCCCCTGGAACCCCAGCCCCCTGGGGCAAAATACATTTAAACAGGGGAGGGGGAATGCAGGCCCCCTCCCCGAGCCTTCATTGGTCCCGGGGACCCAATCCCCAGGTGCAAAATAAAACAAACAGGAGAGGGGGCCATGCGTCCCCGCCCCCCCCTCCACAAGCCTTATTAGGCCTTTGGGGACCCCAACCCCGGGGCCTTACCTTATTTTAAAGGGGAGGGGGCAACAGGGGCCTCCTCCCCCGAGCCTTATTACACCCCCATGACCCCATCCACTGAGGTCGAGTAATTGATAAAGGAAAGGGGGCGCGCAGTCCCCCTCCCTGAGTCTAATTAGGCCCCAGGGACCCTCATCCCAGAGGTTGAAATATAAATAAAAAGGGAGGTAGGCCGAGTGGCCCCCCTCCCTGAGCCTTTAGAGGCCTGAGTCCTAACATATCTGCCACCACTTCCTGGTTGAGATCTGTCGGCTCTGCGGATCCTCCGCGGCGTGATGTATACAATTTTTTTATACTTTCATTTCTTCAGAAACTACTTAACAGATTTATACCATCACAGAAAAAGCACTAGTTCTGGACGAAGGTCTAGCTCTCTGTCAAATTTGATGTAATCTGGTTTGGGCTGTAGCTGTGTCTAAAATTTCTATTGAAAATTAAATGAGGAAAATGCGTTTTGGGACCCCCCTTATTCCTGGACCCTGCTTGACAGATCACCCCAAAACTTTCCTTTTCGCATATTAGTCATAAAGTAGTTATTAGCAACACAAAAACATGCATTTCCTATGGAAACACGATCCTAATATATATATATAACGAAAAACACACTATCAATATCTACTAGCCATGTTTCATGATTTTAAGGTATTTAAACCAGTATTTTTTTAATATATATTTTTTAAATGTATTGAGACTAATGGCATTTGAAAGTCTAAGCAGTACTGCCAAACAGTATTTTGTTTATGTCTATGTCAAACTATGCACTTTAGGCACCTGTCACTTTAAGAGCAAACAGAGAAAAAAAGAGAAAAAAATAGAAAAAATGGGTCTAACTAATTAAGTTTGAAAAAAACGGATGCATAAAAACAGGGTGAGACCAGTAACGCGCATCATGTGATCAAGGCACTTGTGCCGAAACGCGTAATGCTGCTAGTGCTGATGGCGAACTCAATTTATTAAAAATCTGCACTTTACTTGAGGTCCGTGCTCCGTTGTCTTTTTTGAAGAAGAGTTGGAGTTATCTGGATATATATATATATATATATATATATATCTCCTTCCTGAGTTGGTAGTTATAGTTAGGACCAAAGTTTCAATAGGAAAAGCATTTTTGTTTTGCCAATAACTTTGGCGCTGCTGGACGAATCTTCATGAAACTTTCGAAAAACTTACCCTTTTCGGTTCAGCTGCTGTGTTGAAAGTTTCGGGGTGATCTGTCAAGCGGGGGCCGAGAAAAAAGGGAGGTCCAAAAATGCATTTCCCCATGTTATGTCTATGGGAATTTATCATTTTTTGAACATGACTACAGCCTGAAATGCTGAACGACATTACACCAAATGTGGCAGAAAGCTAGATGTTGGTCCAGAAAGGGTGCTGTTTGTGATTTGGTGTAAATCCGTCCAGTAGTTTTTAAGATACTTAAGTTTAAAAATATAGATATCTGGGGACGCAAGTCCTTGCAGTGGACTCGCGGATCATACTAAAATTTTATTGGCTGCCAACACTTCAACCAGGAAGTGTTGGCAACCATCTTGGGACCCAGCTTGAAGCCGAGTCCTACAAAAAAAGTAAAAATATAAAGAAAAGGGGGCAAGGTAGGAATACCCTGACCCCTCAGATATGGTGGGGCCTCCACCTACCCGGGGCTTTAAGTTTTATCAGTGCGGGTGGGCCGCGCGGACCTCCCCTTAGCCCCGGGGACCGCCACCTCCCAGGGCTTTAAATTTAATTATTGTGGGTGGGCTGCACAGCCCCCCCGCAGCACCGGGGACTTCTACCTCCCTGGGACAAATTCAAAGAAAGGAGGGGAGCCGTGCATCCCCCCTCCTGGAGCCCTAGATGGCCCTGGGGACCGCCACCGCCCAGGACCGGCTCCAGTAATTTTCCTGGGGTGCCCAACCCCGGGACATTGCAAGTTGCTGTGGCGGTGCTCCCGCCAAGCCATAGCAAACGCTGCTCCTCTTCTAGTAAGCGAGAGCAGAAAATGCTCTCGCTTACTAAAAGGGAAGGAGAATTGCTTTTACACACAGAGAGCTACATGTTAGCAGCTCCCTATGTGTAAAAGCAATGCCGGCTCCTTCATGATGCGTTGAGCTGGCAGGGACCGCGGGGGCCTTCAGGCTCCCTCTGCGGTACCCAACGTTTAAAAAGTGGGTTCCCTGAGTGAGAGCAGGGCACCCAGTATATCGGCCAGGCCCCGGGGGATGGGGTCCCCGGGGCCGAAATCAGCCTGGGAGGGGGGCCTCTCGCCCCACCCCATAGACTATTTAAAATAAAAAAAGAAAATAAAAGGCTGGGCCCCGGAGGATGGAACCCCGGGGCCCAGAATCGGCCCGGGGAGGGGGGCTGCATGGCCCCCCTCACCCACTGAAAAAGGCCTTGCCCTGAGGGGTGGGGTCCCCAGGGTGAAAAATGCCCCAGGGAAGGGGGGCCAGCTGCCCACTCCTTTAAAAAAGAACAAAAAAAAAACCTCTGGCAAGTCGCCGAAGGCCACGTCCACTTCACCACCACTCTGCAAATACGCCTCCCGGCGCACTGCCAGTTGGGGAATTAAGTCCCCTTGGATGCTGAGGGTCTCTGAGGTCCAGGAACCCCTTCTGTAACCTCCATTAAACACCCAGACGCCTTGATTGAGAGGACTTGGAGGCCACGCCCGCTTTCTCCACCACTCTGCAAACGTGCCTCCTGGCGCGCTGCTGCTTGGGGAATGAATTCCACTTTACTCCTGAGGCCCACAGGACTAAAGTGGACTTCCTCCCCCAACCAGTAGTGCACCAGGAGGTGCGTTTGCAGAGTGGTGGAGAAAGAGGGCATAGCCTCTGACAACTTCTCAGCAATCCTGCTGTGAGGGACTTACTGGAGGTAACAGGAGGGGTAGTTGTCCCCCTGAGGGACCTTGGGGGCCAAGAAGCCCTCCTGGCACCTCCTGTAAGTCTTATACAGCAGGATTCCTGAGAGTTGGTCTGAGGCCCGCCCCTTTTCTCCAACTCTCTGCAAACGTGACTACTGCTTAACCATAGAAATTCACTGAAAAAACCAAAGGTTACAGGGATGTTATAGTTAGGAATTAGCATTTAAAAAATCTTAGAAATTCACTGAAAAAAACCAAAGGTTACAGGGACATTATAGTTTGGTTTAGGTTTCACTCTTACAAAACCAGTGAAATTCAGCCATTATAGTTAATGAGCTAACTATAACTCGTGCCCCCGCAATGCACTGCTTATGACATCACATATTACATCACTCATGACATGGTCAGTGACATCACTGATGACATCTCAAATGACATCATCCAGTGACTGTGAGTGTGTCACATTGTTGCCCAAAGTCTCCTGTGCCTATTCACGGTTGCACAAGGTCCTCTGGGGAAGCTTGCAAACGACTACTAGGAAAGGACACAATAAGCCTGCATGGGGGAATATGTGTTACCTCTCCCAGGCAGAGAGCCACATGGGTGTTTGCCCAAAAGGCAAGTTTCAAAGAAGATGCTGCCTTTGAAAGGCAAATGGGAAACACTCGGGAAAGGGGCTGTTCTATTGTTTAGACAGACAGGCTGGCATTGGGACAGAGAAGGGAAACCAGTTGTCAAACCATTTTTTCTGGGATGTATAGCCCTAGCGGGTTCTCCTCCTACCCACCACCCCCTTTCGAAAAAAGAGTGGGCAAATGGTGCATTTTCAAGCAAATTTGAGAAAGCAAGAAGGTTAATAACATAATTGTTGCAAGTGTGGTTATGACATCATTAAAGAGATTTTGAAGTAGGTAGCTGCTTATTCAGTATAACCACAGAACTTCATAACATTTCCTCCTCCCTGGCCGAGAAAGTGGCTGCTTTTGGGCACTCTGGCTTTCATTGGCTGCAGGTACAGCTGTGAGGGGGTTTCGATGTAGCCAGGGGTATGAGACCGGAATGGCAGACGGCACTCCTAGCACGTCCCACTCACTTAGCCTCTTGCTTTTCTCTGATGCCTCTTCCTCCCCATCGTTCGTTTGGCTGTTCTTTTTACCTCCAACAACACAGTGTGGTAAAACAAACTTACTAGCCCTAATTTAGCTGCATCAAAGGAAGCCACACCACTGCCCAGCCTCCTCTCTGGGCCTTGGGGTGTTGTTCAGTGTTTTGTTCTGTGAAAGGCAGCGCGTGAAAGACACGGCAGGGAGGGAGCCAGGCAGAACACCTCTAATTAAACAATTTGCTGATGGTCTGCACTGAGGTGATCACCGGAGCAGAGCCGAAAGGAGGCATAATCAAAAGACGTGTTCTACATTACCCCCTCATATGTCCTCCTCGTCCCAGTCTTTACAATGTGAGGCTGTCCTGCCTCACAACAGGCTTATACAAAACGCTAGTGTTTTCTTTATTTTCCTTATATAAGCCCCTCCCACCCATGGCCATGCCTGTTTTTTTTCCTGTCCAACACGGCGGTTAGAGCGTTGGTGTTTTCTGATCCGTAGGTGTTCCTGTGGCTGCCGTTTTCAGGCAGCGGGGATCTGGTGCGGTGAGTTTTTGTTTTTATTTTATACTATATTTGTTCTGTGTAACGCGGACCTCACCAGTGTTCCGGTCGGTCGCATTCCTGCTCCGTTGACTGAACGCGCTCCCCGTACATTTGCATGGCTGAGGCAGGGAGCTTTCTTCTGCATTCTGTTTTCGGGTCGTTCCGGTGCTGAGGGTTTCCAGCGGCAACCAGCTCCCGTATCCATGGTCTTTGTTTCTGTGGCTGTGGGGGAGGCAGCCGGGCTCTCCTTTTTGGCGATTCAAGTCTTGTGTGGGTTGAGACTTGGTTGCCTGGAGACAGTATTTAAAGGAAATTGCCGGGCACTTCCTGGTTTGTTCTGTGGGTTCCTGTGCAGTATTTGTTCTTCCTGCTTCTGCCATGGGGGATGAAGATTCCTCTCCGGTGCCTGCGAAATCTCTGTCCAAGAGGAATAATGTACAGGACCTGCAGGAGGATGACCTGTTGCAGATTTCCAGGTCCGATTTGCAGGAATTCATTAATTCTGCCGTGCAGGCTGCGCTGCTTGAGCCTTCTGCCAAAAAATCTAAGGTGGACATGGACAATTCCCCTAAGGGGAAGTATAACCAGGGGAAGGTTTTTTCAGACATGTTGGTACATATTCGTGAGGTGCTGGGGTTTGATCCTAAGTCATTGGCTGATGATGGTTTTTACTCCCAGTATAGTACCTTAATGATGTCATTAAGGACATTCTGGCTAAGGAATGGCTTGAGGTCGACAAGCAGGGGATTCCTCGTTTTTTGGAAAAAGGGTATCGCCTGGCGGAGTTTGATTCCCAGTTTCCTCAAGTTCCTAAAGTCAATTCTATTTTGTCCTTCATGGCTTCTTCTTCTTCTTTGTCTTCGGAGGAGGCTTCCTTTGCTGACCCGGTTGAGCGGAAGGTGGAGTCCGCTCTGAAGTGTTCTTATGCTGCTTCTCATTTTGGGGTTTGGGCTAGCACTTACTCTGCCTATGCCTCGCAGGTCCTTATCAAAGATTTCGAGAAGTTGTTTGACTGTCTTCAAGATCAGGGGGATCCCACTCCTATCTTGGTGCAGATGGAGGTCTTGGCTCAGTTTCTGTCTGATGTAACTTTTGATACCCTATGGGCCTTCTCCTCGGCTGCTGGGGCAGCGGTGGCTGGTCGGAGGTCTCTTTGGACGAAGCCTTGGCATCTTGACTCTGCTCAGAACGCTTTGATTCATAAACTGCCTTTTGATGGTCCCCGGCTTTTTGGGGAAGATTTGAAAACGTTGGTGCAGTGGTCTGCAGAGGAGAAGAAGTTGTTGAAGCCTTTTCAGAGTGTGCAGAAGAAGTCCTTTTTCCATAAGCAAGGTTTTCAGGGTGCTCTATCTTCTTCTCAGCCCTTTCATGGACGGGCCCGTGGTCGGGGGTTGCGTTCCATTATAAATCCCGCCCTCGGCAGCAGCAGCCCCAATGTGCTGGGCAAAAGTGACTATGCCAAGGTGGGGGCTCGGCTCCATTTGTTCCTGGATCGTTGGTCAAGTCTGATTTCTGACCAGTGGGTCCTGTCGGTCATCGATCAGGGTTACCAGATTCCGTTCCACGGACCTCCCCCTTTGGACTGTTTTTGGGTTACCCCGTTGTCACGAGACCTCGTGAAAAGGTCTGCCATGTTGTCAGGTGTGGACTTGTTGCTGTCAAAGGGCGCTGTTCTCCTGGTTCCAGAGGCAGAACGGGGCCTGGGGTTCTATTCCACTCTGTTCCTGGTCCTAAAACCCAATGGTTCATTCCGCCCGATTCTGAATCTCAAGTCTTTGAACAGATTGGTGCGGCTGGATCATTTTCGGATGGTCACCTTGCAGTCCGTCATTTCCTTCATCCAAAAGGGCGATTTTTTGTCTTCTCTGGACCTAGAAGATGCTTATTTTCACGTTCCTGTCCATCCGGGAAGCCAGCGGTTCCTGAGGTTTGCAGTGAACAGGATCCGTTACCAGTTTCGGGTGTTGCCTTTCGGCCTCTCTACTGCTCCCCGGACTTTTACCAAGGTATTGGTTCCTGCTGTGGGGGTTTTGCAGCTTCAGGGTTTCTCTGTGTTTCCCTATATTGATGATTGTTTGATCTCTGCTTCCTCCCTTCCTAAGGCTCTTCTGGCAGAGGAGGCGACGATGGCCATGTTCCAGGGTCTGTGGTTCAAGCTGAATCTGTCGAAATCTCATCTGGTCCCTGTTCAGAGACTTCAGTTTATTGGGGGACTTTTCGACACCTTGTTGGGGACTGTGTTTCTCCCTCCTGCTCGGATCTCTACCCTACAGCTTCTTCTGCGGGACCTGCTGAGTCGCCCATCTGCCCCGGCTCGGGTTTGGTTTCGGGTCCATGGGTTGATGGCTGCCACCACGGCTGTGGTTCCCTGGGCTTGCCTGCACCTCAAGCCTTTGGTGAATCATCTGTTGTCTCAGTGGGACCCCTCCCGTGTAGGTTACGACACTCTGGCTCCTCTCTCCCCTGTTCTGGTTCAGGATTTGGACTGGTGGCTTTGCACTCCCAATCTGAAGAAAGGGGTGCGTTTTCAGCTTCCTCCTCCCCTCTTGTTAACAACGGACGCCAGTCTTTTGGGCTGGGGGCCAAATTAGGGTCCTTGGAGGCCAAGGGTCAGTGGTCTTGGGCGGACAGTGCCCGTCCAGCGAATTGGCAACAGTTGGCGGGCCGTTTGGCAGGCTATGCTGTTCTTTCAGGTTTCTCTCCAAGGGGCGAATCTGTTGGTTTGTACCGACAATCAGGTGGCTCACTGTTCCTTGATCCACCAGGGGGGGACCCGGTGCGCATCACTGGATCTGCTGGCTTCCATGATTTGTGCCTGGGCAGAGTCTCACCTGTTGGTGTTGAGGGCTGTTTACATTCAGGGGCACTTGAACTTTCATGCGGACAGCTTGAGCCGCAACTTTCGATCCTCGGTTCAGTTCCATCTGTCTGTTCCTCTGTTCCGGGACCTTTGTCTTCGGTTCGGGACTCCCTGGATCGATCTTTTTGCTTCCCCTGAAACTCTCTTCTCCCTCGGTTCTGTTCCGAGGTGATTTGTCCTCAGGCTTGGGCGGTGGATGCCCTCTCGATTCCTTGGCCCTCTGGCCTTCTGTATGCCTCCCCTCCGATTCACCTCCTCCCGAGGGTGCTGCAGAAGATTCGGGGAGAGAGGGTGTCTGTGCTCTTGATTGCTCCTTTTTGGCCTCGCCGGCTTTGGTTTCCGCTGCTGATGCAGCTGGCCGGGAGCAGGTTTGTCCGGCTTCTCGTGGTTCCGTCTCACTTCAGTTGCCTCGTCTTTATTGATTAAATCTGACAGCCTGGCTCTTGAACAGTTGACATTGGAATCTTTGGGTTGTTCTTCTTTGGTGGCCTGTGATATCCAGCAGTCGTGTAGGCTTTCTACCCTTAAGAGCTATGGTAAGCATTGGGGTTCTTTTGTCTCTTGGTGCTCATCTCATGGTGTGGATCCTGTGGTTGGGGATCTGGCCTCTATTCTTGATTTTCTTCGAGATGGGTTTTTGAAAGACCTTTCCCCTTCTACTTTGTCTGCTCAGTGGGCTGCGGTTCGTGCATGTAGAGGTCCGGGGACCTCCTTGGAGAGTATTGCTTCTTTGGTGAGTCGGCTTCTGCGGAGTTTTCGGCTTCGTTGTCCGGTCGCTCCTTTGATTGTGCCTTCTTTGGATTTGCCGACTGTTTTGAGGGGTCTGCAGTTGCCCCCTTTTGAACCCTTGTTGGAAGCTGATTTGTTGTTTGTCTGCTAAGGAGGCGTTTCTGTTGGCCATCACCTCCTCTAGGCGGTTGAGTGAGTTGGGTGCTTTGCTTGTATTTTTTCCTTACTTGCAGTTCTTGCAGTACAGGGTGGTTTCGCGGCTTGACCCGGCTTTTCTCCCTAAGGTCTCCTTCAAATTCCATTTACAGCAGGAGGTGGTTATTCCTGATTTACCTGGAGATGGGGATGCGCTTGTTCCTTCTGCTTTGGATGTTCGCAGGGCCCTTCAGGTTTACCTCCAGCGTACCCTTGGGTTTCATCTTTCTCCTGCCCTGTTTGTCTCCTGTGGGGGTGTGGCCAAGGGGAGGAAGGTATCTACTTCCACCATCAGTCGGTGGGTACCTTTGGTGGTCTGTCAATCCTATAGGTCTGTGGGTCTGCCACCTCGGGCTCAGTTGCAGGGACTTTTGACACGTTCTATGTCCGCTTCCTGGCCTGAGGCGGCGGGGGTTTCTATCCAGGAGATTTGTAGGGTGGCTACTTGGCAGTCCCTTCATACATTTGTCCGGCATTATCGCCTTGATGTTTTGCATGCATCTGTGGACAATTTTGCTGTTGGCTGTGTCTTAATCATTTGTTTGATCAAATGTTTTGTACTTTTGCATGGATCCCTGGTGTCCTGTGTCTTTCTTCTTGTTTTCTGCTTGTGAGGTCCTCACATTGTAAGGACTGGGATGAGGAGGACATATGAGGGGTTAATGTTTCGTTACTTACCTGTAATCTTCATTACCCTGATTAAGATCCTCCTCATCCCAGTCCTGTTCCCTCCCTCTCTCCCACTGTGTTTGTGTCTGGACTTGTTGATAACAGGCATAGTGGTGGGTGGGAGGGGCTTATATAAGGGAAATAAAGAAAACACTAGCGTTTTGTATAAGCCTGTCGTGAGGCAGGACCGCCTCACATTGTAAGGACTGGGACGAGGAGGACCTTAATCGGGGTAATGAAGATTACCCTTAAGTAACGAAACATTTGTCGCCAGACCACATCCTACAGTTATACAAATACTATGACTGCTGCAATTTATACTACACTCTAATGTCTTTACTTTATTTAAATGTAGCAATATCTTAGGATAATGTAATCATGTGTCTTACGTGATGACCTATTTCTACAGTAAAGCATTTTAGAACCTTTTGATATTGTCCGCTGGTACAAAAAAATGCACAAATAAATACATTAACAAATCGCGCTATATAATAATACCTAAATAAACAAACAGTGTGCGTGACGAACAGGTACATCACAGAATAATGGAGCAAAGGAAGGCAAAGCCCAGACTAGCGCTCTGAGATCGCTCGGAGTGGATTGCGCTACATATGACTTAAAAAAAAACAGTCATTTGTACGATTCCTCTGCATGTGTGTGTGGAAGGCAGTGTAAACGTGGGTGCTTCTTAACAGCAATCTATAATGTTTGACTTTACCCCTTTTTTTATATAATACTTTTCATTTTTAATTATTTCTCCCGGAATCTAAATCTTGACTCGCTGGGCTGCTATTGGAGGAGGCTATGCTTTATAAATTGCATAACATCTGAGCTCTCTGTAACAGTGTGTGCATTTACTCCACGTGTGTATCAATACAATAGGTGCCACTGGGGACGCACTGTGCATATCTGCCTGGTCAGACCCCGTCCGTGTGCTTTGTGCGCGACAGTTTGACTGGATTAATTAGTGTGTTGTGTGTGTGCCTTAAGTACACTTGTGCATTTCTGCTGGGCCCAAATCTATTCTGTGCGTGTGTTCTTTATGCGTGTGTGTTTCAGCACACGTTATATGTGTGCGTGCGGTGCACTGCATCGGAGTCCAGGAGTGTGCATTTTGTATTTGGATATGTCACATAAGCACGTATTTGTGACAAGTAACGGATATTAATGACTGTCATGTACTAACAGATACATGTAATGTGAGTAAAAACAAACTAACATATCCGTCCCAAATAGGGCAAGGGCTAGATTTAGAACTACTCAGGCCGAAACTGAAACTTCCATACACAAGTTATGTGAAGGCATGTCTGCGTGGCATGCACCCCCCCACCCCCACCCATCCCCCAGTCTTCATCTCGGCTGTTCTCTCTAGTTTCTGACTTTCTCCCTAGCACAGCAACAACTACTCTAGTCAACAAGTACAACTACTGAACACAGTCAGTAACAGCGCCAGCGTGGTGGCACAGCCAAAGACTGCGGGTGAAAGACAGTAGTACGCGGCGGGGAGGAGGCAGCTGCACAGCAAGTTACATTGGGAAAATGGCTAACCAAATTGTGTAGTTGCTCAACTGAACAACAAGAGAAGACACATGTAGAGATGTGACTGTGTGTGTGTCCCACTTCGGAGAGAGACTCCAGGCAAAAGGGGTCAGTGCTGAAACAGTGTAGCGACCCAAGGAGGCCACGAGACGAGGTCAGGACGATGGCAGGACTGGTGGTCTCACTCTCGCTCATTTTAGTCTACCACGGTGCTTCCTGACCCTTGTGTGCAGTGCCAACTCCAACACACACAAAGAGGGAAGCGAGAGAGAGAGGCTGGGCTGGGCGGGGCTGCAAGGGCAGAAAATGGCCAATCACTGCACGGTTTAACAATAAAGCCCATACAGTGATTGGTCATGTCATGCTCTGTGGACATGAGCCGGGTCCTGCCCCGTGCTGCCTCACATGTAGACACTGCATCATAGGCCTAATTACCGCCTCAGCCAATCAATACGCTGCTCCCATGCTGTCATGTTACCAACACAGCATGAGAGCATCAGGATTGGCTCGGGCAGGCAACCTCACCATTCTTTAGGAGACAGGGGGGATGCAGCTGTTCTCTCCCCCCCCCCCCCCCTCGGCTCACTAATTGAGCAGGTGGAGAGACCTGTAGTGCGCATGCCGGGCTGGCCAGAGAAAGGCAGCCGTCCAACCCGACATGCGCACTTTGGACCATGATGCGCTGAGCATTGTGTCTGCTCTGCTGTCAATATTATTAAGTCCCACCCCCCTCCAGCCTACATCATCGTGCACTTCCTTCCTGACTCAGCTGATTGCCGAGTGCCACGCACAGATACTAAAAAAAGTGTACACATGTTTTACAAATTAAAAACCATATTCATGATTAATATGGGGGACAGAGGGGCAAAAATATCAGTAGGGCGATGCCCTAAGGGATGCACCGCAGCTGTGTAGCCTCCTTGGTAGCCACACCTCTGGGTTGGGCTAGCATGCTCCATACGACAAAAGAGGGGTTCTGCCATCTTGAGAGTGGGCAGAATAGAGACTTCTGGGATAACTAGATGCCACAATTTGCAAGAAATAGTCATCAGGAGGGAGGAACCTGACTAGTGACTGCTACCTCCCCTGTGGTCGATTTCTGGGAATAAAAAGGGCACTCCTAGCACCAGAACTCATATCTCGTTGGAGAAGAGGACCAAAGAAGGACTGTTGTGTTGCACCAAGGACCCGGCGAAGAGAGGCGGCAGGGACGTGGACTGCACCTGCTATACCTGGTGGCTAACAAAGGAGAAGAGACTCTGCCTGCTGTGTTCTGCTCATGGAGACGTAGACCCCTGAGCCCAGCAGAAGCAAGAGACTCCAACAGTCAATTGGCTGACCTCCTGTTAGCAGTACAGGGCCACAACAGTTGAAGAAGCCTGCTGGGGCGAGTAAGTAGCCCAGATTCCCGAATCACCGCTGCTCACCTCCATGCAGCCCAAGGGGCCAAGACCCACTGCTCAAACGTTGCTCCTGAGTCTGCTGGACCCAGGAGAATCGTCAGAGTGCAGCTGGGGCGCTCAGAAGGCAAATTACCATCAAAAGCAGAAAAACAGCTATACCGGGGGACCGATAGCCCAGTGGCGACTGGACTTCTACCAAGCTTGAGGGTATTTCAAGGGACGTTAGACTCTGGCCACGATCGCCTCACCAAGTCTGTGGATCGAGGAATAACCCCAGGAAGACCCCTGTTAACTGCACAGCATCTTCAGCATCCTGTTTCCCTTGCATCAGGACCACTTCATAGATGTCAATGACAAGGAGCCCCTGACTCTGGAACTAAATTGAATACTGCTTTTCCTGGAGAGGTAACTGTTTCTGTGGACCTTGCTGGGCCCCCTGACTGACTGTCTGCCGTAGTTGGTCACATAAAATAACTAAGTAACCGCATTGATACTTACCCAAATGTTCCTTGAAAAAGTTTCTAAGTGTCATATTCGTTGAATGCTTGTTAAGTAAAAAAACGTTGATTTACTATACCTTGTAAATTCTCTATCTCCAGGAACCCTCTGGTGGATCTTTTTCACTTTGGTTTCTAAATTTACATAAAAATCTAATCTTGCCCCTTGTCTTGAAAGGCCCGTGTGGGTGAATGGGTAGTGTACCCCAGATGAGTGTCCTCTGTGTTGCGAATAGTGCTCGCACATCTACAGGAAGTAGTTGAAGTGGCAGAAGATGCTGATCCCAAGTTGGGAGCAATGATAGTTCAGAACAGAACTAAGACAGATGGGAGATGCACACTCTGAGAGGTAGCGCTGCAAGACCCTTGAGAGGCAGTTCCAGAGTTAGTTACCTTTTATTCAGAATAATACGCTGAATCTCATTAAGTATGCTGGAAGGGGTTGAGTGCAATAATTCGTAAAATCATAGACCGCAGAAGTAATCTGTGTTGGTAATAAAACCCCAAGTGATGGGGGTGGAGGGTGTCCCTTACTCATCTGTTTGCAGTGGCAGCTTCTCCTGTTGGCAGATGTTGCCTTGAAAAACTCACAGGTTTGCAGGGAAAGCTGCAACCTTTGTAATAACTTTCCACTGACCCTAAGTGAAACTTATATGCATCTCTGGTTTCTGCAAAAGAACTCAAAAGTGCAAAAGATTGGTCACTGTAGTAAATATCACAGGAGCAGAGCGAGTTTTGATGAGTTTATTCGTGTACAGGCTACATGGTAGACAGCACTTCTCAACCAGCTTTCCATTAAGCTCCAACCGCCCCACTGTCATTTCAAACAATACAATCTTAATGGAATGCAACTAAGCAACTATAGAACTTAGCGAAGAGATGACATAGGAGAAGAGAACACTCACCTCCCAGCACATCCCAACACTATACTAAGATACTGCATATCCTCCTTTCTCAATATAATAAAAAAACAAAAGAACAAAAACAAAAACAAAAAAACAAAGAAAACATCGTAAAATATCAGAAAAGCAAAAATGCACAAACTGTACCTGTAGGAACAAAACACATCCGTTCACAACTGGTACCTGCTGGGATAGCTCTTGATCTGGAGCTTCTCCTAATAACAATGTTAGGAGAAATAACAGCACCACGATTTCCCAAACAAACAGAATTCTCTTGGTCACAGTTTTTGACACTTTTCCCCACATTCCACCATTTTCCACCTTCAACCTGAACAGCATTCCTTCCCACCTTTATTACAGAAATAGGTGCGCCAAATTTGCTTTCTCCTTTCTTAACATGTACAGGAGACTTGATGCGCACCAAATCTCCAAAAGCCACGGGGACAGTCTTGACAGCTTTTTTTTTATCAAACCAACATTTTTGTTTAGATTGAGAAAAAAACACGTTTGCTCTAGCAATGTCCATGAAAGAATCTACATTGGTGATTGACAGATTTATTTAAAACAAAAAACAAAAAAAGCATTGGAGATTGACTTAATCCATTTGTTCATCCAACCAGGTTAGAAACTGGTATTAGCTCTTCTTCCCCTTAATAACTCAAATGGAAAAATCTTGGTCGTGGAATGAGGGGTTGTCCTGTAAAACCATAACATGCTGTCTAAAGATTTCACAACATCATAGTTTCCAGTCTTAGCCCACTTGATGCATTCTCCCACAACACGGTTCATACGTTCTCCAAGACCATTGGTCTGATGGTGATAAAGAGAGCTTTTCAAGTGCTTTATATTACAAGACACTAAAAAAGATGAAAATCTGCACTCATGAATTGTGTCCCGTTGTCAGAAACCAAGACTTCAGGAAAACCCTCTCTCATACAAACTTCTTTGAAAAAAGTTTCAAGATTTGCAGAAGAGGGATCCCTGACTAACTTGATTTCAGGCCATTTGGAGCCATAATCAATAAGGACAAAAATAAAACGACATCCACCAGGCAAAGAGTCAAAAGGACCCATGGTATCCAGACCAACTTTGACCCATGGTCCTGAGGGACATTCAATTGGAATAAGAGGTGGAGTGGCAACCTTCAGACTCTTGTCTGCAGATTTACATACAACACACGTCTCAACAACTTCACAAATCTCGGCATCCATAGTAGGCCACCAAAAATATTCACGAATGCGTCGTCTGGTAAGAGACGCACCTAAATGACCCTCATGTGCTTTGGAGATAATGACTCTTTTAATACTCTGAGGAGGAATAAGTTTATCAGAACGTAACAAAACACCATACTCTAACGATATCTCTGCTTCGACTTTCCAGTGAGGCTGAAGAAGAGAAGAAAGCACTCTCTCTCTGGGCCATCCACTCTTATCAAAATTACAGACTTGCTGCAAGATTTCATCATCCCCTAGAGCTTTCATACAACTTTCTTCAGAACAAGGATCAAACTCTTGTAAATCAAGAACAGCCACAAAACAGTCTTCAGAATCCTCTTCACAATATTCTTGGAAATAATAATCTTCTTCTACATTTTTAAGTGGAAAACGTGATAAGAAATCAGCTCTATGATTTCTACCACCAGAGATATGAATAATATCAATCTGATATTGTTATGTTTCATATAGGTACCCTAATATAGGCCTGGGCAATATCATACACCTTCACCTACATTATCTCCTTATACTACACAGTAACGAGCCTTTAGGATTGAACCTTTACCTAGTTCTAGTCCTGGGCGCAGAAGGAGCGTTTTTACCTGAACAATAGCGTCCTATAACTTTATCAATGGACTCATACAGTATGAATGAATATTCATGAGGGTTCTTGGAAACCAGGCAGGGGCTACACCACCTGCATAATATCTACGTACAAGGTTCATCCCATATGTCATCCTCAAATCCAACAATGGCTAATACAAGAAACAAGGGACAAAGAAACCCTAGATACTTTTTGTATAAATACAGCACATCTTGCTAGGGTTGGCAGAGGGAACCGAGACTTCCAGGCCGACACACGGACCAGAGACACTGAGGCTCCTGCATGCAGATGCTCCAGCTGACAGTGGTCTAACACATCCCTCGCGGGGTGTCCAACTTGAGACCAGGACGGGGTCCCACACACTCTCACTTCAGGTAAAGGGGTTAGACTAAATCCTAGAGGGATTCTTGGCTTCACACCTACTCACATGCTAGGTACACTTAGGTACATCTAGATAGGCATCGTAGGAGTACGTGCACTTTTATCATGCATTTTATATTCATGTATGTATTCATGATTATTGCAAGATGGTAGAACTGTACTATCCTTTATTTTCACTGTACTGCTAATTATATATATCTGCTACTGTCTAACGGTTGTTGCAGCACATCTATTTTACACTAGAAGAACAACTGTGCAATAAATTCTTATTGTAACACGCCCGATTGTTTCTTCTGAGTAACTTTCTGAGACCTAATAAGTGAGCACGAGTGACTGAGCGAAAGGTAGTACATTGTTTCCCCGATCCTGGGGGATCAGGGTTGTCATGTTCTGAGGTTGCCAGAAACTATTCTCTCCCCGATAAGAGGAGATTCTAGTGGCACTGTGAGCTAGCTAAAACAGAAAGGCTAACATTCTCGGTGGGGGTGCTCAGAGTCAGTCTGCCACCAATCCTACAGTTTATGTTCTCCAAACGTGCAGGTCCTGTATGGGTAATATAGGAACTACACGACATGGCGCCGCCAACGTTGGTTGGGTACTTATTTAACAGTAGAATCTGAGTAGTTCAGTCGTACTAAATTCTCAGAGACCCCTACTCACAAAACGCCAGAGACGTCTGGAGTGGGTGGGCACAAACTCCGCCACAGCTGAGTAGTCTGAAAATCCTATTTATTGGCTGTTGGTTAATCAAGCTTGAAGGACACAGTGTTCCTGAAATTGTGCAGTAAAAACTTATCTTAGTTCCCTTGAACAAACTTCTTCGTTACAAAAATGACTGAGGACAAAGATAAGCAAGTAGTGGATCTGCACCTCTCAACAGGAGAAGAAGATGTGGACGCAATACAAATTGCACCAAAATTCAGGCATACAATCACCCTGAAACTGTTAGAAAATGGTTTATCGTCTAGGGGTGGCTTAGTAGCTTTCGTGATTGAGGCACACGAATCAAACAAAACAGAGGTATTTTATTCGTGGGTTGCATTCCCAGCAGCAGATGCGAGGACACCGACATTTCACTCTTACACAGAGGGAGATGCACCAATGGAATATGGTCCGTTCGAGGACATAGAGATTCCACTCACGTACCAGGAACACTTATACTGGTTTGAAGGCGCCCTACCCCACATAAGAAGAAGAGTAAGATTAGGCCCGCTCGGAGGAGAAGGGGCAACATGGCCGATATTAGCGGCCTACACACCACACCCTGACATTGACACAATGCCACAGGTAGACTTACTCATACAACACAAGGATTTAATTAAAATCTATAGAAACTTGACGCAATTCGTCATGAGGACTTTCGCAGTCCAACCAGCAACAGTTGCAACAAATGGAACTCAGTCTCAGGGTACAGCAACTAAAATCACACCACAAACGTTACACGCAGTAATGGGAAAAATGCCCACGAAACGTGAACAAATGCCATTCTGGGTAGCTCAGAAAATAACTCAGCTCGAGGCAGTATTCCCGAATACTATCCCGTATGAAAAACACAGAATGCTAACAATCTGCTTGCCCATGGGGATAACACCACAAGTAGAAGATTGTACCACTTGGGGTACAGTCTTTGCTGCAATTTATACCGGAACTCATGGTATTCCTTCGTTAGCAGTGGTACCAGATGTATTAAGACATATGCAAAACGAGTACGGAGCAGACCCTGCTCTGAACTTAGGGATGAAGTTACTAGGTAACTATGACCAGGTATCAGCCATAATACTAGCTAATTTTAAGGGGGAAGCAGCTTCAGTGGCAATCCGCCAACGCCTAAGGGAGTTCAGTCCTATAGATCAACAACACGAACTACCCAAAATAATTGAAACTGCGTATGCAGAATTAGGCAGAGCCAGTTTAGGTGGGAAAGCTTTAAAGCCACAACTCATGGGCAGTCCTGAAAAGGACACTTCCAAGCAGACACCTGCTTCTTCTAAAAAGAAGTGGGATAATAAAAAACAACAAAACTTTAAAGGAAACAGATCTCAATCCCGAGGCAGATCTCCTCCACAGGAGCCCTCTGAAAAGAGGTATAATCTCAGGAATAGGGATAATATTAGGAAACCTGACAGGTATCAGGATACTGATACACGTTCCTCTCGTTCCTTTCAGGGTTCATCGAAAAACTCTGAGAGGGAAGGACGGTCAGAAAGACAAGAAGAGCGTACAAAGCCCAGAGACAAACAGCACGCTCAAGACTATACTTCCAAAAAAGAAGAAAAGCCAAAATCAAAACCTCAGTTTAAGAAGAAAAAAGTTGCAGGCCTGAAGATCAGACAGGCCCAGAATTCTGAGGACACAACTTCTGAACGGGGAATGGGCTCAGACGATGCTAGACAGTGCGGCAGAAGTAACAATAGCTCGCCAGAACCTGATGGAATTTCTGGTGACAGCGGACTTGAATGATTACATCACGGTGCAAACACCAGATACGAGGGTAAGCGTCCCACATAGGTTTTAAAAAATATATATTTTTATTGAATTTTCATCCATATACCATCACAATATGTAGCGATCGTGATTACAATTCGTATACAATCAGTCTGTCCCATTACAGAAAAAAGAACACACCTTTACATTTCTTGTTATTGAGGATCAGATTAGATCGTACGTCCAGTACTGTACAACTCCTGCTACATTGGGATATGGAAGAGCAATATCCAAAAACATATCTAAATAATTTAACTGTAAACACCCCCTCCCCCCCGGGTCACCTAGGTATACACCCCCGTTGTCTATATACCTCAAAGTTGTTTTTAGTACCAGTTGCTGTATCTCACCCGTGGGCCCACTAGCCTGAGATAATCTATACTCATTCTCTGTCCTCCGAGCCCTGGCGAACTAACTGCGCCCTCCCAGTGGCCTGTGAAGGGGAACTTTCCACCTCTAGCGGGACCTCTGAAATCATACCCTGCCATGCTCTCAGATCGTCTTTTAATTTTTCGTCCCTCCGGACTCGTCTCATGCGGATTAATTCCGCTGTAGCCCATTCCTCTAGGTCCTTGGTCCAGTTTTTCATTGTGGGTGGCTGCGCGCTCATCCAGCTAATTGCCACCCGTCTCTTTGCCAACACTAGCCCCAGCTGCAGAAATCGTCTTGTAAGCTTTTTGCCCTTGGGCCTTGGGATACGTCCCAGGAGTACCTGCTTGCTGGCGTGCTGAATCGACCACCCCGTTACTTGCTTCAAGTGGTCCAAAACCGCCTCCCAGAAGGGGGTCACTTTTGGGCAGTCCCAGGTCATGTGTAGGAACATAGCTTCGTTATAACCGCACTTGGGGCATTGAGAGGACCTGTCCGGGTAGATTCTATGTAGTGTATGTGGAGTCAGATATGTTTGGTGTACTATATTAAATTGAGTAAGCTTAAATCTCACATTCGAGCTAATTTGTTTGACCTCTGCGTGTACCCTCCCCCACTCTGCCTCTGTCAAGGGGTCTTCGAGTAATCCGTCCCATCTGCCCTGTACTGGCAGCGGGTCTACAGCGAGGTCCTCTCTCAACGCCTTGTATATATGGGACACCAATCTGCGGCCCCCAGCCATCGTGACGAGGGTCCGGAGTGTGGCGGTTATGGGTGGCTCTTCAGGGAATGAAGGCCATATCTCCCGCGCAATCGCAGAGATCTTGGCGTACTGGAGATATTGTCCCCGTCCTAGATCAAACTTCGATTCAGCTTCCTCTCTTGTGAGGAAACGTTGACCCAGATATAAGTCTCCCATAGTGGCACATCCCCCCGGTGTCCACCGAGTGATGGACCTATGCTGGCTTATTTTCTTGAACGGTGTCACCGCCCATAGCGGGGCCTCCGGGGCGTACGGTGCTCTTTTCACTATTGTTTTTACTGCGTATTCCCATATAGTAGCCACCTGCCTAATGATGTTGCGGAGGCGCGCTGGGACCCCCGATCCCATCATGAGGAGCTCTGGGAGAGGAGTCTCCCCATAGGTACCCTCCAACAGCCGCTTCTCCCAATTGTCATTTTCCTCCAGCCAGTGTGTCGCGTGTTGTAGTTGTGTCGCTATGTAGTAGTGTGTGAATCTGGGTACCTCTAGCCCCCCCTGATCCCATGTTCTCTGCAAGGTATTTAGCTTCACTCTTTTCCGTTTGGATCCCCACAAGAGTTCCACCAACAGTCGATCCAGTTGTTAAAGTACACCCATGGGATATGATAAAGAGAGCTCTGCAGGACATAGAGGCATCGTGGAAGAACCACCATTTTAATCAGGGCAATCCGCCCCATCAGAGATAGTGGAAGGTCTCGCCACAGCCTAATGGAGTTTTGAACCCCCTCTATGCATCTCCCCACGTTGTGTTGATGGTATGCGTCTTGCGTGTGTGCCAGCCGGACCCCGAGATATCGGACCGTGCCAGTGACCCAGCTCATTCCCACTACCGGCAGAGTGTCTATTCCCGCACCCCGTAGGTTTCCAATGGAGAAAAGTTTAGACTTCCCCTGGTTAAGACAGAGTCCAGAAATCATATCGAAACTGGTGAGTTCCTGAAGAAGCTCAGGGACCGCTGTTTCAGGGTGTCTGAGATATACCATTGTATCGTCGGCGTACATAGATACGACATGTACCGAAGTTCCCAGTCGAACTCCCCGGCCCTCCATTCGTCGTCTAAGGACAATCGCCAGCGGCTCCATCACTAGGGCGAAAAGGAGCTGTGACAGGGGGCAACCCTGTTGCGTACCTCGCTGGAGCACTAATCTATCCGACACCTGGCTCCGGAGGCGGATCCGAGCCGTAGGGTTACAATAGAGCAGCCTCAACCATCTCATATAGTCGTCTCCCAGTCTCATCCGGGCAAGAACCCGCCACATATACTCCCACTCAACAGTATCAAAAGCCTGACGGATATCCAGGAGACACAACTCCCAGTCAGACTCCTCAAGATCCGGCGCATGCCATAGGTGTGCAAGTCTACGCAAGTTGTGAGCGGTATTTCGAGTCGGGATAAACCCAGATTGGTCGGGGTGGACCAACTGGGTCATATATGGCAAGAGTCTGGCCGCCAGCACACCACTTAACACTTTCACGTCTATATTTAAGAGGGATATGGGCCGGTAGGAGCCCGGGGAGTGGGGATCCCTGTCTGGCTTAAGAATCATGGAGACCAACGCCTCCATCATAGTTTTGGGAAGTGTCCCCTTCTCCAGGGCCTCTGTGTATACCGCAAGAAGGTGATCAACCAGCTCAGTGGCAAAGGTCTTGTAAAACTCAGCAGGGAGACCGTCGCTCCCGGGGCATTTTCCATTTTTCAACTGGTGAATATGCGTCAGTAGTTCTTCCCTAGTAGGAGGTGCCCCCAGGGCCTCTGCCTCGTCTTCACTAAGTGTAGGAAACTCTATATCTTTAAAAAAGTCTTGAAATGCGAGGAGTCCGTCGCGGAGCACCGTCGAACACGTGTGTTCTAAGTGTGTCGCGAATGCTCGAACAATCGCCTCTTGTGTGTGTAGCAACACTCCGCTACTGTCCCGGAGCTGTAGCACCGGAGCGTGTTCTGTCTCTGTCTTAATTATTCGAGCTAGCAGTGCTCCGGACCTGTCCCCTTCCACGTGTAGTCTCTGTCTATAGGTGGTGTGTTTGTACTTCTCTAGGCGGGACCAGGTTTCGAGTAGCTCTCCCCTAACCCGCCCCCACTCCGTTCTATTCTCCGGGGCCCGATGCAGTGTGGTCTCCAGGGTCTTCAAGCGCTTCTTTAGGAAATCTATATCTGATATGAGCTGCCGATGTACTCCATAGGCCGTCTTCATACAGACCCCCCTGATGCCAACCTTCATGGCCTCCCATTCCATGGATCTCGTGTCAGTGGACCCCCAATTCTCCTCAAAATAATATCGGAGAGCCTCCCTTACTGCCTGCACAAAGGGGGGATCCAACAGGGCCTCAGCTCGAAGGCGCCATAATGGAATAGGCGGCATGCCCGGCCCGGAGATCAGGGTTAACAGTAATGGCGTGTGATCAGACAGATAACGTGGCAAGTAGGCGACGGCCTCTGTCGTGGCCACCAGGCCGGCCGTGAGACAACAGTTATCTATCCTAGAGAAGGTGTTGGCTGCCGGAGTGAAACAGGAGAACTCCCTTTTATCAGGGTTGCGTAGTCTCCATATATCTTGGAGCTGCAGGCCCCGTAGAATACCCCGAAGGGATTCCACCATTCGGGGTTTGGTTTTGTCTCTGGGGGGCTCCCTATCTAAGGACCCATCTAATACACAGTTAAAGTCGCCCATAAGAAGTATCTCAGCTCCCATGAACGGTGTCGCGGCCTTCAGCACTTCCTGGTAGAAATCGGGGCAGTCTATGTTGGGTGCATACCCTTTTATGATACATAGTTCTTTACCTTCCCACCTCCCGAACAGAATAACAGCGCCCTTCAGGGTCCAGTACATGATGGAGATGCTGGAACGGCACTCCCGGTGCCACCCACACCAGCACCCCCGTGCAAAGCCAGAGTAGGATGTGGCATATATTTGCCCCCTCCACCGCTTGCGTAAGCTTTTAATGGTATCTCCCCTTATGTGCGTCTCCTGGAGGCCTGCAACCGCAACCCCGTATCGCTTTAGAAAAGTTTGTACTCTGCGACGTTTGACTATGTTTGCCAGCCCTCGGACATTCCAGCTAAGGAACTTCAGTGTTTGCACCGTCATGGCAAAGTAATGGTATGGTTGGGGCGCACAGCTCTTTCCGCCTCGGGCTCCCTCCCCATCTCAACCAGCACTGGTATGGTATGGTGTAATTCCGTGCGACCCTGTGGATTCCCAAACAACAAACCAAACGTATATAAACAAGAACTTGAACAACCCTTCCCCCAGCCCCTGGGCAGCCATGTGAATGTGCAAATACAGTTCCATATAAGCCATCGTACGAACCGCCCCAAGCCTCCCCCCCCCCCATTACCCATAACAGGTAATGCTGTGCAAGAGAGTTGGTTAACCCGGGGCGCGAGATTGCTCTCAAGCCTCCCCGGCGAACCGAGGCTCTGTTGGGGGCACTGCTGCTCCGCCGGCAGCTCGCATCCACCACTGTTTCATCAATTATCCAGACCCTCGACCTTTACAGTGTCCAGACCAAAAGAAATATCCCCAGACCGGGGAAGAGGAAGGCGAACCCCATTGATACAATAATCTCGAGGCCATTTCCCCTTACTCATGCTATGCCTCCTCCCGACCTCTCCCTCCCGATAAACAGGCCCTGCTCACAGGCCTCAGCTCCGTTCAGGCTCCCACTGACTTAGCTCAACAGTACAGTAGATACTTTGCAGCTTGCGGAGATCAGTCTCTCCCACTGCCGGAGACCCTTGTGCCAGGTACAAGTTCTGGCGTCGCTTCCACGGAATCCGGGATGATCTCAGTGTCCGAGGCCTGCAATGTGCCATCCCGCTGTACAGTGATCCGGCCCAGACTTATTGTTCTCCCTTCGGGCTTTTGTTTCTGAGGCTGCCACCGACTCCTCACAGGCGATCTTGTGTTGTGTGAGCCTGCAGTGGCCGTCGAGGAGACCAGTCTTCTCCCTTCCGGAGCCTTAGTGTCCAGCCAGTCCCTCGCCTCCTCCGCCAAGAAAAAGAACAAGACCCGGCCCTCACTCTCCACCCGTAGCTTCGCCGGGAACATGAGACTGTACTTCAGATTCAGGTGTCTGAGTCGTCTCTTGACTGAAATGAAGGTCTTTCTCTGCTCTTGGACTCTTTGTGTGTAATCAGGGTAGATCGCGATGGAGTGTCCCTCAAAAAAGAATCGCCGTCCGCCTCGGGAAAGTTGAAGCAGGAGGTCTCTGTCTCTAAAGTTGAACAGTTTAGCGATAATGGCCCGAGGAGGGGCCCCGGGTCGCGGGGGGGCCACCAGCGCTCTATGCGCCCTTTCCACGCTAAAAGATTTCGAAAGCTGCTTGGGTGCCATTTTGTGGGTAATCCATTCCTCCAAGAAGAGATCTGCGGCATCCCCCTCCGCCTTCTCTGGAAATCCCACAAATATTAGGTTCCCCCTTCTTGACCGGCCTTCAGAGTCTTCGGCTCGGTCATCGAGTCTGATCACCTGCCGTTTCAGCTCCACCACCGTGGCACAAAGACTCTTGACCTCGCTCTTCAGGGTCTCCGAGTCCTTTTCTGTGACCGTCACTCGGTCCGAGACCTTCCGTAGGTCGCATCTCAGCAAATTGACGTCGATAGCAACGGCGTCGATTTTCCGGATCATGACGTCTCTTGTCGCCTGCACGGCACGGATCACGTTCATGAGGGTAGGAGAGTCTTCTCCAGCCCCCTCCGATGCCTCTTCCGGTACCCTGCCATCGCCTCGGTCTTCCGGGCCGTGCGAGATAGGCTGGGCGTAGTTCAGTATTTTATTAGTTTGAGATTTTGGTATTTTATCTTTGCCCATTTTGTCTGACCGACTGGCAGATATGTCTATTGTCTGTCACGGCACGCTGTCTGTCTCCCAGCGCGGTCACAGTGATTAATGATGGCTTCCCAAGATCGTTGGGGGGACTCACTCAGGGGATCAGCACCTTTCGTCAGAATAATTTCAGGCCCCGCGGGCCGTTCTCACCGTGTATCTTCCTCCACCACAGGAGCCTTGCATGGTCAAAGGAATCACCGGCTCCGACGGGCCGTCAAGCCGTCTCTCAGCGGCCTGCAGTCTATGTCCAGGGCTCCGAGCGGCTGCGCAGCGGAGGGCCCCGCGGCCCGACCAGCTGTCAGCGACCAGCCAGGGTCATCACCTGACCCGCCACACCTGCCCGAGGCCTCTTACCGGTGTGAAGCCGGGGGCGTGATTTCCCCTTGCTGCCGTGATCCAGGAGTTCCACGGTGTCGACAGTCCGGCTCCGTCGCCGGAGCTTCCTCCAAATGGCGGCTGCGGTTTCACTTGACCTAATCTCACAGTCCAGGGGCTGCGTCCCGGGGCTCAAACCTCCTCCAGATCGCTGCCGAAGGTCTTCCAGCAGTAACAAACTAGATTTAGTGGCACATGGAAGCCAGGATTCCGCAGGATTTACTGTAAGTACGAGCCGCCGGCCGGAGCTCTCTTAAAGCACGTCTACGTGGCCATGTTGGCAAGCCACGCCAAGCGTCCCACATAGGTTATATGAAATAACACTCCAAATGGAGGGGCACAAGCCCAGGAAAGTTAAAGGTCTCTTTTGGGAGAACCTGTCATCTGGTTATGACATCCTATTAGCTGAACAAGATTGGCCGCCAGCATTCGTTATGGAATGCCCTAGGGGAGAAACAGTAATTTTTCCAGCCTTCTCCGACCTCGTTCCCATTCGTTTTAAACACACATAAGCACGGGAGTGGGCAGTTGCCCTAGCTCCAGCATTGTACAAAAATCATGCCGGATGGGATGAGAATTCAACCCATCACGTGATCCCGTTAAAGGTTTCACCAAATGCACAGAGACAATATCCAATAAAGCAAGAAGCTAAAACACAGGTCAGGGATATCTTAGATCAACTTGAATACCAAGGGGTGATCGAAAATTGCACCTCATCAATGAACAATCCTTTGTTTCCTGTCATGAAACCTTACAATACATATCGTCTAGCTACAGACACTTAAACAGATGCACAAAGACATTAGGTGTCCAAAATGCACACAGTGCCACTTTAATGAATAACATTGTGCGGAAAAAATACAAAACTACACCTGATATCTCAAATGGATTTTTCTGCAAAAATATAGCGCCTGAAAGCAGGTATTTGACCGCATTCTCAGCGTTGGGGTCCCAGCGACAATTTTGTCATCTCCCCCAAGGGTATAAGAACAGCCCGGGATTATTTTCAGCAAGAGTAACCGAATTACTCCAAAATTTTGATGAGGAAGCATTGTCCTATGTGGATGATATTTATCAGACGGACGATGACTTAAAAAGGCACTTGACCAGGGTGAGCACCATAATTATGGGATTCTCCTCTAAGGGCTACAAATTTAATTTTAAAAAAATAAAAAATCGCCCACCTCAATATCCTGTTTTTAGGATATGAGCTTTCAAGTGAAGGGAAAAGTCTGGCAGCTAACTTTTTAGAAAAGTGTGCACTGCTCCAACCTCCAAAATCATTAAAAAATTTACAATCAATACTGGGATTCCTAAATTTTGGCAGAACATGCATTTTGGATTACGCGGAAAGAGTAAAACCTTTCTACGACTTAATAAAACCTGACTTTTCAGTTAGACAATGGACACAGGAACACACAAACATCCTACGTTCACTACAAGAAGACATGATAGCTTCAAAACACTTACAGACACGGGTAAACGTACGCAACTTAGTGATCCGTGTAATAGCGGGTCAATGCGGGTACACTTACTTAACCTTCAATGAAGGCGAAACAGTACCAATCGCTTACAAATCTGAAATGCGTTTCACTTCAACAGAAACAATCCTGACAGCAGTTCAGACCGCTGTAGCAAGAGAAAGAGCACTGGCCCAGGGAAAACGCATAATTGTCGTAACACCGGTACCAGCTTTAGAAGCTGTTACAAAGGCTAGCATTCCAAATGCAAAAGCCTTACATCCGAGATGGATACAATGGGCTAATTCTCTTACTGCAACGGATGTTGAATACAGATTTGATCCAAGTCTAAAAACACAAGCATTTCTGCAATACGAACAAGAATACCCTCTACCGAATGAAATCTTGCCTCTAGATCAGTATGAATGTATTATTTACACTGACGGATCTGCTCAACCAGCAATAGGGAGTAAGCAACAATACAGCGCAGCATTTGCTATCGTTAAAGGTCGCATGCGGGATGGAAAGTTCCATCCAAGATGCACCAAAACGCAATCTCTAGGAGACTGCACGGCTCAGTTGGCAGAGTTAAAAGCGCTGATACTGGCAAACACGGATCACGAATTCCCCACACGGATAGTATGTGATTCTTTTTACTGTGTGCAATCATACAATAAATATTTACATCATTGGGAACAAAACGGGTTCAAAGACCCAAAAGGTGGCACAATTAAGCATAAAATGCTATGGGAACAAGTAGGTGAGTTGAGAAACGAACTACCAAGGACTCACGTGATACACACATTGAGTCATCAACGTGATGGCGTTCACGTTGAAGGAAATTCATTGGCTGATGAAGCCGCGAAGGGGGCTGTACGCACAGCTTCCGTAGCTGCAATCACTCGTTCAAAAACGAGGATAGACGGTGAGATTATGGTTGCTGTCATTGCTTCACGCAAAGGCAGCTCAGCAGTACCAAAGAAATTTCCACTCAAGTACTCCTACAAGTTAGATGCAAACAACATCCCATATGCTCAGATTCCTGGAGTGGGGGACAAAGTAATACCAAATATGGATCGTAGGCAAGGTTTGATTATTGCAGCACACGAGGGTTTGGACTCTGCGCAGACAGGCGTTACAGCGACTATTTCATTGTTGAAACAGCGCTATTGGTGGCCAGGCCTAACAAAGCAAACTAAAGACTATGTCTTGAAATGTGACATCTGCCAGCAGATGAAAGGTTCCACCATAACTCGCCCGGGACAGACACCGTTATTAAAATCAGACAAACCTCTTGCTTGTGTGTATCTGGACCACTGCGGCCCCTTACAATCAGATTGGGCCTACAAGTATATCATGGTTGCAGTGGATTCATGCTCAAGATTCCTATGGGTTTGGCCTCAGCGCTTGGCTGACGCTCGAACTGTTATCAAAGATTTGCGAGTCTTTATAGGGACATACGCAGTTGGCACGTTACATTCTGACCGAGGCCCGGCGTTTAGCTCTCGGGCTTACAAAGAGGCCATTGAAAGTATGGGCGTAGCACTGCGATACTCCTCTCCGTACCATCCTGAGGGAAATTCGGTTGTGGAAAGGAAAAACCGGGACCTAAAGCAATCTTTAACAGCTAGGGTATTAGGCAAGGGCGGTAGTTGGGTCAATCATATATATGGGGTACAACAAGCTCTCATTAACCAGCCAAGAAGTTCTATAGGGGGTGTCACTCCTTACGAGGTTCTATTTGGGACAAGAATGTGGGTACCTGATCTTGATTGTGAAGGCGCAGTGGCGGATGAGAAACCATTTGATATCCATGATCGTTTGGCTGTTTTACAGGATCTAAATGAATCCAGGACACCACAAAGTAACGTCCACCTGAAACAGACCGCCACTGGGGAAATCAAATCAGTCACGGCAAGACCTGTCTGGATCCCAAAAGTCGGGGATCTGGTCAGAGAGAATATAGCGGATAAAAAAGAATTTGGACCATCATACAGAAAGTCTGTACCTGCCCTAGCAGTTCAAGGAACAAGAACTGTACTTCTACCGCCTCTTGCCGGGAAAAAGGAGAAACGATTTGTCTCAATTGACTTAATCAAACCACACTATGTGGCCGATACTGAACAGTAGGCCTCGTGGACTCTGCTGTAGCAGACGCCCTCCTCTCGCTACAATTGAAGAAGCTCAAACAGAAAGACTCATCACGTTCGAAGACCCTCCTGTACAGAATGAAGGACTGTGCAGCAATGCTATGGAACTCGTTCCCCTTGAACCCGAAGTTCAACTTCAAAATCAAACTCAAAATAACACACAGGTTGCAATAAGACCAAATACTGATGTTTACGTCCACATGCCTCGACAAGAGCAAACTACGATTTCAACGAATCCCAATGCAATTCCTACAATTGATCGAACTGCTTCTGGCTACTTCATGAACTTTGATACGTTTTCTTTGGATCCAAGTGAACCAGAAACGACGCCAGCCCAACAAACACGCAAGCAGCAGATTACGGGCTTTCTGAACTTTCTCAAAAAGACTTACCTGGTATCGCCTTGGGTAGAGCTCTGGGTAATTACTGGGATACTGTTCTTTCTTTTGTGGGTAGGCTTAGTTATAACTTTTAGCATGCTTAGACGATACCTTCAACAAAGACCTGCAGCCGAAAAAGTAAATTTGATTCTGAAGCCACATCAATCTTCTCATCGTGAACAAAGAGACTTGTCATCAGTGAACATTACAGCAGTTCCTTTACCGGATGGTATAGTTTGGGACAAGGTTGATTTCGATATATTCGGTCCGACTGAACTTTTAAAAATTTCTCATGTATTTAAAATTTCATTGAGTGATATCATTACCTCAAGTACGTTTTCTGATGATTGGGACTCTGAAACTGTTAATAACATGTTGTCAGATTTAA
Source organism: Calotriton arnoldi (assembly GCA_963921515.1). Taxonomy (NCBI): domain Eukaryota; kingdom Metazoa; phylum Chordata; class Amphibia; order Caudata; family Salamandridae; genus Calotriton; species Calotriton arnoldi. The sequence continues at coordinate 443,805 of CAWUFW010004429.1, read as the reverse complement.
GGAAAACTGCTGCATTTCCAAACACTGAAATGCTAGAAGGCACTTCAGACTATGACACTTTGTACTGTTACCAACATTATGGTCATCATTTCTTGCACAAATCTATAACACCTAGAAATATTTTTGAGTACCACCAGTGGGAACATTGCCCTACACCACCAAAAGGTAGTTTGCAAACATTTGCACAGAAATTCTCATATTTTTCAGGGTTTAACACTTCTGACCCGACGTCATTTTATTATAAAGTGGCATCCACATCGGCACAGAAAATTATGTTGACTAATACCAAACAGATTTACTCTGCTTCCTTTATCGCCCGATTGTCTGAACAGGGTTTTGACCTATGGAAGGACACAATAGACTTAAAATCAGTCTGGGCTTCTAGAGACTGGCAAGTCCAGGGAACAGAAGCGCTATTTAGAGCATGCCTCATTCCACAGCAGATGATATTTCTAAATGACACTGTGCAACAGACATCCTGTCTTGGACTAGCCAAGAACAAGGACCTGAACACACCTCGGTTTCCAACACCATCACAGATGGACGGGTGGCAAAATTCAACTTCACAAGAAGGGGTAGAAGTAGATGACATTTTTCGGTACAATAGATCAGATCCTAATTGGAAAGGATGGTTGGTTTGGCCCATAGACACGAACAGATGTCAACAAAGATTCTGGGGTACCACCGAAGGGTTCAGTATCCATAGGCCAGACCCACGCTATGTACAAAGAGAACATCCAGGGGTAGTGACATCCTACAGTGTTGGGAAGTTGTGCCTTGGTTGGCTAGAAACCTCAACACTCACAGAAGTGAAACAGCACTTATCCTTACTCACACACAACATGGATCTTAGGGATTTTTTACTAGGCCCCAGGAAGCCACATCAGAAACGTTTCATATATGCTGGCATTTATGCTGCCTATAATGAAATTTGGAAAATATCCCAACAAGAGGCCGCAGAGAGAATACGGGAAATAGACCGTATTAACTTACAGAAGGCATTAGCGGTAGTGGATAATGGGTTAACAACTTTGACCTCCAGGATATATTCCTTAGGCAACATTGTATCTTCTGCAATAGACATACTGGAACAAGATTTGGCCATATACAACACTTGCAATCTCAGTTACGTTCTATTATGTTGTTAAGCTGGACGCTGCAATCTTTGCGTACAGGCTATGTGCCTTGGCGTTTTATCAACAGTACGTCTCTGTTTTCTGAATACAATTTAACAGATAAACAGGTAGAAATGGCACAAAGGGGAGCAAAATATACAATGCTGCATATTGAAAAACTGGATAGATTACCATTTACGGTAGCCGAATCACCATCCACGAAATGGCTAATCCATGGCCACATAACTCTACCGGTCACTACTTTTCAGTTTCAATATTGCCTTGAGCAAAAGCAGGCAGGCAAATATGAAAAAATGGGTAAGGAATACATTAAGGAATCTTGGGAATTACCGTACAGATTTCGATGCCGGAGTGGGGATCGAGAAGTGTTTCTAAGCGGTACAAACTGCAGGAACGCTTTGAGTGGTTCTCTCATGTGCCAGGATATTTTCCTACACGGAGCTTGTAATGGTTCAGTAGCGAACTTGTCCTGCCACCTGAAAGGGACTCCAGCAGCTGTGATTACACCGGTATTCAGCTGCTCTCGAATGGGAGTTACTTGATGCTGAATGATCAAGGTTGTTGTGGGATGCTTCCGGGGATTGCCTATCTGGTCACGGTGAACTCCAGGGTTACTTGCTGTATGCAAGTATTGTTTCCCCCAACAAGTACAGTCAGGGAGGCGCCGCTATGGCCTTCGCTAAATGTTTCCTTTATACAATTTGATACTTTGAGCAGAATGAAAGCTATGCTTTTACAGCAAACTGTGCCCTTAACCTCCGCCCGGGAGACCCTTGATCTTCAAATCGCAAGGACCTTGGCTGAGATACAGGCACTCATACGTACAAACTGCCCCCTCATTTCACAGAAATGGTGGAACGTATCTTTAATATGTCTGATACGAGTGGTATTGTACACCTATTTAAGACCATAGGGTCAGGATTTCTAAGCACCTTTCATACAGTCCTCAGAGTTATTCCAAACTTTATACACTCTGTATTGGGAAGTATTTTTGGAGGTCTTCCGCTGATCCTGCTCTTAATAGCAGGTATCCTGATTGTTATTTTTCTGCTACGCAATGGACAGCCCAATCACCAACGAGATGGCAAAAGCACTCCTGGAGCGTAAATACTGTGAACACATGGTACAACATCTGGGCACACCTCGCCTGCAGGAACTGAGCGCCTCTTGGTTCCTATCGTTTAGACCAGTCTGGATGGACTGCATCTTACCTGTTTTTCGATGCCTGTTTTGCGGAGAAGAATGCGTGTTAGATCTCTGTCTGACACTTCCATCGGCAACGCCACCGGACATGAATACCTTGCTGAAACCGGTGAGGGTCCATGCTCGGCAATGTCCCCAGCGTATTCCTATCTTGATGGCTGCATTCCTCGAGTACCCGCATGTGCCTTTTGCTACAACTGGGTTGAGCATCAGCTCTTCCACTAGCACTCCGGTATCGACTACAGCACCAGCTGCCTCTGCACCAGCTATTGGCAGTTCTGAGTATCATCTGTGCTCAATTGACGTGCTCTGCGGGGTGTTACAGGGATCGTCCTCTGCGACAGAGAGCAAAGGCGATGTTACGTCTCCCAGCCAGGACACTTAATCTAAAATTGGCTCATCGTGTGCTGGGAAGAATTCGGTTTTTCCCTTTTGTTTCAAAACTCAACTAAATTTAGAACATTTCCTTTAATTGACACTTTCGCTGGGAAAGCATGGCCTTCTGACGCTTGTAGTGGTTCGACTTATATAAATAAACTCGACTAGGACTTTGGCTTAAAGTGACATTTCCAAATACTAACTTTCGAAAATACATTTTTTTCTCCCCCCATATTAGACTATTTTTAAATGGTTTTAAAGACAATATTTTATGAAGCTCACTGATATTTTTATGCGCTGCTACCTAGTAAAAAAAGTAGTTAACTAGCATTTTTATCATTGTTGACTGTTCAGAAGAGGAGTGGGTGTTATGTTTCATATAGGTCCCCTAATATAGGCCCGGGTAATATCATACACCTTCACTTACATTATCTCCCTTATACTACACAGTAACGAGCCTTTAGGATTGAACCTTTACCTAGTTCTAGTCCTGGGCGCAGAAGGAGGGTTTTTCCCTGAACAATAGCGTCCTATAACTTTATCAATGGACTCATACAGTATGAATGAATATTCATGAGGGTTCTTGGAAACCAGGCAGGGGCTACACCACCTGCATAATATCTATGTACAAGGTTCATCCCATACGTCATCCTCATATCCAACAATGGCTAATACAAGAAACAAGGGACAAAGAAACCCTAGATACTTTTTGTATAAATACAGCACATCTTGTAGGGTTGGCAGAGGGAACCGAGACTTCCAGGCCGACACACTGACCAGAGACACTGAGGCTCCTGCATGCAGATGCTCCAGCTGACAGTGGTCTAACACATCCCTCGCGGGGTGTCCAACTCGAGACCAGGACGGGGTCCCACACTCTCTCACTTGAGGTAAAGGGGTTAGACTAAATCCTAGAGGGATTCTTGGCTTCACACCTACTCACATGCTAGGTACACTTAGGTACATCTAGATAGGCATCGTAGGAGTACGCGCACTTTTATCATGCATTTTATATTCATGTATGTATTCATGATTATTGCAAGATGGTAGAACTGTACTATCCTTTTATTTTCACTGTACTGCTAATTATATATATCTGCTACTGTCTAACGGCTGTTGCAGCACATCTATTTTACACTAGAAGAACAACTGTGCAATAAATACTTATTGTAACACGCCCGATTGTTTCTTCTGTGTAACTCTCTGAGACCGAATAAGTGAGCACGAGTGACTGAGCGAAAGGTAGTACATTGTTTCCACGATCCTGGGGATCAGGGTTGTCATGTTCTGAGGTTGCCAGAAACTATTCTCTCCCCGATAAGAGGAGATTCTAGTGGCACTGTGAGCTAGCTAAAACAGAAAGGCTAACATTCTCGGTGGGGGTGCTCAGAGCCAGTCTGCCACCAATCCTACAGTTTATGTTATCCAAACGCGCAGGTCCTGTATGGGTAATATAGGAACTACACAACAATATTGCATAAGACGAGAGACCATCCTTATTATTCCAGGAGTGCAACACTTCTTGGTACCTGAACCCAAGATGTTGACCAGTGGCTTGTGGTCCTTAATAGAAAACGTCTACCCCAAACATATGGGCAAAACTTTTCCACAGCCCAGAGACAAGCTAAAAGCTCCTTTTCTATGACAGAATACTGCAATTCCGCATCCCTAAGAAATCTCGAAGCGAATGCAACAGTATTCTCATCATTATGTAAATTTTGTGTCAGCACAGCCCCCAATCCAACTTGACTGGCATCAACAGTTACGCACGAAGGATATTCAGGATCAAAAGGCTTAAGTGCTTTGCTCTTACTCAAACATTCCTTGACACTCTGGAAAGCAGATTCACATTCATCCGACCATTCAAATTTCACTCCCTTCCTGAGAAGGTTGCTTATGGGGTGTACCATAGTGGCAAAGTTTGGTATAAATTTAGAATGATATTCAAAAAGACCAAGTAGGGATTTCACTCCAGGCTTGTCAACAGGCGTAGAGGCTTCAAGAATGGCATCCAAAAGACCTTTCCTAGGTCTAATGCCTTCCTCAGAAATAAGATGCCCTAAATATTCAATTTCTTTGCTCAGAAACATACATTTCTCAGATTTGACCACAACACCATGTTTGTGAATGATGTCCAACACATTGCTCAAGATTATGTCATGCGACTGAACAGCTTTAGAATGAATTAGCACATCATCCTGAAAAACTAACACACCTTCAATGCCACCCAATAAATTTTGCATAACTCGCTGAAAAACAGAGGCAGCTGACGCTAATCCAAAGGGCATACGCTTATATTGAAACGTCCCTAAGGGTGAAACAAAAGCCGTCAAAGGACATGAATCGGGATGTAACTCAATCTGATGGTAAGCGCTGGCCAGATCTAATTTGGAGAAAAACTTTGAACCTCTAACACATGCAAAAAGATCACAAATCTTGGGTAATGGATGGAAATCCACCCAGATCTCCTTATTCAAAGACCTTAAGTCAACACAGACGCGCAATTTTCCACACACCTTTCGAGCTACAACCAAAGGTGAAAGCCATAAAGACAACTCCGTAGGCTCGATAATACCTTGTGCACACAAAGACTTCAACTCTTTATCCAAATCATCTCTGAGGCTAAATGGGACTCCTCTCAATTTATGTTTAATGGGTAAAGCACCATCCTTCACAATGATTTTGTGCTTGAATCCACGTATCTTTCCTAGACCATCACCAAAAACAGAAGGAAACCTTTCCTTCCACTTGGACTGAGACTCATCATCAGAAACTACTAACACTTGTTCCTTGGAACCTGGTCTAAGCACCATGCCGAACAATCCTTGATGATACCACCCTAAGATGTTTAAACCTTTGAGGGCGACATAAACTTTCCCTTTTATCTTCCTTCCTTTGAAAACTAACACATCCTCCAAATAACCTAGAAGTTCGATCCTCCTCCCTTCATAGGAAACAGGAGAACGATCGGGAGGCTCTAATGTTCTGTCACCCCATGTTTCTTTGAAAAGTTTGTGAGTGATCATAGTGATTCTGGCACCAGAATCAACAAGTAGATTTAGAGATTTACCTCCAACAACAATCTCAACAATAGGATCAACACAACTAGATGGATCACCCTCTAAAGGTTCAGAATCATCAGACAACACACAAATATCAGTGACAACTGAAACTATTTCTGAGTCAGATTCTTGATCTGACTCAACACGCATGCTAAAGTTTTTTTAATTCTTTTTTTAAACACACCTTGGCACAATGCCCCATTTTTTTACAATAGTTGCATACAACATTTACCCCAGGACATCTTCCTCCTTTTTGATGCGGAGGATTACCACAACGAAGACACATAGGTTTCGAGCTGGTATAATCAAATGAATTCCTACTCTTTACATTAGTTGTAGTAGAAGTACGTCCATGCTTCTTGGCCTCCTGCCAGCATTGCTGAAAGGTTAGCTTATAGAATTCACTGGAAATATGCTTCACTTTACAAGTGCAGTTTATTGTTAGTAGTATTGTGTGTGTTAACAGATTATCTAATAACAAATGCACACATCTCAATTACCTATTCACCGCTTCTTTTGTAAAAAGTCAAAAGAAAGCCATTTGGAAATGTTTAAATTACTCTGTGATATGTCTTGCAGATAAGGAACATGGCAAAACCTTCGAAGAATCAGCTGAAAAGGAGAAAAAGAAAACCAAAAAAAGGTTTGGATTGGATATTTAAGTCTTTTTCATTAAGTGATTTGCTCCAGAGGTACCGTTGTACATAAATGCTTGTATGTTACGTAAGCACTTTATCCCACTCCATATCAAGAATCTATTCTGTCTTTACTGAAATTCCACTATCACAAGAGAGGGCTAGATTTCTCTGATGTGTAGATGTCTAGCGGCATGTTATGTCTGACAGTAGTCAGTATATTGAAAGTTCAGATTGAGCTTTTTAGGCCAATGAAGATGGCAGCGTGGGGCTTGACAACTCCGGAAAATTCTGCTATGTATATTTAACCACAAGAACAAGCAAGCAGAGGCAGTCATAGCGAGAATGATGGAAGTCTGCCTTGAAAGCCCAGCAGGTAAATTTCATACTTTGATTACTGCACAGGCAACATAGTCTAATGTCCGAACAAAGAAATGAAAGGCTTTACCCTTAACAAAATAGATATAACCATGCCAAAGTGCACACAGTGCTGGCATAACCAGCAATATTTATAATGCTAGTCTCCCTTATCTGGCAGCTTATACGCTCAACTACTTCCCGACTTGTTCAGGTTCCTAACTCTCTTTCCCTATTAATCTTCAACTTCACTTCTATTGTTTAACAGTGTTTCTCTTTGTTTTCTTAATTTAATAACTTTCTCTCCAGCTGTAGTTTTTGTTTCTTTGATATTGACTTTATTAACCATGGCTGAAATAGAACCAGTCTGTTTTTCTCGGTTCATAAAATGCACCGACTGGTCTATCAAACATGGCTTAAAGACACTGAAGCGCCTACAAACTAGCAGGACCATGCAGACGTGGCAAATGTGGACAGAGTGGGCCTGTTTTTCAGTGTGCTCTTGATGGACATGTTTGCCACTAAATGTACCAAGTTAGAGGACAAGTAGCCATTAGTCCTGTTTGGGGCATCACCTTCCTCCAGTGACAGTTTTTGTATTCCTCTGCCTTTACGGAGGGGACTGGTGGCAGTAATCTTCTGTCACTTGATTTCTCTTCAGTCGGCTGGTGCCATTGCATGGCTGGACATAGATGGTTCAACTGTCCTGATTTGAGATAAGGTTACCAAATTTTGATTTCATAACCAGCTTATTATCAATTTCCCCCCAGAAACTGCTGCAACACTCTGGGATTCTTTCTGAGAGGCAGTGACACCTAAATGCATGGTAGAAACAAAGCTGCCCTCTCACTCCTTTTCTCTACCAAGGACAAAGTTTATGTGAGAGCCTGTGGGAATGGATTTCAGTGAGTGCAGACACCTGGAGCCCAGTCATTTTGGCAAACTATTTGGCAGAGCGAATAGATGGTGAAAGTACTGCAAAAAAAAAATCTATGTCCATTTTTATGATTTTAATTAAGGTCTGTAGTACAGTTTTTTTCACATCAGCATGTTATTGATTTTAATCCTTCTTTTATAATACATGATGCCATACATGCGAAAAATTCTTAAGATACAGAATGAATGTTCGGAGCATTAAAATGAACCATTAGCATATCATTGTACATTTAGTGAATCTGGCCACATAATGTCTATCTGTGCTATGGTCAAGTTATATGGATGAGTGAAAGAAAAACATTAAAAGACTTAGAACCCACCCACCCCCTCACCTGAAGTCTTTTTCGCCCAAAGATGAAGTGAAAGCAAAATCAAACACTTAACGGCCTGCTTCTTCACAGTTCTATGCATTTTTGCATCCGCAGTCAAAAGTGCTACCCCAGCTTTCCCATCAACGCAGAAATAATGAACCAACAACTCTAGTCATTGTCCAACGAATGCTGGGGTCCTACTTCAGGGTTCATCCCTGTCGCCCATCACAATTAAAGCATATTCAGGATGTCCAGCCTCGGGGATATACCAGAGCTGGAGCTCTCCAAAAAAGGTAGAGCAGTGGGCTTAACACCAGCTCAAAGTCATGTCTCTTCTCGGCTAAGTTTGAGGAGAGCTTTTTCATGGCTAGTAGATTTCACTATCGCCTAAGCCAGTGTGAAATATAAGGGTGTTCAGGTTTTTTCCAATACGATGCCAAAGCAGTTTTAGTCACCCCAAAACAATTCCAGAAGATCGTCCTATTGACCTTCAATTGCTACTGTAGGCCTAATGGTTGCAATCCTAATAGCAAGGTGGGAAGGGCGTGAGGGATCAGATATCTCAATATGGTCATGAGTGCCTGAGCTATCTCTGTTTAGAATGGTTAGATACATAAACAACACCATCAGATATGTTTAATATCTCTATTGGTATTGCATCCCTCCCAGCATCTGGGGTCTGCTTGGGGGTACATGTGGTGATGTTTGGTAAGATATATAAATAACAGTCTAGTAGCAGTTTATAGTGTGCCTCCTTGCCCAGAATACTGTGGAAATTTTGTGGAGGTCATTCCAAATCCTAAACCACAAAGCCCCCATGAGGTTACATCTGCTATGTGGGACCATCTGCGCCTCTGGTGGTTATGGTCATAAGATGATGCTTCCTAAAGAAATTGGGAAATTATGCCCTTGGACCTTGTCACCTCTCGAACAAATTTCTCAAAAGCAGTTAGGTTCCATAGTTGGCTGGTTCCATATCTGCATGTAGCAGAATCTCTTCTTTTCCCCCAAATGGAATTTGACCTTGTATTTTTTAAAGGACTTGATTGTCCCATTCTTAAAAAAGCCTGGAATGATTAGAAAGGCTACCCCCTAAGCTTTAAGGGGCCATGATGGTAAATGCAGTGTAAAGATCGGTTGAAGTGAATTTGCGTATGTGGGGATGGTAGGTAGGTAGGCGGAATCCCATGTCTGGAGGGGAGTTGAGGTGGGCGTACTGAAATATGTCTTGTGCAGGCTATCCCTTTTCGGTTTATATGAGAGCCCAGAGCAAGGGGCCCGCTATAACTCTATCTATTTGCAGCCAGATTTTTTCAGACCCCCTAGTACTCTATTCTGGTAAGCCTCTAAGTTGGGCACCTATGCAATATGTTTTCAAATCAGATAAGGCTAGCCAGCCTTTATTTTTTGGTTAACAAAGAGTTTTAGGGACATTCTTGACTGACTGCCATTCCAACTGTATTGGGGCAGTGCGCTTCCAAACTCAGCAAAGAATACCTCTGGTACGGAAAGGGGTAGAGCATAGAAGAGGTATAAAATCTTGGGGAGGATGGTCATTTTAACAGACTTTATCCTGCCGATCTACAAGATCGGGGATCCTTGCAATCTATTTAGCTCTCCCTTTGTGGTTGTTTGAATTGGGAGGAAGTTAGCCTTATAGAGACCTCCAATGCCTAGAGCAATGGTCATCTCTAAATACAAGAGCGATTTGGTGGCCCAACACAACTGTTTGGAGTGTTAAGGGGACACCTCTTCTGCTCATGCCATTGTAAGATTGAGTATCTCAAATTTGGTCATATTGACTTTAAAGCCAGAAATCGTTTCGTAGGGAGTCAGAAGATTTTGCAAGGGTGGGAGGGACTCTTTGGGGTTTGTGAGTCCCATTAGAATATCATCTGCAAATAGCCTTATTTTATAGGTGTCTTGTCCAAAATTGGAGGCCCTGGAGGTCTTTGCCTTTATGAATCATTCTAGCTAATCAATCAATCAATCAATCAATCAATCAATCAATCCTTACTTGTAGAGCACAGCTTATCACTCGTGAGCGTATTTAGGTGCCGGGTTGCTGGGCTCAGCCAAAGAGCCAGGCCTTGATTCTCTTCCTGAAGTCCATCAGCGAGGGTGATATTCGAAGGTGGAGAGGGAGGGCATTCAAGGACTTGGCGACGAGGTGGGAGAAGGAGTGGCCTCTGCTGTAGCTATGGCAGATGTGCGGTTTCCATGCCAGAGCGAGAGAGGCAGACCAAAGGTTTCTGGATGGTTGGTGGAAGTTCAGGCGGTGGTTCATGTATGCTGGTCCTTGGTCGTGGAGGGCCTTGTAGGCGCGTGTCAGTAGTTTGAATTGGTGCCTTTCCTGGACGGGGAGCCAGTAGAGGTTCCTTAAGTGTTGAGTGATGTGCGTCTGTTTGGGCAGGTTGAGGATCAATCTTGTTGCTGAATTCTGCATCATCTGGAACCTTCTCATGAGATTGGTAGTGGTTCCTACGTACAGTGTGATGCCGTAGTCCAGACGGCTAGTGATTAAGGCTTGTGTTTTTCTTGTGCTTATGGGGAGCCATTTGAAGATTCTTTGGAGCATGCAGAGAGTGTGGAAGCAGGCAGAGGAGACTGTTTTGATCTGTCGTTTCACAGTGAGTTTGCTGTCCAGGATGATGCCGAGTTGTGGGCTTGGTATTGTGGTGTGGGGGTGGGTCCGAGTTCAGCGGGCCACCAGGTGTTGTTCCAGAGGGAGGCACGGTTGCCAAAGCTCAGCACTTTGGTTTTGTCCTTGTTGAGCTTCAGGCAGTTGTTTTTCATCCAGGCTGCGACGTTCTTCATGCAGTTGTGGAAATTGGTCTTGGAGGTGTTGGGTTCCGCTGAGAGCGAGAGGATGAGCTGGGTGTAGTCGGCGTAGGAGATGTTGTTATCGTGGGTTCTGACAATGTTGGCTAGAGGTGTAATGTATGTGCTGAAGAGGGTGGGGCTGAGGGATACCGCATATGGTGCTCGTGGGTTCCAAGGTGAAGGGTGGTAGGCGGATTCTCTGTGTCCTGAGATGAATGATGCAATCCATCTGAGTGCGTCTCCCTTAATTGTAATCTGGTGCAGTCTCTTGAGTGTGTGGTGAGAGGGCAAATAGTAGAGGTGAAAGCGGACACCCCTAGCGTGTACCTCTTTGGAGAGTGAGGGGAACAGACAGCCATTGGAGGTTATTCTGGCTGACTGGGTATAGTAACCCGCTAGAGCCATTGCAATGAATGTAGGGCAGAAGTCCATCTTCAGCAGGGTCTGGTTCAGAAAGGCCCAATACACCCAGTCAAAGGCTTATTCCAGGTCTAAAGTCTCTTTTGCGACCAAGTGGATAACCATACGAAGATTATCATGGGTCTGTTGGATTTTAATAAATTTCACTTGATCGGGGTGTATTAGACGTGGGAAAACATCCTCCAGGTCGTTAGAGAGTATCGTAGTGTAAATCTTGATATCTATGTTGAGAAGGGCTATTGGTCTGTTGGAGGGACATACTTTAGGGTCTTTACCCTGCTTATTAATTATGGATATGATAGTAGAGGTAGTAGTGTTACGCCCCCACCTTGTGCAAAGGAGTTGAATAGTTGGTTGAGATGTGGGGTCATGAGGTGTCTGAAGGTTATATAAAACTCTCCTGTGAATCTGTCCAGCCTGGGTGATTTATTAACCTTAAGGGATTTTCTGGCTTTAAACCTCCGTTATCGGACCGTTTAAGAAGTTCTTTTGATCGGGGGTTCAATTGTGGCTATTTTTCTTGAGCATAGTCTGGGATGTGTATAGTGCTGCATAGAAATTGTGAAATGCTAATATTTTCTGTTCTTCTTTAGTAGCTGTAAGGCTCTTGTCAGTTACAATTTTTTTTTATGTACACTCTCCCCTTTTTTGTGAAGCTGCCTCATTAGGAACTTGCCAGTCTTATTGCCCTGTGTGTAGTTTTGATTTTTTAAGGCTAATCGAGTGAATTCCTCCCTATTAACATCCACAGTACACAGTTGCCCTCTAAGGGACGTTATCTCACGAAGGAGGAATGCAGATGAAGATATCTTATATGTTGTATCTGCTATTTCTAAACTTAGCTTTAGTTGCTCCTTTTGTTGCTGTTTAAGTCTTATAAGGTTAGCCTATGGCAAAGCACTTGCCACCGATGTCTTCCTTGATTGCGTCCCATAGTGTAGAAAAGGATACCTCTCCTGTACCTCTGCTACATTGATAGGCCTGTGAACATCTGCTACGTCAGGAGGCAGAGACTTCTGTTCTGTTCAGTGGTGTTACTGGCAGCAGCGATAAAGGAGCTGCGTGTAAAGTGGAGCGGACCAGTTTGTCGATCATTTGTCTGCCGAAACCGGTGATTTAGAGTACCCGGCGACAGTGCGGGGGTCGTATTAATCATGCTAACCCGCCCCGATTGCTCTCGCTTTTGCTCCGAATCCCGTGCTCTCCAGTGGCTCTGTACTGCCCAGCCCCCCGTACTCGCCATCTGCAGGCCGACTCTGAGGTTACGGCAAGGCAACAGCGTGGTGGGCTGGCGTGCTTGGTAGGCACTCCCCATAACGCCTCAGCTCACCTTAGTATCCAGCCCCCTGATCGCCTGGATCCCTGACTTCCTCGTCTGGACGCTGGCCTTTGTATCTCTAAAGTTTGCAGCAGGAAACAACAGACGGACCAAGACTAGTTGGGAACTCGAGGCTGATGCCCTGGGTGGTTGCAGAGCAGGAACCATTGAGCCGGTTGACCCCTCAATCCGCAGAGGCGGTCCAGCTAGGTCCAGGAGCGGCTTATGGTCTGATGAGCTCCCCCCCTCGCAGCACTACTCATCACCCCCAGCATTCCTGCCATTGATCCAGCATAGCCTCCCATCCACAGGGTAGTCCTGCTGTGCTCTACGCTGCTCTGCTGCACCCTCGGCAGACATTGAGGGAGGGACAATCCAATGAACAAAAGGAGGGCGAAAGCTGGACAAGGACAAGTGGTAGTGCCAACCTAGGGTGGTCACACGATGACGCAGGTTGTCCCGTGTGGAAGGGGACTGCCTGAGTAGTGACCGGCTCATCTCTGCCCTGCCCACGGGAACTCTCCAAAAACAATTAAAAATACAAATTCATCAATTTAACCTGCTTAACAGCAAGCACGACTACCAAATGCCACTCATAGGTTTCTTTGCCATCGCCTGTGACCTATGACCACAAGGAAAGGGAAGGAAACTCAGGAAACAACTGTGCTTGTGGCTTCACAGCCTAACCCATCCAGTCTCTTAAGGACATGTGGAAAGCTAGTTTGAGGGCGGCGGTAGACTATTTAGCAAGAATCCATCAAAATGTAATTCCTCCTTCGAAAAACACAAAACAAATTAAAACCAAAAGAAATAAGCTCAAAGTTACAACACCGGGAAGAACGCTGCTCAAAGATGAGCAGTCAGGAACATCTTGTCAGCTACCAGTCTATAAATCTCAGAAGTGCCCATCACTGAGGGCCGAGAGGAAAGAGAGCAAACAAACTATATCACTTGATGGCAATTCGCTGGTAGAGCATTCACCAGTCTCAATAGTGTCCTATTTTGAGAAAATAAAGGCAAATCAAAAATTCTCATTTCTAAAGGATCCTATGGCTGCAGTTTAGGCAATAACAGAAGAAGCATCTGGGCTGCCTTGCATTATAACTCCCCAAAAATCGAACAAAGGAATGGAAATCCATTCATCCCAACCACCAAAGGAACCACCCTTAATGAGGGGACTGCATGTAAGCTCATCACTAAACTCAATGAACTCAACAGTTGGGACCGCTGGAAAGCCTTCTATGCCAGAGTTTAATTTCAATCAAAAAACCTTCCAGGTAGCAGTGCTGGTTCATGCCGCAAACTACGCTCTGCACTGCCGTGGTAGACTTTTCCCCTCAAGAAAGGGACTGCAACATCGACCATGGCACTAATCATGATAATCCTGATAATTCCAGGCTGGATGGTTTATGTGGCTCACTCAATTTCAATCTCAAACAACATGGACCTGAGGCAGACTTTGGAAGCAAGAACCTTAGGTTTAGATGACAACCATAGCCCAGACTACTTTATAGTCACAAATGCATTTAACATACAGGAAGCTTAGCAAGAAAAAATGATATGCATAGTAAGAGAGGCCATAACGCGACATTCTCTACAAGAATTGTGTCCAAAAATACAGTCTCAAGCTCACCCCCGGAGAGCATATTAAACCCTCACTCAAAATTAAGATTAGCCTCTAACACACTCTGCAAAACACCCAGATCCCTCATATAATTTCATTGACAATGGGGAGTACGTCTCCAACAAGCGTAGGCGATCAAACACACTAATCCCCATGCTGGTGGGAATCTATTACCAATGCTTCAAACGTCAATTGAAGTTCTCAACTTCCAGTCAGACAAACTAGACGTGCAGATTGATTTAATAACCCTGATGGCCACACACATTTCTGGCATCAGTTTAAAGCCTGAAACTTTAGCATTCTTAATATCAAGGGTCTAAGCAGTCTATGCGCCATGTGCACATGTGGCCCAATATTAGACAAATTGTCAAACCTCCCTGAAGTCCTATCGAGCATTTTGACAGCGGAAAGTGCAACTTTAAGATCCGACTCAGTCATGATAAACCGAACCTCAACTAGGACTCCAAAACGGGAACTGTAGGCGGCTGGCTTAGTATATTGTGCACACTTATTCAAGTGGTGCACCATGCACTAATCCAGACAACCTTTATGGTGATTTTAGTGGTTTTTGATAACCATAGAAAGCCCTCAAAGTGGTAGTTGTAGAGAGCAGCCTTCAGGCTTATCTGGAAGGAGTGTTAAGCAACTTATTTTACCAGTTTAATCTTATGATGTAAGCTAAATAAAGAAGAACCACACAGGGTTTATATAGAAATACTTCTATTTATTACATAACACTCACTAACACATTCGTATATCTCCTACCCGGAGATATCAACACAGTACACAAGAATACTTCAAATGCAATTAGGTAAGTAAGCACAAAATACAGTGGTTTCCAGGGGGAGACCAAACCATATACTAAAAAAGAGGGATGCAAACTCAAACGGAGAACGGGACTTGGACCATAAGACCCAGAGGAGCCGGGGACACAAAGAACCACCTAAGGTAAGTACCCAGGAACTCCACGAAGGCTGTGTGCAGAGTGGGAACACAGCCGCATACCCAATGGAGAAGTTGCGGTTGCAGTTTTTAAGAAGAAGGACCCTTCCCAGAGGACCCCGAAGAATTTCCTTGGAGGACGGAAGGTTAGAGAGCCACCCCACCTATGGATGCCCCGTGAACCAGGTTACCTTCACCAGGAAAGCCAGGTGCATAGGGCTGAAGAGACGTCGGAAACCTCTGTAGACAACAATGGAAGACTTAGAAGAAAATTTCTCTGGAGAAGACGGTGAAGAAGTCCGGTGGAATCCAACAGTGGATTCTGGAAGTGAAGAACCTGCAAGAAAGGGGACAGAGTCTATGCCACTCGAAGATGATTAAGAGGCACGGGGACACAGTGCCCACCAATTTCAAGAGGTTCTGATAGAGTCGACAGTGACCTTGTCGCTGCAGCTGTGAGAACCAGGCGATGCTGAGGAAGACCAGGAGACGTGTGCGAGTTGTCCCACATTGGATGTCGGTGTCTAGGTGGTCGGTGTCCGGCGGGAGCACCCACAACCTTGGTAGCCGCAACTGGTGTGGAAAACAAAGAAGGAGCAACGTTGGGACCAGCAAGGTTCAGGGGACTCACGAACAGCAGGAGAGTCGGAGCAGGCCCCAAGTAAGCAGGGGAGCCCACTGAAGCAATAGAAGACCCTCAGGATGACACACAGGCCAAAGACACAGGAGTCGCAAGAGGAACTCGAGCAGCTCATCAAGAATGAGGACGCTGATTTTAGAGGGAAAATATGCTGGAGGCTAGAGTTTATTGTTGCCCCAAGATCTCTGGAGTGCATAGCCAACAAGCCTTGGCAAGGTAAGTCGACGTTGTGCACAGGGGTTTGATCTCAGCGGTTCAGACGAGGGATACTGGCCTCAAAATTGCAGCGAGGACAGTTCAGGTCTTGAGGGAGTTGCAGTACCACCACCTATGTAGCTGGACCTCGGGTAGTCCGTAGGACGTCAGGAGCAGCAGACCAGTCAGCTTCGTTGTGGTGCCTGCTGATGCAGGGGAGTAACTCCTTCACCCAAAAGGAGATTTCTTTGGGTGTCCTTGATGCCCACAGGTCTGTTGAAGATCCTGGAAGAAGCACAGACACAGACGACGTAGAAGACTTGCAGAACAGTGAGACCAGAGCAGCAGGAGCCTTCCTTGGTGCAGTCTCGGTTCCAGGCGAAGTCCAACAAAGTCCAAGTGTCCAGACGATAGAAGAGCGACATCGTTTCAGGATTGAGTCTTGTCCTACGACAAATCAGAGGACTCACCCACAGGTAAGCCCTTAAATACCCTTAGGAAAGGGTTGGAACAACTTGGGGTTCCCTCCCAGAGGAGGGGCTGGACAGAGGGGATACTCCCATGTCCTTTGTCCAGTTTCGCGCCAGATCGGGAGCCCAGGGCTCCCTGAACTGGCTCAAACTTGGGTATGCAAGGAGAACACCAAATGTGCCCTTCAAAGCAGTCTGGTGGCGCTGGCAAGCACTCCTACCCCAGCCCAGTATACTAAGACCTGTATGGGAGGTGTTCACACCTCCCTGTGACAGGAAATCTATTGTTCTACCTTCCCCTGCGCGAGCTTGGCTCAGCAGCAAGAGGGCAGAATTGTTTCTGTGGTCGACAGCAGCGCTAGCATGCTGTTAGACTCTGAAAGGCTGTTACCAGGAGTACAGGCGGGTACCCCAAGGGAGCTCCCCAGTACATGGGATCATACTTCCAACACTGGAATCGGTGTTGCGGTATGATTCCAACATGTTTGACACCAAACATGACCGGGTTCGGTGCAGCCACTATATAGTTGAACATCTCATAGTGACTGATGTCCACTTTATGTATTAAAATGGCTGACCACACTTACAAAGCCTGGAGAATCAACTCTACGGTATGTAGGGTGTCCTGGTCATGCAGGGCCACCCTCACACTTATAACCCAGCACCCTGCCTTCAGGACTGAAGAGAAGAGCCTGCCATAGGGGTGACTTATAGGTTTAAAGTGCAGTGACCTCAGATATAAGGAAACTTTGACTGCCATGTGGGGTGCTAGCACCAATTCACACAGGCTGCAATGGCAGGCCTGTAGTCACAGTTTAAGTGGACTCCCATGGGTGGCACAATACATGCTGCAGCCCATGGGAAGCCCCTGGTGTACCTCTGCCCTGGGTACCTTAGTACCATATACTGGGGACTTACAAGGGTACACCAGCACCCAATTATGGATGTACAAAATTACTTTTTGGTCAATTTAGGGAGAAAGCGCAGTGACTTGGGTCCTGATTAGCAGGATTTCAGTCAGACTAGGTCAAACACATACTGACACCAAGCAAAAAGTGGGGCTAACCATGAAAGCAGATCCTACTTTTCTACAGGAACCAACAAAGGCGGAATTTGAATCAGAAGCATCTGAGGGCTCACCTGATCGGTTAAAATTTGTGAATAGAGTGGATCAAATGGATTCCCAGTCACCACCTCCTAACCTGCAGCATGCAAATACTGTGTTCAACAAGAGCCCTCCATCGCCTAGACCAACCAAAAGGCAGCAGAAATGAGAAAGGAAGGCGAGATCTAAAAAACAACAGACACAAGAAGCAGCCCCCAAAAGACTTTATCCTATATTTGGGACAAAAAAAATAGGAACAGGAACTGCCCTTACTGACACATCTGTCTCTCACCTGGATGCCACAAGAACTTTGGAATTCGATTTGCAAGATTCCCTTGACATAATGCCTCAGCTGGATGAAAACAAAAAATACCCAAGTAAACAGCCATGAGGGAATTAAATCGAGAAACAATTGTAATCATAGTTAGGAATAAACACAACCAAATGGTTTAAAAATATGTGTCACCCTGGCAAAGGCAGGGCAAAGGAATGTAGGGCCAGCTTAGCTGGTAAACACAGAAAGAAGGGGGATAGTCCACATAACAGCTCACCTAACCAGGAGCTAATGGCAACCAATCCCCTTATTTAGCTATTCAATCCCACCAACACATTCCCACAAACAAGAGGCCACACAATATTGGACACAAAAGTCTCTCAAAATTCATGTACAGTGAAGCCCCACATAATGTCCATTGAAACTAATGTGAGGGATTAAATCTTCACATTAAAGTCCACAGAACAGTTAAGGGACAAACAAAGCACCTTAAAAGACACTCCTCACCATGGAAGTACAACAAGCTAATTTGAAAGGAGGAAAAAGGATGACGTTGCAGGCAATCAAAGTGACCCACCAAAAATGAGAAATACCATAAGATCCCTCGCCTGCAGGAATACTCCTGCAACAAGGAAACTAAGAAAAATAAACTCATATTCAAACCAGAATACATAACTCAAGGACATCAGGACATTCTCAACAGAGGAAACATGATAAGACTACTTGGAGAGATCCCAGAGTTAAAATACATATTATCAAATGATCTGTTAGGCATGGAATTTCTGGCAAATGATAACGCTTCTCAGTCAGAACTCACAGTAACAACATGGAGATCCGATGAAATAGCATCAATGCTCTTAACCTTTCCCAATATCTTTGAAACCTGGGGCATAACGCTAAGAAGATATCATCCCCTAGCACCCATTCCCTCTGTTATTGAGAAACAGATCACTGCCCCCCACAGTGCACCCTGTTCAATCGATCGATACTACGGGGTGCGAGAAGCACTTCCATCGGCCGAACTGATGAGTCAAGGATAAAGAAATCCCCCAACAATTCTTCAGGCTCTTGCCTGGATCCCTTCAGCCCTAAATTCCTCACGCTTTCCTTGGCACCATCACCCAAATGATCGAGGTTGTGGGCGCACAGCCCTGCACTTCCTATCTTTGAACATAGCTGGGGCAAAATCATTGCTCCAAGACGGATTGCCTCTGCAGATTTGGGCAAATATTAGCATAATTGCGCTTCAAGAAGCATGGTCAGTGGTAGATCTCCCAGTAGAAGGTTTCATACTACATCAAATCATGGCTACAAAATCCAAATGCTATGGAAGACCGAAAGGGGGGCTAGCCATATAAATATCACTTAGTCTAAACGTGAATACGGAACAGCTACCACATGTAGACCTTGGCCTCCAAATCATTAATCTTAGTAATTGGTCCCAAGACAGGAGACCTCTGGTCCTTCTATTTAACGTTTACGCTCCTTGCATCTTTGGCTAAAGATCTAATGAATCACAGTATCAAAGTCATAAATCATTAAATAGATGCTTGGCTAAGTTTCAGCACTGCCTTATTAACACAAATCTCCTCATTGGCATCTGTGATGATAACGACTTTCGGCCTATCACCCTTGCAAAGAATGAAACCACGTCTCTCGCCCAATTGCATTGAGTTACAAAGGGAACAAAAGAAGGTCGCTAGGCTACTAAAATGGGCCCCCTTCGACTCCCCTCTTTGGGACCGTCTGAAGTCCCTAAAACCTTAAAAAAAAAAACTGTGGGAAGATAAGAATGCTGTGAAAGATACATTTTGGATTGAGCCAATATTTAGTGCTAGGCAGAGCAACCCAAGGAAATTCTGGGAACCCATAAATAAACTCAACACAAAAGGAAAAATGATAAACAATTCAAACCTCACAGAGCAATCATAGGTGACCTACCTTCTAAAGACCTTTGAGATAAACCAACTACCTTCTAGACCCTAACCCTTGCAGAAAATCAGCTGGGCAAGTCCCTAGCAACAATACTTGCATCCCCAACCAGTGATGAAAATTACAGCACGCAGGTGTCGGCAAGTACACGGATAAAACAACTGAAAACATGCAGAGGACTATAACTTTTACTCTGTTATGCTTCGTCCTCCCAAATAATAGAAAATACCGCCCTCTCACAGGGAGGCACAAACACGGCGAAGCAATAAAAAACACCAGGAAAAGGGATTTCACTCTTATAAAATGAGACACATCAAAAGACTGTTCTCAGAATAAGGCATAGGGTTTTATTTGTGCAACACTCTAACAAAAAGGCTTTCTCAGATGTCAAATTAACAACATTCAAATATATATATATCTGTGTGTGTGTGTGCAAGCAATAATATCACACTTGTAAGTAAGCAAATGCAACTGTTAAATGCATGGAATAAAATACATGAAACAAAATACAAGCAGATAATGATATGGATGTATTAGGACTGGAGTAAGGAACCATCTTTTTCAGAATTTAAGATGGTGCGAAGAATATCTTGGATTGGTAAATCCCATAAGGCTCTTAGTGGAGACTGTGTGGTTTTGAGTTTTAGATCCCCGGGCTTGGTCCAGTTTATATTGGATAGGGCAGGGTCCGGTCAACTAAGTAAAGATGACATTAATATACTTCCGCTGGGCTTCTTTTATCAATCATGCGTTAATCGCGCAAGGGAGTATTGAGGGAACCTGCTTTAGATTCAGGTTCCTATAATTATGCGGTCCCTACTTTTAACAGGTTTGAAGCCTTTGCCTCACTGGATGAAAACGATTGACTCGGACCTAACTCTAGTTCTACCAGCCTCTGCACACTACTACATGGGATGGTTTGTGTGGTCGATCCAGAAGTAGATAATCACAAACCAGGAGTTTCCCAAGTACCAAAGGCAACTGTCCAGAGGGGGGTTACCCATGGGGGCGACCTTACAGTGGGTGAAGCTAGGAACTACAGACTCTGCCAGACCAATATTTATTCGGGAGAGGGAGAATTGGGCTATGCCCATTTAACTAATGATCAGCCTATCCCCCACAGTATAAACGAGAGTTCCTTCAAACCAAATCTACTGCTAGCATCTTGGAACATAGCAGGGTTATTGTCAAAGTTACCCTCAGTTGAATGGTCCACATTTATTGAAGGCCATGATATTATGGCCTTTCAGGAAACCTGGTCTATGGATCACATTTGTCGACAGGGTTTTTTAAATTTTTCTAAAACAGCTCAGGGGGTCAGAGGGGAAGACCCATGGGGGCCTTACCACTTGGGTAAGACAGTCAGCTCGTTATAAGGTAGAGGAATTGTATATTGATAGCAGGGATATTTTAATAATTAAATTACAGATGCCCACTGTCCCTGATCTGCTGATTATTAATGTATACGCGAGAGGGCTGCCGGGTGGAAAAGCTTCTAGCACTGTTGCGCTTCTAGACACTTGTTTAGATCAGTATAAAGGCGCGAGTAACCTAATTATTGCTGGGGACTTCAATTGTTCGTTTGAACCCTTAGACAATAATGACGTCAATCTTAGCACAGAGGAGGATGTTCAGTGGGACATTCCGTCCCTGGACCTTCCTCCAATAAAAAAATGGACTGGAGCAGCGTTGCAGTTAAAAGTGTTGTGTTTGGAACGGGGGGTCAGGGCTGTCAATGGGAGGTCCGTTTCCGATAAGCAGGGTATGCATACCTATAATAATGGGCTGAGAAGTAGTCGTATAGACTTCATTTTTCTTATCAAGGAATTCTGGCCCTCCCTAATAGATATGGTAGTCCGGGAGCGGACCGAAAGTGACCATAATCTAGTACTATCTATGCAGCTTAAAGGATTTCCTGTTGTTGAGCGTCAGGCATCTGTGAGCGCCTCTGTAGAAGTGCAGCTTACTAATGATACAAGGAGAGTTAAATGGACTAAAGTTATTAATAACGAAGCGCACTTGGAGCAGATGAGGGAGCTGGTGGCATGTGCAATAGCTACCATCCAAAACTGTGTTACACAAGAGGAAGTTAATTTAATGGTTTTACAGGTCCACAATGATTTGTTTAATAAGCTCAAAGGTTTTTTCATTACCAAGGTTAAAAACTTTCAGAAAAATTCTGGCCCTAAGGTGGCCGCATGGTATGGGAAATCCTGTAGAGAGGCTTATAGAACCCTAGCCAGGGCAGTTAGATTGAAGAACATGGGAGACATTAAAAGGGCAAGGGCTGTGTACAAGTTAGTCCAACAGCAAGCTAAAAGGGACTGGGATGAGCAACATTGGGATGAGTTGCTCAAGGCCAGCAAAGGGAGAAATATGGCTTTTTTCTGGCATCTTGTGAAAAGGGGCAGTGGCAATTTGAGCCAAGCTCCAGTTAACCATGTAGCCCCCGAGATGTGGGTATCACACTATAAGGGAAAAGCAGGAGAAAGTTTCCTCCTTTCGGAAAAAGACCCTCACGCTCCGTAATCCGGTCCGGTCGAGCGAAGGGTAGGAATACGGATGGTCCTTTTCGACTTAACTGACACTAGACTTCAGTGTCTGCCTCTACTGGTACACGATGCCGTTAACCTTTGACCCGATTTGGGTTTTGGTATAGATCTACAGGTACCACTTTTTAGGGTGCTGTATTGGTGGTCATTTATGCACTTCACTGAGTTCCCGACCACCACCAAAAAGTGTAGGTAGATCTACTTCTGGTCCTGACGAATTGCCATTGAATAGATAACAGGCAAGAAATATGTTGACCTATTTTTATCATATCTCCCCACAAACTTGAGAGTGAGAGTATGCGCCTTTTCTGTTTTTAATCAGGGTAGTGTCCACGACTCATTAAAATTGTTTTGAGTGGTTCACTATTCCCTATTTTAATTTTCACGTACTTACACATCACTATCACCTACACTATATCTTTTTAGGGCCCTTACACACTCAACACCCAACGGCATAGGAATAAAGATCTCCGCCAAGAAGGCCCCATCACGGGTGCCGATCGGGTATTGCAGTGCCGACCCGAATAAGGAGCAGACCCGATGATGAAGCATGACACCTAGCACGCTGGGTGTGTGAGGGTCTTTTTCCGAAAGGAGGAAACTTTCTCCTGCTTTTCTCATATATCCACCTATTGGTCTAACCTTGTGATCACTTATCATTATCTGCATTATGTGTTAGGAACGGCATACTATTTTTGTTTTCATGTATATTTGGGCATGTATGCCGGACCTGAGTGATTCATTACTCAAAAGCCCTTAGTTTTCCCCCCCCTTTGACGAGAGATCACACTATAAGGCCCAGTTCGCAGTCACGGAACTTGACCCAGAACAGTTTAAAATGCCCTTTTTTAACCCCTCTTTGCATTTTACTAAGCAAGAGGTGGAAATCGTGTTAAAATCGGTTCCGAGAGGTGGGAGCCTGGGTTGGATTGTATTCCAGCTGACTTGTTTTTGTATGATAAATCAAACTGGGTAACATATATCCAGCTACTCGCAAATGCCATTGCCAGTGGTGCCCCCATGCCTGATACATGGTCAGGAGCGGAAATTCTCCCAATCTTTAAGAAAGGGGACTGCTCCAATCCAGGCAATTACTAAGCCTCATTGATTGTATTCAAAACGTTACAGCTAGGCTGGTATTAAGTCGAATCCAGGCCTGGATAGATGAATTTGACATTCTGTCTCCTCTACAGGCGGGGTTTCGATCACATACCAGTACTATTGACCAGGTTTTTAGGTTTATTTTAATTTACTGGCGAGTGGTAATTATAGGAGGGGGTACCATTTACGCGGCTTTTATTGATCTTAAGTCTGCTTTCAATCTTGTCCCACGCACCAAGATGTGGAGAGCATTTGCAGAACAGGGCATGCCATTGGAATTATTGGCCATTTTAGTCACATTACATGATTCTAACTATGCACAGGTACGTTGGGGCCTGCAGGGGAGTGTTACTGATAGGTTTTCCATTGCAAAGGGGGTTCGACAGGGGTGCGTTTTAGCACCAACCCTCTTTTCTTTATTTATCAATAGGGTAGTGTTGTACTTTCAGAGTCATCCCACTGACGCTCCCACCTTAGCAGGCATGAAGATTCCTTTCCTCATGTTTGCAGATGACACTCTGATTATCTCCAAGACACAAAAAGGACTTCAGTCAGCTATTGTTAGATTTGAGGAGTTTTGTCAGGACCACGACCTTGTAGTTAATGTGGAGAAGACAACATTTATGGTTCTACACAAACACAAGGTTATAAAGGGCAGAGCTGTTATGAATGAAGTTACCCTAGAGCAGACCCATGCTTCTACATATTTGGGGATTACATTAGGTAGAAAACTTAATTGGAAGCCCCATATTGATTCATTGGTCCTTAAACATGCCCAACTGTCCGGTGCCCTATTGAAGGAACAGCGTCTTTCTTACACCAAGCCCGTTGCTCCTGTCTTAAAAATATATAACTCTAAAATTAGTGCCTCGGTTTTATATGGGGCAGAATTATGGGGATTTGACAACTTAATTCCCCTGGTTATTGCCCAAAACAAATTCTTGAGGGCCATAACTGGTCTTCCCCAATCAACACCCTTATTGCCCCTCTTTTTAGATTTGGGTTGTCGTTCAATTGAGGACACGGCACGATTTAGACCCGTGGCTTATTGGAGAAGGCTTTGGGTTACACCTGAACTGTCCCTGTATGCTCAGGCTCTTCTTACAGTCAGGGAGGCAGACCGTATGTGCAAAATACCATGGCTGAGACGGGTAAAGGATACTCTGAGCGAGATGGGGATGAGTAGTCTGTGGGAGAATCCCGTCGACAATCCTTTCCCTTCAAAGAAGGAATTTACGATGGTGTACTGGAATATGGTCAAAATGAAGCGTTTTCCTCTCTAATAAGGCCATCACTAACAAGGGAATTTTTAGAGCACAAATACGACATAGAGTATGAGAACTATTGGGATTTTATTAGTGTCTTTAATGATAGGAAACTCTACCATCAATTTAGAGTGGGTTCTCTCCCGATTAATTCTTATGTTAGTAAATGGCACGCCCAAAATCATAGTAAATGCCCCTTCTGTTTAACACAAAACGAATCGTTAGCTCACATCTTATTTGTATGCCCTGCTTATAAAATTCCCAGGCATAAATGGCTCAAACCAATTTGTATGATTATGGGCATTCGTTCTGGTAACGAAGCATTTAGGATTTTAAAAACTGACACTAAAGAACCCATAGTGATTGCAGCTGCCAAATTCCTTAGTTGGATGTGGGCCATACGTGCAAAGAAGATGAGGCTAAGTTAGTTTGATGAATTTTATAAAGAGGGAGTAGTACACATTGTTTTGTGTTGTATTAGAATTTAGTGTACTCACCTGGTTATTTTTTATATAAATATAAGAAGATATTTACTGGTATTGATCTTTGCGGCACTTAGGTCAGAAGTTTTATTAGTTTTAATTATTTATTGTATATTAAGGTACCTCAACATTGTGGATCTACTTTTTTCTTCTTGATTGCTATTCTATTGTATAAATTTTGTAAAAATTTAATGAAAATGAAATGGAGTTTTTTGTTTTAAATGTAAATGTCTTTTATGATTTTTAATCGAAATAAAGACATATTGAATTGAATTGAATTGATATGGATGTCCACTGCAAGAAATCAGAAAGATGTATACACTAAATACATCAGATGATCATAACCACTGAAGACTTGAATGTGCACACAGACACACTCACACATCACAAAGTCAATAATCCAAAATGAAACACCTCACCGGCTGCAAACACTGCATCTTAGCCTACTCCAGACTGGGGGATTCACAGCCGGGGTTAAGAGACTCAGCAAGCCAGGTTCTGCTACACTGAAGTAGACACTCAGCAAGCCAGGTTCTGCTACACTGAAGTAGACACGTCTGTCGATTCATATTCCAAAATCACGGTTTCCAAGTCAACAAACCCCAGTTTTCTAATCTCAAAGCACTAGAAGTTTCCGAGAAGCCCTCCTCTGCGCCAAGGAAACTTACTGGAGTTGGCCACTCTCCATGCAAGCATTCCAAAGGCAAAAGAGTTCTTACGTATCCTTCTGTGCTCCCACATGTTCCAGACCCTTATCTTAACGAAGCTTACAAAAGTCTCCAACAGTACAGAAAACAATCTCCAAAAACAACCTTAAAAGTGAATAGCCTAAACAACTTGAATAATCTGGGGGCCTGCCTGTGTGCGCAAAAGCTCAAGCTAGACAGAGTCAGAATTCAAGATGGCATAAAGGCATGTCAAAGCCAATAGTAAGAACTTCATAATACTTCCGAATGTACAACACACTGCACATTTGTGCACCACTGCCTATAGCACTACAAACTTCATCTCCCAGTGTACAACATAATGCACATTTGAGCACCACTGCATATAACACTACACTCCGAGACCAAGAAGTACATTCCACACCTCTCTCTCTCTCATGCTTTCAAATGCACATCCCACACGTTCTGTTCCTGGCAGGGCTGTTCTACTCTGTGAAAGCACTCCCACTCTAAAACTACAAGGAGACACAAAATAAATCTTCAAGGAAAAGTGCACATGCAGGAAAAATGGTGTTGTACATTCAAGAAACACCTAAAGTTAATTAAAACAATGGTAGTCAAAGGTCATCACGTGGTCCCAATATATGGGAGTTCCTCTGGCACTACATACTCATCATCAGAAGTTAAAAAGGTCCTTCTCGCAGGCCGTCGGGAAGCTGCGCCTGGGCCAAGTGGTTTACCACAGGCCATATTCAAAGAAGACGTAGAATTTTAGTCAGTGGTGAAGCCTTCGCTGTTCAAGGAAGCTCAGCTTATAGGCATCGTACCAGAGAGTTTGCGAGGTTCCATAATGAATCCAATATATAAAGGAGGTGACAGGGTAAACCCAGGCAATTACAGGCTTATAGCCCTCCTGGACACAGAAGCTAAACACGTTGCATCCTTGTTTCTGGCAATCTAACTGACTGGGCAAACAAAAATAAGGTGATAACATTAAACCAGACCGATTTCAGAAAGGGCGTAGGCACAACTAATATTTTAGCAACTTCCTTTTTGATCGAACAATGTAAGCAGGCCAGGAAAAAGTTACACCTCTGCTTCATTGATTTTAAAGTAGCTTTTGACGGCCAAAATCGGGAGCTCCTATGGAGCAAGCTGAGGAGCTGGGGTCTCCTAGACAAGCTGCTACGAGCAATCCAACTGCTATATTCTGAAACCTGAATTCAAGTAAAAATTGGGTACGGCACTTTATTATCCAGGAAGATTCCAACTCACCAAGGTCTTAAACAAGGATGTGTCCTAGCAACCTAATTTTTTAACCTTTTTATGGCTGATTTATCACCAGCAATGGACCAGGAAAACTCGCACCTCTCTCGTCTGGGTCCCCTTCGCCTCACACATCTATCATACGCAGATGACATTGTGCTATTTACAAAGATTAGTCAATGTCCTGGCATAGCATGCTAGAACCAACCATCTAGAGGTGAATGTGACAACAACTAAAATCATGTCAATTTGCAAACAAAAAGCGCAGGGGACTTTCATTCTATTAAACCAGAGTCAACTAGAAACTGTAACAAATTACAAATACCTGGGGTTGTACCTAGATTCCACAGGTATTTTGAGCCAGCAAAAATGTATATAGTGAAGAAGGTAAATGCACTCATCCAAGCGTTTCCCACCTTGGCAAAAAACCTGGATGGCTCATCTTACCAGCCCCATTTAACAGTCATCTTCACCAAGTTTCTCCCAACCATCACATACAGCAATGTAGCCATAAGAGGGCAGAATGCTGCAATATTTGATAAAGCGCAGAGCAACACCTTCAGGCGAGTATTCAACCTGCCTCAATGCTCCTCACCAGCACAAATCCGGCTCACGTTTGGGCTCGCTAAGCAATATATGGCTAGAAGAGCAATAACAATAAAAAGTTGGTACAAGATCAGTCAAGATCAAGACTCCTCACTAAATAATGGCATGCGTTATGGTTGGCTCTTCAAGCAGATAAGCACCCGTAATATTATAAGTATTTGAATGACTCCATTAAAAAACGGAGCCTTACGGAACTGTGGGCTGTAGGTGCGCCATACGATGCCTACAAAATGGTGACAAACAGCGCCTTAAAGCTCCAATCTTGCCTAGAAGACAAATTCAAATTCAACTCCTGCTCACACACATGGATCGTAGTCAAATACTATGACACGCTGACATCTGCACCCTACCTGGCAATTTCCAGCATACATAAAAATGCTGACTTCTTATCTTGCGCCTGGGAAGTATACCTGCATTAGCAAATCAACCAACGTGGAAATATACTGAAACCACATCGTTTAGACTCTGTAGAGGGGAAAAAGAGGATTTCGTCCACTGGATTTGCATTTGTCCCAAACTCCGTAAGCTTTGCTCACAATTGCTAAAAAAGAAGCTTCAACGACAGAGGTACCCGTACATGCAGGAAATTAATAATAGCATGCCGCAACCCGGGGGACCCACAGTTAAACTGTAAAGTTATTACATTTCTGGCTGGCCCCAATTGATACCTCTGGATGAAGAGGTACCCCTTCCAAACAAACTTACCTATCCGCGGACGATCTAGGTTGATTAATTTTGAGACTAAAATTGCACTAGCAATGATCGGACTGAGTGTACAGTTTGAACACAAGTTTACATTCGCTATTGCGTATTTGCACACATATTGCATTAGTTTTCACAAATACATCAGCATAAAACCTAAATTGATGTTTAGCGGGATTGAGTTGAGCAGCAGTTTGAACATAATTTTCTCACTGCTACTGCATATTTGCACAAATATTGAGCTATTGCTTAAACAAGTGAATCTGCAGGCTCAATACAATTTCACACTGGTATTGTGTATTTGCACAAATATGGCACAAACTTTACACTATTTTAAACAATTAACCTGGTTAGGACATTTTGTATTAGCACAAAATAGGCATATTTCATTTTATGATGTTATAAATTGTAATATATATATATTTTTATTCTGAAATTTTTATGGTTTTAATTAACTGAAACAATAAACTTGAATTGCACTTAATACCTCTCCTGTATCTTTGTCGTCAAAGTAATGCTGTAAGTGCCTGTGGAGTGCCTCTCTTAGGACCGGGTCTGTTAGCAAGGTGGAGTTTAGGATCCATCGGCCCCACCTCGAATTAGGCAGGCCCAGTCTAAGTCAAGAGACATTGGGGCTAGGTTGAAAAATAGATTTGGCCGATATTAGAGTGTTTAATGATGGGAGCTGGGGGGTTACTTACTAGCATGTAATCGATTCAGTAGTGATCCTATGGATATGAGAAAAGTAAGGGAAATCTTGTGTATCTCTGTGTTACTCTCTCTAAATATCTGGTAGGCCAAGATCTTTAATTAGATGTTTTAGTTTTCCAGAAAAGGCCCCTGTAGCGGTTGCCAATGACCTTGTCCTGTCTAAATGGGGTCTCAAACTGTATTAAAGCCTCCCATGACTATCAAGTCCCTCTCAGAGGTCACATACGGACCCAGCTTGGCCTGTATGGGGGGGGGCATAGGTCACTGCTATCGTAAGTTACTTCTCCTCCAGCAGACCCATTACATTTTCATTATTCCCTCTTTATCTCACCTGGTGTCTTATTACAGCGAAAGAGAGGGAGCTGTTTATGAAGAATACCACCCCACTACGTTTGGTAATGGTTTTGGAATAGTAAGTGTGTGGTTAGTTCCTTTTTCAATATCATGTTTCCTCTGATTTTTTTTTTTAAAGATTGATTTCTTGGATAGCCACTATGTCTATCCGTTCATCATTGATATAGATCCAAATACTTAGCCTCTTGACATTAATAGTTAAGACCATGGTAATCCTGAGATGACTGGACAGGTGTGTGGAGCATCTCTTGCTTCTTCTGGCCCTCCCTTGCCGAGTCCCCGAGGGCTTGTCTCGTGTGGAATGCAATTTGTGGTAGGACTGTGTGGGACCACTGATCCAGTATTGGACAGGATTGTACCTCGGGTATCCCAAACTGTGACCCCCTAACCAAAGAGAACAATAGAGATAAAAGTAGAGCAAAAAACGTTGTGAAACATCATTGTGATTTCTGGGTGGGTTCCACCCCCAAAGGACATTCACCCGGGCCAGCTTGTGGTCCTTTAATACAACAGTGGGATTTGGTGCAAACCTTAGGCCTTGGTCCCTCTCCTGGGGATCCCTCTGCCACACCCGAGGCTCATGAGGTGCAGATGGATTTTAAAAGGTAGAGAGTTATTTGCAATCCTTAAGCAAATAATTTGTGGTTAGCAGGTGTTGAGAGTATTTATGGCATTCAAGAAGTCCCCTGGTTCGCCCATTGTTTAACATTGGTTTCTCCCCAGAGAGGCCCAGCTATCGATATTTCAGGGTACAGCATCTAGCAGCCGTGACTGTCTCTCTCCGATGGGTCGCGTGTCCATAAATCTCCCTTGATACAAGGCGGGCAAGGTTTGCTCCAGTCTTCCATTTTGGACAGAGGTTGATTACTCCGATCCTCCCCTGCCCAACTACGACCTTTCAAAAGGTTAATCTATCTGGATACTCAGGATATGTTCCGCCTCTGAGAGCATAGATGTTTGATGGTGTTAATTATGGAATTCAAAATCACTGCCCAAACTGGTAGGGCCAGCAATAGCGGATTATGTCCTTTTTGAGTCTCTCAATTACTGGTCTAAATTCTTCTCCCCACACTAAAGTGGCTGGAGTTATATACTGAAAGAGTGTGCACCCAACACTATCTTGGCCTCTAGTGGCTGATGAGATTTCCCCTTTTGTAGAGTAATCATGAAACTTCGTTAGAATGTCTCTCTGTCTCCGATTCTCCACTGTGCAAAGTTGTCCCACCTGTGGACTTTATTAAGTTTAATATTTGCTCGGCCACCCTGGAGTAGGGTGGAAAAGAGGCCTTTGACAAAAAGGTCCTGATTAGTAGTCTTCGCTCCCTCCTGTATGCCTTAAATACTTTTCTATCCTGGTACGGTTTTACAGGTCTTCAAGTTTTAAGTTGGCCATATCTGCCTGGCTTTTCAAGGCATGCATGTATGCTGAGAGGTGGTGACTCCTCTCCTTCAGGTGGTGGATCTTTTTCTCTGCTTCTATGACTCTTGTGCCCGCCGAGTCAACGTCGCAGTGTAGGGTTCCTGTTTGCTCACTAAGGTCTGGACGTAGGTCCGGACAGCTCCTTCACCAAATCCGCCTTGATCTCCTTCCTTAGCTCTGTTTTGAATGCTTGTCTATTAGATCTGAATAGGTCAGTGCCATGGCGCTTCATGTGGTCACTCCCCCAATTCCTGTTTGCTCCGAGATAGGGCTCCTGCCTCTACCATAGGCTAAAAAAGGCTCTTAACCAGTTTTTGATGTAGCTTCTTCAGTGGCATTTGCTAGGTCAGTGTGGCTAGTGGAGGCGGGCTGCTGTTCCTTGGACTGTTCACGCCACTGTTTCCTGGGGAGGGCTCTGTGTCGGCCAAGCTGTCCTAGTATCTGAACGCTGTCACAGAAAGATGCCCATTTATGGAGTTTCAGTGGTCAGCACAACTCCACACCACCATGCTCATCCAAGTGTAATTCTAAGCCGTAGTACAACCAGGGTGTACCAAGCCACTTATGCCTGGCTTTGGGCGTCGTTCTTCTTGGGATCTCTACTATGGCAAGATTCCAGCACTGAGAGATCCCTCAAGAAGGAGCACGCTCACCGTGAGCATAAATGTATTTAATTCAAGGACTCTGACACGTCTTAATGGGGGGCGACTGGCTTTCCTTTTCTCAGTCTCTTCCACAGGGATAGGTCATATCAGCACGCAGGCAGGTTTCCTATGTCTTCGAAGTGGCACTCCCTCCCTCAGTTGTGATAAATTGGCCTGTCCCACAGCAGGTCGGGGGACCCCCCCTACTTCTCTCACTGGGTGGAGGGGGGTGCCTTGGGCTTGTCTCTGGTCACAGTTCAGTGCTTGTGCAGCATTCACAAGGGCGCCCACCCCTCTCACTGTTAAATAGCATGCAGGAACCATCACGGCCCCATGCTCAGTCAGATGGTTCCACCAAGCCCTCGTGCCACAGGTGTCCTAGTGACCACCATGCAGAATGGCAATATCCCTCTGCCAACGCCAGCCTGTGAGGGGAGTCCAACTCTCCAACATCATCATATGCAGTGTCTTTATATGTCAGGGAGTAGGTGGGCGGGCACACACTTCAGGTTTCATTCTTGTTCTTCAGTGAATTTTACAAGGGTGCCGCCCCGGCAGTGTCTTATAGCATGTGAGCACCATTACAGCCCACTGCGTGGTCGGGCAATTCCACTATGCCCCCGGGTCCTTAAGATTCTCAGGAGGTTGCCCCCCCCCCCTCCAACTCCTTCCAGCTACCCGCAATGACTCTCGACAGCCTTCAATGTAGATTCAGCTGCTTGTATGGGCTCGGTCAGGCAGACTCTTCCATCACCATCAGACCAGGCATCTCTGTGCTCCCACTGGGTCATTTGCCAGTACTGCGAGGTATCAGGCTTGTCCTTAACTAGCTCTTTCTCTTCACAGCATCTTACCAGTGGGATATATGCTGTCCGGTCCTGTCGAAGCTCTAGTGGCATTTGGCCATCTTACTTTGCTGCTTGGCTACGCCCCCCTTAGTGCAGTTTTTAACAAAAACTGATTAATGACTACCTCTTAAGAAAGAATGTGGCAAACTGATTTTGCACAGTTTTTGGGGATAATGTCTAAAATATTTGTCAAGGGAGAAAATATAAATTTGCTCAATAGTAGAGTATTTTAAATATTTGTCCAAAGTCTGAGCAGATTAATCCTGTTTTTAGGCATTCAATTTAATGACTTGTTTCTTCGCAAATGTTGAGGAAATTGAATTGCTGACTTTGTTTTAGAGCCCGCTAATGATAAATAGAAGAGAAATTCTGAAACCAGTTTCATATATTACCATATTTCCTGAATTTGATTGTGACATTTAATATACATCTTTGAAAGAGCCAATAGTTTTGTTGTGAGAGATTATTTTATTGTATTGATAATGACCTCTTCCTGAAACGTTCTAGTACAGTCGACACACATCGAAACTCAGTCTGTCTGATAAATATTTTCATTTTGCACTCCTAGGAACCAATGAATATGCTTTTCCTTGACTTATACATGTATGACTATACATTGTAGAAGATGTTTTGCTTATGCCTCTGCTATCTAAGTGTTTGATATAAAATCAATTATGACTAATTATATTATCATAAATGCATCACAAGTATGGCTTGGCTTATAAAATAGACCCTCTATGTCAGTGGAGACACTTTTGGTGTTCAAAATATTGTTCCTCATTTACATTTCTCCCAACTACTGCAGGCTTGCCTATGGAGCAGTATCATGTTAAAAATAAATTACCATACTTTCTTCCTTGGCCTTTCTTGAATTAATTGAGAACTAGTAGTCCCATGAATAGGTCCTCATTCTGAGTTTTGTTGTAATACTGGCTTGGATGGAGGCAGGAGTTTACCCCTGAATCAATATTACTAGAAACGAGGTCAGACTGTCTTTTGTATGATCCCACATGGTTTTCTTGGTACTCATTTTTACCAGGTCAAACCTATGGATTGTTTTTTTAAGTGGTCTTGAAATCAGGGATTTACATGTGGAAATTGGTGTGGAAACATAGATTTCATGTCCTGTGCAAAGCCTTTGTTTGGAGTAAATGCTGTTTTCTCTATGTCAGAACATGGACTTGCTCTGGTTCAAACCTTTGACATGACCCCCGTACTTGTCTTTTCATGCCGTCTGCTAAACGATTTCTATATCTTCTGGATCTGTGCCCTTCCTGCCACAGATGAAATCGTTCAAAGTTTGACTGTGTTCATAAGTCATCACTTGAAGGTTTCATATGTCAGATAGGCACAGTGGAGTTGGCTAAATTTTAGGTCAGACTTGATCGTTGCTGCGATCCCTTAGCCAGTCCAACAGGGACTGTAATTGTGCTGCCTGATAAGATCAGATAAGATTTTATTAAAGATTTAGATCTACAAAGAGATCAACAGTGAAATAACATACATGATTCAAGCATAATACAATAAAAAAGAGTATGTGTCTAACAATTATTAAGTAATTTAACCTATTTGATACAAGAAATAATACATTTTTAAAAAGCTGTTAAAAAAAATTTAAATTCTGTAACACATTATTTTATTAGCTGGGTTATATAACATCTGGGAAATTACTCTGGCTGATTTAATACCGTATTTCACAAATAGAGGTTTTAGGAAACAACATCTAGGGGATTTTAAAGCAGGGTAAACAAATAAAACATCCACTGTTTGTATAGCCGCCTTACATAGATTGCACAAACTGTCATCCCATCTTATTCGCCACCAAGCATCTGTAACACAAGTTAGAGGGAAACAGTGCAGCCTAAACAATAACATACAGTGGCGGACTTGGAGACACATGCAGTCCGTATTAATTCCCCCAGCCTTTTTATTCTCCCACAGAGTTGAATGTACTATTCCATAAAGCTATTTTCCATAAAAGATTTCAGATAACCTTTAAGAGTACAATAACGAATGTCTTGCAAATCTACCAAGTTTAAACTAAAGTGCTCAAGTGCTTGTAAAGGATTTATCACCCCCCCTTACAGAATTAAAACATTTGGCACTTATAAGATCCCTTAAGGAGTTATCCTTCGATAGAAAAATATGATAACCCCAACGTATAATGGCTGCCTATCCCCTTATAAAGGTGCTTTCCAAACCCATTTCAATACGTAGTGCCTCAATTGACGCCACCGTATTTAAATTACAGATTGTGCTCAAAATCTTTCTTTCTGCTCTATGCATAAAGTGCCAGTGCTCAAGTTTTATAATTTCTACACCATATAATAGTGTAGGGGGATTTACATCTTATATACAATTAATAAATGGGTAAAATGCCTTTGCCCTGTAGCACCATGAATTGCTTTAAGTGCTTTTGCATAGGTCAGTGCTTTATTCGTCAAATGTGCAATGTGTTCTCTCTCAGATAAAATAAAACGTTTCCCTAAGTAGGGATAAGATTTAACTGTTTCCATAGGAACACTGCCCAGTTGCCATCTATAGTTTGTTGTTGGATGACAGCCCTTTGTATGGAACTTAATGATTTTACTTTTATTTATTTTTACTTTAAAATGACGGTTATCAGCATATGTTGCTAGGAAATTAAGACGTTTCTGCAGACCTTTAGGAGTCAGGTCTAGTAACACAATTTCATCCGTATAGAGTAGTGTCCCCATCGGGCAAGACCCTACCTTTGGGGCATCACCACCTATGTGACTCATCAGCTCCAGCAGGTCAGCGATGAACAGTGAAAAAAGAAGGGATGCCAATAAGAAGCACTGTTTTAGCCCATTTTTCGTTTCAGTTTATGGCGCTAGGCCACGATTACCACCAAGCATTACTTGACACCCCGTGGCAGTTTGTTTTAGTAGACCTTCTTTTATACCCAAATCCCTAAGTTTCCCGTACAGGTATGCCAGGGTAGGCCTGTCCATGCGTTTGAAAGCTGTGGAATAATCGATTTAAGACAGCATAGACGGGCATACCCCACTTCTCTAAATACTTTCCCACAATAAGATGGAACGCCTTTATGTTATCCAAGGTGGGACCATTTGGCCTAAAACCACCCAGTTCCAAAGGGCACAATTTCATTTTCTTCTGCCCAGTCCTATAGCTGGCATAATACACACTTTGCAAAAATGTTCCCAGTTGTGTCTAGGTGCGTGATTTGCCTATAATTACTAGAGCTGTAAGTAGGGCCTTTTTTATGCAATAGGAGTACGATGCCGCCCTTCCAAGAGTCTGGTATCTCCCTGGTAAGGTAGCAGGATCGAAGCAACGCTGCCAAATAAATAGCCCATAGATCAGCCTCTAGCTTTATGACTGTAATAGGCAGCTGGTAGGAACCTCTAGCGCCTTTACATGTAGCGCTAGGAGAATCTCTTTAACTTGTGACCTAGATGGATAGGGGAGAGTAGAACATTCCATATCACTAAGCCCAAAAGTCTGCAAACAGTAGCCCATCAGATTGGTCTCCAAATTATTCGGGGAATACAATGCGGAAATGTAGTTGCCCCATTCTACACTAGGGATGTTATTAATTTTACGCTTACAGATACTACACACTACATTCCCCAGTAATCTTCCAGAAGGATCTGTGATTTTTTAGGTCGAGTCTGGGCAGCGCATGCTCTGCTCTGTGAGGCATGCTGTATTGGAGTATGGACTTGAAGCCCTGCCCACTCTCCGCCCATATGTGTCATTGACTTGTGTCATTGTCTTTCGTAAATGCTGACTTCTGATTCGTTAATAGGCTTGTTAGTCCCTCCTTAGTTCCGCCTTGTCTTCATTTGTAACCTCCCATGAGGACTGGCCCTTTTACTTCAGTTGTTACACGGTATGTCTTATTTTAGTCTGTAAGCACTATTTTCTTTAATGAGTTTCTCCTACTTCAGGCACTACATGCTTTCCTGCAACATTCAGCGCATTCAGTGTACCATGCGCGCTTTCACGGGACGCTTTTACAAAACAAAAAGCATTTGTTTGTCAACTTCACAAACAAATGCTTTTTATGGTAAAATCGCCCCATACCGCGCTTTCACTTTAATAGTGGCCGCGAACCTTTCTTTAGACGCGGCTTATCTAAAGAAAAGGGCGTGGCCTATATTAACGTGAAAGCGCAACATGGGGCGCTTGTAAACAACAAGCTTTTGCAATGAAATAGGTCTAGCATTTTGGAAACTTTGACCTATTGGTATTGTAAATGACTGTGCCTTTTATTATTGCAGGTTTTTCAAACACATAAATAAAAGGCATTGTCATTTACAATGCCAGTAGCTCAATATCCCGCAATTGCGAGACCTATTGCATTGCAAATGCTTGTTTTGTGTGGTGCCTTCTGTGATTTCTACCCACTTTTTATCTGCTTGTTTTATTTTTAGGTCGAGCCTCGAGTAGCGCGCAAGCGCTGCTTAGAGGCGAAGACTTATTGTAAGTGAGTTTTCAAAGCAGTCCAAGAAACGCTCGTGCGTCGTGGCTGGCCTTTTTGAGATGGGTACGCGCGGCAAACATGTGTTTCCAATTATCGTGCCCAGACGCGGGCGCGATAATTGTAAACACATGCCGGCAAAAGGCCATGACGCACGAGCGTCTGGTCAGCTGAGCAGGCTGCCGCGCTCGCTCGCCCTCCTCTTTTTTTGTTTCTGCCGTCCTCACATTTTCCCCAGCTCTCTTTAATGTCTGTGTCTTTGACTGAAAACAATTGACTTGCTTATTTGTTTCCCCACGCACGGCAGTGGAGGGCTGTCAGCGCGCGGACGGAAGCAGGTCTGTCTGTCTCCTTGCATTGCTGGGAGGTTGCATGCCTGCTGGGCTACGTCTGTTGTCTTCGGTTCCATGGGTAAGAGCCAGCAGGGGTGGATGTGTGCTGCTACCCTGGCCAGCCGCGCCCACCTCTAAGTTCAGCAGCTCTCCTTAGTGAGGGGTCGTCCTGACACTTTGACCCCGGAGCTGATGCTCTAGGGACTGCGCCGGTGGCAGGCTGCTGCCAGCAGCGCGGCGTGCTCTCATTGCCCTGCGCCTTGGCAGAATTCCCTGCGCTTCCAGGCGCCTGCAGCCCACTTGCTGCTGCTCCACACAGTGTGCTGCGGGCATACGGGATCTCCGAAGTTGGAGTGAATCACTCAGCGAGGGCAGCTGACTCCCCCCCTCGCCAATGGGAGAAGCCGTGATGTAAGTGTTCGGCGGCAGCTGCTGGATGTGAATCGCCCTGCTGTGGGGTCTGGCAACTGTAGTACAGCATGGAGGGGCTGCCGCGGGAGGACTGAGGGGAGCCGCGGGACCCGCTGCCATGGACGAGTCCAGCATCCTGAGGAGACGGGGGCTGCAGGTAAGGGCGACTGTTTACTGCATGTTACCGGCTTAGCGCGCCGCCACTAGGCGCTTGAGAAAGCGCTACTTCCCTTGAATGAAAATGCAAAATCCACCGTGCTCTTCGTGTTCTACAGGTATGTCTTTGTGCGGGATGCTTCCTCCTAACTCTACATATATGTGCATTTCATGCTTCCAGAAAAAAATGAACCCACCTCAATCGTTAAAAGTGCTGCAGTGCTGTGTTCTTTCCACCGTCACACTGCTCATTTGAAGTTATTAAAATGGTTATAAAGGGGGTGTTCACGGGACGTGCGTGAAACAGACTGCACGGAGTTTCACTGCCTGCTCCTTGGATATAAACAGAGCTGGTCTCCTGCATCTGTTGCCTCCAGAGGGGCTGCAGCTCTTAAGGTTAGTTTGGAGTTTGTCCTCCCAGGCATCGGTGCCTGCTACGTTTCTACAGCGTGCACTGGTGATGTGCTTCACCGCACCCTCTCACTTGGCAGGCACTACATGTTGTCTGCGTGAGAGATTGTTGAACGAAGCATCTAAAAATCTACCAGCAGAGTAATCCTCACAACACATCAGCAGGTTTCCCGCCCAGCCCGTGGTACGTTTCCATAGCACTATATTACACGTTGTATATTGCTGCTTTCTCCAAAGTTTCAGTATGCTTATTGGACACCAGGATGGCAGCCCTTCATTTTAATTCGATATCTCTTACCAAATCCTTCATTTACACTTCTAAGTGGTGTTTAATATATTCAGCAGCTCGCGGCCGGCTCATTCACGAACACCGGTTTACACACGATTCACTGCTTCAAGACCAGCTTTGTGAAGCTAAAAACGGATTTCCTCCGCCTAAACCTGGCCTAATCCTCGGAGTAATGTAAGCAGGATTTCTGTTGCCGCCATAAATTTCACCCAGGCCTCGTGCGCTACTGTCGGGATTTGTTAAAGCATAATAATGTGGAATTTTATTCAAAAATTCTGTTCTTCGGGTGCCATCTGTATACAACTTGTTGGCTGTCATATAACACTTCCATCTGTTTCACGGCGCTCACGGTGACTTTGTTTATGTTGATATCTGCAAGTGAGAGGAGAGCTTCCCACTCACACATTCAAAGCAGGATTTCTTCGAGTCTGCGGTTTTGTTTTCGGTGAGCCGCGAGTAACTGCAGTTTCTAGGGTAGCTCTGTATTCCTGAATATGTTTTAAGTTGTGCATGACTTGGGCCCGTTGGTGTGATATTGTCTTTTCGTTTCTGTGTGTTTGTTCAGCAGTAAGTGTAACTGTGAAAGAAAAGTGGTCCAATGTAACCTTATAACCCTTAAAGGAATGGCCCATGAACTCGTCACGTTAAGCGATGTAAGGTGCATATATTCGGCTATCAGTGGTTTCTATTGAACATGATTGCAATGTTTTTCATTATCGATTGTGTTTTCAATCACTATGCACTTTATCAAGTTATTTGTTTTAGATTTGACAACTCTGTCTTTCCCGCTTCCATTCAGGTTCCACTCACTAATCACGTCATCGCATTATTTGTTTTGGGTTGCCTAACCCCTTCTCTCTTTCCTCAGTTCCACTGAAGTTTCAGTAACTTGTGCACTTTACGACAGGCGGCAACAGTGTAGACAAGCATTGGCATAGCCAATAGGTCTCGCCTTTGGGACCTAATACGTTTTTAGCCATGCAACAGTTGATGTTGTTGCACCAAGGATATTGTGCTGCATAACTAAATACTTATAAGGTCCCAAAAGCGAGACCTATTGGCTATGCCAATGCTTGTTTGTACCTGCAACCACCGAGCTCTCCTCCTTCTGAAACAATTTATAATCTTACTACGTTCATTTGAATAGTAAATGAATTGTCGCCTTTGGAGTTTGTTAATCAACTTGTTAAAGTTAACGATAAAACCAATATTAGGAAATTCTTCTTAGTTTTGTTGCAAGTATTCACTGTCAGAATCGAATTAACCCTTACAAGTGTTTGCATATCTTCTGCAAAAGGATCTACTGAGATCGAACCATGTACAGGAATTTGTTTATAGTTCTTCTTAACTCTCTAGATAGGGTCAATTTATTCAACGGATTCAAGATGCCCTTTCATTAACAACATTTAGATGTACCTCCTCCTCACCAATCTGCCAAGGAGATATATCCTCAGGGTTGCCATCAATAGTGAGTGAAAAGATTCTATGGTCACTCCAAATGTTATTGATCACTATTAAATTCTTTAGGAAGGAAAAAAACGAATAGGAGCTTATAATATAATGAATTATCAAAGTACCATAAGGTGTATTGTGAGTCGGGGGGCGGGATATCATTATCTACTCGACCATTTACGATAAGGGCCTCAAAATCCCTACAAGTTTCTAGCAGAAGGGAACCTCTTTTATTTACTCTGGAGCCTACTGGGAAGGTTGTCATTGGAATATTTAGAGCATCCTCTCTTTTATATCAGAGGACAGTCTTGTAATATAAATGTGGTGCCTGGAAACACCATCCTCATTCTGCAGCCTGGATACTTTCAATGTCACCCTCATGGATTTGCTACTCCAATCTAATTGTAAATAGTTAACATAGTTCATAGAATATATATTGAAAGACATGCCACAGCCGAACACAGGTGAATTTTAACCCATCAGTGAGATAGGAAACCTCAAACACAACTTTTCAAATTTTTCTGAGTGTACAATACCATTATAATACCTTTTCTATCTACATCAATTTTGACTTATTGTTAACTTCTACACCAAGATAATACAATATGTATTATGGATTTTGCATGTGACTCTCTGGATCTCTGTGAGATCAGGAGAGACAGTTATGTGCATAATCAAATTCCACAAATTAATGCTCACATTTGAAGTGCATAGCAGAGATAGCAGATAAGTGCAATGTGATTTTTGCTGCTCCCTTGCTCTGTGACTTACTCAGCAGTTGTGTCCTAAAAGTGCACCACTTGGGGTAATACTGATGTGGACTGGAGAATGCACAACTGTCACCTAAATGTTCAGACATTAAGTAAACATGTGGTCTGTTATTTATTAGTCAGAGCGCAAACTATTGCCAATGTTTGCCTGAAAGCCCCTACAGGAAGAAAAATAGATGGGCCCACATGGGCTCGCCAAATTCTGGCAAGTTAGGGTTGAGGTACCCTTTGCAAGTCTTAGGGTGAATGACCGATGATCTGGAAGGAAAAGGATTTATTGTATTGTATTGTAATTGCATTTATATAGCTCTTACTACCCCTGATGAGGTGTCAAAGCGCTTTTTCGGCGAGTAGCACGCTACTCCGGAACCCATAAAGGATTAGTGGTGAATTAGTATAGTGAAATATGAAAGTAATTTGAGTGGTGGATATGTTAGTCAGTTATTTGGATTGAGAAGGATAGTGGAGGGATAGAGAGGGAAAAAGGTTTGCATTTATATAGCGCTTGCTACCCCTGATAAGGTGTTGAAGTGCTTTTTCGGCAAGTAGCACGCTACTCCGGAACCCATAAATGATTAGTGGTGAATTAGTATAGTGAAATATGAAATTTATTTGAGTGGTGGACATGTTAGTCTGTTATTTTGATTGAAAAGGATAGTGGAGGGATAGAAGAGGGAAGGATTAAGATTTTTTGATTTTTTGTTTTAGCTCTGAGCAGCAGGAGGAGGCTTGGGATGAGTAAAAGGGAGGTGGAGGGGGCAGAGTCAGAGGGAAGGGTTTAGAAAGGGTTGTTTGGGAGATCTGAAAAGTAAAGAGGTATGAGATGATGCAAGGAGGGGTAGAGTAGGTAAGAGTCTAGAAAGGGTTATTTTGGGGATCATAGTAGTGGTTTGGGATGAATGAGAGAGTGG
The DNA here is from genome assembly GCA_963921515.1 of Calotriton arnoldi. NCBI lineage: Eukaryota > Metazoa > Chordata > Amphibia > Caudata > Salamandridae > Calotriton > Calotriton arnoldi. The sequence continues at coordinate 402,228 of CAWUFW010004429.1, read as the reverse complement.
AGGTAGAGGATATATTGATAGAGGTATAGGGTGAGAAATAGGGTATGTGCCCATGTACAGAGCTGTAATGGCCACACTGAGCTCTCTATGTATTCCCCACTTCACCAGTTTTAACCAAAGGATGTTATGGTCAATGCCATCAAAAGCAGCTCTGTAATCAACAAAACAGGCATAAAGTGGCAGCGATGTAGTTCCTCAAGCCTTAGCTGCCAAATAGGAAAGGTCGCTAGAGTTAGCCACAGTGGAAGAATTTGAATGAACCCGTCTGGTATTCTGGTATGATGTTATTCTCACTGATCCAAACCTCCAGCTCATTTAGAATCACTTTCGCAGAAGCCTTACCGTCAACGTCCAGTAAGGCAATCAGCCTGCAATTTTCCAGACAGGAATCATCTCCCTTTTTATGCATAGGATGCAAAATGGAGCCTTTCTATAAGTCCGATATGGCTAATGTTCAAATACATGCATTGAACAGGCTGTGCATATAGGGAGTCCAGTAATCCCAGTCTTCGTTAAAGATGTTGCCCGGTAGGCCATTTGGTCCGGGGGCCTCATCCTTCCGCATGCTCTTCAAAATACTTAAGGGTCTCCTTTTTGGTTACTGTCATTTGGGACTCCTCCAAGCCTTCTAGATTATAGTGCCTTCTTTACATAGTCCCTAGTTTTATCAGGGTCAACGTAGAGTTTTGTTACATAGGCCACCCATTCATTCGCCGAAATGGCGTTTACCTTGTGGGTTCTGCTTGTTAGACTGTTTACGCATCCCCAAACTTCCCTGGCCCTGTTGGGCACGAGCAGGGAGTATATGTGCTTCCATTCCTCCTCTATTTGTTTTTGTTTTAACATCCAGTCAGTTTTTTTGTGCAATTTCCTTGCCTCTTTCAGCAAGCTTTCCGTTTGTGAGCTTTTCTATCTTCTATGTAGGCATCCAGCCATTAGCACTTCCTTCAACTTTCTTTGAATTATTTATTGTCCAGATGGGACAAGGGCCTACTGATGTGCACTCTGAGTTTCGACACTTATGTACGGTCAAGGCTTTATATAGCTTTTCCATTATTGCTGCTCAATATTTCACAATTCCCATGGCCTGAAAAGCACAAGCTAGTTCCCACCTTGAGTATCTGACCAGGCATGCAGCGCCCCATTTAATTCTTTTTATTGATGGACCAACATTGAAGGGTAGTATTTGGCCTGCAGGATTGTATTCTCCGTGCATCATCACACTGACGTTAACCACAATAGGTATTGGATGATAGTCGCTTTCAGTTCTTTGTTGGACCTGATAGCTTACGCACCTACTTAGGAGCTTCTTACTTCGGAAGACGTAGTTCAATGTAGAGATGTTTTTAAAAGTGGGCTTTGTTTTACCCATCACAAAGCCTGATGAGGATGATGCAAGTCGGAAGTGTAGTGAGAGCATAAAATTGTCAGCTTGGTTAGGTATGTGCCTGCTGAGGGTATAGGAAACTGTTCTGCTCAAACAGAGGTACAACAAAAACCAAGAATAAGGACAGCGAGAGACACGCCGCTTGAGACAAAGACTTTCAGAGCCAAACAAGAAGTAAAACAAAAGTGTGGCAGAGAAGGGCTCAACTAGTAGGTAATTGATTCAAGCATAAAGCAAGACAGGGACAGATTTCTTTGGAAGGGTGTCAATGGGGGTTGCCACATTGTTGAACATTAGGGGGCAGAGGATCACCAAGCCTTCTGAACAGAAGTGGAGAAACTGGGGCATAGGTGAAATCTGTGGGACATGCAAGAGGAGCATAAGCTACCACTATGGTAATGCTGTTTAAAATAGGGCCCAGCAATAAAATTAGAGTATCTCAGCGACTCCACCAGTAGGATAATGAAAGATCATATAAATATTAGATTATAAACAAGACTGTATTGGTTAGCGGAAGCAAATAGAAACTAGTGGAAAAAGGAATGAAAATTGCACACGGACTGTGGGAAGCCTACCATGCAACATGCCAAACCATGGTCATGCAATCAATCTCACTGGTAGAAGGAGAATATCCTTGAATTTAGTATGAGCGACAAGGCTTCTGCATCAAAGGATGCCATATCCAGTTACCTGGACCATGAAGCAACGAGACTGAGAAGAGGGCAGGATCACTGTGCAGGGCAGCTTGTTGCATGGCACATATCAGGACTCATATTTGCCTGCCAGTATCCACCCTGGATTCCTATTTTTTTTTAAATTCTGCAGGTAACAATGAAACATGAGCGACTTCATTTCACAGTTGTAAATGGCAGTTGAAGAATTGTAATTGCACAAAAACACATTGATAAATCGAACAGTACTGTAAACTATGTTCTTCGTTTACACACACGCACACACACTTTGCCATAATTTCTTATGAAACAAGAGGCAATAGCATATACCTAATTGTTTCTCTCAGAAGCCCATCGGGACTCTTCGCTGATGGGCCACACTCCAGCCACCTTATATTTATTAATCGTAGTGCTGTACTCGAGTTCTAGTAGACCAATTCCTTCTATCTGTAGCTCTCCTGCCCACAGGCTTATGGAGGTTTACCAGACCGGTTGCTGGAATCAACCACAATACGAGAGCTGGTGTTGTTTATGCAGGACAGGTGCCTGGGGCCTTCTCTTTATTGAGCACTTTGTAGAGACCACCGTACTGTGGTACTTTCCATTAGAGCTAAATGGGAAGATAATGTAGAGGATTTATCCTGATCGCTCATATAACCAACTGCCCCAGATGTGTGCTTACTGCATATGAAGTGGAATAGAAAAGTCTTACCTTTTCCACATGATATGGTTATGTACGGTTGTAGGACAATTCTAGGGACAGTTAGTGGCACAAAAATGCCAGGTGGTAAACAACCTGATGGACTTTACATTAAGCCACTGCATTTTGGGACTGCACTCATCAGGCATACATTTGTTGCATTGTCTCTAGTATTAGCCAAGTGGCATATTACAATACACTGGCTTCAGAGTACAGGTCAGATATTTGACAAATGGTGTGAGGGCATGTGCATATGGGAGTTTGTGGAGAAGAGACCTATGGCCAGTGTGTGAACAGATGAAAAACTGAAGCGCGACCTGAGAGAGACTGGAGGCAACTGGCAGAGAATATGTGATGTTTATCACAGTATATCAGTGATTGGGATGCTTAACTAGATCACCAGGGTGGGTGACCCTTAAAATCTTTTAACAAAGACACAGCTTTGATGATTTGGAAAAAATTATAACACCTACTCGACTGTCTCTATGTTTATGTTGGAATTGGAGTGTTTTCTGTATCAAAGAAATTGATATAAATATTTTTTAAATACTTTGATTCCCAAACAAAAGCGGGGAACCATCGGGCAGACATTACTGTCATTTACGATTTTTCCTCTTATTGTAGGGGAGGTGTATAACAGTGAGTGAGAGGTGTTGGGGGGGTCCAAAGCATACACCCAAATTGAGGACTCTCATCATCAAGAATAGGACCACTCACCATCACACCCTTAACCTGCAGACACTAAGTGAGGTATTTTAGCCAGGTTAGTGTGCAGTGGGAGTAACGCAGGGTGTGTCCTCTCTTCGCTCCTAATTATCCTATACATATATGACCTAGATCAGTTTTCGTAGTGCACAGTGATGGATGTCCTGCATTTAAATGGGTAACTTTAAAGGGAGACATGCAGTAGCGCTGAGGGCAGAAATTGGGATTTGTGAGGTTCAAGCTCTGGCTGAATGATCTCCATAGCTCTGGTCTAAAAGGAGAAAATCTTAGACTTAAAGAACAGTGATGGGTAAATGGATCAGAGCAGGCTGGTTCACATTACCTTAAGAAGAACTTAGGTTACTTTGTTCTTGTGAAGTTGTAAAAGAGCCAGAAACAATAACCAAGGCCGATAGTGTCTTGCTCAGGGAAAAGAGTGACCACCAGGACCTATATGGGGGCCCTAGGCAGGGCAACCACCTTGTTATGTCCTCTTCAATGTAAAGTCTACTATATTTTTCAAAAAGCATTTGGCCCGGTGAGTGCCCATTGTGCAGTCTACATTTGCTGGTCTGATTTGCTAAACTTGATTGTTTTATGCTGTGATAGCAAATGCGTTTTTAATGTATGTTTTCAGGGTTGTGATATTGTTTTACAGAAATATGTTTTCTAATAGACGTTGATTGAAACAGCTGAGGTGTTTGTAATTTGGGAATGTGTAAAATAAATTGATTTTGACTTTGCAGTTAATCTGTTTTATTGTAAAAATCCAGATGTTCTTCATTGTGTTTTTCTTTGCCTACTTCAATGCTCCATACTCCAATTCAAATAAATGGAGATCACCTTGGCCATGTGCCTCCCTCTATACCCCTAATATCTTAATTTCTCCACAGTAAGTTTGACATAATAGCATTAACAGTCTCAAAAAGCAAAGGTGACGGGCTACCCCTGCCTCATGCTGCTGCGCTACTCCCACCTAGCCAACAACGCTCATTGGTTCTCATCCTTGCCATAGGGAGCATTTATTTCTTTTGAATTCAATTTATGTTTGTACGTTTGATACACGTTTTGCCTCTACTCTAAGCATAAAGCCAGCCCACATTCTAAAGCCTTCTTTGCATCTAAACTGACTATCATGTACTGACTCTCTTACAACACCCGATTCCTTACCAAGCCAACCTACGCACGTTCACAGGATTGTTCTGGCTGGGCTACAGCTTGCTTGATCTTCGTACACGAGGCTAGCAATAATCCTTAACAGCCTTGCCAATATGATTTTTCTCAGGATCTCCATTATTTATCTGTCTAATCATCACTATTACTGGTGCCTCTCTCATTGTTTATGGCAAGCCACAAGTGTTTGATTTCTTATTGAATACCTGCAATAACATGGGAATTTATAGTCTCCATATTCTTTGTTAAATTCTATAGGAAATCTGTCCTTACCTGGCGTCTTCATATTCTCGGGTGATCAGTAGTCCTGCCCATCTCACGACAGTTTCCTCAAATGAAAACCCTAGATAAGCTGAACTCTCAAGGCAGTAGCAACCAAATCTCAGACTCATGCAAGAGGATTTATTCCTGGCTCTCGCAGATCTATTTAGTGCACTGTTTTTTCATAATACTGAAGTTATTCCTTGTTGATATCCCATCTCATCCAGTGTTTGCACCAGTCAAGATGCAGCACTGAAATACTACCAATGCTAAGCCATCAGTAAGGTCAACAGTCTACCTATTATGCCTGCCTGTGATTATTCCATATAACCTAGGTTTCCTAACCTAGTTAGGAAACGTCCTGTCAGCCACAGTTTCAGCGGTCTCTTCTTTTCTCAGCCACATTGTGGTCCACATTCTTCAGGTAACCCTCGATCTTTCAAGGCTATTTAGTAATGTTTTTCAGTTATTGTCTATGGCCATAGCCCCTTATTTATGCCAAAGAAATCCTTAACTGCCTTTCTGATCCCTTTATTGTAAGTTGTATTCCACAAGGGTGTCATCTATAACCACCTTGCCAGGATTTCTTTCTTTTTTTAGGTCGAGCCTAGGCAGCGCATGCGATGTCTCTCCGAGACCTGCAGTAATTAGTGTGTGGGTTGACGTCCGCCTATTGGCTTTTCATTGGTTACTTCCATTGTCTTGTCAAAACTCTTCATTTTTAGTGGTTAATCTGTGTTTCATTCCTTCCTTTTAGTTTTTTGGTAACGCCTACACAGCACTGCCTAACTACCGTAAACTTTCGACCGGAGGGTTGAAGTATTTGGTTTGGAACTATTTTCTTTTTGTTTGCTTATGTCGAACTTGCATACAGCTTATTTTTGCTTGGGTCTGTCATCTAATTGAACATTTGTGCATTGCTGATATTTTTTCGGTGGAAGGAACGTGTTTGTATTTTGATGAATTAGTGCGCATTGAAACTGTGCTTTTAACGATGTGTTGGAAGGATTGTTTAAGCGCGACTTTTTCCATTTTCAATATTTACACGCGCCTTTTTTAACATTTCCCTGCCTGCGCATGCTGAATTGTTCTTATGGCAGCACGCATAGCAAAAGTTGTATTTATCGCACATTTTTTGACACTTTCCCGGGCTGTACGCATTGAAACGGTGCTTACAAAGGATTGTTTAAAAGCGCCTTTAAATAACTTATTACAATTTGGAGATTTACACGCTTATTTTCTAGCATTTCCGTATGTCACCGGTTCTAAATTGGTCTTGTTGCAGTACGCGCGGCAAAATTGTTAGTATTTAATTTCGCATTTTTTCGCGTTTTCCCAGACTGCACGCATTAAAACCGTGCATTTAAAGATGTGTTGGAAGGATTGTAAAAGAGCGCCTTTAGCTAACTTTTTACAATTTCTATGTTTACACACACATTTGCTAATATTTCCATGCCTGCACAAATTTAAAGCTGGCACAATTTTTCTCGTCCCACCATGCACGGACTTTTATTATTGCATGCTCATTTTCTAACATTACCCTTCCTGCACATATTTAATACGCGCTGTATGGTTCTCTTGGCGGCACTCGCGGCAAAACTGTGATTATTTCATCTCGCATTTTGCTTCATTTCTAGCCCTAGCGCCTTGAAAACGTGCTTGTCCTGATGCATTACAAGGATTGTTGAATTGCGTCTTTACCTAACCTCTTACACTTTCATTAGTTACATGCGTGTATTTTCAGACATCTCCCTGTCTGCACATATTTAACGTGAGCTTAATTCGTCCCGAGGCGCCACGCACGGCTACGTTATTATTTTATTGTGTGGCGGTCCGCCCCCCCCCCGCCCCCCCTCCCTCCCCTTAGCTACGCCACTGGTACTTTCTTTTGCCACATTTTCAGGCTTAACCTAACATATGTTGCTTTAGCCCAATTAGCTCAGTTGAAACACAAACACCAGTCTAGTCTTTGAGCACTGATAAACTATATGATAAGATCTGTTTCCACGGAAAAGCCTTCCACTGTTCCTTTAATGACTGTTTACGACCTTCTTCTTCACCACAAATGCTTAGGACTTCAAACATCTGTGCCAAGTACTATCCATGCCACAGTGAATTTAGAGAACACTTTATAGCCAACATTTGTTAACATCTAGTAAATTCCTTTCTTTCCCCATTTGTAAAATTCGAACAAAAATACACGAACAATAAGGAATTATATGCTATTTTACAATACATCAACAACAGCATACAATATCTCCCCCTCGGAGCTATTTTTTTTTTTTTGCACCATGATTTTCTAAAAAGTCAAACTTTCACCAGTATTTGAATTCCTGACATACAACAGTGCATTTTTTAATTGGCAAACATTCAGCTCACTGCGCTATCTTTCTTTCTTTTGCTACATGGATGGATGGCGCTGCCCTTCCAAGCCTACAAAGCAGTGTATAAAAAGATAACAAAAATAAAAACATATAAAAAACGTAAACACTTTCAGAGGTGCACAAGCGTGGACGAATGGACACTGGGGTCCCCTCTACATGCTACTTTTGTGGGGGAAGCAGCTCTCTTGTGATCTGCAAAAGACATTTATGCCTTATTTCATCTATAACAACTCTTCCATGCTTCCACACTGGTAGAAGCTGGAAACCTCCTTCACAAATTCTGCTATTTTTCAGCCAATCCCAGGGATGCCTTATTTCTATAGTGCTTAATAATAATTTGCGTTTCCCAATTCTAAATAAGGATGGAGAATACAACGCATAAACTACCCCCAAGCACTATGACCACTAGCTGCTTTAATTCCCTTTGTTAATTATCTTATTCCCACACTGATCCGTGCACCTACCCACTCACCTCACATTTACTTAAACATTCACTAAACACATTTATTCGCGCAATCACTCTTCAAATAAACATCAATAACACCATACAATATTTCCCCTACTCATGTTGCATATACTGAAGACCTCATGCATTTACTTTATGTCACGCGTAGAAACTCACAAATGAAGCACTTTTTTATTTATAAACAGACAAAAACAGTAACAGAAAGTTTACACACAATATTTATGATTTATTTCGATATGTTTCCTTTCAGTATTATAATTTACAACAACTGGCACCTTTTAACCCACTGTGCATTTTCTAAGTGCCAAACATTCAGCTCACTGAGCCACCTTTCTTTCTTGCAAATAGGTGGATAGAAAAGTCGCTTCCTTGTCATTCGTTTAGGGTGCATTGCCCTAGGCTCTACAACTAAAGTCATTGGTTACATATGATTTTATACAGCTTTTGACAAGGCGCTGCCCTTCCAAGCGTCCAACACAGCGTATAAAGAATAATAAGAAAAATATATATAATAAATGTAAACACTTGCAGAGGTGCGCAAGCGTGGACAGATGGACATTGGGATCCCCTCTACACTACTTTGGCGGGGGAAGAAACTGTCTTGTGATGAGCATAACACTGAGGGCGTGAGCACGTTGTTTACAGAGGACTCGCTTTCTCTGGGTAACCTTGGAAAAGCGCATCTACATACACTTCTGCTCATTCACAGCTTATATGTGAAGACCTAATAGAAATTACTCTGTGTGGTACTCCACCCTGCCCGTAACTGCTTCCCACTTCATATTTAAAACAGTCAAATAGCTGCACGTTTTAGCAGATCATTGGTCCTTCACAACACTCATAATACTGCTTCCCCCACCACATTTACATCACTAACAAGCACGTCTGGTAGTAGGATGAAACACAACTGCTGTTATAAGCACATAGCTCCTTCTTTTGAATGTCTCAGTCACTAATTTACTATTGGCGTCACTTTAACATATGTTAATTCACAGTACTTCACACTGTTTACAAGCTATTCATTGTCAAGCCCTCAGTCACTTTTAGGAAACCTGAGAACATCTCTTCACAGGAAAAGAACTGGTGACATTGTAACACATGCTTCAGTTTCTTCTTGAGGGGGGAAAAAAGGAAACACTAGTGATAGCTGTGTTTTACAGGATTAACAAAGTGCCAAAGTTTTTCCATTCTAAAATGTAAACAAACAGTAACATATATATGCGCATAAACACAAAAAGTTCAGAATTCATATCTGCCTCAGATTATTTCAGATCAACAATCTGTCATTTGGGGGCGTGGCTAGCAGCCGCGGAAGATGGCTGCAGGCTAAGTGAGCTGCGCTAGCCTACAGTGAAATTGCCCCATATATCCGTCACAATCCTGAATTTGAGCACCCGTTCTGAGCGGCGAGCGGCTGGGGAAGCAGTGGAGCCTGAATCTCACCGTGATCCGGGTGGAGATCGGCCGATGCGGAGCCGTGGAACGCTCGGTGGAGGGACGCAAGTGCAGGCAAAATGGCGGCCCTCCGGGGGTCGTAAGGGGAATCGCAGCCGCGAACCCAGCGTGGCGCCGCAGGAGAGGTGACTGACTGCGCCCTGCCAGTGTGGAGGTGCCGAGGCGGCGGGGTCCCGTGGTGAAGGCGCCTGCATCGGCGGAGTGAGTGCGGCGGACCGTGGTGCGAGGGCAGCGGACCGTGAAGCAACTAGGCGGCTGTCCCAGGCCAGTGTGGAGGCGGCCGTGCGGAGCAGCAGGGCCGAGATCCGTTCATCAGCTGGAGCCGTCCGCCGCGGGGTGAGAGGACGCATACGGTGCGCCTGCTTCAGATAAGTGACATTGAGGGATATTGGAGGAGTGACCCCCCACGGAGTGGTGTTTGGAGCGTGGCTCCTAGGGAAGTGAGATCCTGGCCCCGGGGGTGCGTGGAAACTGGCAGGGTGCTGCCGGACAGTGGAGTGAGTGGAGCGCTGGGCCTACGACCATCATATGGGTGGGGTCCCCCTGGATGACCGGACTGCAAATATACGGCTGACCGCACTGGCTGACGAAGAGGCCTGTACTTTCCCCCCACTCCCCCCTCCCACCGCGGATAGGCGAGTGGCCCTTGGGGCTGAGGGTTCTTGGCCCTAGGGGGCGGGTGGAGGCTGCCAGGACCTGCTTGGGTAACAAGTGGAGAGCGGGAACAATAACCACCCGACAGCAGTGGTGGGCCTCGGTTTGGTGCAGCAGTACTGGTGTGGTCCTCCTGGAGACTGGGCCGCACCCAGATTGATCCTTGCCAGTGTCAGCAGAAAGGCAAGAGCGAGAACCCCCCCTCCCTAGGCGGCGCTGGCTATAGCGGACCTGGCCGAGGTCGGTGGCCAGTGACCCCACTCTTTCACAGACTGTGTCATGGGTCGCACCAAGGGAACGGGGCCCGGGCAGACTAATCACATTGATAAATATACGGTTGCTATGGGGCAGGATGACGGAGCGGTCGGAAGGGACTTGCATGAGGGTGGAGACGACGAAGACCCAGATCCGACCCTGAAAGACATTATGAGGGCGATCTGTGCGTTGAAAGGCACGCTGGAGCCGAAACTGGACTCAGTCACTGAGGAGGTAAACCTCCTGCGGGCAGACTTCCGCAAGATGTCCGACAAGGTAGCCACGGTGGAAGCGGATATCGGGGGCGTTCAAGCCAAAACGAAACGTCTGGAGGAACAGGTATTGACTCTCACGAAAAATCAGGCAGACATATACGCCCGGCTCGAAGATCAAGAAGGTAGGGCCCGGCGCAACAACATCCGGGTGGTGGGGGTACCGGAAGGCATGGAGGGGCCAGCCGTGGACCTCTTTCTGGAAGACCTAATTCTAAACCATCTAAAGCCGAAACGTCTCTCGCAGTTTTTTTCCATAGAGCGGGCCCACAGAGCGCTGGGGGGTAAGCCCAGACCGGGGGCCCCTCCGCGCACCATCATCGCCCGCATCCTGAACTTCAGGGATCGCGACGCCATTCTGCAGGCGGCGCGGATGCATGGCGACCTCAGGCACGAGAATGCTACGATCCGGTTTTCCCAGACTTCACGCTGCATGTACAACGCCAGCGACGCTCCTTCGATGGGGTGAAACGAGCCCTGCGGGAGCAAGGCGTGAAGTACATGATGCTCTTCCCTGCCCGACTCAAAATCCTCGACAATGGAAAGGCGCATTTCTTCGACAGGCCGGAGGAAGCGAGCGACTGGCTGGAGGGCTGGCGCACCGTGAGCCGCAAAGGAGGACAGAGGCGATTGGAGACGAACCGGAGTGGTGAGGAGTCGGGCCCGGGGGCTGGGAGCTCCCCAGCGGATAGCTCCGACGACAATGGACAATCGAGTAAACATTGAGACACCCCTCAGCGGGTCAAGACTGATGCGTGGTTCTATACAGGGGGTGTTCCGTATGGGGAGGGGAGACTCCAATGATGGTACCTGGCCACCGGGGCAGGCACCCTGGACTCTGGTAAACCAGACGCAAGTATCGTATACAGGTGTTTTTTGACCAACTTGGTGGGGTAGCGGAGTCATGGAGGGAGGTTCATATCCGTTAGCCTAGAGGGGCGCAGTTGTGGGGCTGAAAATTCCAGTCAGCAGACGGATATCTCTTCAAGCTGGCGGCTAGACCATGACCCCTTATGAATGGGTGTCTGGGTTTTTCATGGGCGACAGGCACTCTGCAAGTTTGGGAGGTGGGAGGTTGGGGTCTCACCGTGCAGGGATGCAGGGAGGGGGTGTTGGGATTGTTGATTATTTCTGTTTACAGGGGAGGGGAAGTTATACTCGAGACCTATACATCCAGCAGAGAATGAGGGCAGTCACAGAGAACGTGGTGGGGGACCGGGAGGCCCCATTGCCGACAGCCAGATACACTGTCAATGGGCAACCCAGCTACGGTAAAGTTTTGGTCCTGGAATGTTAACGGGCTGGGGAATAAGATTAAGCGCACGCTAGTGATGCAATACTTGAAGAGGCATTCCCCAGACATTGTTCTCATTCAGGAATCGCACTTGAGGGGAAGCAGATGTAAAGCCCTAGATCGGTTTGGATATACTATGGTAGTGCACTCTGGGTTCACGTCCGGGGCCAGGGGGTGGGCATCCTCGTACGCAAAGCGCTGCCCCTGGTAATCACGGACACGTGGACAGACCCGGCAGGGTGTTTTGCCGCAGCGGCGGGCAGGTGGGAGGGCGCCTGTTGGTGTTCGGCTCATGCTATATACCGCCGGGGCTCCACTCGGTGATCCTCCCACAACTCAGCTCACACATCGCGGATTTACCCGCGGGCACCCTACTTATTGGAGGCGACACGAATGCAGTAATGAATCCGGAAATGGATCGATCTGGCCCTAGAATGAGTACACAGGGGGAACGTGGCCTTGCGGACTTCACGAGGGCGCTGGGTCTGGTGGATTTATGGCGGGCACATAACCCTTCACTGCGGCACTACACTTTCTACTCAGCCAGGCATGGGTCCTTCTCTAGGCTTGACCATTTTTCACGCACACAGATAGAGTGGGGGATTTCTCCAGCGCGTACCACATGGCGAGGGGATCTCTGATCATGCACCGGTGTGTGCCACACTTAAAGGCCCGACTATTGATAGGGCGGCCTTCCCGCGGATAGATCCATGGCGCTTGCGCGATCCGTTACTTACTGATAAGATTCGGGAGGGCTCCGAGCAGTATTTTAACGACAACAAGGGGACGGTACAATCGCCTATCACGCTCTGGGAGGCATACAAGACTGTGTTGAGGGGACAAGTACAGGCGTTAATTGGGGCACAGAAAAAGGAAGAGACCCTGCAATGTAGACAACTCGAGCAAGAGATCAGTCAGATGGAGGGCGAGGCTGTGACGGCAACATGTGCGGAGGCGCGACATCGGTTAGCGCTGAAGCAGCGGGACCTGCGGGCCCTGGCGGAGGGAGAGGCGCGGGCATATGCGCTAGCCACCCAACACCGCCTCTACGATGTGGGGGATAAGGCCCTTAAACTCCTAGCGTGGCTGGAACGGCGAGACAGAGATCGGTCCTGGGTGGTGGGGATTCGAGACGCAGAAGGAGTGCTTCGAAACACTAGCTCGGACATCGCGGAGGCCTTTGCTGTGCATTTCGAGCATGTGTATGCCCCGGTGAGCACGAGGTCGGCAGCAGATTGCGAGGAATTCCTTAGGGATTTTAACATGCCAACGGTGCCTCCAGAAGCTTATGATGATCTAGAGGCGGACCTCACGGTAGAAGAGTTGGGCAAAGCACTGAATGCGCTTAAGCCGGAAAAAGCGTCCGGACCTAATGGGCTTCGGGTCGAAATTTACAAAAAACAGGCAACCATCATACTCCCCCCGCTCTTAGAGATGCTGCAGGAGGCGCGAGAGGTGGGTCACCTCCCGGCGGACCAAATGGCTGCCACGATAGTGGTGATATACAAGGAGGGTAAGCCGGCAGATCAGTGCAGCTCCTATAGGCCTATCTCTCTTATCAACGTTGAGGCCAAGGTCCTGGCTAAGGTGTTGGCAGATAGGGTGCTGTCGGTAATTAAGGACCTGGTGCACGTGGACCAGTCAGGGTTCATGCCGGGTAGAAGCACTAGGCACAACCTGCGAAGGCTCTATGGGGTGTTGCACATGACCGAGGGTAATGTATCTCAGCAGACGGCCTTAATGTCGCTGGACGCCTCAATGGCTTTTGACAGCATTGAATGGCCATATTTGTTCATGGTCCTTCAGCGGCTGGGCTTTGGCCCTTCCTTTTGCAGCTGGGTGAGACTCCTATACGAGGGGCCTACGGCGCGAGTGAGGGTGAATGGTACCCTGTCTCGATCCTTTCAGCTTCGGAGGGGCACGCGGCAGGGGTGTCCTCTCTCCCCGCTCCTGTTTGCCTTGGCGTTGGAGCCCCTGGCTCACTGGGTCAGGAGGGATCCTGGGGTCAGTGGGCTGCGGGCCCCAGAAGATTGGGAAGAGCGTATTTCTTTATACGCTGATGACATAGTACTATATATGGCACGGCCGTACTATTCCATCGCGAGGGTCCTTCATATATTTGAGTTGTTTGGTAGCTACTCGGGATACAGTATCAATTGGTCAAAGTCGGTGATCTTCCCTCTTTCGGGACCCCCTAGGGTTCCACGGTGTTGCGCAGCCCCAGTGGTGGTGGAAGGGTTTAAATACTTGGGGATATACATCACCAGAGATCAGAAAGAATTCCTGGCGAGTAATCTGGGGCCTCAGATGAGTCGCTTAGCGGCTGATGTTGGCCACTGGCGCTCGCTACCGCTCTCCCTTATGGGACGGGCGGCTCTGTTTAAGATGCTGATGCTACCGCTGCTTTTGTATATACTGCAGAACACCCCCTTCCAGATACCACAGACGATTTTTAAGCGTATAGCACAGGAGGTGCGGTCTTTGCTGTGGGCGGGAGGGTCGCCGAGAATTGCCCTACAGAAGCTACAGAGGGGTGTCTTTGATGGAGGGATTGCAGTTCCGGATGTCAAGCTATACTATTGGGCCTCCCAAATGCAGGTGATTAATGACTGGGTCTATGTGGGGATGGAAGAGCCGGCCTACAGAGTAGATAGGGCATCGATGTTGCAGGGTAATTGTGAATCCCTCTTGTACTCCCGGCGGGTGTGCCCGGAATGGCCGGAACATACTAAGGTGGTGGTTCAATGTTGGAAAGACGCTAACAAATGCCTGGGCTGGGCTGGGCGATTGACGGGCAGAACCCCGCTCTGGGCGGGCGACCCGCTTAGGGAGGTGGCGCGCTGTCGGGATTTAGGGGCTGGCGCCTGATTGGCGTTGAGTACCTGAGCGACGTATGGAAGGGAGACTCACCTCTTTCGTTTGAATATTTGCAGAAAGAATACAGAATGCACGACTCACAGCGATACACGCATCTGCGGCTCTTACATGCTCTGCGTACTCACATCCGACAGGGGGATTCTATTCCGGATTACTCCCCGCTCGAAGACCGGCTACTGCTGGATCCCATACAGGGGAAACCCACCTCCACGATATATCGTAGAATTGATTAACAACCTCCCGGACCCCCTGGTCTCCCTTAGGGCGGCCTGGGCCGTCGACCTAGGAGTTCTTGAGGATGACGACTGGCAGGAGGCGCTCCAGAGTCCTAGGGAAGTGGCCATGCGCGTCAGATTCAGATTAGTGCAGCTCAAGATCCTGCATCGCGTCTACTACCCTCGCAATCACCTATATTCCTGGGGTCGTGCCACGTCTGCGCAGTGTGTTAGGGGGTGCGGGGAGGCAGGTACCTATATACACATACTATGGGAATGTTCTGAGGTTTCCGTATTCTGGCGGAAGGTTACGGAAGTCATGTCGGAAGTGGTGGGCGAACCTATCCCATTGGACCCAAAATGGCTTCTTCTCCTGATTAGAGGCGAGGCAAATTGGTCCAGGTATGTGGGTATATGGTTGGCATTGGCAGCGGGGGTGGCAAAGCGCAACATCGCCAGAAATTGGGGGGCACAGGCACCCCCCCGGATTGAGGACTGGAAATGTGACCTCGATTGGTGCCAGAGAGCGGAGGAAACAGTATATATGAGCAGGGGGTGTGGCAAGAAATGGGAACGGGTGTGGATGCCGTGGAGGAAATACAGAGGACTGGGGGGGACAGGCCAGTAATGGGGTATGGAATAACAAAGGGGCCTGCTCCACCCGTGAATACGTTAACTGTGACTTACTGTACATGGCAACTAATGTCCTCATGGTACTGTTTCTGTATGATGTGGTCTCTCGAGTCTCTGTTAATAAAAAGAGTTTAAACAAAAACAAAAACAATCTGTCATTTGGAATATATTGACGTGTTAGCCAACATTTACTCTGTTTGCAGGCCAACTATCGTATGTCGCAAATTTTAAAAGATGAACTATCATTTACAAAATAAATTTAAAAAAACAATTCCAAAAACAAACACCTAAAACTATACTTTCAACAAAAAAATTGACAACTGTTTTTACATTTACAATGTCAATAGCTCCAACTCACACAAATGCGAGACCTATTGCATTGCAAATGCTTGTTCTATTTTATTGTTGTTCAGGTCTACTGGAAAAGTTGGGCCATTTCTAAAAGTAATATGCCTCAATAGGGTTCTGTGTGTTCTCATTACATAGTCTTTTTGTACAGTCCACCAGTGATGACCACTCTCCCAGCTGCCACAGAGGGACTCAAAAAATACCCAAACTCAAGTTGTAGCTCTGGGTGAGCAATGCCTCCATGATGATCTAGATCCCTGCACCCTTCTCCCTCGCCGTTAAGAGAGGTGCATGTTTGCGCCATGCTGTGAGGTAGACCACTTGCCGCTCCATATTCTCATTAATGCTGCTATCACTGAGATTTCCCTTCATCCAGGCATCTCTCTTTGTGGGTTGAGAGTCCAGCTGCCAAACCTTCTTGCTTTTGACAGGTGAGGAAAGGTATGTTCGCTTAGTTACTTTCTGTGCCTTCAGCCAATGGTGCCACAGTTACCTCAGATGAGACGCTATTGCTGCCATCTTTTCCATGGGCTTGATAGACTCTTTCAATGCCACTTGGACCTCAGTTGATTATTTTTGCTGTACCGATTATTTTTGCTGTACCTACCACAGCTTGCTAGATGCTTTCAAGGGTTGCTTACTGTAGCTCAAAGTATTCTCGGCTCCGAATTAGCCAGGGTACCAGCAATTAAATGCATTCTCAGTTCGTTTGCACACTGCTCCTGTCTCTCATCTAGTCTCCCCGTCGTCACCAGAATCCTCTGTTTTGCACCAGTTCCTCCTGACTGGGTCCCATTTGCAGTGTCAGGGTACTTCCTTTCTACGTCATTCGTCTCCTTTAGGCAGCTATCTTGCCTTGCCTCCGCCTGAGAGAAGGTTTAGGGGTTGATTTTTTCACCAATTTTTCTCCATCCCGAAAGTGTGCAAACCTCAAATGAGGGACCCAAAAAAGATGCCACACTGCCCAACTTCAGTCAAGTTTATTCTCGGATGCCAATGGTTTATTTCACAGGGTGTCCCTGCAAATCAATTAATTATACCATCTTTAAATTTGAACTTGGTGTTGACGTTTTTGATTGTAGATGCTTTAAAACACAGTCATTCTTTTTCTGCTCTGAAGCTTTATAAAACAGCCTTTCTCATGGCATTTTCATCTTCTTGGAGAATACAGGCTTTATTAGTCCCCGTCCCTGATAAATCAGTTCTTGGCATAAGTCTTTTGTTTCTATTCCCATACCTATTAAAAGATGAGCAGTGGCTGCACAAACTGGACCATCAGAGGGCTTACAGAACAATGTATTTTAGACTTGACAAACAACCCTTTCTTCTGTACCCTGAATCAATTCGATTTAAAACGTTATTCTGTTTTAAAATAAAACCATAAAAGTACAAATAACAGTTCCTAAGACGCATAAAAGAAATACCTTGTCATATAGTTGTTACGTCTGACATAGTGCACTAAAATTGGATGCAAAATTTGTCACAATGCATTACAATATTTTAAACATAGGGTCGATAGATGACTATATGTAATATATATTATGTAAAATTCAGAATATAAACAAAAATAACAAATTACAGGCAGTAAAAACAGAGTGTCACACGATTCGTAACATATTTCAAAACTCATCATTTGCAACTGAATTAGTAACATGTACTTATGTTGGCAAGATATAAGGCCAGCCAGCTCATTGTAACGTGCTAATGCATTTTGGTTAGTTTAGACCGGACATCTAAGGTCACAAGGTGCCTGTCCAGCTTAATGCATTAAAATAAATCTGGTTGGAACCTATCAACAGCTGGTGAGTTTGCCATGCTATGATGACCCCTTGTTAACCACTAAACCCTATAATTCGGAAACCTCTATCTAGGGTCCGCTGTGTTAATATAAAATAAAGTGGCAAACCTGCTAAGACACAACTTTGAAAACAATCACTGCTGCACTGCAAACCTTCAATGCCACTTGATCATGCTAATACCTTCATAAAAATAGAACATTATGGCTATACTACCTGGCCGTTACCCCACAATGTAGGTAGATAAAAGTTTTGTGCCATTGGGAAGTCACATAAAATGCCAAAAGAGAGGTTAATGCATATAATTAAGATGTTTCGTAACATATATGACTTCCCACATAAAGGAGGCACATTGATATATAGAAACATTTTTATTATTCCTAATATTATTAGCTAAAAACAATGGTTTCAAATACATTTCTTGACCCCAGTATAAAAGCTAAAAAATAAGATAAAATGCATTGTTGTTTGAGTGGATCATCCATCACATGAGCATTTGACAGCTGCCTCAGGCCATTTTTTCAATTTTGGAAAAGCTACCAAAGCATGAACAGTACCCAATCGTAGACGTCTCGAGACAAATCGATGTTGGGTGTTAGATGTAAGTGTGAGATACCTCTGGAGGCCCTCCTTTTGTGCCTCAGAGAAGTACCTCACAACTGAGGGTTTAGTACTATCTTTGGTAAATCTAGCATCAGCCTTGTTTTTCAGTAGTAAAAATGTTAATTCCCTTTTTCTATAGAAGCTTATACTATCAGGTTCATTCAGTAATGGAGGACCATTGAGCTGGGCAATCCGTCTGGAGATGTACAAGAGCCACAGGATTCTAAATGCCTTGTCAAAACTTAAACAATCCCTGATAATTGTTTTTGTGAACTTGGTCTCTTCTTAGCTCTAAATAGAATGCCACAAACTGGCTTTATTGCTAGTAGGTCTTCCAAATAATGCATGCCCAATTCCCTGTGTGCTATGTAGGCTGATGTGGATTGTGGTGTGGCAAGCAGTCACCAAAAAAATATATTCTCTTGCATTTGCAAAGTAATGGAATCTGTGAAGCCCCATAACCACTCCCATAAAAAGCTGCAGATGCTCTATAAATTGCGACCACCTCCTGAATTGGTTCACAACCAAGCTTAGTGGCAAGCCTACAAATGCCCTCGCAGACATGCTTTATCTTTAGCCCATTATTTTCTATATGCTTGGTCCAGGAACCATTAGACCTACAGAGAATATCGAGGTAGGAAAATGAAGTGACTGTATGCTGAATCAAACAAGCATTTGCAATGCAATCGGTCTCGCCTTTTGGGATCTCATGTGTATTTAGCTATGCAGCACATTAGCCTGGGTGCTGGAACATCTACTGTTCTTTAACATGGAGGGAAAGTAAGCACCAAACTGCGTGACATGCCAGGTATGGGAACACATGGAGAGAAATATTGCCTTTCAGCGGGAAACGGTATAGTCCAAAGCTCTGTTTTCAATATAAAATCAGTGCCTACGGTGGTCATATCACTGAAAATACAAGATTTGAAAAACATATTATTGTCTACGGGTGCTCGTGGAAGACATTTTCTATGAACTGGAATCTAGAGAATGCTAAAGTGATTCTGGTATTTTACTGACCTCTGCTGGTCGTTTTCTATCAAGGCAGTTAAATAGAGGCAGTTGAACAGAAAAAAAAGTCCCTACGCGGAAGCAGACACGTTCTAGGGCTGATCTCCAGAGCTCACAAAGTACATACACATATAAGTATATACTAAAGTATACAAGCATTTACAATGCAATCGGTCTCACCTTGGGGACCATATAAGTATTTAGTCATGCTGCGTCTGTGCTGCAGTTGCAATGTGGACTGAGACGTATCCAATGAACAGAACACAGCCCTTCCAGTGCAAAACAAGCACAATGCATAAAAAAAAAAAAAATACAAATGCACATTATAAAAGCAAACGTTTTTCAAACTCTTCAGGAAGCGAGTGCACGTGCTTTAGAAACATTTGGTTATTTTTCTAAAGTGCACACAAGCTTGCCGAAGATACACGCCTACACTACTTCAGCAATAGAATGCTTTGGGACAAGCATGTGCATGCTTTAGAAAAAAATGAGTACCCAAAGTTCGTGCATGCATTGTTAAGCAATAGTGAGCGAGTGCAGCAACAGACATATCTAAACTGCTTCTGACCTGTGGTCAGCCAGCCATCTGGAACACGTTGCGATAGCGGACCAGCAGGAACCTGAATGCATGCGTAAAGCCAACCAGGATTGCTAAGTGAAGTTGCAATGGGAGGGAACGAGCCATGTAGGGGCAATTATACGTGAAAGACCAATAAAAAAAGCGAGCATTTCAGAATGCCACAGGAAACCAATGGCAAATCGATGGGCGTGCCAAAAGCCCACAGAAGAGATGCAAGTCTTGCAGACAGCACATGCTGTCTAGGCTCGACCTTAAAGGGGAGAAAAACGGACCAAGTTATTATGCCCATCTCTTTGCTGGATTCAACTTTTAAGATACTACGGTTGGGAGGGGTAGTCTTCACCTGCACTGAAAAACCTGGGAAGACTAACATTTTCTACGATCTAATTTGGCTCCTGCCCTGTTGTGGGCATGGTGGGGCAGTGCCTCAACCCTTTACTTCCAGTTGAGAAATACGATAAAGATGGGCAATCATTGCTTGAATCCTTCACATGATATATGCTGAACCTAGATTTAGGAGTTAGCTTCTCAAAATCCTTTATGATGGGTCCCAAAAAAAACCACACGAAATATAGGACAAACGTAGTTTAAGAGGGTTGCTATTTTCAGAGTACCCACTTTTAACTAATTGTCTGGAGAAAGGGCTAAAACTATTTTGCTCAACTAACAAGTCTAACAACTGGGCAGTTAAAGCCTTAAAGATGCTAACAGTGGTAGCTCACTCAAACCCAATCACTTCTACATGTCTGGGGCCTTACCCAACTGTGTAGTCCTCAATACAGGTTTGATTTGACAAGGTTCAGATTCGTTTTTTTTACAACTTGGCTCTACAGTAATGTGTTGCTGTTCTAACTATATCCGAAGCGCTCCGGTTTGGTGCAAGTGTGCCAACTGACCGCCATGTACAATTGGCCTTGTTCATCTTCAAGACTTTAGGTTCTCATTTTATGCAGATGCATTGTTTTATGACGATGGTTTAATTTTAAGCTCGTAAGTTTGTGTAAAGAAGGATATGAAATGTATTTGTGTTTATATGGTCCAAATTAGACCAAAATAAAAAAAAAATGGAAACTAAACCCACTGACAACAGCTGGGCTCAGGTTAACTGTTTTAGGGGCACAAACGGTGGTGGTTGTGCTGCATTGCTGTGGAGCTAGGGTGGGGAGTGAAGTTTAGAAATACAAAGAAGGGAGCAGTCAAGTGATCCTGGTAATGGCAGTTTAGAAGACACGCTAATTTGTCAGTAGCACTGCTTTAAACTTAATAGGAGCCAGCCTCTTTCCCCCAAGAAAACCTCAGTGACAATCAATACAAATAGCAGACGCTTACCCAATGCAGTTGTTGCTCTTTCAAAGAGATGTACTTCCAAGTCCTGCTACAACGTAGGAGTTGAGGATTTTCTTAACACTAAGAAACAGGAGAATGAGTTACAACCCACATCTCACAGCTGCAGTCGATAATAGTACACTAATTTAGCTTCAGAAAATACCTATCAGTCACATAAATCAGACTGGGGCGGTAATGGGTTCATCAAAAAGCTGACAGGTCAATAAAAAACTGCTCAGTGTCCAGCTCCTCAAAAGCCACCCAACACTTTGAGCCAGCTAGTACCCCTACATTATGACGTGCCTTACCTTTGCTCCTTATGAGTCAAGACGCTGCATTCCTGGACTGAATCCTGCAACATAAAGACTCAGTAAATAAATGTAGCATGTGAACGAGACCCCATTTCACCCACACAACGACCCCGTAAACACTAATTTGCAGTCTTGTCCCAGTCTTAGTGGCCATGTACCACACCAAAATCTCAAAGTACTTCACAAATTACCCGCAGTTTGGCTACATCATAAACACCAAGCACTACAGACTCTCAGTGGTACATGCCAGCTAAAGCTGAATTTGACAGCTGAACCAAGTCTGTCAGACTGTTCCATCTGGAAAAAGTTGTCGTCTTATCACACTGGAGGTGCCAGTGAGTTCACCTTTGCAGGTTCTGGCACCAGACAGATAGTAAGACGTGTGAGGATTTCATCATCTCGACTGCTCCCCGCTGTACATGCAAGGCTACGCATCACACCCCCTTCTATAGTATATAGAGATTTAAGACGCTCACCAAAGAAACCCACCGGAGAAGCTGCGCCTGTAAAGCAAAGTAAAAACGTTACAAATAATCCTTCAAATGGGAGAGGCGAGGCAGGGAGAAGGGTCCCATCTAGTCAGGACAGCGACGATAGTTATCACAGCCAAGGCTCAAGGTATAGTGGTTTGAAGTTAATCATTCCAGATGGGACTAGAGGCCCCTGGGAAAGGGCAGCATTCAGATTGAAGCCATGAGGCAGTTTAAATAACGCTGGTGGGGGTGAAATGCGAGCTAGAGCATCCAATATATTACCTGCAAAGCAGTTCATCCCAGACTAGGATCTGGATACCGCTTCAATCTAGAAAACAAAAAAAGGCAAATCTGCAACACTGCCCCTTCAACTAGTCACCTGCAACATACAGACGGGCACACAATACTCTCCCAGAACGCCACACCCCAGCGGTCAGAAAAACAAGGTCTCATCAGATTTTCTCAACCGAATGAGATTGCTTGAGTAAATCATCAAATCAGAGTGCATATCTAAGACACACACAGTGCACCCCCAAAATACAACTTACCCTGTGAGACTGGAATTAGTCTGTCAGCCGTGGAGACCTATCGGGAAAGCAAAGAGCATGGTGAGGTACTGTACAGCTAGAGCAAGAACATTTCCCAGCCCCTCGGCGTTGTCTCAGTTGTTCGGTACGTTTCACAAGGAATCAAAGTGAGCTAGTGTACTCATCACCGCCAAGGATTGTTGCAGCAATTAGATACGTTAAGATGTCAGCGTTGGTAATAATCTTAATATCTGAATCTTGCAAAAAGGTAAAAACAATCTCAATGGCCTTTAACTTGTAAGTACAGAACTAAGTGAACTTTGTATCTAATTTATCGTCGTGGTCATTTCTTACATCATTTTATATAATGGAACTTTAAAGTGCATCAGAGCAGTGTTAATCTTAACAAGGAAGGCCCCTTGTTGGGTTCTTAATATATCCCTACTCCTCTGTGGAAGGCTGGGTCCCAACATATGCATGCTTTGTTCATTACCGGAAAAAAGCAGAAGCACCACACGCTAGTGGCATAAATATCACAATTACCTGTGCGGACATCGGCAATATTGGTCTCTACAACCTTTCCTTGTACCCAACCCAGCTATCAACTGCAGACCCTTCCCGACACTGTTAGAGCTGGTAAGTAAAGCATACCTTGAGAGGAGACATCTCAGTATCAGTACAACCACCTATAAAGTAAAGACAGCATCAGTCTCGGCAGTGGCGTAAAAAAACTTGAGGGGGCCCCCCTGCAAAGTCCACGGAGGGCCCCCCCCCCGGCTCACCACCTAGCACTTTTGCTGAGACCCCCCCCCTTGAGCTCAGGGCCCTCCCGCACTGTGGGGGCTGCGGGGGTTTATGTTACGCCACTGAGTCTCGGACTCTCTCTAAGTTGGCATTTGAAAAGCTGGCGCAGTCCGATCAGGGCATTGGTGACTTAGATGACATGACACCGAAGTCGTCCAGCTAGTAATGGGTTAACCCATATCATCCTCTCAGACTTCCGCAGCAGCCTAAAAGTAATTTTAAAATGTAGTTTACCTGCCATGCTTGCTTCCTGGCGAGTCGAGACGGATCTGAAAGAAGAGACGCCCAGGTATAAGGGCATGTCGTACAATAGCACCATCACGTGCACCCTGACCGCTTTGCCACCATCAGAATTCCACCAAGCTATGAGTGTTCTTCAAAGGGTTTCAGACAAACGAGACTTAAAACATCATGTGGAGGTAAAGAAATATTAAACCCTGTCCTCCCATCCTGATAGACCAGCACATACCTGCGAGTGTCCATTCATGGAGCCTCACCATGGAAAAATAAAAAAGAGCAGAAGCCGTGTGAGCATTACTGGGTGCCCGAGATAAGAGTCCCAACATCCTGGCTCTCCTCGGTGCCATGTGCGAAAAGATCCCCATTAAATGAGCATACGGTACACGGAGTTATATTTATTTTACTGCAGAACCTGCCCAATTGTACGAGTGGAGCTAAAAATAGTGTAGTTACCTTTTTAGGTCTCGCCTGAGCCAGCGCATGCGCTGCTCTGGTGAGACTTTTAGTGAGTCGGCATTCAAAAATCCGACCACACGCTTTCTGTGTGGCCTCGAGCGTGCGGTTACGCGCACAGTTACGAGCAGAGGCGCCATCTGGCTTACCTCTCTCGTCATGCGCTCAGCGCATCGCTCGCGGGCACACAGAAAGCTGTGGACGCTGCAGCTGCTTTCACTTTTGCGCCGCGCGCCCACTCGCTCCGCCCTCTCCGTCTCCTTTTTGAAGACCGCTTGTTCATTGAGCATCAAATCTCATGTGAACGATGCTGTCTCAAAACGCTTTAGTGGCAATTCCGTTTTTTTATTTATTTAGGGCAATGTGAGCTGGTGCCATTTAAACATGAATGCTGTTTATTTTTTACCGAGCAACAAACCTCACGTGAACGGTGCGGTCTCAAAAGGCATCAGCGCTAATCCTGTTTTTGGACAATGTGAGGCACTTTAAAGTTAATGCTCTGTTCCATGGAATTGTTAGTATATTATAATTAATTTAGCGTAAAGCGCTGTTGTTTTCGTTGCTTGTAAACGTGTACTTTTGGATCCTTAATTAAAGTACTTTTGGATCCTTAATTAAATATTTTTAAGCACAGTAAAAATAGCTGCAGTTTTTTTTCTTTCGGTTAACTACTGATTATCTCTCCCCAACTCCACGCCCACCTGCACACAAACCATATATAATCACCACTCGCTTTTTTAAAACAAACTCTTCTACCCCTCTTCCCCTCTACCCCTCTACTTCCCTACTACCCCTCTACCACCCCTCTACTACCCCTCTACTACCCCTCTACCCCTCTACCACCCCTCTTCTGCCCCTCTACCCCTCTTCTACCCCTTTACCCCTCTACCCCTCTTCTACCCCTCTACCCCACTACCCCTCTTCTACCCTTCTACCCCTCTTCTACCCCTGTACCCCTCTTCTACCCTTCTACCCCTCTTCTACCCTTCTACCCCTCTTCTACCCCTCTACCCCTCTTCTACATCTTTTCTACCCTTCTACCCTTCTACCCCTCTTCTACCCCTCTACCCCTCTTCTACCCCTCTACCCCACTACCCCTCTACCCCTCTTCTACCCCTCTACCCCTCTACTACCCCTCTTCTACCACTCTACCCCTCTTCTACCACTCTACCCCTCTTCTACCCCTCTTCTAACCCTCTTCTACCCCTCTTCTACCCCTCTTCTAACCCTCTACTACCCCTCTACTACCCCTCTACCACCCCTCTACTACCCCTCTACCACCCCTCAACCCCTCTTCTACCCCTCCACCCCTCCACCCCTCTACCCCTCCACCCCTCTACCCCTCTTCTACCACTCTACCCCTCTTCTACCCCTCTTCTAACCCTCTTCTAACCCTCTTCTACCCCGCTACCCCTCTTCTACCCCTCTACCCCTCTACTACCCCTCTACCCCTCTACTACCCCTCTACCCCTCTTCTACCCCTCTACCCCTCTACTACCCCTCTACCCCTCTTCTACCCCTCTACCCCTCTACTACCCCTCTACCCCTCTTCTACCCCTCTAACCCTCTTCTACCCCTCTAACCCTCTTCTACCCCTCTAACCCTCTTCTACCCCTCTTCTACCCTTCTACCCCTCTACTACCCTTCTACCCCTCTACTACCCCTCTACCCCTCTACTACCCCTCTACCCCTCTTCTACGCCCCACCCCTCTTCTACCCCTCTACCCCTCTTCTACCCCTCTACCCCTCTTCTACCCCTCTACCCCTCTTCTACCCCTCTACCTCTCTTCTACCCCTCTACCCCTCTTCTACCCCTCTACCCCTCTTCTACCCCTCTACCCCTCTTCCCCTCTTCTACCCCTCTTCCCCTCTTCTACCCCTCTACCCCTCTTCTACCCCTCTACTTCCCCTCTACTCCTCTACTACCCCACTACCACCCCTCTACTACCCCTCTACTACCCCTCTACCCCTCTACTACCCCTCTTCTACCCCTCTACCCGTCTTCTCCCCCTCTACCCCTCTACCCCTCTTCTACCCCTCAACCCCACTACCCTTCTACCCCTCTACCCCTCTACCCCTCTTCTACCCTTCTACCCCTCTACTACCCCTCTACTCCCCCTCTACCCCGCTACCCCTCTTCTACCCCTTTTCTACCCTTCTACCCCATTACCCCTCTTCTACCCCTCTACCCCTCTTCTACTCCTCTACCCCTCTACTACCCATCTACTACCCCTCTACTACCCCTCAACCCCTCTTCTACCCCTCTACTACCCCTCTACCCCTCTTCTACCACTCTAACCATCTTCTACCCCTCTACTACCCCTCTACTACCCCTCTACCCCTCTTCTACCCCTCTACCCCTCTACTACCCCTCAACCCCTCCACCCCTCTACCCCTCTTCTACCACTCTACCCCTCTTCTACCCCTCTTCTACCCCTCTTCTAACCCTCTTCTAACCCTCTTCTACCCCTCTTCTACCCCTCTACCCCTCTACCCCTCTACTACCCCTCTACCCCTCTTCTACCCCTCTACTACCCCTCTACCCCTCTACTACCCCTCTACCCCTCTTCTACCCCTCTACCCCTCTAATACCCATCTACCCCTCTTCTATCCCTTTTCTACCCCTCTACTACCCCTCTACCCCTCTTCTACCCCTCTAACCCTGTTCTACCCCTCTTCTACCCTTCTACCCCTCTTCTACCCCTCAACCCCTCAACCCCTCCTCTACCCTTCTACCCCTCTAATGCCCCTCTACCACACCTCTACCCTTCTACCCCTCTACTACCCCTCTACCCCTCTACTACCCCTCTTCTACGCCCCTACCCCTCTTCTAACCCTCTACCCCTCTACCTCTCTTCTACCCCTCTTCTACCCCTCTACCCCTCTTCTACACCTCTACCCCTCTTCTACCCCTCTACCCCTCTTCTACCCCTCTACCTCTCTTCTACCCCTCTACCCCTCTTCTACCCCTCTTCCCCTCTTCTACCCCTCTTCCCCTCTTCTACCTCTCTACTTCCCCTCTACCCCTCTACTACCCCTCTACTTCCCCTCTACCCCTCTACTACCCCTCTACCACCCCTCTACTACCCCTCTACCCCTCTACTACCCCTCTTCTACCCCTCTACCCCTCTTCTCCCCCTCTACCCCTCTACCCCACCCCTCTACCCCACTACCCCTCTTCTACCCTTCTACCCCTCTACCCCTCTTCTACCCTTCTACCCCTCTACTACCCCTCTACTCCTCTTCTACCCCTCTACCCCGCTACCCCTGTACCCCTCTTCTACCCCTCTACCCCTCTACTACCCCTCTTCTGCCCCTCTACCCCTCTTCTACCCCTTTACCCCTCTACCCCTCTTCTACCCCTCTACCCCACTACCCCTCTTCTACCCCTCTTCTACCCCTGTACCCCTCTTCTACCCTTCTACCCCTCTACTACCCCTCTACCCCTCTTCTACCCCTCTACCCCTCTACTACCCCTCTTCTACCCCTCTTCTACCCCTCTACCCCTCTACCCCTCTTCTACATCTTTTCTACCCTTCTACCCCTCTACCCCTCTTCTACCCCTCTACCCCTCTTCTACCCCTCTACCCCACTACCCCTCTACCCCTCTTCTACCCCTCTACCCCTCTACTACCCCTCTACCCCTCTACTACCCCTCTTCTACCACTCTACCCCTCTTCTACCACTCTACCCCTCTTCTACCCCTCTTCTAACCCTCTTCTACCCCTCTTCTACCCTCTACCCCTCTACTACCCCTCTACCCCTCTTCTACCCCTCTACCCCTCTACTACCCCTCTACCACCCCTCTACTACCCCTCAACCCCTCTTCTACCCGTCCACCCCTCCACCCCTCTACCCCTCTTCTACCACTCTACCCCTCTTCTACCCCTCTACCCCTCTTCTACCCCTCTACCCCACTACTACCCCTCTACTACCCCTCTACCACCCCTCTACCCCTCTACTACCCCTCTACCCCTCTTCTACCCCTCTAACCCACTTCTACCCCTCTAACCCTCTTCTACCCCTCTTCTACCCTTCTACCCCTCTTCTACCCTTCTACCCCTCTACTACCCCTCTTCTACCACTCTACCCCTCTACTACCCCTCTTCTACCACTCTACCCCTCTTCTACCACTCTACCCCTCTTCTACCCCTCTTCTAACCCTCTTCTACCCCTCTTCTACCCTCTACCCCTCTACTACCCCTCTACCCCTCTTCTACCCCTCTACCCCTCTACTACCCCTCTACCACCCCTCTACTACCCCTCAACCCCTCTTCTACCCGTCCACCCCTCCACCCCTCTACCCCTCCACCCCTCTACCCCTCTTCTACCACTCTACCCCTCTTCTACCCCTCTACCCCTCTTCTACCCCTCTACCCCACTACTACCCCTCTACCCCTCTACTACCCCTCTACCACCCCTCTACCCCTCTACTACCCCTCTACCCCTCTTCTACCCCTCTACCCCTCTACTACCCCTCTACCCCTCTTCTACCCCTCTAACCCTCTTCTACCCCTCTTCTACCCTTCTACCCCTCTTCTACCCTTCTACCCCTCTACTACCCCTCTACCCCTCTACTACCCCTCTACCCCTCTACTACCCCTCTACCCCTCTTCTACGCCCCTACCCCTCTTCTACCCCTCTTCTACCCCTCTACCCCTCTTCTACACCTCTACCCCTCTTCTACCCCTCTTCTACCCCTCTACCCCTCTTCTACCCCTCTACCTCTCTTCTACCCCTCTACCACCCCTCTACCCCTCTTCCCCTCTTCTACCCCTCTTCCCCTCTTCTACCCCTCTACCCCTCTTCTACCCCTCTACTTCCCCTCTACCCCTCTACTTCCGCTCTACCCCACTACCACCCCTCTACTACACCTCTACTACCCCTCTACCCCTCTACTACCCCTCTTCTACCCCTCTTCTCCCCTCTACCCCTCTACCCCTCTTCTACCCCTCTACCCCACTACCCTTCTACCCCTCTACCCTCTACCCCTCTTCTACCCTTCTACTCCTCTTCTACTCCTCTTCTACCCCTCTTCTACCCCTTTTCTACCCTTCTACCCCATTACCCCTCTTCTACCCCTCTACCCCTCTTCTACCCCTCTACCCCTCTTCTACTCCTCTACCCCTCTACTACCCCTCTACCCCTCTACTACCCCTCTACTACCCCTCAACCCCTCTTCTACCCCTCTACTACCCCTCTACCCCTCTTCTACCACTCTACCCCTCGTCTACCACTCTACCCCTCTTCTAACCCTCTTCTACCCCTCTTCTAACCCTCTACTACCCCTCTACCCCTCTTCTACCCCTCTACCCCTCTACTACCCCTCAACCCCTCTACCCCTCCACCCCTCTACCCCTCTTCTACCACTCTACCCCTCTTCTAACCCTCTTCTAACCCTCTTCTACCCCTCTTCTACCCCTCTACCCCTCTACTACCCCTCTACCCCTCTTCTACTCCTCTACTACCCCTCTACCCCTCTACTACCCCTCTGCCCCTCTTCTACCCCTCTACCCCTCTAATACCCATCTACCCCTCTTCTATCCCTTTTCTACCCCTCTACTACCCCTCTACTACCCCTCTACCCCTCTTCTACCCCTCTAACCCTCTTCTACCCTTCTACCCCTCTTCTACCCCTCAACCCCTCCTCTACCCTTCTACCCCTCTAATGCCCCTCTACCACACCTCTACCCTTCTACCCCTCTACTACCCCTCTACCCCTCTACTACCCCTCTTCTACGCCCCTACCCCTCTTCTAACCCTCTACCCCTCTACCTCTCTTCTACCCCTCTACCCCTCTTCTACCCCTCTACCCCTCTTCTATACCTCTACCCCTCTTCTACCCCTCTACCCCTCTTCTACCCCTCTACCTCTCTTCTACCCCTCTACCCCTCTTCTACCCCTCTTCCCCTCTTCTACCCCTCTTCCCCTCTTCTACCCCTCTACTTCCCTTCTACCCCTCTACTACCCCTCTACTTCCCCTCTACCCCTCTACTACCCCTCTACCACCCCTCTACTACCCCTCTACTACCCCTCTACCCCTCTACTACCCCTCTTCTACCCCTCTCCCCCTCTTCTCCCCCTCTACCCCTCTTCTACCCCTCTACCCCACTACCCCTCTTCTACCCTTCTACCCCTCTACCCCTCTTCTACCCTTCTACCCTCTACTACCCCTCTACTCCTCTTCTACCCCTCTACCCCGCTACCCCTGTACCCCTCTTCTACCCCTCTACCCCTCTACTACCCCTCTTCTACCCCGCTACCCCTCTTCTACCCTTCTACCCCTCTTCTACCCCTCTTCTACCCCTCTACCCCTCTACTACCCCTCTACTACCCCTCAACCCCTCTTCTACCCCTCTTCTACCCCTCTACCCCTCTTCTACCCCTCTACCCCTCCACCACTCTACCCCTCTTCTACCCCTCTTCTACCCCTCAACCCCTCTTCTACGCCCCTACCCCTCTTCTAACCCTCTACCCCTCTACTACCCCTCTACCCCTCTTCTACCCTTCTACCCCTCTACCCCTCTTCTACCCTTCTACCCCTCTACTACCCCTCTACTCCTCTTCTACCCCTCTACCCGATACCCCTGTACCCCTCTTCTACCCCTCTACTACCCCTCTACTACCCCTCTTCTACCCCTCGACCCCTCTTCTACCCCTCTACTACCCCTCAACCCCTCTTCTACGCCCCTACCCCTCTTCTAACCCTCTACCCCTCTACTACCCCTCTACCTCTCTTCTACCCCTCTACCCCTCTTCTACCCCTCTACCCCTCTTCTACACCTCTACCCCTCTTCTACCCCTCTACCCCGCTTCTACCCCCTCTACCTCTCTTCTACCCCTCTACCTCTCTTCTACCCCTCTTCCCCTCTTCTACCCCTCTTCCCCTCTTCTACCCCTCTACTTCCCCTCTACCCCTCTACTACCCCTCTACCACCCCTCTACTACCCCTCTACTACCCCTCTTCTACCCCTCTTCTACCCCTCTTCTCCCCTCTACCCCTCTACCCCTCTTCTACCCCTCTACCCCACTACCCCTCTTCTACCCTTCTACCCCTCTACCCCTCTTCTACCCTTCTACCCCTCTACTACCCTCTACTCCTCTTCTATCCCTCTACCCCGCTACCCCAGTACCCCACTTCTACCCCTCTACCCCTCTACTACCCCTCTTCTACCCCTCTACCCCTCTTCTACCCCTTTTCTACCCTTCTACCCCTCTACCCCTCTTCTACCCTTCTACCCCTCTACCCCTCTACTACCCCTCAACCCCTCTTCTACCCCTCTTCTACCCCTCCACCACTCTACCCCTCTTCTACCCCTCTTCTAACCCTCTTCTACCCCTCTTCTACCCATCTACCCCTCTACTACCCCTCTACCCCTCTACTACCCCTCTACCCCTCTACTACCCCTCTACCCTTCTTCTACCCCTCTACCCCTCTTCTACCACTCTACCCCTCTTCTAACCCTCTTCTACCCCTCTTCTACCCCTCTACTCCCCCTCTTCTACCCCTCTACTCCTCTTCTACCCCTCTACCTTCCTCTACCCCTCTACCCCTCTACTACCCCTCTACCTCCCCTCTACCCCTCTACTACCCCTCTACCCCTCTTCTACCCCTCTACTACCCCTCTACCCCACTACTACCCCTCTACCCCTCTACCCCTCTACTACCCCTCAACCCCTCTTCAACCCCTCTACCACTCTTCCTCCCCTCTACCCCTCTTCTACCACTCTACCCCTCTTCTAACCCTCTTCTACCCCTCTACCCCTCTTCTACCCTTCTACCCCTCTACCCCTCTTCTACCCCTCTACCCCTCTTCTACCCCTCTACCCCTCTTCTACCCCTCTACCCCTCTTCTATCCCTCTTCTACCCTGCGGTGGACTAAGTGGCAGCAAGAGCCTGATAGCACTGCTTGTCCTTTAACAAAAAAAAAGTATTGGCATAGCCAATAGGTCTCGCCTTTGGGACCTTATAAGTGTTTAGTTATGCAGCACAATATCCCTGGTACAACAACATCAACTGTTGCATGGCTAAGCACTTATAAGGTCCCAAAAGCGAGACCTATTGGCTATGCCAATGCTTGTTTATGTTATTCCTCGTCTGCAGAAAGGAATGTGTGCTTTAAACACAACTTTAAAATGGTCAAAAACAACGTTGCTTTCACCCACGCTACTCAAACCTCGGCTCGTTTAAGACGCTTGCCATGAGTAGTTCGCTCCCTCGAGTGCCACCGATGGGAAAGCTTCGGTTAACGCTAGTTGCTAAATAGCGTGGGGAACCCAATCGTACTTATGGTACGAATGTCACAAGAGCACCCACTTCATCATTAGCACCTGGGCAACCACAAGGCATGAAAGCCCAGGATATGAAGGTACGCAAACTTACCTGGAGAGTCAGCAGGGTTGTGTAGCGCGCTTTGCAGCATGAGCGCAAGGCCTGAAAGCAACAAGTAGTACAGCGCCCGGTTCCGGATCACGAAAGGCTGGCCTTCCTCCCCCCCGTTAGAGAGTTCCTGCGCTGTCCTGTCCCCCAAACCCTGTCCTTGGGTGGCCTGTGCCGCAGCTCCTGATGCTCCAGTCCATTGGCTATGATATCTTCCGCCTCAGAATGCTTCCCCATGGCTTCCCCTACCCCACACAGCCGCTGAAAGCGCGCCACCTTGTCCGGGTGCTGCAAGTCCTCGCAGAGCTGCTGCAGCAGCCTCTTCAGCATCCCCATGTTCCAAATCATGGAGCCCGGACTCGGCGCCTCAGCTGATAACGGATATCTCCCCTCCCGGCCTGAGCCTGTATCCGGCTGCGGGGGAAGGCTGGGCCAGGGCCGCCCAGGACCTGGAGGCAGTCAGCGCTGCTCGGCCTCCGCCTCTAAGAGGAGGAGCCACGATACGATGGAATACAGGACACCACCAGAGGAGCAACACAGGCCTTGCGTTAAAACTGCTGACTGACTGCCTCGGAAACTCGTGAGCCGAAGCGACTGTCTGAGGCAATGTCAACAACGTACACACCACTCCCTCCAGGCTCTGAGGGGCAGCGCTCAGGGAACCAAGCCCCACCTGCAAATGTGAAAACCCATCCTACTTCCAGGGCGAGACAGAGACCACTCAGCCACACAGCCAGCCTTCCCCGCCATAGGAGGGGGGGGAGGGACGGGCGAGATGGCATCGGACTGCGGGAGGGGGCGGGGCAGAAGAAAGTAGTCCGTGCAGTAAAGGGGCCAATAGCCATGGAAGGACACAAATGACGACATGGCCGTCAGGAGGAGGGACTAACAAGCCTAGAACCAATTGGAAGGCAGCATTTAAGACACAAGCCAATCAAAAAGATGGGCGGAGAGTGGGCGGAGCTTCCACGAAGCTTCCACACTATAGTGTATACTGCATGCCTCGCAAAGCGATGGCAGCGCATTCGCGCTGCAACGCTAGGCGAGACCTAAAAAGAGGAAAGCCTTATTGAAGTGTGCTGTATTAATATGGGTCAGGGTTGTCATCAGCCCCTGGTAGGCTTTGTTTTATTGGTCCTCGTGAAGGGGGCTCCCTGCAGGGAGAATGGCAGCTACATCTACCTTCTTCAGAGGTGACCCAGTGTCGTTTAGTTCCTATAAATCTATGTAGGACCTGCACATTTAGACAACATAAACTGTGGGAGTGGTGTCCAGAGTGATTCCAGACACTCCCGCCGGATATGTTTGCCTGTATACCAGCTAGCTCACAGTGCCACTAGGAACTCCTCTGACCAAGGAGAAAATAGTTTCGGGCGACTCTCGAACATGACAACCCTGATCCCTCAGGGATCGTGGAAACAGTACAGTACTTTTCGCTCAGTCACTCATTTTTTTTTAAACAGAATTTTATTAGTTTTCTGAGAAAGCAAACAAAAAGCTTCAGTGACAGCATACATTAAGGATTCGGGGAGCAATATATTACAAGTGCTATTAGTGCCATAACTGCAGCCTCCCTCAGAGTGCCGCTCAACGATTCCCCTTGGGCCTCCTGCCCCACTACTGCGTCCTCCCTCAGCCCCCGCTGTATGCAATTATACAGTCCCTAGCAACCCCATGTATAGTACCGTTCAGAGTGCAGGGTCATCATAGGCAGAAGAAAAAAAACCCAAAAGGGATAAAGCACCCAGCCCCAACAACCCCCCCACCCCAACTACCCCTCTAAACCCCTTTAGCCCCCCCCACTCCACCCATCCTCCCAAGCATGCCGCTAGCCACTAATTAAAGGTTCCAGGTATTCCCAGGCCGTTCCCATGGTCCGCTCGGTATCCCATCACACAAATCCGCAAGCGTGATAGGGCAGAATCACCGGAGGCGATCCCCCGCAGCCCCGCCAGCGGGCGCACCATCCCTCCCTGTCAGTTAGAGCTCACAATATAAGGTGTCTTGAGTGCCCCCCGTCTCAGTCAGCACATTTTCCTCAGCCCCAGGTGGATGCTTAGTCAATTCCACAAGCGCCATCCATGCCCTGGCCAGTTCCATTGAGTGCTCGTGCCCCGTGCGTCTAGCCATACCCATCCTGCAATTACCCTCACTCTCCGCCCACTTTACAAGCTCCCTTCTCCATCGCTCAAGGGAAGGTCCCTGCCTCGTCTTCCACCGGCTAGTAAGCTCCCTTTTCGCGAGCACTAATCCCAGGTCAATGAACTTACTGGTGACCTTGGTTTTCGCAGTGTGGGGATACTCATGCAGTAAACAAACCCCTGGCGTCAATGCCAGCTCTCTCTCCGTCACAGTAGTTAAGGCAGCCATTATTTCCCGCCAGTAGTCCTCCAACTGCGGGCAGCTCCAGAACATATGCAGGAACCCTGCCCCCACTAGAGCACAACGAGGGCAGGCAGATGACCCCCAAAATAGTCGTTCAGTTTGTTGGGCGTTAAGTAAGCCCTATGTAAGACATAAAATTGAATGAGCTGGAAGCGCGCATTTCGGGAACTCTTCCATGGCCTCTCAAGTACCGCCCCCATGCTCCATCCGAGAAGGGCTCCCCCAGGTCCGTCTCCCATTTGAGCCGCAGCACTGTCAGGGGCTGACGCAGGTCCTGAGTAATCCGGCGATAAAGACAGGTCACCGCTTTAAAAGCACCCGCAGCCATCACCACGTATTGACACGCAAGGGACGTAGCCGGTTCCAATAGCCCCCCGCCAATGCTTCCTCACTGCCGCAGCCAGGGCCGCATGGAAAAGGAAATCCCCACGCGGGAGATCATGACGCTCCAGGAGATCATTAAACGGTAAGAGGTTGCCCTCCTCATATAGATCCCCCAAAGTGAGTATGCCCAGCTCCGCCCAGGACTGCAGTTTGCTCCAGTCACCCCCATGAGGCAACACCGCGCACATTGTCAGCGGGATTTCAGGCGCATACAGAATCCTGACCCGTAGCTTCCTGGCCATACGCATCCAGCACCGCCGTACCACGGCCAAGTCCGACGGCAGCGCCTCACCTCCCGGATGCACCCGCAGCAGAACACAGGACAGCAGGCGCCAGTTAGGATCCAATCCCCCCATAGCCTCCGGATGTCTAATGTGGCCCGCCACCCACTGCGTAAACCATTGGAATTGCGCAGCGTGATAATAGACCTCCAGATCTGGAAGCGCAAGGCCCCCTCCATCCTGGGTCGTTTCAGAGTGAGCAGCGCGACCCTCCGTCTCCCCGTGCCCCACAGGAACCCCGTGATTAAAGAATTCAGCTGCGTAAAGAACCTGGTTGGTATCCAAATGGGGAGCGTTCCAAAATAATAAAGGAACCGTGGTAAGGTGACCATCTTCACCAAGGCAACCCTACCCGCAACAGAGAGCGGGAGGGATCCCCAAAACTCAAAATTAGTTTTGGCACTACGCAACGCTTGCCCCACATTACCCTCCATCAGGTCAGCACTGTCATGATAAATCCGGGTTCCCAGGTAGGAGAGGCAACAAGGCTCCCACGGTATCGCCCCCACAGTCTGCCTATCGCGCCCGCCTGCTTTGGTAGGAAACAAGCACGACTTGGCCCAATTCACGCGAAGTCCCGATACTCTCCCCAAAGTCTCCAAGAGCTGTTTCGCCCCCTGGAGCGCATCCCGAAGGTCAGGCAGGAACATGAGCAAGTCGTCCGCATATAGCGCAATATGGTGTTCCTGTTCCGCCACCAAAAGCCCCGCATAATAACTGCCCGACCTGGCATGCGCAGCCATTGGTTCCATTGCCAGAGCAAACAACAACGGGGACAGCGGACATCCCTGCCTCGTACCTCGGGCCACCGCACAGGCAGCAGAAATTAAGCCCCCGTCCTGACCCTGGCGGTAGATTCACTGTACAGCAGCGCTGTCCATCGGACGAACCGCTCCCCGAGCCCAAACTCCCGCAGTGCACCAGTAAGATAGGGCCATTCGAGGCTATCAAAGGCCTTCTCCATATCGACCGCGAAAATGCAGGCCTCCTCCTTATCATACGTGTCAGCCCCCAGGATGCGGATGAGCCGACGAACATTCATGGCGGTGTTCCGTGTCGGAACAAAGCCCGCCTGATCTCCGTGCACCAGTGTCGTCATGTGGGGCATTAGCCTGCTTGCCAGCACCCGACTCAATACCTTATAGTCCATATTGAGCATCGCGAGAGGCCTATACGAGGAGCGGTCCCACGCAGGCCTGCCCGGTTTGAGAAGAGGAACTATGATGGCCTCACGGGTGGACACAGGGAGAACACCCTCATGATACGCTCTATTATACAGCTCCACCAAGCAGGGCACCAGAGTGTCTGCGTAGGTCGCATAAAATTCCACCGGCA
This sequence comes from Calotriton arnoldi, assembly GCA_963921515.1. Classification (NCBI taxonomy): domain Eukaryota; kingdom Metazoa; phylum Chordata; class Amphibia; order Caudata; family Salamandridae; genus Calotriton; species Calotriton arnoldi. The sequence continues at coordinate 365,588 of CAWUFW010004429.1, read as the reverse complement.
GCCCATCCGTTCCCGGGGTTTTGTTCCTGGCCATGTGTTTTATGGCGCTGCGTATTTCACCCGCCTCAATGTCCCTACCAAGAGCAATCGCCTCGTCAGAGCTAACCTTAGGGAGAGCCGCATCCGAAAGGAACCTCTCGTCCCCAGGGAGGCCAGGGCCCAGTTTGGTGCGATACAACTCGGAGTAGAATTGCAAAAATTGGTCGTTTATTCCTCTCTGAGTGTAAACCACCTCGCCCCTCTGTCCCCGCAGTTCCGTTATCGCCGTCCCTCTGCGCGCCGGATTGGCTAACCAGGCCAGCAGGGCACCAGATTTATCCCGCTCCGCATGCATCTTGTCTGTGTACGCCTTAAAATCAAAACAACGCAAGCGCTCGAGCTGAATCGCGAACTCCTCCTTGGCCACAAGCAGCGTAGCATGTGTATCTGGGCGCTCTGGGCGCTCTCGCTCTGACACACGCAAGTGTTGCTCCGCAGCTGCCACATCTTGCAGCAGTACCTTGCGGACTCCCACCATCTCTCCTATACAGCGCCCTCGGATCACCGCCTTAAAGGCGTCCCATTCCACAAGCAGAGTGGATGCCGTGTTTGCATTGGTCCTAAAGTAATCCTCAATGGCCGACCCTATAGTGTCCTTAAACACTGGGTCGTCCAGCATGTCTGGCCGCAGCCGCCATGTGGGAATGGCCGGGCGATCCCGTGTCCAATGCAACTGCACCAGCAGGGGGTTATGGTCCGAGGACGTTCTGGCCAAATACTCGCTATGCATCATTCCCCCATGGACATCCGGAGAGCAAAGGACTGAGTCCAGGCGAACATGCAGGTCATGTAATGAGGAGAAGTAAGAGTAATCCCTGTCAGTCGGGTGATGGGCCCTCCATGTATCCGTTAACCCCCAACGCTGCTGCCAGACCCTCCGTGCCGCTGCCAGTCTGTGTACCGGAGCATCCACCAAGGGGGTGTGACCGATCTAAATGGACATCAGTAATGCAATTGAAATCGCCCCCCAAGAGCACAGATCCCACCAACAGAGGGGCCAATTTCGCAGAGAGATGGGCAAAAAATGATACCTGGTCGGTGTTAGGTGCATAAATGCTTCCCAACACTATGTCTCTACCATCTAAGCGCCCTGACACTACTACAAATCTGCCCTCAGGGTCCACCAGTTGGCCAGTACTTTGAAACGGGATTCCAGCCCTGACCCAGATCAGAGCACCTCGTGCGTAAGCCGAGTATGTCGTACAGAACACCTGCCCTCGCCACCTGCGCTGTAAAGCTAAACCCTCCTGCTTGGTCAAATGTGTTTCTTGCAACAACGCAATCTGTACCCCTCTCCTCTTAAGATAGGCATGGACCTTATGGCGACGTGTCATATTATGCATCCCCCTTATATTCCAGGACAAACAACGGATACCTACGGCGGGTCCCATAAGGTGGCAATTCGTAGTCCATTGTCCCTACTTCCTACAGCGGCATGCTTGGCCCCGAATTCTCCCTCCCCCCAATACCCCTCTAACCCCCAACTCCCTTTCCCCAGGACAGGTTCCCTGAAACTAGTTCCCATCCAAACTAATACAACCGTTAACTGTGCACCCAGCAACAGTGAGACGTGCGCCGAATCCTCAGGACCCAAAGCCCCGCCAGGTCCCCTCCCCCGTTACAGCCCCAATAGGGGGCCCCCAATCAATACTAAGCAATAGACATCGTCCCTCTCTCACCGCAGGTCCAAAAACACACAGTAAGCAAACCCAACCCAGACCATTAGTTCAGTCCATGCAAGCAGCCGTCGCCCGCTCAGCCAAACAGGTCCGCCGTCTGCGGAGTGATCACAGGTAGTTCGATGTCAGAACTCGCTGTCGGGCTACAGGAGATAGAAGTCTCGGAGCCCCCCAGGGGACTGCCAGAGACAGCAGCACTCGGGCTCACCGCACCCCGACTGATCACTGCAACCGCCTGTACCGCTCTGTCCCGTTCAAGGCGGAGAGTCGGCATCAAAGGTGCCCCCACCGGACTCGAGTGTGCAGGGGAGCCACGCTCCACGGGGCTCGCAGCAGAACTTCGCCTGGAGCGCGTCCGTCGTGTTTCAAGCCATTGCCAGGCCTCCTGTGGCGCAGTGAAAAAGTGTGTGCCAGTGGTGTCCACCACCCGCAGCCGGGCCGGGAAGAGCATGGCATATTGTAGACCAAGCTGGCGGAGTTTCCGTTTAAACGCAATGAAGGAGGCGCGCTGCCTCTGAACCTCCCTAGTGAAATCCGGAAATATCATTACCCTGGAATTGTCAATCTGGAGCTGTTGCTTTTCTCTAGCACAGTGCAAGAGGTGATCCCTGTCCCGATAGTGCAACAGTCTCACCACCATCGGCCGCGGAGGAGCACCCGGTTTAGGAGGTCGCGCCGGCACCCTATGAGCTCGTTCCAGAGCAAAGAATGGGGACAGCCCTTCTGGGGCCACTTCAGATCTGAGCCATTCCTCCAGAAATCGGACAGCGTCATCCCCTTCTGCCCGTTCCGGGACCCCCACCAAGCGGAGGTTATTCCTGCGGGATCTCCCCTCACTGTCCTCTGCCCGGAGTTCCAAGATCCGAACCTTGGCTTCCACCTGCGTCAGGGATCTCTGCAGGATTGTCACAGCGGCCGGCACCTCCTCCATTGTTTTCTCCGCCGCCGATACTCTGTCTTTCAATTTCCTGTGGTCATCTTTAAGCAGGGAGAGATCCACACCAATGGCGTCGATTTTTGCCTCAAGGGTTTCCCTGGACGAGGTAATAGCCTGCAGGATATCGGTCAGCGTAGGTCCCCCCGGCGCGACAGCTTCCGAGCGCCCCGGCACCTCTTCCTCCTCTTCAGATTGTTGACTTGCCCCATCCATCTGGAGGGCCGCAAATCCCTTCTTCCTGGACACCCGCCCCATCTCAGCAGGGCACTGCACCACTCGTTTCCCCAGTAGGAGGAGGGCTGGCGTCCCGATCCCCGAAGGCTCGTCAGTGTCCCAAGCGGCCGTCTAGTGCTGCTTGCTCCTCGCCTAGCCTCCTTGTCCCCGCACTTAGGTCCACTCACAGGCCCCTAAACAGGCCCCACCTGCAGTGCGTCCTCTCTAGTGCCCCCTCAGTTCTGCCGTGTCTGCGTCCACTCCAGACCCAGAGCGCGCGATGAAATGTGCTCCTTGTTAGTGGTCCCCAGCACAACGCCGGGTTCCCCACCACCACAGTCGCTCACCAGGGCTCTCCTCCAGCCCTCTGTGCCGCCACTTTAATATCACTGCTCAGTGCGGGGTCCCAGCGCGGGGTCTCAGCGCCCCGCCGCCCCAACGCCCTCTCCTCGGTGATATGGCCGTCAGGTGCCGAGATCAGCCGCACCCCCAGCACCGCCGCCCTCAGAGGCCCCTGCCGATGCTAGGCTGCCTGCGCAGACCCAGGCTCCCAGCAATGGCCAGTCTCACCGCCGCAGGCGTCTTCTCTGCTCTTCCGTCTGCGATTCCACAGACCACCCAGGTGCAATCACCCAGGAGGGAGACCGACCAGGCGTCCCGCCTCTAAGCAGCCCGAGGCACACTCACAGCCTCTGGCAGCCCAGGGCAGCCGTCGTATCTCCAGCAGACAGCGCCGGTCCGGTTCCTCTCAGGCCCGTCTCCAAGCAGTCTAAGGCACACTCACACCCCCGGCAGCCCGGGGCAAGTCCCGTATTTCCAACAGACTGCGCCGATCCGGCTCCTCTCAGCCAGTCCCAACGACCCCCGCAGCCCAGTAAGTCGCAGGCGCCGTCCGGGGTCCCACCAGCCCCACACTCAATCCTGCGCACTGAGCCAGCCAGGGCCGATCCCCACACTCAACCGCCGGTGTCCGGCCAAGTTCACCCCTTGCCGGGGCCTGTGAGCACTCCAGAGCCGCCCGCTCGGCGTCACAAGATCCAGCCCCTCTCACCTCCTCTAAGCTGCTCAGTCCAGGCGCGGGGCCGCCATTTTAGCCTCCACTCACGGCACCCAGGTCAGCCGTAACCGCTCCTCCACCAGCCCCCACATGCGTGGGTGACCGCAGGGCTCTCCACCGCAACCGGGCTCAAACTCCTCTCCGGGAGTCGTGGGCAATATGCTGGGTTCCGATCAGCGAAGCCCGCATCTGACCGCCGCCGCCATCTTAGGTCCCCGCAGTCATGAGACGAGCCGTGCTGAGAAGTGGAGCTGTCTCCGCCGCACCGCCTCTCAGTTCGTCATCAGTTCCCCCACCAGGGCACCAGGTATTCCGATGCAGTATGGCCAAATAAGGGCCCCCTTAGAACAGCAGGATAGTTTAGAACGGAGGGAGGCCACGGAGGAGCTCCGAGGTCCGCTACCGTCTACATCGGCGTCAGGCCACGCCCCCTTCGCTCAGTCACTCATGCTCACTTTGTCTCAGAGAGATGCACAGAATAAACGATGGGGACGTTTTCAATAAGTATTTATTGAACCAGCGTTATTCTAGTGTAAAATATGTGTGCTGCAACAACCATAAGACAGAAACAGATATAAACAATTATAAGCACCAACAGAGTAAATGGATGGTAGAGTTCTACCATAGTGCTAAAACAATGAATATATGCAGGCATATAAATACATGACAGTGATAATACGTACTCCTACGATGCAGACCCTAACTAGATGTACCTAAATGTACCTAGCATGTATGTATGTGTATAGCCAAGAATCCCCATAGGATAGAACCAACTCCATTACCTGGTGCGAGAGAATGAAGGACCCCGTCTTGGTTTTGAGATCACCTACCTGCGAGGGATGTCAGACCACTGCGTGCTGAGATGTCTGCGTGCAGGAACCTCAGCGTCTCGCGTCAGTGTGTCAGCATGATAGTCTTTCTCCTTTGCCTGCCCCAGCAAAGATATGGTGCTTATATACCCAAAATGTACCCTTAGGGGTTCTAACTTGCTCTGTCATGTCGGCCGAGGATGACGATAGTTATGAACCTTATACATAGTTATTATGCAGAAGATGGTAATCCTGCTGTGATTCTAAGAATCCTCATGCATAATAAATGAGGCTAGTTTTCTGAGAAAACCACACGACATTTATGCAGCACCTAGTCTAGGTAAAAGGTCAGCACCAAACCCGTTATGTAGTACAATGGCAGGGTAAATGTAGGTAAAAGGTTAGGAGACTACCCAGGCCTATATTGGGGTACATTGCGAATCATAACACCAGTTGTTGTTTATATTTGTTTGAAAGCAACATTGTTATCTCTATATTCTTTTACAAATCATTACTGTCTGAATGATTGAGTTTTGATGCAAAGTCATCAGTTTGTGAGGGCAGTACTGCACTGTGTTCTCGATTTGCCTCCTTCATATTCCTAACACCCTTCTCGTTAAGACGGTATTGAACTGGGAGTCTTTTCTAGATGAGGAATCTGGGGGAAGAATTGTAAAAGGACTAGTTAGTTACCTTTTGTAACATTTTATGTATGGATATCTTATCTTCATGTATATCCCTGATTGCTCTCTAGAGTCCTTGTTTCTTAAGGAATGCATTGATATTAGTCTGTTCTTTCAGTAACATTATTGTGTGCCAGTGAAGGGGGTGGATCTTCGTCTGGAGCCATAAGGGCACCACCTAGCACTAGCTCGAAGCTAACGCTGTAAAAGATTCCAGATATAGTCTGATGCCTGGGGAAGATTGTAATATTAGAAATATGTTGGAAGATACAATGTCTACTTAAAACATGTTACTGAATATAATTAACGACATTTAAACTTTATTTCCATAACTTTATTGTATCTGAATATTAGGTTGGGCTTTTGTCTTGCACAGTAGAATATATGGGCTGAAGCTAGGATACTATTTAGCATTACAGAAAGAGATCAATGGAGTGAAGAATATACTAGGGACGAAGGGCTACTTTGTGCCATACCAAAGAGCTAAAGTAATCGAGCAACTGGGGACAAATATTAACATATTTATATAATCCCCTTTTTAACCGCCCTACACCACCCTTTTTATACACAAGTTGTGTTTCTGGTATAGTCCTGGTTCTCAGTGGCAATGGTTCTGGGGCTTCTTGGCCTCTTCGCCTTGTTCATCCTCCTCATCCTCAATGCCAGCTGGCTCATGCAAACCCTGCAATGAAACCTCAAATTCCATTGGGCTCAGCATCAGGGTTGCCTTTCCAGTTCCACTCAAGTCTCAAGGGTGACAGCACAGGATCTGCAGTGGTGGCTGACAGATACCAATGTGACCCAAGGCCAGCCACTCACCCTTTACCACCCAAAGCATTTGTTGTGGCAAATGCATTGCTGCTGGTTTGAGGGAAGGGGGTCACCTAGGGGAGGAAATCTGAGGCCTCTGGTCTCCGGTGAAGAGTCTGCTCTACCTCATCGTGCTTGAGATTCGGGCAATATGTTTGGCACTCTAAGCCTTTCTGCTTTCCATCAAAGGCATGCTGTTATAGGTTCTCATGGACAACACTACTGCCATGTGATACTGTAACAAACAGGATGAACGGGGGTCTTTGACCCTATTCCAGGACGCTCTGAGTCTCTGGAGGTGGCTGGAACAACAGAACATCTTTCTGGTTGTCAGTCCCCTGGCTGGGTCACTGAATTGCAGAGTAGACCAACTGAACATGTAACTAGCAGATCATAAGTGGCGTCTCCATCGCCTCTTAACACTGAAATTAGACTTCATTATCCCCATCATGTCGGCGCACCATGTGAGTGAGTTGCAGGCCCTGTCGGGACTTCCACCGTACACTACTACTTTCTGGAGAAGTTGGTTTCGAGAACCGAGGCTGCTTTCTTCGCTAAGGTTGTGATGCACTTTCATGTTGGCCAGTCAGTCACCTTGCCTGCATTTTATACTCAGCCTCATCCTTCGAAAGAATTTGCTTTGATGGAAAGAGGGTGTTGAGCTTTTATATCGACCATACAAAAGATTATCGGGTAGACGATCAGTTCCTATTTAGCTTCTCAGGTGCAAAGAAGGGCAGGGCTCTGTGAAAGAGGACCCTGTTTAGGAGGATAGTATACTGCATTACGATGTGCTATTCACAGGCCAAAAAGCAGCTCCCCTGAAGGCCTGAGAGTCCATTCTACTAGGTACAAGGGCACTACAACATTGGCACGACTAGTGCTTGTTCTTGATATCTGCCAAGCTGCGACCTGGGAGTTAGTACATACATTCAAGAAGCACTACTGCCTTCATAACCAGCTCCTGTGAGAAGGTCACTTCGCACGCTCGGTCCTGCAGGACTTTTTCCTCTGAATCCACTCTTCTGATCCTCCATCTTTGCAAAGTACTGCTTTAGTTTCTATTCCAAAGGTGAGGAGTTAGAAGTATCAATCAGAACAAGTTACTTACCTTTAATAACGCTCTTTTTAGTGGATACTCTATCGAAGCACATGTTCCTCACTACCCTCACACCTCCCTGTTCTGTGGATTGGCCTATTATCATCTAAAAGTTCCCAAGTTAGAGATCGGCACACTGTCACCAACAATTGTTCTTCGCTCCGCGTCTATGGGTGCGAAAAGACAAAAGAGAAGAAACTGATGTCACTGGATTGGCACTTATATGCAGCTCTGCTCAGTCTCTTCTGGGGCAGTACGCAATCAACATGGATCCATTCAGTGCCACCTGTTGGCATGCTGGAGTACTGCTGTTTAATTTATGCGGATCCAGGCTGGTGCCAGGGATAATTTAATGAGGAATCTGCAGTTAAATAGAGTATCCACCACAAAGAGCATTATCAAAGGTTAGTAGCTTGTTCTTTTCATCCGTAACTGCCAACAAAACTACAGGAGAGCAAGGGTGAAACACAGTATTGCAAATATTAGGATTCCTGCTCAATACGACCGCTTGCAATAGTAAATTCTATCTGAGCCCTACTGAACTGCTGGCCTAAGGCCCTGCTGTCCTCTTGCCTGGGAGTGGAGAACTGGACCTGCAACTTGTTCTTGAACCCAGGGCTACCAGAGTGACTCGATGGGCTAGTCTACTGGCTCCTGATCTGAGCCTCAGGGACGTTAAAGGCTCCCTGACATCCTGCACCAGCCCCTGGACTCAAGGGCGACAGCCGCTGAAGTGAGTTCCTGACCCCCAAGTGGTGCCCTTCAGGTTCTGGACTCTTGGTGTGGCTCAGAGAGCTTCATTTAGGTTTTTGAGCTCTTAGCAATCGTGAACAGGCCAGTTCGCACCAAGACCTCGCTTCCCGCTCCGGGATTCAGTAGAAGCTCCAGCGGCTGCCTCTTAATGCTATAGCATCAATCGCTTGCAGGGACCACCAAAGCGAAGCTCCAGAAGCGCCCGTCCACGATGCCTTGCCTGCTCTCTGTGCTATGCCGGGAGCCTCCCGCAATGCTCTCCCTGCTCCTCGTGGCCCCCTCCACCGCGAACAGGACTCTTGGCGCTGATTTAAGAAGGTAAACTTCAGCAGGACTAATCTGGTGACTGTAGCCGACCTTCGCTCCATTGCGGTCGGCCTGAACTTGTGACTTCGATCCGGTCCAGTGCGAGCAGATATCCATAATTTGCGCTTTGTTCTTTTTGGCGCTATTTTCACTTTAAACTTTAAAAACTTTAAAGATTCATAACTACGGTTCTACTGATTGGATTTCTGTCGTTTTGTTGTCCAATAAATTATTAAAATACATTCTATTTTTCTAAATTAGCACTGTATTTTTCTGGTGTTGTGTTTTCAAGTTATTACTGTTTGTGTGCTGCATAAATACTTTACACATTGCCTCTAAGTTAAGCCTAACTGCTTTTTTGTGCTAAGCTACCCAGGAATCAGCACTGGTTAATTTGGTGACTTTTTGTGGTTCACCCTGCAAGGGGTTGTAGCAGGGCTCACACCTCAGTCAACCAACAACCCAATTTCTCACACTCTACGATGGTGCAGTGGAGAAAGTCACTGAAGGAATCATCCAGGAACCACCTAGCATTCAACCGACATGGGTCCCTCTCCCCACCAGTCAGTCTACTGACTGTCAACACCATAGGGGAATTATCTGAAAGCCTTGTCAGCAGTATGTGTATGTGTGTGAGATATTACCAATGTCTGTGGATGGAGTAAAGAAGTCAAAAAAGAGGTGCCATGCGGGCCGGGAGTAATAAGTGTATTGCCTGTCCCCGCGATGGTGTAGCTGCCAGATATCGAACAACCCTAGTGCTCTAGCCCACAAGTAAAAGCGTGGTGATCTGGTAGTCACCAAATGGGAGTCTGTGTCATATTGAATTTTCAATCTGAAAGAAACACGTTAGTGATAGATTCCTTACCTTAGAATTACCCCCAGGCGTCAGACTGGATCCGGAAAGTTTTCGTCAGCAGTACCCCTGCGCGTCGGAAGGTGGCGTCGTGCGGCTCCGCGTCCGTCGTTGGCGTCGTGGTCGCCGAGATGATGTCGCGGCAGCTACTTAGACACCGCCCTCGCGCGCTGACGTCAGTTCTTTCTTTTTCCGCGCCAGCAAGCGCAGATCCGGAAAACGCGGTACCCCCAGTCACTTTTTGACTGAGTTTTTTCAAGGCTTTTTGGCTCTATTTTTCGAGTCGATCGACTCCTGGTGCAGTAGGGATGCCCGGCTTCAAGTCCTGCGGGGACTGTCATCGAATGATGTCGGTGACGGACCCGCACCACGTGTGTCTTTACTGCCTGGAGCGCGACCACGACCCCAAGTCGTGCTCCGACTGCCGGGCCATGGCGCCGAAGACTTTTCGGAAGCGGTCCCGAAAGTTGCTAGAAGTCCGGCAGTCGGCTCCGCGCCGTTCAAGGTCCAGGTCCCGTGGCAGGTCGAGGGACCGGTCGCGGAGCCGCCACCACCGTTCATCGGGATCGAAGTCTTCGCACTCGGGGTCAGGTAAGACGAAGCACTCAAAGAAGGCGAAGAAGCGTCGTCGCTCTCCGACTTCCCCTCGCGCGACGCGGCTGAGGGTGCGGGTGGTGCCTCCCCCGCGGCTCCGGCGGAGCCTACGCAGTCGCCGCCGGCCTACCCGCCCTTCCCAGGTCTGTCGGCGACTCCAGCCCAGCTGCAGGAATTTTTGCCAGCCATGGTTCGCCTCTTTGGGCCGTCGGGCCCCGCTGGAGCGCCTTCGGGCCCCGCTGGTGCGCCTTCGGGCCCCGTGGGCCTGACTGGGGGTCCTAGCTCTTTACTGCCGGCGGCTCCGGCATCGCTGTCGGCTCCGGCGCCGCAGGACCCCCATGGATCCAGGCCTGGATCCCGGTCGACGCCGGTTGACCATGTGACACCTCCACCGACGTCGACATCACCGGCACCACCTCCGACGTCGCCCGGCCCACTGGACGACGTCGCCCCCGGTTTCAGCCCCGATGTGGATATTGCGCCGGACTGCCTATTCAGACGCCGATGGGGGATTTCTATCCCTATGTCCGTCCTCCTTATTTTCGGCCTGTTTATCAGCCTTCGGAGGAAGGGGAGAACTGGGAGGGGTCTGAGGACCCTCTCGCAGCACAATGTGAGTTTGACCCGGATTGGGCAGAGGAGTTGGGGGATGCCAGTGGTCTTGATACCTCTCCTGACCTTGGCATGCTGTCTCCTCCTACCGTGGCTACGGAGGAGGGTGCAAGTTACGGAGTGGTGTTGCGTAGGGCGACCGAGTCCCTCCACCTCGAGCTCCCTACAGTGGCCGTCAGGACTAACCTCCTGACAGAAGTGCTTCAGCCGGCGGCTACCTCTTCGGATCCACTGCTGCCCTTTAATGATGCACTTTCGGGCATTCTTTTGGGCACCTGGTCCAGGCCCAACACAGGGGCTCCTGTGGATAGGAACGTGGCCCAATGCCATCGCCCGGCCCCGGGCGACCCCATTTTCCTTTCCCAACACCCCACCCCTGAGAGCTTGGTTGTCCAAGCCTCTGCGTCCCCGAGCGCATTCCCTACCGCACCACCGGACAGGGAATCCAAGAAACTGGAGCATTTCGGTAAGAAGATTTTTTCTTCCGCCAGTTCAGGGCTGCGGTCTGTGAACACCGCATGCCTCTTGGGCCGTTATTCCCACTCTGTGTGGGATACAGTGGCGTGCGTGCTGCCTCAATGTCCGGAGGAGGCCCGGACAGTGCTCTCTCAAGCTATTGCTGAAGGGAGGGATGCAGCCAAGTTCACTATTCGTTGTGGCCTTGACACCGCCGACTCGCTGGGCAGGGCGATTTCCACGACAGTGGCGCTCCGTCGCCACGCCTGGCTGAGAACAACTGGTTTTTCTGGGGATGTCCAGAACACTCTGATGGACATGCCCTTTGATGGCATTCGCCTTTTTGACAACAAAGCAGATAGTGCGTTGGAGCGTTTTAAGGACTCGCGGGCTACGGCCAAGTATTTGGGCCTTTCCACCACGCGCCCTCCTCCACCTTCTGCTTTTCGCTCCTTTCGTGGCCACGGAAGGGTCGCCCGACACGTTAGTTTCAGAGCCACAGGCCTGCGCAGCAACAGTGTCAGCGCGGACGTGGGACCCGCTGAGGCGGGTCAAGGGGCCAGCGGGCGGGTCAGTCCACCTCCACCCCAGCCACCTCTGCCTCCAAACCTTCCTAGTCCGGTTTTTCAGGCCCATCAAACGCCAGTGGGCGGCAGGATTCGCCATCACCTCTCCCACTGGCGCACCATCACTTCGGACAGGTGGGTTTTACAAATAGTCCGAAGGGGCTACTCCCTCTCCGTCGAGACTACCCCTCCAGCCATGCCACCCCGGTACCACCGCATGTCGGAGGATCACTTGGCACTTCTTTAACAGAAAGTCGCGGCCCTCTTGGCCAAGGGGGCCATTGAGCGCGTTCCTGCGCCAGAAGTAGGACGTGGTTGTTACTCCCACTACTTTCTGGTGTCCAAGAAGGACAAGGGCCTGCGTCCTATCTTGGACCTCAGGGACGTCAATCGCTTCCTCCGGAAGGAGAAGTTCAAGATGTTAACTCTGGCTCAGGTCTTGTCTGCCCTCGACCCTGGACACTGGTTGGTAGCGTTGGATCTGCAGGACGCATATTTCCACATTCCCGTCCTGCCGGCCCACCGGCGTTACCTGCGGTTTACAGTAGGCCACAAGCACTTCAGTTTACCGTGCTCCCCTTTGGCCTTACCAGCGCCCCTCAGGTGTTCACGAAAGTGATGGCGGTGGTCGCAGCTCATCTGCGTAGATCAGGGGTTCCAGTCTTCCCCTATCTCGACGACTGGCTGTTGAAGGCGGGCTCGCCCCGGACAGTCGTCTCCCACCTCCAGACTACGGCCGACCTCCTGCATTCGCTGGGGTTCTCCATCAATGTGCCGAAGTCTCACCTGATTCCCTCTCAGAAGCTCCTCTTCATCGGAGCGGTTCTGGATACGACGCACTTTCAGGTCTATCCTCCCGAACGGCGAGTCCAGGATATTCAGGCTCTGATTCCGATCTTTCAGCCTCTATCCTGGGTTTCGGTCAGGATGACCCTGAGGCTGCTGGGCCTCATGGCCTCCTGCATCCTGCTGGTCGATCATGCCAGATGGCATATGCGGGCTTTGCAGTGGGACCTGAAGTTCCAGTGGGCGCAGCATCAGGGGAACCTGTCCGAATACGTCCAGATCTCGGAGGGCACTGCACAACAATTGCAGTGGTGGCTCACGAACCGGCATTGGGTCAGTGGCAGATCCCTCTCCCTTCCCCAACCGGAGCACACAGTGGTGACGGATGCGTCCCTCCTGGGATGGGGCGGCCACATGGGAGAGGCGGAGATCAGAGGCCTCTGGTCTCCGGCGGAGTCCAGGCTCCATATCAACCTTCTGGAGCTCCGGGCGATCCGACTTGCACTGAAGGCATTCCTTCCCTCTGTCAAGGGGAGAGTAGTGCAGGTGTTCACAGACAACACCACCGCCATGTGGTACTGCAACAAACAGGGTGGGGTGGGGTCGTGGACCCTATGTCAGGAGGCCCTGCGCCTCTGGACATGGCTGGAACATCAGGGCATTTCCCTGGTGGTTCAACACCTGGCAGGTTCACTGAACGCCAGAGCGGACAAACTCAGCCGCAGGTGCATGATCCATCACGAATGGCGTCTTCACTTGGAGGTGGTGCAAGGTCTCTTTCAACAGTGGGGAGAGCCTTGGTTAGATCTATTCGCCACCGAAGAAAACGCGCAATGTCAGCAGTTCTGCGCGTTGGAATTTCCAAGGCGGCACTCGCTAGGCGACGCTTTTCGGCGCAAGTGGAGTTGCGGTCTGTTGTACGCCTTTCCGCCTATACCACTTCTGCCCAGAGTGCTGAAGAAGATCAGGCACGACCGGGCCCAAGTCATTCTTGTGGCTCCGGACTGAGCTCGAAGAGTTTGGTATCCCGAGCTACTTAGTATGACCATCGATCCCCCGATCCGACTGCCTCTTCGGGAGGATCTTCTGTCGCAGCAGCAGGAGACGGTCCTCCACCCGAACCTGTCCAGTCTTCACCTCTTTACGTGGAGATTGAGCGGCGGCAGTTGATTCCTTTCGACTTGCCTCCTGAAGTCTGTGATGTCATTCTGGCAGCCAGGCGTCCCTCCACTAAGTTGGTATACGCCTGCAGGTGGAACAAGTTTGTGGCATGGTGCACATCAAAGGCTGTGGATCCCCTTTCTGCCCCTCTTTCAGAAGTCCTTTTGGTTCTTCTTTCTTTGGCCCGGCAGGGCTCTGCTTTGGGCACTATCAAGGGCTACCTTTCGGCTATTTCAGCCTTTCTTAGGCTCCCTGATCAGCCCTCTCTTTTCAAGTCCCCTGGTGTAAATAGTTACCTCAAAAGCATTACTCAACTTTTCCCTCCTAACCCTTTCGTAATGCCACAGTGGGACTTGAACCTGGTTCTCACATATTTAATGTGCGCTCCCTTTGAGCCTCTTCACAACTGTCCTCTTCATCTGTTAACTTTGAAGACTGTTTTCCTGGTTGCCATCACCTCTGCTAGGAGAGTGAGTGAGCTCCAGGCTCTTTCTTGCAAACCTCCTTTTCTGTCTGTCCATCCATACAAGGTTGTGCTCAGAACACGTCCATCCTTTCTGCCAAAGGTTGTCACTGCCTTTCACATCGGGCAGACCATCACTTTGCCCACCTTCTTTCCGCCTCCGCATCCTTCTAGAGAGGAAGAGAGGCTCCACCGTCTGGACCCAAAACGTGCGCTCTCATTTTACCTCGATCGCACACGACAGTTCCGGGTGGATGACCAGCTCTTTGTTGGCTACGTAGGCGCCAAAAAAGGTCGGGCCGTACACAAGCGGACTATCTCCCGATGGGTCGTCTTGTGTATTAAAGCCTGTTATTCTCTGGCGAAAAAGGAGCCTCCGGTGGGGCTGCGCGCCCATTCCACCAGGGCGACTGCTGCCACTACGGCATTGGGACGTGGTGTCCCCTTACAAGACATCTGTCAGGCAGCTACGTGGGCCTCGTTGCACACTTTTACTAAGCACTACTGCCTGGACAGCCAAGTCCGGAGAGACGGCTTCTTTGGCCGTTCTGTTCTCCGGGACTTCCTGGTGTGATCTTGGTTCGCAGACCCACCACCGGGGTTGGTATTGCTGGGGTATCTATTCTAAGGTAAGGAATCTATCACTAACGTGTTTCTTTCAGATGCACAAGTTACTTACCGGTAACAATATATCTGTAAGAAACATTAGTAGTGATAGATTCCTTACCGCCCCACCCATCCTCCCCGTTCTGCGAACTGATTTCTAGGGTTAAGGTCATCCCTTTCAGGGCCCTAGTTTCAATGCACCAGTGGTCAGTATCTTGCATGGCTCTGGGTTCCTGGCGCGGAAAGTCGTGTACAGAACTGACGTCGGCGCGCGAGGGCGGCGTCTAAGTAGCTGCCGCGACGTCATCTCGGCGACCACGACACCAACGACGGACACGGAGCCGCACGACGCCACCTTCCGACGCGTAGGGGTACTGCTGACGAAAACTTTCCGGATCCAGTCTGACGCCTGGGGGTAATTCTAAGGTAAGGAATCTATCACTAACTAATGTTTCTTACAGATATATCGTTACCGAAGGTAAGTAACTTGTGCTTATAGCATTAAAATCTTCACCAATGTGAGGCAGACCTTGGAGGGGGGGCGCGTTAGCTGAAAGCTGGGAGACAGCCACTAGTGTGTGGTCAAGCTACTTGGGGGAGGGGGGGTATGGGGTCATACACACTGAGTAGCGTCCATGTACGACCCTCTAGGAATCCCGTGACCATTACGTGGTGACCCAAGGGATTTGTGGTTACTGTATGCATAAACAAGTGGAAAGGTTTTCCTTAAGAGGATA
Organism: Calotriton arnoldi; assembly: GCA_963921515.1. Classification (NCBI taxonomy): domain Eukaryota; kingdom Metazoa; phylum Chordata; class Amphibia; order Caudata; family Salamandridae; genus Calotriton; species Calotriton arnoldi. The sequence continues at coordinate 350,366 of CAWUFW010004429.1, read as the reverse complement.
GCCACTCCTCTGGATCCTTGAGTGTATCTCAAGTGGTACACTCTGGAATAACCATGACTACCCAGGAAGGAGCATTTTGTTCCCAGTAAGTGGGTCTCCTGAAACATCAGGACAGCGGATTGAAATCTTTTAACTTACAACATGATCACTCTCCTTTTGAATTTATTGTTAACGCTATTGACGTTCCAGGATATTATACTATAGCCCTTAAGGAGTTCAGAGGCTTTGTCTGGGGACAGCTGAGGAGGGTATAGATCAAACGGTACATTGGGAGGAGGCTCTGACTGTCCTGGCACTGCAATTTGAAAAAGATCCTACACAAAAGACCCAACAGAACTAAATGGATGGTGCCAACCATTGAGGAGAAGAGGACCACCTGTTGGTGTGGTAATTTATGTAGCATATCAGCTGGTAAATGTGAGAGTGTGGGGAAGGTCCAGCTGAACTGCAGCCAGTCAGTTCTCCTCTGTCCTAGCCACAGGGGATTCACCTGCTGATACGGAGTGCAGGTGTTTAGTGCTATGAGACATGGCTTCTTCTGACCAGTGTCTCTTCATGTTTTTCCTTGTTCGACGTGGAAATTAACTCCAACGGTTGACCTCCTTCCCCCCTAGTCAGTGATTCCAAGGGGAAAAGATCGACTGTGGCTGAAGTCAGGACATTCCTCCACTGAAGACCAGGGACTCTCAGGCATGTTGAAGAACAGCAATTTATCTTTATAAACTACTGTGAGGCTTGCTGGGAACTGTAGCATGTACTGTATTTGCATGGCCCTGAGCTTCTCCTTCACAGCCAGAAACAAGTGGCGCTGTTTTTGCACTTTACCTGTATTATTTGGAAAGCGCGTGACAAGGGCCAGCCCACAGTGTAGTTTACCTAGTTTGCAGGCTTCACATAGCTTAACTTCTCTGTCGATGAAATTCAGGAGCCTGGCAACTATTGCTCTTGGGGGAGCACTGGTGGGTGGATGAGCAGCCAGTGTTCTGTGTGCTCTCTCCACCACAAAACAGGATGATAATTCCTCCGTTGGGAGCCATGATCTTAGCCACTCAGTGATGAAGTGTGTGGGGTGGGACAACGCCGCCCGCTCTGGGACCCCCACAATTCGAATATTGCTCTTTTTGGACCTGCCCTCGCATCTTTGGCCCTCTCCTTCAGATGACTGACTCTATGTTGGAGAGCTGATACTGTAAATGTACAAGCAAACCCTTCTACAAGCAAACCCTTCTACTTCGGCCTCAGTTACCTCGTCAGCCGTGTTCTGGAGGTCCTTATGAAGCAGTGATGGGTTGAGGCTCAACTCACCAAACTTACCCTCAAGGGAGGTTCTTGTGTCTGGAATGGCTTGTAGTATAGACTCCGGGGGGCTCAGCATCTTGGCTCTCCTATCTGTCGACAGTGGAAGTGGGCCTGGCGAGTTTGTCTATCTTGCCCTGTGAGGGTTGGTTGAACAACTTGTTTTGCCCATGCTCAGCGTGGGGTGGTCAGAATGGCAATGAACCAGTTGGCAAAATGGGGGAAAGGAGCCAAAGAAGGCAATATGTTGCCAGCCGTGTTGAACGTAGGCAAACAGACTGCACCCTCCCCACAAACAAGAGGTTTGGAGGCCACCAAAGTGTCACTCCCGAAAGGCGAGCAAAGTCTGAGCTGTAGTGTGCTGCTGCAGTAATCTGTGTCAAAGTGTGCGAACGTTATCCTGGCCCACCACGCTGTCTCAACACCAATGGCACAAGCACGAATCGGCAGCCTTGAGAGATGAACCCGCTGTGTGCACAGCACATTCAGTTGTGTGTACGGTGTGCCGATATCCAGGTGAGTCCACCTGGGCACAAGACAGCTGCAGATAGGGCCCAGGGCCTAAGCCTCTGGTCCCCACCCCACCCCGCCCGCCCCGTCACAGGTCACTGTGGGGGACCTCTCCTCTGCTCCTCCGAGGGACAAGGGTCTCAGGAAAATGCCTGCTTTATCGAAACCGCCACCAGGTGGTCTCCCGGGTCCCACTCTCACTGTCACTCGTTCATTGAGGCTTTCCCGGAAGCAGCCACCACGGAGCACAGTCTGAAGGCACACGTTGTCTCCCGTGCAGGGGATCGCTCAACACAAGGCGGCCCCACAGCTCATATTGGGGACTCCACTTCTGCTGCTGCCCAAGGACATCCCATTCTGTCCTCCAGCACCCGGACAGTCGCACTGCCACACTAGTGCTCAGGGTGGCGGGCGGGGCAGAGGCTGTGCACCCTCGATGTCAGGCCCCTCTGCACTCCAGAGTGTTGGCTGCTCTTCGCAACGGTGGGGCCGGGAGCTCCCCCTGGCCAGTGATCCTGGTACTTCGCACTGCACATGACTTGGATCACAGTCGGAAAGCGCTGGTGGGTATTCCTCTTGATTGCTGCTCAGGGCCACAATCTGAGACCAGGGCCCCAGCTGCAGTCTAATTCTCAGTTTTCACGCCCCAGGGGAGACCGGACCAGGTGTGCCGCTGTCTCTACCCTCTGTATGGTTAAGTCACCCCTTGATGTGCCAGATTTTGACAGATGGCACTGGACTAGGCGTGGAGCTAAGAATTGAGCATCCTACATCTACGACCATCGACCACACCTCTCCATCATCTTTTCTTTAAAACTTCTGTTACATGTCCTGCTCAGGCTTTCTTTCACTGTTTAACGTAAGGTTCTAGCGTTTACGATTGTTACGTTGGGGCTTCTCATTACTTTTGGCACTTAAAGAGAACTTTCAGACATACCACTTGATGTACAAATAAATGTATCCATTTGTTGCACGTATTAAAGTCCAACAGTCGTTCCAGTTTTTTTTTTTTGTGTATTGATTTTGGTAAGCTTGATGTTTTTTTTTTTTTTAAATTGGAAGGTCTGTGATTGTTGCACCCAGGGCTACTGCTTACTTGATTTTGCTTACCCCTGACTTCAAGAAGTAGTGCTTTGCCCTTGTCAGGGACCCAAACGCTGGCAAGCATTTCTTTGTTCAGGATTACCTTAGTGAATACTGGAGTCTTGATCTAGTGCTTGCAAAGCCTTGATCATCCCTTCTACTTACTAAAGTCAGTCTTTAAACGTTACAATGGCTTTAATAGTCTGTCTACATTTTGAGACTGGTTGAAATGTGAAAGACTATAGTTAGGCTGTCCAGTTTTAGGTTTAAACCTATAATAACTGATAAAACCCCACCTAAAGAGAAATAGCTCTCACCAGTGTAAACATATTAACACTGAAAAAACACCTGCACAACCACAAACTAAATGCTTTTCAAAGAAAGGAAAAGAAGAGTGAAAGAGTTATTTTTATTTCTTCTTGAAGGGGCCAATACAATGTAACTCTGTTATACAAGATAGCAGCAAGAAAGATTGAGCTAACAATATTCTGCTTGAGTTTTGTTGTTTAGGGATGTCACTAAAATATTATTCCTTCTTCCTTTTGCTTTTTTTCAGTTTTGTGGTCTTTTGTCTAAAGATGCAGGGTTTAGAAGCATGTTTTAGGTCTTGTTTAATAATTTTATAAACTTGAGAGAATCAGGAAATAACAAAATCATGGTTGGTTTCATAAGAATCTTTCCCAATATGTGCCATCACATTTACTCACAGAGAATAGGTAAAACCCCTTGATACATCAGTCCCCTTTTCTAGCGAGTCAGTATTGATAGTAGGTGAATTGCCAAACATTCCAGGCTTTAAATATTCAATGCGTGGTGTAGTGACAGGTATATGTGAAAAGAGTGCTGTCACAAAGCATCTGGGATAGTGGTGAAAACATGACACCAGACTTTTGGAAAACATGGAGCACAGTGTCACTTGGAATGCTGCTGCAAAGAGTTCTTACCAAGTTCAAAAGATATTGGAGTGATATTGTTTGTATTTGCAGTGATTCAGCTACGTATGTGAAAAAGTTGTGTGATGACCTGTCAAAATCGATACCTGAGCAGAAGTGCTTCCCTGAATGAGATCCTTGCCACTTGGTAGATGGTATGCTGAAAGCATCTTTACAATCTTCAGAGTTAATGAAGAATGCTATTGACTTTTTAGTCCATTCTGGTGCATAATTGGTGTAGATGTGAAACATCTCTTTGAGAGTAGGCTGGGCCACACTTTTAGTGACTTGGCACTGCAACATATTCCATGTTAGAGTGCTTGCCACTTGGTAAGCAAAGAAATGCTGAGGAGCAATTCAGGACATTTTATTTTACAATGTATGAGAAATGCCTTACAATGATGCATAGAAATATCCCTTCACCAACCATGGCATTTGAAGTCAATGAAGCCTCACTGTGGTACTCTGCACAAGTTCTAGATCCCTTCCGTAAAGGGGAAATTTATTCGGACTTTCAAAAGTGCTGCTTCATTTTTGACCACTTCAATAACTCTGAGGGCATATGCGCCCAGTTCAAAACATTTGTTGCAGAACCTGTCCCAGAGAATCGCAATCTTCAGGTGCATCAGCATTGGCATGGAAAGCTATGTCAGTGGCAAGAGTTAGCAAATTGTCTACTTGCTGTTTTTGGCATTGCCTGTCTCAAGTGCCAATGTTGATAGGGCCTTTTCACAGATGAAAGTTTACATGGGAAGATAAGAGCGAGCGTGCATGACCAAAGACTCACTGAAGAAGTATTGTATGGTGTACTACAATTAGTTTGATTTGTAAAAATGTATTTGGACCTCATATACACTGTACATACACTGTCTATATACCATACATCAGTGCAGAAAGCAAGCAATAATAAAAGCAAAACGTTCCAAAAACACCAGAAAAACACTGTTTCTGTTGTTTTTAATGGCGCAAAAATGTGTAACCACTGATAATCACTGTTTTTGTAAGGTATTGAAATCACTTGAAAACACTGAAAAAACCCCACCAGAATTTACCAAAAATAGAAACTGAAAACAGGAAAGCCTAACTATAGCGCATAAGATAACAACAAATTTGAGCTTTTATTATGTTTGCACAACACATTCAAAATTACTGAACAGTCTCTACATTTGTGTTTTCAGAGTGTGCATTGAAATTGATCCAGATCGTGTTAATTTCCATCAGGATTTTGAAGTTGCGAAGTATGCTGCGTTTGAAAAAGTAAGTGCTAAATGTGCGCATCTCTAAGTATTTAAATAATATCTAAAGGTTCTATTACCATTTTGCTTCAGCTCTGCAGAGGGACAGTCACTCAGAGCTGCATTCAGCCCTGCAGTACAGGAAAGGGCTTACAACTCTTGCATTTTAGACCCTTTACATATAAGTATTTCATATGCTCTGTGTCTGGAACAAATGCTTTGTTTTTGTTATTCCCATGAACTGTCTTTGTGTATGGGAGAAACTAGATCAAATAATTTGAAAGCAAAACAGGAAATTCACCATGTCTATTAGTTGTCTTTGTGTTAATAGTTCCTTCTGTTTATTGAGTTTTCTGTTGTGCCTGCATAACATTGTAAATCGGTCTTAGTCAGGTCTCTGTAACTGTTTTCCATCTAGGTTGTATGTGGCTTTACGTACTGTAAACTGAAACAAATTTATGGACAAGGGCCACTAATTATTCCCCTTAGTGGAGTAAAAGGAGAATTACAATCAAGTCCCCCATTTTCTAGAAAAGGTTGCATGTTTATTATGTGATGTTCGTTAAAAAACAGTTTGGATTGGCCTTAGATCCTGCTGTTACTCAAGAAATTCCTCACTCTGGAAAGCCAACTTATGGTTTGAAATAATGGGGCAGTGTCCCACTTCGTTTAACATTATCAAGAATGTGAGCATCTTGCTCAGTGCTGACCATACCCTCATTCCACAGATCACCACATTTGCAAATTCTTAACTTCAATAGTGAAAAACATACATTGCTTTGACAGTTTTTACTAAGTAATTATTTGCTGTCAATGTGTTTATTTTATTCAATGTAGACTATGAAGTTACTTAATAAGGCCCTCCTCTGCAGTCATCAGGTCTACAAGAACGTGGTCAGATATCTTACTTCATCTGAGCAAAATGGCCCTCAATACTATTCACTGCCTTTTCCTCCAGAAAGAAATCTAATTTACGTTAGTTTGTATGACTCATTGAGCCTTTTACACATCTGGTCCATCTTTTCTCAGAAGGAAGTTCCTCACTTACTCTTTTTCACATTCCCTCAAATCTCTTTCAAATCTTAATATAGGAAATTGATGGTGCTTTATTTCATATCCAATCAGCCAAAGTTTAGAAAAACATGTCTCCATTCTTGAGAGCAACTTAAAGCTGCCTAAAGTTTAGAAAAGCTCTAAGGACCTGGCTTTTCATTCTCTAAGTTATTCATCATATATTTTATTCATTGAGGTTTTTATGTAGATCTAGGCCCTAGAGCATTAGAGCTCTTTGCACATAAGATTGTATAGGTATAAAATGTTCTGTCAAATAGTCGGAAATACAGAACTGTAGGAAAGATTGGAGGGTAGCACAGACAGTAGCAAATTCAAGAACCATAACTTGATCCATCACTAGTGCTGCTGTATAAGCTGTTAAGTAGGATCTTGAGGAGCAGAAACTCTTAGACCATAGCAGGCAGCAAGTAGTCTACCGATATAGTTAATAATCCCTATATTGATTATGTTTTAAATGAGTAATGGCTCTAATCAATACACAGCAACCAAAGCCCCCGCTCCTGCATTAAGTGGAATTGGGAGGACTAATATAGTGATGGAATCCATAATGCATTCATCAGGCTCCTGCACGTAAGTCATGTATGATCTGGGTAGGATATTTGAGAAGTACTTGCTGAGGAGAAAATCTTTAAGTTGATTTTTTAAATCTAGTAGGGAAGTTAAGATCCCATCAGTCATCTTGTTTTGTTGTTCTAGAACCATGAGCCGCTTACGGGTGTAAACAGTACACTGTAAGTAAAACAAGCATACGTAACACATATTATTCTACATCAGAATGTTGACATATCATTTAGAGAATACCTTTGGATCTACCAAATTAACATTTCAAATGTAAATTCAGAAGCATGTGCGGTCACATCCGTTGTAAACTAAGAATTTTTTATACTGTCAAATAGCTCAGTGACTTCAAAACTCACTGCTGACATTTGCGTGTAATGTTCATGGCTCTAATCCTGGCTAACAGAGCAGGGTCCTCAGAAACCGTTACCTTCCAAAAAGTGGCATTCCCCAGTCACTTCCAGTCACTTTTTTCTCCTTGCCATAGACTCCTATGGAAATGGTCCTGATGCAAGAGCTACAGGATGCTGAAGATGCTCAAGGATGATGTGGATGTGATGCGGTCGACAGGGGGGGTCTTCTTGAGACTTCTCCTCGGGCTTGGTGAGGCAATCCTGGCCACAGGGGTCAACCTCCCTCGAAGTCCTCTCAGTCTTGACAGATGTCCAGTCACCACTGGCCTACCAGTTGCCCTGTATTGTGCTCACAGGGGAATCTTCCTTGGGCAGTAACTTGGCTACTTGGCAACCTAGCTGCACTCCAACAACTCTTCCGGGTTCAGCAGACTTGGAGACGACATTGAGCGTCGGGTCCTGGTCCCTGGTGTTGCACAGCGGTGAGGAGCGGCACTTGAAATATTTGGGCTACCATCTTGCCCCAGCATGCTTCTCCAGTTGTTGTGGCCCTGTGCTGTGAACAGAAGGTCAGCCAACTGACCCCTGGAGTCTCCCGCTTCCGGCTGGGCTCCAAAGATGACTTTCCTATGAGCAGTACACAGCAGGCACAGTCCCTTCGCCTTTGCTAGCCACCAGGTTCAGCAGGTGCAGTGCATGTAGTTGCAGCCTCTCTTGGCTGGGTCCTTAGTGCAGCATGGGCAGTCCTTCTTTGATCCTCTTCTCCAGTCCAACAAGATCTGATTTCTGGGCGCCAGACATGCCCTATTTATGCCCAGAAAAAACACTCATTGTGGATGCGGGCATTAGCCAATGGGCTTCTAGGGTCCTACCCTACTTATGACCACTTCCTGCGAAGTTTGGCATCTGGCTATCACAGAATTCTCTATTCTGCTCACTGTCAAGTTGGCAGAACCCCTCTCTCGGCATGTAGAGCTCTCCAGCCCAGCCAGGAGGTGTGGCTACTAAGGGGGCTACATGTTCCTGAAAAAAATGGTTTGCCAATTGGTTTCCCTTCTCCTTCCTGAATGCCAGCCTGTCTGCCTAAACAATTAAGCAGCTCCTATCCCAAGTGTTCACCATTTGCCCTTCAAAGGTGGCTTCTCCTTTGAAGCTTGCCTTTTGGGCCAACACCTGTGTGGCTTCCTGCCAGGGAGAGGTAATACCTCTCCCACACGCAGGCTTCTATTGTGTTCTTTCCTTGGAGCAGTTAGCACGACTCACCAGGAGGGCAGAAAGCTGTCTCAGGGACAAACCTGTGTGCAATTGTGGATGGGCACAGGGGATTTAGGGCAGTAAAGTGGCACCTTTGCCCACTGCAACATGTTATATTAATTCTGACTTGGGCATCAGTCGGGCTTAATGTAATGAGCTCTTTGATACCTTAAAGTATCAGCTTTAGTAGTCCCAGTCAGAAGTTAGCACAGCTAATCTATCAGCTTGTAACTCTGCACTCGCCAATGGGCTACTAGACTTTTTCCAAAGTAAAAACAACAATTGCAGGTTTTTACTGTTGGAACATGTAAAAATACACATTCCACTGTCTAATTTATAGCACCCTGCCTCAGGGCTCGTTAGGCCTGCCTTAGGGGTGACCTACATATATGAAAATGGGAAGATTAGGCTTTGCCATTGCTTTAAATGGCAAAGTAGAGTTTGCAGTTTAAAACTGTCCTTCCGGTTGTATGACGGAAAAACACAGGTAAAAACATAACTCTGGACTTCTCAGCTGAAATGTCAGTCGAAGGACTCTGGGCCTATGTCACAGCTCTTGTTAGCAAATGTGTGCAAAAAGTGAAATCTGCTTGGAAATTCAGCGCAGCCGAAAGTGTAAACAGGGGATGAGAAATGAGCTTTTCCCAATGAGTGTCCTGGAAGTAAACTATGTAAAAAATACGACAACTCACTTTATGGGTATTCACAAGCATTTGCCTTGATCCCCCCCCCAACACCAATTCCACTTCCAAACATGTTTTTTAATAAAGTAGTGTTGTAATAGTCCTGAAACATGGTTGTTGGATACTGGCATAGACAAGGAAAGCTACAAGAATCATAGATATCTTTGGTGCGCTTGGGACTTCTAAGAATAGATAACAAGCATTGGAAAAGCCAGTAAATCTGGCGCCATCCGCCAGCCTTTTGGCAATTCTTGGTTTGTTTTGTTAATGCTTTTGCAAAACATTATTGTTTGGGAAGCTGCTGTGTGATTGTCAATCTTAAAACAAACACTGACCCAATGCAAAAATGTTTTTGGGTCTCAAAAAAGCACTCATTCCCATAATACTCCCTGGCGCTGAAGGGAATGTCTTTGTGTGGATGTGCTCCTTGTGAAAGGGCAGCATGCGGTAACTCCTAGTGAAGTCAGCCAGTGGCTGAAGGGGGTAACGCTTTGCCCCTTGATGCATGCTCAATCGATTTGGAGAAAGTTAGTGAATGTTGCAATCAGAGACAAGTAGATGAAGTGTGGCTAAAAATCCTTATAAGTAATTACGTCAAGCGCATAATTTTAGTAAAATCAAATGGTCCTGGCTAACACAGACCTAAACAAGCTAATTGTTACGCCATTGGCTTGCTACCAGCCTCTTGCCTTAGAGAAAGAAAGCAGGAAAAAAAGGGAGAGAAGAAAAGAAAGAAGGCAATAAAAAAAGAAAGAAGGCAGGCAGACAAGAAAGAAAGATAGAAAGACATATAGCAAGAAAGAAAGAATGCAAGTAAGAAAGAAGGAATGAAAGCAAGGAAGAAAGAATGAAATAAGGAAAGAGAAAGGGAAAGAAAGACGAAGAAAGAAAGAGAGAAGGATAGAAAGAAAAAGAGAGTAAAAAGACAAAAAGAGAAAGAAAGACAGAAAGAAAGACGGAAGGAAGGAAGGGAAGAAGGAAAGAAAGAATGAAAGTAAGCAATAATGAAAGCAAGAAATATTGAATAAAGGCTAGAATTAAGGAATGAAAGCAAAAAAGAAGGAACAAAGGCAAGAAAGAAGGATAAAAAGTAAAGAGGGAAAGAAAGAAGGTAAGAGAAAAAGAAAGGACGAATGAAGGAAAGAAGAAATAAAAGAAAGCAAGAAAGAATGAAAGTAGTAATGAAAGAATGAAAGGAAATCAAGAAGGAAGGAAAGAAGGAATGAAAGAACAAAGGTAGCAAGAATGAAGAAAAGGGATGAAAAAGGAGAGGAAAAGAGAAGGAAAGGAAAAATGAAAAAGTAAAAAAAGAAAGAATGAAAAAGAAAGCAGTAAAGAAGGAATAAAAGGAAAGAAAGAAGGAATGTAAAAAGAAAAAGGAAGATGGATGAAAGAATAAAAGAAAGAAAGCAAGAAAGAAAAGGAAATTGTTACAAGTGCTGCAAATTAAACACAATAATGGCTTCCTGGGCAAAGTTCATTAAAGAACCATTGGTGAATTTGATTCCAGATTAAACATGTTCTGAAGAATTGCCAGTTTCTGAATTTACCTGTATAATATTAAATCTTTCGTTAACTTAATACAGAACAGTTTCAAATGAACTGCAATCTGTTATGTTGTGAAATACCTTTTGGAGTGTCCTGTGTTTTTCTGAGACCTGTGTTTTTCTGAGAAAGTAAGATAAACAAAGGACTTTCTCTAAAGGAATTTACAACAGCATTGACAGGAGTCAGGAACTGATAAAGCATGGAATATGGCCTGTGCTTAGATCTGGTATAAAGCGTCCTTCTGCCACATCAGACTCTAGACAGAATGCAACATCAAAATAATAAATTAAAAACAAAAACAATGGCACAGGTGGGAACTAACTGCGGGTGTGCTCCTTGTGAAATAGCAAAATGCAGTCACTCAAAATGAAGTTATCCAGTGGCTGAAGTGGGCTGACCCCCTGCCCTATGTGTATCCTGTAGTGGGCGAAAGCAAACTGTGAATTACACACCAGCGAACCAATGGATGAAGAAAGCTGGCTGAAGGCCCCTTTAAATAAGTATAATGTACATATATATATCTTTTAATTCAAAAGGTCTTGGCTTACGCCAGAACTAAAAATGTCACAAGGATCTCCACTGTATAGGCTTACGTTTATGTATGATCATGTCGAACTTTTTTAGTGAATCAAGCCCTACATCAGGTTAATCAAAATATCTGCAAACTTTGTGAGTTCACTGTACTGTGAGTTTTCTTAATGTAAGTTCTTATACCGATATGTTCTTAAATTAGTTATTTTATTTGCAGGCCCTGTCAAGTGTGCCCTACGAAGTTGCAGTTATTGAGTTGCAGTGTTTAACAGGACAGTTTGATTTACCTTTTCAAATTGCTGTTCATTTGGGATTATCAAATGGAGTACAGGTAATTATCTGGTTTCATATTTTTTATTTGTATTGTGTAAAGTGCAATGGATGACTCTTAATGCAAACTCTATGTTAAATATGTACCGTCACGAAGAACCACATAGTCAGTGCATAATAGGTATTTCACCACCTCAGAAATGTCACAGTGTAGTTTATTTGAGAGCCTATTTTGATTTATTCCACTATCCTAGTATACTATAATAATAGTTATGAGTAAAAATGATTTCTGTAAAAAAAAGTGGGCTGTCTACCTTTACACTGTATGCCAGCATTTTAAAATGCATGATAATATTGCAAACTAGAGCTTAAAAAGTATTAAGCATCCTTTAGTAAAACTTATATGTCAGAATCGGAGGAATTAAATGTATCTCGATTTTATTTCATTGTGCTACCTTCAGCACTATGCTGCTTGAGAGCACAAAGTGACCAATCCGAGATGAGTGACTGGAAAAAGTAGACTGAAAAAAGGCTGTGTCAAAAATGTTGTCTACTGAAAAAATAGAATGAAAAAAGATTGTGGTTGCAAAAAAATAAAAAAATATTGTTCCTTATAGGACAAAGGTAAGTGTACTAGGAACATGGGTGAGGGGTTTTTAGGATTCAGGGATGTAGTGTGAAGGGAAAATAAGGGGTTGATATGGTTCAGTGATTGGTATCGTTAAGGTATAGTCAGGAGCTATTAGGACTCTTGGAAGGGTAGTAGTAGGGTTTTTGTAGGGAATGGTAGCATTGGAGCATAGTTCTGGTTTCTAAGTGTTCAGGGATGAGAAGCATTAAGGGGTCAATGTGATTATTAGACACCAATTAGATAAGTTAAAGAATGTTTGTACTAAAATGACGTCTTGGTGAAAATATGCATTTGTAGCATTTTTTAGAATGCAGTCATGTTTCACTAAGCGGGTCAGTGAAGGCGTGCCATACTAAGAGAGCATGCAACGAAGCACCATACTTGCTAGCTATTCTTTGTCAAAATGGGGGCTGGTGACTTTATGTTGCTAGACCAGAGCCGTCTTCCTGATATATGGTAGTGGATGTGAATCTGTAAATAGGCCCTATGAATGCTCTCTGCATTTGGAGGTGACCTTTAAGGCAGTATCTTCTTGGTTGGTAGCCACTGGAGAGTGGATAGAACAGGATAGGTATTATGTAAATATTTAAGGTTCAGGATGATTATTGCAGCTATATTTTGTGGTGTCTGGAGTTTATGATTCGTTACTAAATATGAATTTAATAGTTAATTTGCAGTAGGAAAGTTCATAGTTAACTTGATTGAAAGCATCACTAATCTGCTATGTGCCTCTTAGTTGAGCCACACTCCGAGCCCAACCAACATAAATGTCTAAATTATGGACTCTGGGAGATCAGGGTTGTGGACCTTTATAAAATATATACTTGTGCAGGGACGGAATGTTTCAGAAATCTTTGTGTCATATAAAAGTAATCATTTGTCCTTAGGGTGCTGTACAGTTAGGTTACAAATGGCAGCAGTGTTCTTATTATATCAGAGCTCTTCTCTGATAATAGCTTCTCTTACTATACCAGGGCTGATAATGGCTTTGCACTAACTCTGCATTGTTAAGCTATCTTTTGTTTAGATATACGCATGCATTAAACAACTTTTTTGGGCACTTTTTGTTTTGAAAGCAAACAATCGTCAACCATGCTTTCAGGTTTCTGCATGTATTCGCATATAATGAGGGAGCATTCCAGGAGCATAATACTTTGTTCAGTTTTGCAAATGTGTACACTTTCCTATACTGGAACCACTGTCAGTAATGCAAGATGAACTCACAGTTCATTGCATTTCTTTAGAGTGCTCGCTCTAATAGTAAAGGCTTTGGATTAACGAATCACATGTACAAGTTTGAACAGCTCATACATGTGGATTCAAATCTTGCCCTAGCTGCAGACAATCATCTTTCACAGATCCATACTGTGGTACTGTAAACTGGCAGCCAAAGTGTTTGTGCTGATGGAAGCTTGACCTACTTGTTCAATGGCCAAACCAAATTGTGGACGACTTTCCTCAGATGTGTCTCTGGCAAATGACAAGGTGTACAGATCATAGTTTTAACATTCTTAAGGTGAATGTATGGGAAATTAAACTGACCAAGGAGACTCTGCTATTGTTGAGTTCTTTCCTTAGCCAAGTTTGTGTTCTAGAAGGTTCTGGGTCTGGGATACTCTTTCAGGCACATGCATCAACCTTTTTTGCGAGCGCAAACGGTGCGATTCGCAAAAATCGGCCTTTTGTGCCCGCAAAAGGGCTTCTGCGATGCATCACACTGTAAGGCTCTGCTAATTTAGGAAATGGCAATTTTTGCGATTTCTTAAATTGCGATGACATTTAAGGAATCGCAACTTGCGATTCCTTAAATGCAATGCATGATGAAATCGCAAATAACGATTTCGCTAATAGAGGCCGCAAATTACCATCAATTTCAACTTGATGGTAATTTGCAAAACTTTGAAAATGCACTAAAGTGCATTTTTCAAAGTTGTAGGTTACACACACACATGTCCTTGGGGCATGTGTGTGCGCAACATGTGTGCACAGATCAATTTCAGGGGTGCAACAGGGTGTCCTTTTGACACCCTTGCACCCATGAAATTACATGCACAATTTGCGAGTACCTATTGGTACTCGCAAATTGCTCATGCAATTTCCCATTCATTCCTATGGGCCTGTAGGCCCATTGGAATGAATGGGAGGGCATTCCTTAATTGCGACTCGCAATTTGCGAGTCGCAATTAAGGAATGTTTGGGAATCGCTAAATTTATAGCGATTCCTACCTGCATAGGCTTTTGCAATTCCTTAATTGACATTCCTTAATAATCGCAATTAAGGAATCGCAAAAGCCTACATTGATGCATGTGCCTGTTTGTGTCTTGATGTGATATGTCGGAATTGTGTGAAGGCTTTCTCAAATTTGCCACAGGAATGTGGAGTGCACAAAAGCCATGTTTATTCATTTCTTCAATTGTTGCATATCCTCCAGTCATCCATTGTTGGTACTGAAGCAATACATGATTTCACAACCTTAGATGTTCAACTTATGACTGGTACATTGAGTGATCTAACGATTTAAGAGGTCATTGGTTCTTAAGTCTCCAGACACTGTTCTACAGCTCAGAGCAGTTTAGGAAACAGATTTGGATAATTTGACACTATAGTGGAGCTGTCTTCTGATGTCACCTTGAGAGGTGGTTATATTTACATACATTAGCCTTCTATCACGTGATTACTTGCATAGAGTGTACTATACTCAAAAGAGTCTAAAGCGTATGCATCAGGACTCTTCTCCACTATGCTTAAAATTCCATGCACTGGAAAGTGATTCTTGCACACAGATGATACCTCTGTTCTTGCTCAGGGGGAGTTGGGCCAGTGTTACAGACACATTACGTGAGATATTAGGCTGATGCATTATATTGACACCCCTCCCCCCCAAAGTTCTTTCTGCTTCATATAGTTCACAGTTTAGAGGCTAATAGATATAGTAAGGCTTTTATTAATCTGTACATTGTTCTGGCTATGAGGCACTGAGCTCTGGAATGGAGAGAATTAAAGTCTTCATCATCCAGACATTGAATTGACTACATGCACAAATGTTGAGCTCTATATCTAGTTAGCATGGGCCTGCCTGAAAAAACATGAGAAGATCTAGAGTCCTTAGCACACCTACTTTGTTTGGCATATCTTCCTTATCTTAATGCGCTCCAGCATAATAACTCATGGGCACCTGAGTGACTGGGGGAGGGTAGAGCCCATGTGGCTGGATGCTTTTTTTTGTGGGATAATGCAGTAGACCATTTGTATCCGATTCAGACAATATGTATAACAATATGTTGATTTGGCATTCTCAATAAATCCCAGGTTTACAACCCCCTTCACAGGAACAACAGGTTAAGGAAGGTTAAGGAAAAGTGCCTCATGACTAGAATAGCTAGCATTGGTGATGAACCAATGTTTACAAACTCTCACTTGCGCTGTTTGAGTGGCAGGTAAGTATGTTGTGTTTAACAGGTGTATATCTTTAAGGTAGTTGGTTAAGTTCAATGTTTTTCTTGGTAAAACCAAAAGTGTTGCCCTTTTCCCATTCAAAACACACACTTATCTGAATGGCGATAGGGTATATTGGTGTTCTAACCTTATGGCATATGATTACGTGGCAGAAGGCCGTGTCAAGGTGTTGAAATGGGTGACAGAACTGATCCTCATGATACACTGCAATCATCGGGGTTTGTTGACATGGTGAATTTTTCCCACTTCAATTTCTAAAGTGTTGCTTCAAAGTCTTTGTATAGTAGTGCTTCATAGACTATTTTGCCTCCTATCTCACTCTCTGAGAGAGCCCACTGCTGCTCTCTCTGCCAGGTTTCAGCATTTTCTTTAGGTGAAAAACCAATCCAAGATGGGTCGCCATTTTGGAATGTTTTTTCTTCTAAGGTACACCAAAAGCATTCAAGATGGCCACCCATGTGTGCGCATGTATGCTGATGCACCGGTGGCCATCTTAGTATTTCTGTTGGTTATATTTGAATATTCATTTATGATTCCAAGATGCTGACTGCCATTTTTGAACAGCAAATTAATAATAAACAATGCATGCTGCCAATGCAAACAAACGTTGGCTAAGCCAAAATCTCTGTGCCTGGCTATTAAAGCCAAGATCAAATGGCTTTGTCAAAACAGAGTCCCTTGAACCCAACCGTCCAAATATGCAAATAGTTTTGTACCTTAATATCTCAAAAACTACTTAACAGATTTTAACCAAATCACAAAAAGCACGCTTTCTTGACCAGGCTCTACCTTCCTGCTTAATTTGGTGTAATTCGTTGGGCAGTTTTTGCTATGGCGCTGTTCAAAATAGTCCATGGACAATGCATGGGGATTTTATGTTTTGGGAGCCCCTCTTATATCCCAAAAACTACTTAACGAATTTACACCAAATCACAAAGAGCACGCTTTCTTTACCAAGCTCTACCTTCCTGCCAAATTTGGTGTAATTCCATTTAGCAGTTTTTGCTGTGGTGCTGTTCAAAATCGACTATGGAAAATACATGGGGATTGGAATGTTTTGGGACCCCCTCTTATGTCTCGGTCCCCCACTCGACGGATCACCCCAAAACATTCTACGAAGGCACTGAGATGGATGAACTTTTTGTTTAGAAAGTTTTGTGAAGATTCGTCAAACAACGCCAATGTTGTTAGCAAACCAAAAAAACGCTCTTCCTATTGACACGCAGACCTAACTATAACTACCCACTGCGACCGCTAGTGGGTAATAAATATATTTATATTCATACATTCATGCACACCCCACCACTGCTGCCATGTCCCCCCTTCTCCCCTGCCCCCTGCAGTGGAGACAGGAAATAATCCCCTTAAGATTTATAGGGAGGAGATACGGTAGATATTGCCAAAGGGAGAAGAGAGACCTGCCCCTTTTAGTGTGACCTGAGCAGCGAAGTGACCTTGTACTCCTTCACCACAGTTATGTTGTGTTATATTAAAGGATTTTAAAGCACACTAATACTTATACAGGTCTCCTGGCGCTGAGAGTAGGCCAAGAGAATGTAAGTATTACAAAAATGTATTATGAGTAGAACCAACTTTTTAGTGCGAAACCATAATGAAAAAAACTGAATTGTTGAGGCGTGGAATAATTGTTATAAATAGAGGCCTCATCCTTGCTACTCTGGTGGTTATGTCATTTCTCATGTAGAAGCATTTGATTGTTTATATTGATAGTTGTTTATTATCTTATTATCACTGCTTGTAGTTTCTGTTGGCTGAGCCCATAAGATCAGCACACCTACCTCAGCTGCTTATGATTGTGATATGTATCTAATCTGAGGAGCAGCTCTGCAGTTGAAGGACTCATATTATAGGATCTATGTAGTATTTCATTTTCGGATTCATCCTCTTTTAAGTAGTTTCTCATTCATTTTGTTTGATAGATAATTCACTTAAAAAGGAAAGGTTAGGAAAGTGGAAGGTAAAAGCTCAGAAAGATGTTTTTGACTTTTGGAATATTATAGCTGGCCCTTTCAGAGTAGAAAAACCCCATTTGTGTTTGAGCAGAACACTTGTTGGCTCTGCTAATTTGCTAGGTGCAATTATTCTAGTACACCTGGGATTTAGGTAGCATCTTTTTCAACGTGGTGCAGTTTGTGTCAAACGCCACTGTGGCCGATGTTTTTCCAATAAAGGCGCAATCTTAGCTGCCTCCTCTGTGACTGTGACTAGGATGAAGAAGCTCATTTGAGTCAATAGTTGGTAGGGCTGAGTTTGCCTGAAGCCACTTGTGACAGTCCATGAATGTTATCAAGAAATAAGATCTTTAAAGAGTTATACGCCACTAGAATCATTTCACCAAGTATGTTTATACGTGTAATAACTCCTCTTTGACCTCTTGATCTATTTAATGCTAAATAACTGCTACTGCTCTGTGTGTAATAAACCTAGCAAATAAAATGTTGAGCATACATCATTGAATGAAACATGTTTTTAATTTACAGAGCAAACTGAATTACATTCAGTTTGAAACTTCAGAAGAAGCCTGCGAGAAATATCATCACTGTGTTGAAGACTTGAAGAAGAAAGGTTACAAATTAAGGAAAGGAGTTCCACAAAATGCAGTCCACTTGACTTCTGAAAAGCTTCAAGAGGTTACCATTGTTTTTCATTTGAACATTTGTATTGAAGTGTTTTACATATTAAATCCAACACTGAGGAAACAAAGAAAAAATATATACAGTCTCCCATTCTGTGAGAACTTAATGTCCATTTTCTCGTCATTACGCCTTTCCGATTATTGACTTGCACTTATTAATCTAATATATATTTTTAAATTTTTCTTATGCTTAAAGACATTGAAATGCAATCTACAATTTGTTAAATCACCTTTATCTACCTTGTTAGATTTACATCTTGGGTTCTTACTGCTGTGGCAAACCTGCAGAATTGCAAATCAACACGTTCTTAGTCCACACTGCTCACTTACCAAGTATCCAACTGTATAGACGATACAAAACCAGTGGCATAGAAGTATGATGTCATGCTCCAGCACCCGTGACTCATAGCACCATCTCTCTATTCACCCCCCATCGCTGTGCCATGCACATCAATCCTGTCTTAGTAAATATCACCTAAGGGTTCCCAAAATGTCTTTGGGATGCACTATAGGTGGTAGAAAGGTAATATACCTTTCTGTGCAATTGTTAAAAACCATCAGGTCTCTGAGCCACTCTTCTGCCGTCTGTTTTGTGCGTCGTCCCCAGTTCATAGTTATTCTGTGCTTGGCTATCAAAAAAGCAAATGCAATTAATCGTCGCACACCTGAGGAATGATCCCTTTATGAACCCCAGAAGCGCTGTCAGTGGTTGAGGTTCTGTTCTGTCATGTCAGTTACAATTTCTATAACTTTTTGCAAAAATCTGCATATGGTTGGGCATTCCCATGCCATACGTAAGAACCCTGTATAGTCATCCACACATCGTGGGCAAATATGTGGTTGGGTCACATTTATTTTATGCTGTCTAGCACAATCAGTCAATCAATCAGGATTTATAAAGCACTGCTAATCACCTGATAGGGTATCCAGGCACTAGCAGGTCTAGGACGGTTAATCGAACAGCCAGTTCTTGAGGGCCCTCCTGAATTCTGAAAGAGAGGTGATGATCCGGAGTGAAATATGTCCTGTGGAGAAACCTAAAATGAAGCAAAATGAAGTAATTTATTACAATAGTTCATAGATAGAGCTTAGTTTGAATGTGGCTATAGCTCCACTGTTTGTCCTTCAAAACTGCTCTTAAATAAGTCTCCCAGCCCGGCATGCATGCAGTACTCCCCCTCCCCCTACGGCTGTGAGATTGTGTATAATCTTGACACCCATCTAGTGGAGTACAGTAAATGAATGAGTTTGGTATAGCTGCACACACTCTACGGGCTCTCTGGGGAATCGTGCAATTTTATCATTCACAGTGTTTCTTAGACAGGTCTAAGGTCGTGAGATCACCTCGACTCTGGAACTGCTCCTCCATGAGGAACTACTCTCTCGCCTATAAATGCCCTATTTCGGTTATTCTTGCCTTATCCAGAATTCACTGCACTGTCCATTCCATCATAAGGGGTAGTACTGGATTCTGTGAAGTACGTATTGCTGGTGGGTATAAGTAGGTCCCTCTCAACTTCCAATTCAGCACTCTGCAGGCCCAGCTAGTTGTGGATACTGCATGTACCTGTTTCGGTGTTCTTAGCAGACCCCTTGAAAGCACCAATGAGAGGAGGATCTCCTCTGTAGTTCCCTCTCAGAAATCAAGTGGCGAATACGCGCAATTGGGTGGAACCAGTGCATTGCATGGTGGCACTGCGCTACCAAGTGGTATATTTCGAGGTCTGGGACCTCGAAGCCTCTACACTCGAAATGGAGCATCATCGTTTCCCAACCTATCCGAGATGGCTTATTTGCCCCTACCAGCTAAATCAGTAAAGTCTTGAGGGTGAAGAAGAAGTTTAAGGTCAGTAGAATGTTCATAAAAAGGTATGAAAACTTCGGCAGAACAATAATTTTAATGAAGGCTACTCTACCAGCTAGTGAAAGGGGAAGTTTTATTCAGAAGTTTATCTGATGTGTATGTTTAGCAGTAGCTGTCTATAATTAAGTCTAATCACCGACTTCACTTCCCTATGGAGCATCACTTGTAAGTATTTTTGAGTCTTCCACCCTGTGTATTAGAAACTCCATATCGCTTTTCTGCATGGAGCTCATGATTGGTTATAAATCAGTTTTCTCCCAATTAATTGTGAGCCTGGAGAATAGGCAAATTGTATTACCTCCCTGATAATGGGGATAGGTTTGTTTTGCGGTCCCAAATAATTAGTAATGCGTCGTCCACATATATGGATAACAGGATGCGGCCCCTAAAAAAGATGAGCCCTC
Source organism: Calotriton arnoldi (assembly GCA_963921515.1). Lineage (NCBI taxonomy): Eukaryota > Metazoa > Chordata > Amphibia > Caudata > Salamandridae > Calotriton > Calotriton arnoldi. The sequence goes on along the minus strand of CAWUFW010004429.1, from coordinate 330,027 downwards.
TGTGCATATGATTCTCATGAAGGTGATGAGCTAGAGGATCCTTCGCTAGTATAAATAGTAGTGGTGACAGGGGGTCATCCCTGCCTTGATCCTCTACCTATATGGATAACCTCCAATGTAAGGTCATTGACGTATACCCAAGATGTGGGCTTGGCGTATAGTAGTGCAATGAAATTTGAAGATAGACCCACACGTGTGAGAGCCTCTATTCGAAAAGGCCAATCAAGTGAATCGAATGCGTATTTGGTGTCTAGCAGGGGGACAACAGCTTTAATATCCAGATTCAATTAGTGTAGCACCACAAATACTGTGTGGAAATTTATGTTCATTGATCTGTGCATGATAGCACCTGTGAGACTATGCTGTCAAGCAAAAGTGATATTCGGGATGCGATAACCTGGGCCAGTATTTTGTTATCACAATTCAGTAGGGCTAGAGAACGGTATGACGCACATTTAGTGGGGTCCCTTTCGGGCTTGGGCAGCAATATTGACGGTGGTGGGATGCCACCCTTCAAAGCTTCGGCATATACCTTGAGTAAATGTAGTTCTAGAACTTGCTTATATGCGTTGTAAACCTCAACAGTCAAGCTGGATGATCCTGGTGCTCTTCCCCCCGCTAGTGTATCTATTGCAGCAATCCTATCCTCCAAGAAAATTGGGTTGCTCAGAAACTGTCTGCGATAATCTTCTAGCCACATGAGTGCATCTTCATCTAAATAGCTCTTAAAAGAGTCATCAGATTCTAATGTTCAGAGAGTGTAAAGGTGTGCATAGTATCTGATAGAGACATCTAGCCGCAGATTCCTTAACTTAGAATATCCCCAGGCGTCAGACTGGATCCGGAAAAATGTTGCGCAGCAGTACCTCTGCGCGCCGGGGGGCGGCGCTGCCTGGCTCCGCCCTGACGTTGTCCCCGGACATGACGTCAGTGGAGCCATATAGGACCCGCCCGGCGCGCTGACGTCAGTTTCCTTCTTTTCCGCGTTCCAACGCGGATCCGGGATTCAGCTGTTCCTCTGGCCTGTTTTTCTTCAGGCCCTTTTCGACGTCCTTTGGCGTCGGGGAACAGTGCGATGCCTTCGGGCTTTAAATTGTGCGAGACTTGTTCGCGCCAGATGTCGGCGTCGGACCCGCACGCCATTTGCATGTGGTGTCTTGGGTCGCACCACGACTCCGTGGAGTGTGCCGCCTGCCGGCAGATGCGCCCGAAGTCCCTACGGGAGCGCCGGATGAAGCTCTTGGCCGCCAGGATATCCCGCACGGCGTCTCCCCGACGTTCTCCGGTTGGTTCTTCTCTCCGCGTCCGCTCCCGGAGTCGATCCCGCGAACGTCGCTCGTCTACAGGTAAGTTAAAGCACAAGTCACGGAAGTCGAAGTCCTCGCTTCCACGTGACGATGGGGGCCATGATTCCCGTTCCCTCACGGAGCCGTGCGCCCCGGAGTCGGCCTCCATTTACCCGCCCTTTCCGGGTACTGGTGCGACTCAGCCCCAGATGGAAGCCTACTACAAGGCTCTGCTTTCCATCTCCGGGTCACCTCCTCTCCCTGGCGCGCCTTCGGGTCCCACAGTGGAGGTAGGCATTCAGGTCGGATCTCCGCCGGCGGGTTCGCCCTCGGCGCCGACCGAGTGCCTCGACTCCGGCTCCGGAGTCGTGCCGGCGTCGGGTCCCAACCCCGATGGGCGTTTCAGCCCCACGCCGTGCCATTCTGCCTTGTCTCCGCATAGCCCCTGGCGGCTCCCTGCGTCGACATCGGCATCAGCGGCGCCGGCGGCCGAGTGCCTCGACTCCGGCTCCGGAGTCGTGCCGGCTTCGGGTCCTAATCCCGATGGGCGTTCCAGCTCCCCGCCGTGCCATTCTGCCTTGTCTCCGCATAGCCCCTGGCGGCTCCCTGCGTCGACATCGGCATCACCGGCGCCGCCGGCGCCATGCCTGTCGCCACCTGGTCCTCAGGCTCTTTCTCCGCACCTGTCGGTGGTGGGTTCGACGCCATTTCGGCGTCGTTCGGCATCGGAGCGGCGTTGTCGCCGGCACCTGCCGGTTCTCCGCTTCCGGAGGGCACAGACCCGGTGTGCCCGGACTTGTCTCCACGCCGGTTGGCTCCAATGCCATGGGGGCAGTGGGCCCTTGTTCCTCCTCCTGTGGGACGTGTCAGCTTGCAACCGTCCCCTACAGATGGGCTATTGTCGCCCCCCACGACGCCCACTGAAGCTGGTGCTTTGTTTTTGAGGGGTGTTCGCAGGGCTGCAGCTGTCTTACACTTGCACCCCCCTTCTGTCTCCTTGTCCTCCGACCCATTATTGGATCTCCTCCACCAGGGTGCAGTGGATATTGAGCCCTTGCTGCCTTTTAGGGGCTTATTGTTCAACGCCCTTCTCGGGACGTGGGCACGGCCCTCTTCAGGAGATGCTGTCGACAGGGCTGTGGCGCATCGGCATCGTCCGGCCCCTGGGAGCCCAGCCTGTTTGTCCCTTCAGCCTGGGGCTCACGGCCTCATAGTGCAGGTGTCTTTGGCCACGCAGCCTTCCTCTCCACCTCTGTTGCAGCCTCCTACTAGGGATTCTCGTTGGTTGGAGACATGTGGACGCGGCATTTTTGCGTCCGCTAGTTCAGCCTTACATCCTTTGAACACGGCTTGCGTCTTTGCCCGGGCTTCTTGTGCCCTGAGTGTACTCGCGCTGACGTAGCTCGTCTCCTTCAAGAAGGCCGAGAGATGGCGCGCTTTACCGTTCGGTCCGCCGTTGACACTACCGATTCGGTGGGTCGGGCAATGGCGAGGTCCGTTGCTTTGCGCCGCCATGCTTGGCTGCGCGACGGGGGTTTCCCCGAAAATGTCCGTGACAGTCTCCGGGACTTACCATTTGATGGTGTGTCCCTGTTTGACGCACATGCGGACTCTGCGGTTCACCGCCTTCTGTCTACCCTTCCGTAGTGTCTCTTTGCTTCATGTTGGCCCTGGGTTCATGCTGTAATACCTGAACGGCCTGAGCGGCTTCTCGCCGTATTTGCTTTCTTTCATGCAGCAGGTCAGCTGCTTATTTTTCTGAGTCACTATGGCCTAGTGGTTCAGGTTGCACGCCCTTACTCCAAGGGTTATGTGTCCGGAACCTGTGGTTTCTGAGTTACCAATTTACGTCCTCTGTCTATGAGCTCACGCTCAAGAGGTGCCCTTTGTTGGGGTTGATGCTTACCCTATGTGGGGTATTTGTTGGCTATTGTATAGCTGCCTTCTTCCCACAGCAGTCTTTGTACGCTTCTGTGGGGTCCTTTTTACTAGGTTGTCCTGCGGCTGTGCCTGTACACTTTTACTGCTGCTGCGGGCCCTCCCGGGGCCTTCTTGCGGTCCATTTGTTGGGCTCTCTCATAGTGGCTGCTGCTGGTCTGTGGCACTCCCCTGCATCTCACTGATCCATTTCTTGAGGCCGGAAGGGCTTTCAGGTCCCTACCGTCTCGTCGTGGTTCTTTCGCTGCGGCCGTTCCATCTGTGGACAGCCTACCACAGGGCCCTGTCGCTGTGTTCTATAAGCGTACAGTGACTGCTCCCTAGTGTGCTCGCTCTCACAGGCTGGTGCATTTTCCGGCAACTTTCCGTTGCATAGTTCTACTCTCCTATACCCATGCTGCATAGTCCTTTCATGGTTGGACTTCGCTCTTCATGGTGGTATTCTGGCCCCAGACGTTGATGCTGTTCATTGTCTTGTGCCTTGCTTTTTTGGCCACTTCCCCTGCCAGAGCTTCCCATTTCCCTGCTGCATTCCGCTCAGGTGTTGTCCTGTTTTTCCTTCGGGCTGCGGTTGCTGCTCTCAGCGGGAGTGTTCTCCTCCGAGCATTGTTTTCTCTGGTGGACTATTGTGCGTATATCCACTCTTGTTCCTCCGGAACGTTTCGTACTGTCTCCTTCCAGTACTGCTCGGCCTCCCTGTCTGTCTCACGGTAGCCAGTGGATCTTTCCTACCGCCTGTGGCTGTTGCGTCTGGCTCTGGGCCGGTACCGCTGCTACTTAGCTGTTGGTGCTATGGTGTTTTTTCTTTCTCAACTCATCCAGCGGGCTGGACCCTGTCTTCTTTTCTCCTGTCCGGCGTACTACACACACCCAGACCTCCCGCAGGCGTAGTCCTCCTTGCGGTGGCCGTGGTCTTGCTCCTCACCTTCGTGAGCGCAAGTCTTTTCCGTGTGTTAGTTTTGCCGGCTCTCTTTTACGCGATACACCTAGTGGTGCGTCTCTCAGCTTTTGCTCGTGGCGCTTCATGGGGCCTTCTCCTTTCCATGGTGTGGTTCTGGCGGTACATACGGTTTCTCTTGTGTACTTCTGTTCCCCACGTTCGTGGCACTGGTTGTTGCCATTATTCTCTGCCCTTCTGCTGCCCGCCCTTTCACATGTCCGGTGCATGGGCGATGGTGCATTAGCAGGTCTTGTGTTTCCTGTAACACTGACTCATCCTGGGAGTCGTCAGCATCCTTCCGCTGCTGTTCTCACTTCCACGGTGCTTCTTTCCCTGTCCTGCATGTCCGTCCTGCCTGCTCGGACTCGGTCCGTTCTTGTACCCTAGCTAGACCTTTCTCTTTTGAAGGTCCATCAAATCCTGTGGATCCCTCATTTTATACAATTGGTTCCCCCCCTGTTATGGAAGGTATCCACTTTTATTCCGCACTGCCCTTCTGGTTCTGTGCTCACTTTCTCCTCTGTTTAACCGACAGGGATTTCCTGCCGCACCCGGCAGCTTTCATGCCTTGCCTCACATTGTTGGCCACTCCCTATGGAGTATCCTAGTCCGGTGTTGGCCACTCTGGCAGTTCTGCCCCCACTGTGTTTAGTCAGCTGGTTGACACTTCTGTTCCCCTGGGAACTTAGTGGGGTTCTCTCGCAGACCCGCCTCCTATGGGGTATGGCTTTGGTATCTATTCTAAATTAAGGAATCTGCGGCTAGATGTCTCTATCAGATGTACGAGTTACTTACCTTCGGTAACGATGTATCTGGTAGAGACGTTGTCTAGCCGCAGATTCCTTAACGCCAACCCATCCTCCCCGATCTGCGAGGACCTGTTCAGGTGGGGTTTCTGCATTCGCCTCCCTTGGAGTGGCTTGTCCTTCTACGGGGCGGTATCTTTCGCCACCCTCCCTGTCAGGCTTAGTCCTTGGATTTACTTGTTCTGCTTCTCCCAATCTCATGCTTGGGCGATAGGTTCGGGTGTCCTTCTGCGTTTTTCCACATCGGTTTCCTCCAGTATGGGGCCTACTGGTGTTCTTTACCCTCCCACCCACCTTCTCCGTTGCCACTCCTACAGCTTTCTGGCCTGTTCCTCAGTCCAATAGTTCTATCATAGGGGACAGAGTCTCCCTATTTCTTTCTTCTCTTCTTTAATCCTGTGGGTTGGGGCTTTCTTGCCTGTCGCTGTTGGCTCCTTTCATTGCCCTTTTGTCTCAGGGGAGAGCATTCTCTCGCTTTTGTGGGGTTGCTTTTCATTCCCTTCATCTAGTGCAGACTTTCTGTCGTCTGCCTTGGTCTTCTTTTTATCGATCTATTTCCCTCAGGGGTGACATTCACTTCGCTTTTGTGAAATAGCTTCTCCATGTATTGCTCTGCTCTTTCCTTTTCAACGTCTTTCAGTCAACAGAGCTTCTCACTGTCCTTCATGGTGCTTTCTCACCCATTTTCTTTTTTATTCGCACACTGTTCCCTTACTCTCACAGTTTTGCTGGGGGCTCCGCGTTGTGGCGCGGAAAAGTTCCTCCCAAGAAAACTGACGTCAGCGCGCCGGGGGGGTCCTATATGGCTCCACTGACGTCATGTCCGGGGACAACGTCAGGGCGGAGCCAGGCGGCGCCGCCCCCCGGCGCGCAGAGGTACTGCTGCGCAAAATTTTTCCGGATCCAGTCTGACGCCTGGGGATATTCTAAGTTAAGGAATCTGCGGCTAGACAACGTCTCTACCAGATACATCGTTACCGAAGGTAAGTAACTCGTACATTGGTGAATTCACCTAATGTACTTTCGCTATCAGTTAAGGGCTCTCCACTGTTGTAGTCTATTAGTGCCATGCTCGTCTCATGCAGTCAATGCTGAGGAGCCAGGATAGGGTGCTGCCAGATCTCTCCCCTTCTCCATACTGCCTGGCTAATGCATACTTAACCTAGGACATTGACCCCTCTGTCTGTTAAATCTCTATACTGATGCAATAGCTGATTTTGTTTTTCTAATATGGGTTTAGTGGGCGCTTGAACAATCTTAATTCCTACTACTGCAGTTTCTCATTCTAAGCATGTGAGTTGCCTGCAAATATCTCTTAAGTATGCCTGCATGTTTCTCTATTAGTACCCCACTCACATTGGCCTTAAAAGTGTCCCTCAGAGTAATGCCTTCGCCTTTTTGATGTAGCTTCAATTCAATACTTCACATATTAGGATGCAAGTTCCCCTGAAGTAAGAATTGTAGGATGAAAATATCTACACGCTCCCCACTTAAATGCAGAGGTAAATAGTCGCCCGAGAGTCAGGTGGGTCCCTTGAAGAAACTGCACGTCTATTGTGTGCCTTTCAAGATAAGCGAGTACTTTTCTCGCTTCACGGGGGCTGTTAAGCCCTCTAATATTCTAAGTGAGCCATGTGATCTGCTTCTTATGGTATGTCATCTAATATACTGTGTAATGTGATGCAGCTGCAGTTTTAAGGCCGTCTGCGTTGGAATCATGATGTTGAGTGGGATTAAATGTAAAAATAGCAACTTATCAGTAACAAATCCCCAGGAAGCTTCCCACCCCCTACCCGCACTGATTAGCCCAACTGTCAGTACCAACAAACCACTGTATCTCTTATTAGAACATGAAATAAAAAGAAGGGGAAGAAAGTTACGAAAGAAATCCCACCATTCATTAAACAAAAAGTGGTTATTCACACCATGGAACCTAGCATCGCTCCACAACACACAACTGATGGGTATAAGAAGCCTGTGACGTGGGCGAGGGCAATCAAAGGCAATCTCTCCCAGGGTGTGTCCCTCTTAATTGCCCCGTTGGGCTGTTTCTGGTCCCCTCGACCAAGGCCATTGTTGTATATGATAAGCCAGGCCTACAAACATGCATCTCAGATCTTAACAAACGTAGATGAACAATTTCAGTCCTCATCATTTTGTTTTATAGTCAAGTCCTGTGTCCCATATTTAGGCGAAGAACTGCTTGCATTTTGTGATGTTTTCGTTGGGACTCCAAATGATTTGGAAAATTTGAGTGCCTCTACTGCCTTCATTTAGAACAGCGTTTTCCTATAGGATTCCACCCTAAGGTTGCCAGGGTATAACATTGCATATTTTATGGCTCACTGTCAAAGAACACATTTGGTCTCCACAGATTTGCGTCTGGCATCCTGGCATCCTGCTGTGATGTCAGGAAAGATGGAGAGGTTCGAGCCCTGGTGTTGTATTGGGCCCTTCTCTCAAGCCAGCCGAAGATCAGTGCCATGGTCTCAATAGTTTCCTAATTGTGCAAATACAGCCTTCGGTTGTGCACCTGGTGGTGGCCTGGGACCTAAGGATCTATGTGCTCATTCTTCTCGAAAGACATTTGAGAAGCTGTCTCTACCACATAGGTCGACCAACAGTCCCTCCACATATGTCTCCATCCAGCCAATGTTTGAGGATTTCACCAAGCCAAGGACTCTGACGTTGTTGCGGCGTGACTACACTTCCAAGTCCTTATATCTACTGGCAACAGCTAAGAGTTGTGTCTCTAGTTTACTCATTTTGGCTCTGCTTTTGGTGGCATCATAGTCAGGCCCGTTATCCTTCTTTCAGCTCCATTAAGTTTGGGAGCTTGTCTATTGATTCACTCCAATAGGAGATCAAATCGCATTGTGATGGAGTCTATTTTACTGTCGATGGCCTGAAGGCTGGCTTTAATTCCAACAGTGTGGAGGAAGTATTTGCATTACCGTCCTGCATTGTTGCGCCTGCTTGTTCAGCCTCTCCCTCTGCCAGATGACCCGCTCGTTGTGTGGTTCTTCACTGATCAAATATTAATTTACCATGTTTAGGTTTGCCTTTCTATCTCTCCCCCAAGATCGGCCGGTTTAATGCTGCGAGCAGTTGATGATATTGGCAAGTAGCATGTAGTTAGATCAGAGGTGAGTCACAGGAAGAGAGGTGGTGAGATCAGTATGTACTATATCACTGATAGTGCCTTGCCTTCGCCTTCATTGTCTTTTAGTGAACGATTGTGAGGTATGATGTCCGTGCTCTCTGCACTATAGATAACCAGGTGGGCCATCCAGCAAGGGTAATGCAAACATATGACAGACTCCACAGCAGAGTCTGTGCACCCAGACCTTAGTTGGGTTGAAGTGCATTGGGGCAACATGCATTGCACATGGCTATATGTATCAATTGAGGTTTCCAACGCTGCATGAGAAGCAGACTTTGGGCGCCCATCTTTCCAGGCTCTTGAATCAAGGCCAGAACGCACACCTGAGCCACGTCTCTGGGCTTCCCATTGTACCACGCTGTGTAGGCTCCCAGTCCATTAGCCTCTGGGTGCGGAGGAGGGGTAGTGGGAGTCCCGGGGAGGTTTGTTGTAGCCCTTCTGACTTGGACGCGAGGGGCATAGAAGTCAGCCTTATGCTCACCGGCCGCTCCTGTTGCAGCCTGGCCTTCGAGGATGATCTCCTGGCGCAAGCCGTGATTTGTGTAGGCAGCTCTCACTGCAGTTTTGAAGTGTCTTTTTTGCTCTCGCCCAGGTCCCCCTACGATTAAACAGCAAGTCATAGAGAGTGGCCAGGTGCGCGGCTCCTCACCCATCGCATGTTGTGTTGCGGTAAAGCTCCGCACTAGGTTGCCCACATGACCACCCCCTCTCAGGATCTAATATATTTACATGCAACAAACAATTGCCATTTCTATTCATTATTCGTACTGTACAGTATTACCATGTCATCCATCTCATGCTGAATAGTTTTCAGCTTTCATAGATAGTTTACCAATTATGGGTAGATGCTTGGCTTGGAGGTCTTTTAATGCTTCCTCTAGAGGAATACATTCAGTGACCTCATGCTCACTGAGCACAATATTTCTTTATTATCACTTTAAAAAGATGTCAGAATTGGACCCCGTGATGACTTTACCTCCCTTTTAAATAACACTACTGTAAATCTTACAGTAGTTACATAATACTTATGTTGTTGATCATTAATATTAACTTCAAGGTGCTACATAGCTGTATTGCACTACAGATTAGTCTACAACATCCCCATCGCTCAATGTCTTCCGCAGAGTACACTGTGTTTAAGCCTCCGCCAAAGCATGGGAAGCATGGCCACATCGCTATGGACTTCGGTTAAAAAATTGCAATTATAGGATTTAATTTTATTAAACCATCTGTTCTAGCAAATTGACTATTCCATGTGCAGGACTTGGGCGGTCTTCTTACCGAAATTCATGACTCTTTTTCATGTTGGGCAATCAATCAGTCTACTAGCGTCCCCTGCTCCCCTCAGCCCTTGAAATAGCTGGAGAGACTCCATTGGTTAGGCTCCATAAGGGCTTTAATCAGTTGATCTTTCCAGGACTGTCTAGTGGATGATCAGCTTTTTGTGGGGTTCTCCAGAGCAAAGAATGCTGCAAAGAAATAGAAGCTGCAGACGGAGTTAGATGCTATTACACCCAAGCTATCCTATCGCAATCTGTGACGTTCTACGGCTAGCTGTATGGGCGAGGCGAAGCTGCAGGAGAGGAGGACACAATAGAGTATCTGGAGGAGGTGGCACTAGCATGGCACTCACCGGGACAGAGAGAGTTTCTGGTACAGCCAATCACAACAGATGAAGTAGCTGATGCTATACGCTCCTTACCAAATGGGAAGGCATCAGGGGGAGATGGCCTGCCCAGTGAATTCTATAAAGCAAGCAATTTACAAGGAGGCCTTCGACACAATATCGCACATTGTTATTTAAGTAGGAATCTATTATATGTGATGCAATGATCATGGGAAAAAAGACCTCCTAATTCCCAAAAAGTGAATAAATTCACATAAACATTTACAAGGGGATGATCAGCACACACTTATTTATAAACATGAATTGATTAGCTGAAATCGTTATTCTCATCAAGTGAAATCCAAAGAATTTCATGGAGACATGTATTAAGTTTTGATAATTCTTTATTCTTTTTTCTCTTCACGGTGTAGCCAACGCGTTTCGTCCCTTCACTGGACTTCTTCAGGGCTCAATCACGTGATATTTTCGTGTGATAGATGTATTATCTCCAATGTTCAACAACATCAAATTCTCGCTCGTCCGCCCCCTTCGAGTGATCTCTGGAAATGGTATTTAAAAAAAAGAAAAAGATACCATTTCCAGAGATCACTCGAAGGGGGCGGACGGCCGTTTGATCGCGGACTACAGATGCGGTGGCCGACACAGGCTCGAAATATTTGAAAAAGGAATAGCTTTATTTGGGAGTATTAGATCCATTAAACATCTACTAAGAAAACAGAACGAGAATTTGATGTTGTTGAACATTGGAGATAATACATCTAACACATGAAAATATCACGTGATTGAGCCCTGAAGAAGTCCTGTGAAGGGACGAAACGCGTTGGCTACACCGTGAAGAGAATAAAGAATTATCAAAACTTAATACATGTCTCCATGAAATTCTTTGGATTTCACTTGATGAGTATAACGATTTCAGCTAATCAATTCATGTTTATAAATAAGTGTGTGCTGATCATCCCCTTGTGAATTCTATAAAGCATATGCCAGCATCTTGATACCACACTTGCAAGCTATGTATGATGAAGCACATAGTAAATAGATTCTGCCACCAACGCTTCGTGAAGCTCTGATAATAGCACTGTTAAAGCCGGACAAAGCCCCTGATGCGGCCCTGCGATTCAGACAGTGCCCATTGGCCCTCTCCCTCTACGCATGCATGGTATTATATGTACGAGATCCGGAAACAAAACTGGTATGTGAATACATACGGTATGAGAGGTACGCAGGGCTGAACATCAACTGGAATAAATCATTGGTGTTCCCCCTTACACAAGTCACGGAACCGCATGCACTGGAGTACCCCCTGGAGTGGAGTCTGGAGCCAGTAAAGTAGCTAGGAGTATGGCTACACAGAGACCCAGAGACGGTGATAAGGCAAAATTATGGGAGAGCAATCACCAAACTAACGGAACAAGTGGGCAGTTGGATACGTCTACCGCTCTCACTGGCTGATAGAGTAGCGATCATGAAAATGGTTATACTGCCCCGGTTTCTATACATGTTCATCAACATACCCATAGTACTGACCTCCAATTTTTTCAAAACACACATGATACACCTAGCGTGGGCAGGCAAGCAGTTTAGATGCAGGTGGGCAACCCTGACAAAACCATATGAACAGGGAGGGTTTGGAGCCCGTGACATGTATTTATATTACCTCTGCGCTCAAGTGCAGTTTGTGCACTACTGGTATTATCCTACACTATACTTACCACACCTGGCAGTAGAGAGCGATGATGCACACCTGACACCCCTAACGGCAGTGTTGCTATACAAACGATCAGAGATCACCAGACTAGAAATTAATACCATTCGTAACACTTCGAAAGCCTGACGGGCATTATGCGACAGGGCAAAGTAGTCACCAATGGATGCACCGGCGCTACCATTACGATTCCACCCAGATATATCAGCGACCCAAGAACCAAAGTCAGTAGATATTTTAGCGGCAGGGTTGGACACGATAAGAGACCTTTACAGGGAGGGGAAGTTCGAGACACTAGACGAATTTAGCACTACTCAACCTAAGACATCTCTGACGGTGTTCACATATATTAGAATCAGGGCGGTGTTGAGATCGTTATATCTTCAGTTCCCAGAGGAACCAAGCACATTAGAAGCGCTACAGATGATGCTCACTAGCAGCTTGCAGAAACACCTAGTAACACGATTATACTCCAGCGAGAAGCGAAAGATGAGCCAGGGGCTGCTTTCAGCCGATGGAATGCAGTGCTGGCCCCGCCCCTGACACAGTAGAACTGGGAGACCAGTTGTGCGCTCATGGGGAAGCTTACTGCTAATTGTAATCTTGAAATAATAAATTTCAAATATTTACAACAACTTTATCACACACCCTTGAATTATATAAAATTGGCCTCCGGGCAGACGCGAGGAGCACAAGATGCAGAGAGATTTTTTCCACTTGGCATGGTCCTGTACACTCATATATCGGTTCTGGATTCAGGTAACACAGATGGCGTCTGAAATGGTGGCAGAGCACATAGATTGTACCCCACAGCTCTGTCTACTAGGTATAGCCAACGCTATAAAACCAGGAAATAGAAAACTAGTAAACATTATCACACTACTAGCCAAGAGACAGGTGGCTATGCTCTGGGGAAAGAAGGCGACTCCCAAGGTGGAGCAATGGCTGAAGGATATTGCGCATTGTAGAGATCAATTGAACATATATGCGGAAGAATTACCAACAACTTCACGGCCCAAAGATGTGTGGGGCCCTGCCACAACTTATTTGCTAGCAATGCAAGCTGAGAGCTCATCACCTAGGTGGGACAATACAGACTCTGAAATATGAATGTGGTGGCGCTGTTGAAGACAAGGCGGGGGCGGGAGAAGACACACTTTGCTGACGTCAAATATAAACTGTACTGCCATAACCCTGAAGCGTTATGCAAGTTGAATATGTAATGTTCATAAAAGCATGAATAAAATAAAAAATTATAGATTTGCTTGCATTCACATTTGCCTTGATGGCAGTTTCCCATGGCAAAATTACCTATGTCAAGACCAGTGGTAAGTCTGTTTTCCGGGTGCCAGTGGGAGGGAGCACCCATGTATTTTAAGGGACATGAAAGAGAGAGAAGGGTATCCCCTACAGATAAAAAATACTTTTCCCATGCAGAAACAAAAAAACATTTACATATGCAAATAATGGCATATTTCTGCACATGAAATCTTTCACTTTGTTGAAATTCTTGGTTGTTATGGATGAGCGTACTCCTCGAAACTGAAGATGTTGTACTTTTCCATGTGTACTCCTAGAATAAAAGTTAGAACCTTTTTGCAAATGTAAGATTAAACCTACTTAAGCAAATTTTTATTTTCTTCTTGATCCTTTAATAGTTAGTTGGGCTGTTGCTTGGTATGAGGGACAGGCTGCTTAAGGGGAGGAGTGACAATATGAATGGGGTACTGAGGCTAACTTTGGAAACAAAGTAATAAAGGCAAATGTTTTCCGAAATAAAGTGTTTTCTTTTTAACAGATGCTTCTTCAAGATGCTATAAATGCAACCACTGTGTCCCCGGAGATCAGTACTTTTGTGGAACTGATCTGGACTGAAGCGCTTGGTCACCTGGACCACATACTTCTCCACCCAGTGAACAGTATCAGTCTCAATGATGTGAGTTGTCATTCTGTGTACTGAGCTCCAAATTGATAATGGCAATTGCAGGATAATGTGCAATATCCATGGTTCATGATTAATTTGATTGGTATTTTGATATCAAAGGTGAGCAAAGCAGAAGGCATCCTACTGCAAGTGAGAAAGGCTTTGGATAGAGAAGATCCCAAAGACACGCTGATACCATTGATGTCAGAGTTTTATCGAATTATCCGCCATAAAAACGAAAAAGACCTTGACATCAACAAGAAGCTTTTATCCTCCAAAGAAACCCTCTGTCAGGTAAAACATGATTGGTTGAATGCTTTATTACAGTGTTTTCTATTTTTAACAATAAATTATATTTTTATGAACTTTGCTGTATTTTACATTAAAGAACATTGAACAAGTTTGCGTGTCAAACAAGCAGGCCTGTGGCGGATTGTGTGTAATGTGCATAAGTGCACTGTGGTACTCTTAGATCACAATAAACTGCTAATCTAGTGATATCTACATATGGTTTGACTGGCAAAAAGGAGTTTAAAAAAGGACGAGGCTTTATCTTATACGCAGGATACAAGCAAATGCACAATAATCAATCAATCAATCAATCATGTCACTTATAAAGCGCACTACATACCCGCGAGGGTCTCAAGGCGCTGGGGGAAGAGGGGGGTGGTGCTGCTACTGATCGAAGAGCCAGGTCTTGAGGAGTCTTCTGAAGGCCAGTAGGTCTTGGGTCTGCCGAAGGTTGGTGGGGAGGGTGTTCCAGGTCTTGGCGGCGAGGTGGGAGAAGGATCTGCCGCCGGCGGTCGTTTTCCGGATGCGGGGGACTGTGGCGAGGGCGAGGCTGGTGGAGCGGAGCTGGCGGGTGGGGGTGTAGAAGCTGAGTCGTCTGTTGAGGTAGGCTGGTCCGGAGTTGTGGAGTGCTTTGTGTGCGTGGGTGAGGAGCTTGAAGGTTATCCTCTTGTTGACAGGGAGCCAGTGCAGGTCTCTCAGGTGGGGTGTGATGTGGCTGCGTCGGGGGATGTCGAGGATAAGACGTGCAGAGGCGTTCTGGATGCGTTGCAGCCGTCTCAGGAGCTTAGCCGTCGTTCCTGCGTAGAGGGCAGTGGACCACTGTATAGGAGCATGTTTAGAACATTTTAAAAAGTTTCCTGTGAACATCGTACATGGTTTAGGCTTACCGTTCCAACCACTGAGAACATTGACCCAAGTATGAGAATGAGCCTCGCTTCAGGAATACCCCAAGTTTACTAATTTTCAGAGAGAAGGGTGCAAGAAGGCTAGTCAAAAATTATACTTTCTTTGTATTCATATATTTATTGAAAAGGTGTTCTCTGTATATGGACTGAAACTCTTGAACAACCTATTTTTCCATCACAGAATTGGTCTTTTTTTTTGCACTCTTCAGGAATGGTCCCAAAACACACATCTTCACAATCCGCAAAGCCTTCCTAGACAGTATCCCTTCCGTCTCACCACATCACCCCAATATAAAGCTTTGTTTTGGAAGGCTTTCTTATTTTTGTGCACTTACTATTGTTAGTTCACATAGTCAATGTACCTGCCTGTTACAAAATCACGTTTACTCTGTATTGTGTTGCCTTGTTGTGCTTCACTGCCCTTTGAGACTAGGTTTGCTTTTTATAAATACCCCCAATAAAATAAAATGACATAAATGAAGAGTATGATATAAAAAAGAGGTTGTCAGTACTTACATTGCAAAAATCATTTAAAATTACATTTTATTTAAAGTCACACATCTTCCTTTTCAATCCAAAGCCATAGAGAAAGAAGGATTTCAAAATGATATTAGTCAGGTTATGTGAAAATGAATGGAAAGAAATTTCCCATTTTGATTTATTGAGGGTGCTTATGAATAACAGTTATTTTTTGAACTATCTGTTTCATTTGTATTTACCATTTTTATTTACTGCCAATTACCAAAGCCTTGTAGTGTTTAACACTATTAGAGAGAGAGGACTGTCTTAACACACTTTGTATGACATAGCACATGAGAACATGTCTTTCTAGCCCTTCTGGAGGACATTGATAATCTGAGGTTCTCCTTTCCTTGGAAGGGAATTACACAACGAAGGCCCGTGGTCCACAACACAATCTCCTTTGAGTGATACCCTTGCAGTTTCTTTAAAACTTCATTTTTTAAAACTTCATCTGTTCTCTTTTATACAAGGTATTAGGCTCCATGGTAAAGTCATCTTAAAGTGGTCTTACAGCGTTACAGGCAACTAGTAAAGTTCCTTCAGTATTAGCCTCGGGTGCTGTAACGTTTGATCCCAACTTTCCTGCTTTAACATATGGAGCATACTGTAAGTTATCCATGAAGGCCTTGTGTAAGGAAGTGCCTCTTTTTGTATGGCCACCCCAAGTTTTTGGACTAATGCTGCTGTTTTTTTACTCTGAGCGTGCTATGAGGTCTACTAACCCGACCTCAGTGCCTGTGCCCTTACCCGTAAACTGATTTGTGGAATTGGCTTTTACCTAATTGGCTGAGCTAGTTTACCTGTGAGTCCCTAGTTAATTTTAACAGGGCTTGTAAGTTAGAGGGTCTCTCCAGGGATTGCAGCTCTGGTTGTGCCACCCTGGGTAATACACAAGTGAAACGAGACTCCCAGCCCGCCACTTGAAGACTGGAAGAGCAGTTTTAACTGCTGGCCCGGCTCTGCCATTTAAAGAAATGGCAATGCCAGACTTTCTCCTGGTATATGTGTAAGTCACCCCTATGGCAGACCTATCGAGTCCTAAGGCAGGGTACAGCATATCAAACACAACAAGATGATGGACGGAGTGCTGAAACTTTTCAACCACTCACCCCCAGTCAAGAGATCTGGGTTTAATCCATCGTTCTTTTGCTCACTATGCCACCCCGTTTTGGACCCAGCCATATGCAAATCAGTGGAATAGTCCTGACCGAACTGCCAGGCCAGGTCCTCCCTGGACGGAAAGAAGCATCCTGGGACCTATTTCGGGGTTTCATCTCTCATCAGCCCGGAAAGCTTGAATCCAGTGGCACAGCGAGCAGGGGACCTATGTCTGGGCATACCCTTGGCCACTTAGGGCGCACATAGCAAACACAACAAGATGATGGACGGAGTGCTGAAACATTTCAACCACTCACCCCCAGTCAAGAGATCTGGGTTTAATCCATCGTTCTTTTGCTCACTATGTCACCCTAGTTTGGACCCAGCCATATGCAAATCAGTCTTGACCCTGCTCCTCATGGGAACAGTCCAGACCGAACTGCCAGGCCAGATCCTGCCTGACCCCAAACAAGCATCCTGGTACCGGTTTCGGTGTTTCACCCCATATCAGCCAGGCTAGCTTGAATCCAGCGGCACAGCGAGCAAGGGACCCACGTCTGGGCTTACCCTTGGCCACTTAGGGTGCCCATAGCAAACACAACAAGATGATGGACGGAGTGCTGAAACTTTTTAACCGCTCACCCCAATCAAGAGATCTGGGTTTAATCCATTGTTCCATATTCCACTGGAACATGTAACCTTACATGGTCTGACAGTAAAAAAGCTGAATTGTTGTTTTTACTGTGGAAAAGCTTGGTCTCCAAATTGGCAAGTTCAGAGTTGCACGCTGACCCCTCTCCTGGTGAGACCAAAGTGGGTCATCCAAGGTATCAAACAACTCATTACATTAAGTCCGACTTGATTCTCAGGTCGAAATTAATGTAACAAGTTGCTGTGTGCAACTTTATCAAAGTTGCCACTTTGTTGCCTTTAGTCCCCTGTGCCCACACTGGTTGCATACGGTGTCCTGTCGCAGAGACAGGTTTTGGCCCTCCTGGGGAGACGTGCTAACGACTCACAGGAAAGGATACAATATGAGCCTGCTCTGGAAGGAGGTGTCACCTCCCTCCTGCAGGAAGCCACACGGGTGTTGGCCCACAGGCGAGCTTCAAAGGAGAAGCCACCTTTAAACTGTAAATGGGTAACACTTGGGAGAGGTACTACTCCATTGTTCAGGCAGACAGGCTGGCACTTGGGACAGGAGAGGGGAAAACAGTTTTCCAGGGGCATGTAGTCCCCTTGGTAGCCAATCAATCAATCACAGAATTTGTAGAGCGCACTACTTACCCGCGAGGGTCTCAAGGCGCTGGGGAGAGGGAAGGGGGGGGTGCCACACCTCTGGGTTGGGCTAGGGAGCTCCACACACGAGGAGAGGGGTCCTGTTATCTTGGAAATGTACAGAATGGTGCATCCTGGGATGCCCAGATGCCACACTTCGCAGGAAGGTGCCATCAGGTGGGAGGGAACCTGGTAGTTCATTGGCTACCAGACGCATCCTGCCCCAAGGGCCTTTTCTGAGCATAAGTAGGGTAACCCCTGGGACCCCGAACTCATATCTCGAGTTGACTGGAAGAAGGACCGAAGAAAAACTGCACTATGGAACCAGAAAAGAGGCTATACCGGCATGAACTGCACCTGCTGAACCTGGTGGCTAGCAAAGGAGAGGGGCTGTGCCTGCTGTGTCTTGCTCCGGAGGAAGTCGTCTCTGGAGTCTAGCCAACGCCAAGAGACTCCAAGGATCAGTGAGCTGGCCTCCTGTTCACAGCACAGGGACACAAAAGCTGAAGAGCCTGCTGGGGCAAGTTGGTAGCCTGGGATCTTTAAACTGCCACCAACTGTCGACATGCAGCGCTAGGGTTTAGGACCTGTCACACAAAGTTGCACCCGAGTTCGCTGAACCTGGGAGTGTCGTCGAAGTGCTGCAGGGACCCCCAGAGGAGGAGTTATTGACCCAGGAAAGATTGGCCTGTGACCATGATACTTGGCGACTGCTAGTCCAGTGGCGACTGGGCTTCTGCCAGCTCCAAGAAGACTTTGTGGGACGTCGGTCCTGTGACCAGGACCGCCTTCTCCCTCTTCGTGTACCGAGGAGTAGTCACAGCAAAACCCCGTCGACCACATCCTCTGAGCATTTTCGACATCCTTCATCATTTGCATGAGGACCACTTCCAAAGTAAACACCTGCAAAGAATAAAAGTGCCTAGAACTGACTTAAGACAGCTTTATTTGCTGAGGTAACTCTTTCTGAGGGTCTGGCTGGTCTCCCTGAACGGCTCTCTACTACAGTTGGTCTCCTAAAGTTAGGACACATGATCACATTCCAACTAGCCCAAACGTTTTGGTGAACATTTTCTAAGTGTCAAATTCGTTGAATTTGCCAGTGCTTCTTTGCATTTGAATGAAATAACTAGATTTACTATACCTTGTAAATTCTTTGTCTCCTTAACCCTCTGGTGGAATTTTTTTCGTTGAGGTGGCTAAAATTACATATAAATGCTGTCTCTTTTTTATAAATTGGTGTCAGATTTGTTTGTTGTCAATTTTCTCTTCAATTGTTTTGATGCTGTTTAAATGCTTTACACTTGTTCCTTTGTGTAAGCATTGCAGTTCAGAGCCACAGCTACCCAGGGTTAAGCTGAAGGTTTGACAGATGAAACCCAAGGGTCCTAAAGTGGTTGGTAAGTGTATTACACGGTGAGGTCGCACAACCACACCATATAATGCACCTTATTTCCTCACACCTTGTCTGCCCCTACAGTGAAAAATGAGACCCACTGGAGTGCATGCTGTTTATCAGTGTATTTAGCTCTGTGAGTTAATGCTTATTTGTAGATAGCAAGGTTATGACTGCAGATCTCTAGGTAATTTGGGGGCAGAAACCTTTTTTTATTTCTATAAGACCATTAAACAAAGAACCTCGACAAACAACTTTTTTCTTGTGTGCTTATATAGATATGATGTTGCACAACAACATTGCAAGATAAAATATCTCTGAAACATCAGTGAGGAAGAAATATCAGTGCAGCAAAAAGACAAAAGTGACAAAATGACTTACATTAAACTGAGAGTTTGATTTGTTCCTTTCACGTTCCATGACTTTTTTCTCCTGCTTTTGTCTTTCTTCTTCATTTAACAAAACAGCTATTACCAAATTAGCTCATATAATACAATATGTAATTTAATATGTTTAACCTGCAAGTGGATACATTTCCTGATTATCTTCTACTTTCAGTAGCTACTGCATATATGGAATTGATTACACTCCTAAGGTAGATTATGACTTTTTCCTTTTAGATGGCATTTTGGTCCAAAATAAACGTCTAATACAAATAAGTAGTTGTCAGACAGAGAGTCACATGTTTCTATGGTTATATTACCAATATACCTCTTTAGGTGTTTATTGTACTGGTCAGCACTTTGCTCTCAATTAATATTAAAGGGCCAATACGAGGGCTAGGACTGTGTGAGTCTAAAAGGACGAGGACCCAGGACAGTAAAGAAAACCTACACAGGACAACATTCAAAGTCCAAACCATAAAGGTTTATTCAAAATTAGTTATCCTTACAGAAAACAAAACAATAGTTTACATCTGCATCAATATAATTCGTACAAGCCAAATGTTTCAACATAAGGTTGATCTCCAGAATCAATCAATAGCTAGAGTCAAAAATTTCTAAGTACAGAATCAAATAACACTGCCATAGAGTCTGCCTTCATTAAAGCGAGCAAAAGGTCTGTAAAATCTCAAAGTACAAAGTCAGAAAGAGGACCGACGTGAAATCTGCCTCTGGGGAATAGGCATAAAGCTCTTACTTCGAAATAACCTAAGTACAGTATTAAAAACAGTCTGACATGAAGATGCTCACACATTCCAGAGAAAGAACTTTTTATAGTTTCAGAAGAGTGAAAAGAACGCCCTTGACATAATGTGAGATGGTATCATAGTGCTGAACTAATAAGGTTACATGACACTGTTATATCCCGCATAGAGGCCCTAATGTAGATTCGTTCGTACATGCCCTAAAATGGACGTATTCTTATTTACCCTAATATGGTCATATTCGTACTTGCCCTATTATGGTCATGGCCGCATATGCCCAATTATGGTCACAACTGTACATGTCCTATTATAGTATGATTCCTTATATAGGCATGCTCTTTCACCTACATTGGTCCCAGCTAGTACACAACGAGCTCTGAGGGCTGAACGTTATCTATCCTGTGGTTTCGAATACAGCAGGGTTCTTCCAAACACAGGCCCACACTGTACTCATTAGTTATGCATGGCTCTCTAAGAATACACCCCCGGCATAATATGTATGTACAAAGTTCATCCCTGACGTCTTCCTCATGGCCAATACAAACCATACTGAGGACCGAGACTCTTCAGAGTATAAATATACCACATCTTGCCCCGGTAAGACAGAGGGAACCGAGACTTCCATGCTGACACACTGACCAGAGACGCTGAGGCTCCTGCATGCAGTCGCTCAAGCTGACAGTGGTCTGACACAACCCGGACGGGGTGTCCAACTCGAGACCAGGACGGTGTCCCACACTCTCTCTATTCAGGTATGGGGGTTCGACTAAATGCTAGGAGGATTCTTGGCTCTTAGCTTCTAAGACCTACACACATATGCTAGGTACACACAAGTACATCTAGGTAGGCATCGTAGGAGTACGCGCACTTGCATAATGTTTTTCTATTCATGTATGTACTCATGACTATCGCAATATGGTAGAACTGTTGTATTCCTTTGCTTTTATCGTACTGCTGATAATATATCTCTGCTATTGTCTGCTGGTTACCGCAGCACATATATTTTACACTAGAATAACAACTGTTCAATAAATACTTATTGAAACGCCCGACTGTTTATTCTGTGTAACTCTCTGAGACAAACCGAATAAGTGAGCACGAGTGACTGAGCGAAAGGTAGTACAATGTTTCCACGATTCTGAGGGAATCAGGGTTGTCATGATCTAAGGTTGCCAGAAACTAATCTCTCCCCGATAAGAGGAGACACTAGTGGCAGTGCTAGCTAGCTAATGCAAACCAGGCTAACATATACGGTGGGGGTGCACAGAGTCAGTCTGCCACCAAGCCCGCAGTATATGTTATCCAAACGCGCAGGTCCTGCAGGGGTACTATAGGAGCTACACGACATGGCGCTGCCAACGTTGGTTGGGTACTTATTTAACAGTAGAATCTGAGTAGTTCAGTCGTGCTATTCTCAGAGAACCTACTCACAAAACACCAGAGACTTCTGGAGTGGGTGGGCACAAAATCCGCCGCAGCTGAGTAGTACGAAAATACTATTTATTGGCTGTTGGTTATTCAAGCTTGAAGGACATATAATTCCCACAATTGTGCATTTACACCTTATCTTAAAATTATTTCCTTAAACACCCTTCTTCCACTTAAAAATGGTTGAACAAACAGAAGCAACAGGGAGAGTTGTAACAGACGTCTTCGGTTTAGGAAAAGAAGACCCTGAAGATGCAATACAAATTGCACCAAATTTCAGAAGGGCAGTCACCATAAAACTTCTAGAACATGGCTTAAGAGCCAGGGGTGGTAAAGTAATTTTCGTGATCGAGGCACACGAATCAAACAAAACAGAGGTGTTCTATTCATGGGTTACATTCCCAGCAGCAAATGCGATTACAGATGTATTTCACTACTACCTAAGAGATGAAACACCAGAGGACTATACTCCTTTTGAGGAGTTAGAGATTCCGCTCACTTACCAGGAGCATAATTACTGGTTTAAAGGCGCCCTACCCCACGTACGAGGAATAGCAAGATTAGGCCCGCTCGGAGGAGCAGGAGCCACATGGCCCATATTAGCGGCATACACACCGCATCCTGACATTGACACATTGCCACAGCCAGAATTACTCGTACAACACAAAGATTTAATTAAAATCTACAGAAACCTCACACAATTTGTGATGAGGACTTTAACAGTTCAGCCTGCACCAGCTGCAGCACAAGACACTCCAGTCCAGAGTACAGTTAATAAAATAACTCCACAAACATTACACGCGATAATGGGCAAAATGCCAGCAAAATGCGAACAAATCCCATTCTGGATAGCTCAGAAAATAACTCAGCTTGAAGCAGTATTCCCGAAAACTACCACCTGTGATAAATACAGAATTCTAACAATCTGCTTGCCCATCGGTCTCACACCACAAGTAGAGGACTGTACCTCTTGGGGTTCAGTCTTTGCTGCCATATATACCAGAACACATGGTATCCCGTCCTTAGCAGTAGTACCTGACGTATTGAGACAGATACAAAATGAGTACGGAGCAGAACCTGCCCTAAACTTAGGGATGAAGTTACTAAATAACTTTGACCAGGTATCAGCCATAATACTAGCTAACATTAAGGGGGAAGCAGCTTTAGTGGCGATCCGCCAACGCCTAAGGGAGTTCGGTCCAGACGACCAACAACACGAACTACCCAAAATAATTGAAACTGCATATGCAGAACTAGGCAGAGACAGTTTGGGTGGGAAAGCATTAAAACCACAACTGGTGGGCAGTCCTGAAAAGGACACTACAAAGCAGACACCTACTTCTTCTAAAAAGAAGTGGGAAAATAAAAAAGAACAAAAGTCTAAAGACTGCAGATCTCAATCAAGAGGTAGGTCTCCTCAACAGGAGCCCTCTGAAAGGAGTGTCTTGTGGTTTGTGGCATCCTGGCCCTGGCCTGCCTTGCTAAAGTTGTCTTGGGCCTGGCTGCCATACTGCTTTTCTTTGCACACGTTTCTCTGAGCCGTTGTTGTATCGACCTCTGCTCTTGCCAAGTTCTTTTTGCACTGTCTACATTTTCTATCTTTCACCTTTTCTCCTGTTCACTTTGGGCTCAGACTGCACATGTACAAGGTCGAATAACAACGCTTCCTTGTCTTGCTGATTTGGCCAGTCCCTCACACCTAGACATAACACTAGGTACAGCTGCCATGGCAAATTAGTGTGCTTTTAATATTGCTGTTGGCCCGCGCTAGGCACACTTGGAGACAACCTTTCCAGAGAGAAGAGCTGTGATTGTCTGCTGATGTAGTTTTGCATCTAGAGACTGAGGTATGGGGGTTCGCTAGTCAATGCCCAGAGGTCTTCTATTTTTATAATAAACTGGCTTCCAGCACGGGGAGGGTGGTAATGTTAGTTAGACATATATCCACTGCTTTATGAGATGCTTTCCCCGTTCGTATTCTATGGAGTTGTAACTATGCTGATTATATTATTCATATGTATTATGCTAGTAGTACTGACACGTGTATTGTATCTTAGAGCACGTAAGTTGAAATAAACATTTTAACCTATACAGTGTCTCTTCATACGCATGTTGTGGACAGGTACGAGTGAGTGACGAAAGAGTGTTCTTGCTTCTGCGAGTCCTGAGATAGAGATACCGTGTTCTGGGTTGTCCAATCATTGGTACGTTGGTGCTAATGGGACGCTAAGGCTAGTTGGGTTGGGGTTTTAGGTGCTAAGGGTTATGGTTGGCTCACCACTATATTCCGAGGTTCTATTATCCTGTGCATAGCTCTGTGTGTGCAGAATCCCTATGACAGGAGGTATAACCTCAGGAATAGAGATAATATTAAAAAACCTGACAGGTATCAGGATACTGATACTCGTTCCTCTCGTTCCTTTCAGGGTTCATCAAAAAACTCTGAGAGGGAAGGACGGTCAAAGGAGCGTACAAAGTCCAGAGACACGTAACGTGCTGCGGACTACGCACCTAAAAAAGAAGATACACAAAAATCAAAACCTCAGTTCAAAAAGAAGAAGGTAGCAGGTCTCAAGATCAGACATGCCCAGAATTCTGAGGACACAGCTTCTGAACGGAGAATGGGCTCTGACGATGCTAGACAGCGCGGCAGAAGTAACGATAGCTCGCCAGAACCTGAAGGAATTTCTGGTGACAGCGGAGTTGAGTGAGTATATCACGGTGGAAACACCTGATACTCGGGTAAGTGTCCCACATAAGTTACATGAGATAACACTCCGGATGGAGGGGGACAAGCCCAGAAAAGTTAAAGGTCTCTTTTGGAAAAATCTGTCATCTGGTTATGACATTCTATTAGCAGAACAAGACTGGCCGCCAGCATTCGTCATGGAGTGCCCTAGGGGAGAAACGATAATTTTTCCAGCCTTTTCCGACCTCGTTCCCATTCACCTAAAACATGCATATGCGCAGGAGTGGGCGGTTGCCCTAGCTCCACATTGTACAAAAATCATCCTGGTTGGGATGAGGATTCAACCCACCACGTGATCCCGTTAAAAGTTTCCCCAAATGCTCAAAGGCAATACCCTATAAAGCAGGAAGCTAAAAACAAGTCAGGGAGATTCTAGATCAACTTGAATATCAGGGGGTGATAGAAAATTGCACTTCACCTATGAACAATCCTTTGTTTTCCATAGCCAAACCTGACAACACATATCGTCTAGTTTTAGATTACAGACATTTAAACACTTGCACATTTGCAGTTCAAAATGCACACAGTGCCGCATTAATGAATAACATTATGCGGAAAAAATATAAAACAACACTTGATATCTCAAATGGATTTTTCTGCCAAAATATAGCACCTGAAAGCAGGTATCTGACCGCATTCAGTGCGTTAGGGTCTCAACGGCAATTCTGCCGACTCCCCCAAGGGTATAAAAATAGCCCGGGGTTGTTTTCAGCAAGGGTAACAGAGTTACTCCAAAATTTGGATGAAGAAGCATTGTCCTATGTGGATGATATTTATCTGACGGACGATGACTTAAAGAGGCACTTGACCAGGGTGAGCACCATTATTATGGGATTCGCACCATTATTATGGGATTCGCCTCTGGGGGCTATAAATTTAATTTCAAGAAATCAAAAATTGCCCACCTCAATGTCCTATTTTTGGGATACAAGCTGTCAAGTGAAGGAAAAAGCCTGGCAGCTAACTTTTTAGAAAAGTGTGCGCTGCTCCAACCTCCAAAATCATTAAAGAATTTACAATCAATTCTGGGATTCCTAAATTTTGGTCGAACATACATTTTGGATTACGCAGAAAGAGTAAAACCTTTCTACGACTTAATAAAACCTGATTTTTCAGTCAGACAATGGACACAGGAACACACAAATATCCTGCGTTCCCTACAGGAAGACATGATAGCCTCTAAACATTTACAGATACGCGTAAACGTACGCAACTTGGTGATCCGAGTCATAGCGGGTCAATGCGGGTGCACTTATTTAACTTTTAATGAAGGTGAAACGGCACCAATCGCATACAAATCACACCTGTACACAAACGCAGAGATGCGTTTCACTTCAACAGAAAAAATTCTGACAGCAGTGCAGACCGCTGTATCAAGAGAAAGGGCTCTGGCTCAGGGAAAACGCATAATTGTCGTGACCCCAGTACCAGCTTTAGAAGCTGTTACAAAAGCTGGCATTCCAAATGCAAAAGCCTTACATCCCATATGGATACAATGGGCTAATTCTCTTACTGCAATGGATGTTGAATACAGATTTGATCCAAGTTTAAAAACACAGGCATTCCTGCAATATGAACAAGAATACCCTCTGCCAAATGAAATTTTGCCTCTAGATCAGTATGAATACATTATTTACACTGACGGTTCTGCTCAACCAG
The DNA here is from genome assembly GCA_963921515.1 of Calotriton arnoldi. NCBI lineage: Eukaryota > Metazoa > Chordata > Amphibia > Caudata > Salamandridae > Calotriton > Calotriton arnoldi. The sequence continues at coordinate 304,165 of CAWUFW010004429.1, read as the reverse complement.
CCAAAGGGAGTAAGCAAGCTTACGGCGCAGCGTGTGCGATTGTTAAAGGTCGCATGCACGATGGCAAGTTCCATCCGAGTTGCACTAAAACGCAATCTCTAGGAGACTGCACGGCTCAGTTGGCAGAACTCAAAGCACTTATACTGGCACTTATAAATACGGATCACGAATTCCCCACACTTATTGTGTGTGATTCCTTTTACTGTGTACAGTCGTACAATGAATATTTACATCATTGGGAACAAAACGGGTTCAAAGATGCAAAAGGTGGCACAATTAAGCATAAAATGCTATGGGAACAGGTAGTGGAGTTGAGAAACGAACTACCAAGGGCTCACGTGATACATACACTGAGTCATCAGCGTGATGGCGTTCACGTTGAAGGGAATTCATTGGCTGATGAAGCCGCAAAGGGGGCTGTTCGCACAGCCGCCGTAGCTGCAGTTACTCGTTCAAAGATGAGGGTGGACGGCGAGATAATGGTAGCTGTCAATGCTTCACGCAAAGGCAGCACAGCAGTACCTAAAAAATTTCCACTCAAGTACTCCTACAAGTTAGATGCACAAAACATTCCATATGCTCAGATTCCTGGAGTGGGGGATAGAGTAATACCAAATATGGATCGTAGGCAAGGCTTATTTCTAGCAGCACACGAGGGTTTGGGTTCTGCACATACAGGCGTTACAGCGACTATTTCTTTACTGAAACAGCGCTACTGGTGGCCAGGGTTAACCAAGCAGATTAAAGACTATGTCTTGAAATGTGACATCTGTCAGCAGATAAAAGGCTCCACCGTAACACGCCCAGCTCAGACGCCATTACTGAAATCAGACAAACCTCTCGCATGTGTGTATTTGGACCACTGCGGACCCCTACAATCTGATGGGTCCAAGAAATATATCATGGTTGCTGTGGATTCCTGCTCTAGATTCCTATGGGTCTGGCCTCAGCGCTCGGCTGACGCTCGAACTGTTATAAAAGATTTGCGAGTCTTTATCGGCACATACGGAGTTGGCACGTTACATTCTGACCGTGGTCCGGCGTTTAGCTCTCGGGCTTACAAAGAGGCCATGGAAGGAATGGGCGTAGCATTGCGGTACTCCTCTCCGTACCATCCCGAGGGAAATTCTGTTGTGGAGAGGAAAAACCGAGACTTAAAACAATCTTTAACAGCTAGGGTATTAGGCAAGGGCGGTAGATGGGTCGATCACCTTTATGGGGTACAGCGCGCGCTCAATAATTAGCCAAGAAGCTCTCTAGGAGGTGTCACTCCTTACGAGGTCCTATTTGGGACAAGAATGTGGGTACCTGATCTTGATTGTGAAGGCACAGTGGCGGATGAAAAACCATTTGATATCCATGATCGTTTGGCTGTTTTACAGGATCTAAATGAATCCAGGACACAACAAAGTAACGTGCTCCAGAAACAGGCCGCCACTGAGGAAGTCAAGGCAGTAACGGCAAGACCTATCTGGATCCCAAAAATCGGGGATCTAGTCAGAGAAAAGATTGCTGACAAGAAAGAATTTGGGCCATCCTACAGTAAGCCTGTACCGGTCCTTGCAATCCACGGCACAAGAACTGTAGTTCTGCCGCCTCTTGCCGGAAAAAAGGAGAAAAGATTAGTCTCAATTGACTTAATCAAACCACACTATGTGGCCGATACTAAACAGTAGGCCTCGTGGACTCCACAGTAGCAGACGCCCTCCTCTCGCTACAATCCAAGAAGTCAAACAGAAAGACTCATCACGTTTGAAGAGCCACCTGTACAGAATGAAGGACTAAGCAACAATGCTATGGAACTCGTTCCACTTCAACAAGAAGAAAATCAACTTAACAACCAAGTCGCAATAAGACCTAATACAGACATCTATGTCAACATGCCTCGTCAAGAGCAAAATCCGATTTCAACAAATCCCGATGCAATTCCAACAATTGATTGAACTGCTTCTGGCTATTTCATGAACTTTGATACGTTTTCACTGGATCCAAGCGAACCGGAAACAACGCCAGCCAAAAAATCACTCCAACAGAAACTCAATGACTTTTTGAACTTTTTTAGAAAGACTTATCTGGTGTCACCTTGGATAGAACTATGGTATATCACTGGGATTTTATTTTTCATTTTCTGGCTAGGTTTAATAATGACTTTTAGTATGCTTTTTAATGGACGATACCTCCAGCCAAGCTCCACAGCCCAAAGAGTTAATTTGATTTTAAAACCACACCAGTCTTCACATCGTGAACCAAGAGACTTGTCTTCAGTGAACATCACAGCAGTTCCTATACCGGACGGTATAGTATGGGACAAGGTTGATTATGATATATTAGGTCCGACTGAACTTTTAAAGCTAAAACATGTATTTAAAATTTCTTTAAGTGATATCATTACCTCCAGTGCATATTCTGATGATTGGGACACTAAAACTGTAAATGCTATGATGTCTGATTTAGAAAAAAACAGCTGCATTTCCGAACAATGAAATGTTAGATGGTACTTCAGACTATGATACATTGTACTGTTACCAGCATTTTGGTGATCATTTCTTACACAAGTCTTTAACACCTAGAAATGTATTTGAATACCACCAGTGGGAACACTGCCCAACACCTCCAAAAGGTAGTTCGCAAGCATTTGCACAGAAATTCACATACTTCTCAGGGTTTAACACATCCGACCCAAAGTCATTTTAATATAAAGTGGCGAAAAATTCAGCTCAGAAAATTATGTTGATAAACACCAAACATATTTACTCTGCATCCTTTCTGAACCAGTTGTCTAAACAGGGTTTCGACCTATGGAAAGACACAATAGATTCCAAATCAATCTGGGGTTCTAGGGACTGGCAAGTCCAGGGAATAGAAGCACTTTTTAGAGCATGCATCATTCCACAGCAGATTTTATTTCTGAATGAAACTGTGCAACAAACAACCTGTCTTGGATTAGCCAAAGGCAAGGAAATTAACACACCGGGGTTTCCAACACCATCGCAGATGGGTGGGGGGCAGAATTCAAGTACACAAGGGGTTGGATTAGATGACATTTTCCAGTACAACAGATCAGATCCTGATTGGACAGAATGGCTGGTTTGGCCCATTGACACAAACAAATGTCAGCAGAGATTTATGAATACAACCGCAGGGTTTAGTATCCATAGGCCAGACCCACGCTACGTACAAAGACAACACCCAGGGTAGTGACCTCGTATAGTGTTGAGAAGTTGTGCCTTGATTGGCTAGAGACCTCAACACTGGCAGAAGTGAAGCACCACTTGACCTTACTCAGACCTGTCATGGATCTTAGAGATTTTCTATTAGGTCCCAGGAAACAACGTCAGAAACGTTTCATATATGCAGGCCTTTATGCCTACTATAATGAAAACTGGAAAATATCCCAACAAGAGGCCGCAGAAAGGATACGGGAGATAGACCGTATTAACTTAGAAAAGGCATTAGCAGTAGTGGATAATGGGTTAACTCCTTTGACCTCCAGGATTTACTCCTTAGGCAACATTGTGTCCTCGTCGATCGACATATTAGAACAAGATCTGGCCTTGTTACAACACGGGCAATCTCAACTACTTTCTATTATGATGTTAAGCTGGATGCTACAATCTTTGCGTGCAGGCCATGTGCCATGGCGTTTTATAAACACCACGTCTCTGTTCTCAGAATACAATCTAACTGATAAACAGACAGAAATGGCACAAAGGGGAGCCAAATATACAATGCTGCGTATTGAGAAACTGGAAAGGTTACCATTCACTGTAGCCGAAGCACCATCAACGGAATGGCTAATTCATGGCCAAATCACTCTGCCGGTCACTACGTTTCAGTTTCAATATTGCCTTGAGCAAAGGCAGGCAGGCAGGCAAATATGTGAAAATGGGTAAGGGATACATCAAGGAAACTTGGGAGTTACCATATAGATACCGATGCCGGAATGGGGATCGAGAAGTGTATCTGAGTGGTACAAACTGCAAGAATGCTTTAAGCGGTTCTCTAATGTGTCAGGATATTTCTCTGCACGGAGCCTGCAGTGGTGAACTTATCTTGTCACATGTCAGGGACCCCAGCGGCCATGATCACGCTGGTTTTCCAGCTGCTCTCGAATGGGAGTTACTTAATGTTAAATTATCAAGGTTGCTGTGGGATGCTTCCGGGCGTCGCATATCTAGTGACTGTTAACTCCAGCGTTACTTGCTGTATGCAAGTATTGTTTCCGCCACTGAACACAGTCGGGGAGGCGCCGCTATGGCCTTCGCTGAATGTTTCTTTTATACAGTTTGATACTCTGAGCAGATTGAAAGCCATGCTTTTACAGCAACCCGTACCCTTAACCTCCGCTCGAGAAACCTATGAACTTCAAGTTTCAAGGACCTCGACCGAGATACAGGCACTCATACGTACAAACTGCCCCATTCATTTAGCAGAAATGGTGGGATGTATCTTTAACATGTCAGATACGAGCGGAATTGTACACCTATTTAAGACCATAGGGTCCGGACTGTTAAGCACCTTTCAGACAGTCCTCGGGGTAATCCCAAATTTTATACACTCCGTATTGGGAAGCGTATTTGGAGGATTCCCGCTCATCCTGTTCCAAATCGCAGGAATCCTGATTGTAATATTGCTGCTACGCAATGGACGGCCCACTTCCCGAGGGAATGGTGAACACGCTCCTGGAGCGGAAATACCGTGAACGCATGGTACAACTTCTGGGCATTTCTTGCCTGCGAGAACTCAATGCCTCCTGGTTTCTATCATTTAGACCATTCTGGGTAGACTGCATCTTACCTGTGCTTCGATGCCTGTTCTGCGGAGAAGAATGCACGTTGGATCTTTGTCTAACATTTCCATCAGATGCGCCTCCGGACACGGATGCAATGCTGGACCCCATAAAGGCCCACGCTCTGCGTTGTCCTCAGCGGCTTCCGCTTCTGATGAGTGCATTCCTGGAGAATCCACAGGTGCCGTTCGCTCCTGCTGGGTTAGGCGACTCTGCCACAGGCACCCAGGTTGCAACTGCCGCACAAGCTGCCGCAGCACCGACTGTTGGCAGTACTACATTCCATCTCTGTGCGATTGACGTTCTCTGTGAAGCGTTGGATTTGTCAACTACAGCAGCTAACACCGATAATATTGAGCTTCCCAGCCAGGACGCGTAATCTTGAATTGGCTCATCGTGTCCTGGGAAAGAATTCGGCTTCTTCACTCGTTTCAAAATAAACGATCTAAATTTGGAACATTTTTTCTTACATTGACACTTTCGCTTGAGAAAAGCATGACCTTGTCCTGCTTATGGTAATATAACTTCTATAGAGAGACGCTATTGACTTTTTAAGTGGCAACTAGAAAAGCTGAATTTGAACATTTTTTTTTTTAACAACTAAAATTTTAAGAATTTTTTAGAGCCATGTTTTTACTTGCTTTTAAAAAATGTTTTTAAATTGTCCAGATTTTAAGTATGGTCATTTTTATCCAGTTCGGAAGAGGAGTGGGTGTTATATCCCGCATAGAGGCCCTAATGTTGATTCGTTCGTACAATTATGGTCACAACTGTACATGTCCTATTATAGTATGATTCCTTATATAGGCATGCTCTTTCACCTACATTGGTCCCAGCTAGTACACAACGAGCTCTGAGGGCTGAACGTTATCTATCCTGTGGTTTCGAATACAGCAGGGCTCTTCCAAACACAGGCCCACACTGTACTCATTAATTATGCATGGCTCTCTAAGAATACACCACCGGCATAATATGTATGTACAAAGTTCATCCCTGACGTCGTCCTCATGTCCAATACAAACCATACTGAGGACCGAGACTCTTCAGGGTATAAATATACCACATCTTGCCCTGGTAAGACAGAGGTAACCGAGACTTCCACGCTGACACACTTACCAGAGACGCTGAGGCTCCTGCATGCAGTCGCTCAAGCTGACAGTGGTCTGACACAACCCGGACGGGGTGTCCAACTCGAGACCAGGACGGTGTCCCACACTCTCTCTATTCAGGTATGGGGGTTCGACTAACTCCTAGGAGGATTCTTGGCTCTTAGCTTCTAAGATCTACACACATATGCTAGGTACACACAAGTACATCTAGGTAGGCATCGTAGGAGTACGCGCACTTGCATAATGTTTTTCTATTCATGTATGTACTCATGACTATCGCAATATGGTAGAACTGTTGTATCCCTTTGCTTTTATCGTACTGCTGATAATATATCTCTGCTATTGTCTGCTGGTTACCGCAGCACATATATTTTACACTAGAATAACAACTGTTCAATAAATACTTATTGAAACGCCCGACTGTTTATTCTGTGTAACTCTGTGAGACAAACCGAATAAGTGAGCACAAGTGACTGAGCGAAAGGTAGTACATTGTTTTCACGATTCTGAGGGAATCAGGGTTGTCATGATCTAAGGTTGCCATAAACTAATCTCTCCCCGATAAGAGGAGACACTAGTGGCACTACGAGCTAGCTAATGCAAACCAGGCTAACATATACGGTGGGGGTGCACGGAGTCAGTCTGCCACCAAGCCCGCAGTATATGTTATCCAAACGCGCAGGTCCTGCAGGTGTACTATAGGAGCTACACGACAACACAAACCAATCAACATTTCAAACATTGTGTTACATAAAACAGGCTACCCAAAGAACCGCCTACATACTAATTTTCTAGTGTGACTTGTAACCTACATACAACTGGATATAACATTGTGCTGTCAATCAAACTATTTAAATGAATAAACTTAACAGTCATGACTGTGAGCAGCAACAGCCTTGATTATTTGCAACATTATGAGAACATCTCTGGCATAATTTCCTTTGAAGCACAAGTTAGATAAAGTATGAGAAGCTGCACTACAAAGCAGTTCCTATTTCTAAGTTTTTCTTGTTAATGGAAAAAAACTCCACCATGCCTTTAAACATGACAAATAAATCAACATGTCTTCTACAGGAAGTGTGAGGCCATGTTATATCAACTATAAGTCTGGGTATACTAACTCAAACAAATGCAAAATAAACATTAAACTTTTAATTAATAAATCTGACCTAACATCATCTCACTATCTGGCTAACAGATCATATAAGGTAAGATGCAGGCTTTGAAGAGTTACCCGAAGGCTCTTCAAAATGTCTTGTATCATATATATATTAGGTGCCCACCATGGTTTCACGTTTGTAAACAAAGAGAACATTTTACTTGTGCATGCAGATACAAGGGAGAGGATTCCCATGGTATTCCAGGGATCCCTGCTAGTTGTGTATCAACAAATATAATTTATGCCAATTTTATGGAATGGTTGCCTATCGGATGCCTAGGATTGGATGCCCACCTTATGCAATGGATTTCTACCTTCTGCCACAGATGTCACACTTTATTAAAGGAGTGGCCTCCATATGCTGTGGTAAATATTGGATACCAGGAAAGGAACCAGATTAGAGCATTTACCACCTTCTGCCTACCAGATACGAGGGCTCTCCCAGCTGATGGCTGGGATTTTCATCCGATTTCAGTGTCACAACTAAATACTGGCAGGTCATTCCCTTATACCAAGAGTGCACCGGGGATTCCCACATTATGCAGTGAATGCCTACCTTATGTTATTGATGCCCATTCAGTGTTAGGGGTCATTAAAGGATACCAGGGGTAGAATACTATCAGTATCTTTGAGGCACCCCCTCTTTCAATACCAGATATGTCTAACTATAGACAGGAAAGATCAATATATATTGATACCCAACCAATAGAAAGAATCCCACGAGCAGCCAAGGGTGACATCACCAGCAAGTGCCAGGGATTTAATGCCCAACTTAGGGAAGGGATGACCACCACATGTGAGGGATCACCACTTTATGCCAGTTTGGCTATCACATGCTGTTGGTGAACACTAGATGCCAGGGATCCGCAGATTACGCTATCTTTCCCAAATGTATACCATGGGTAGCTACCAGATTTAGGCATGGGATGCCCACTATATGCCAGGGATATATGCCCACTTTATACTATTGATTGTTACCTTATATCAGGCATCACCGTCATATGCCAATGATGTGATTCTTTTGCCGTAGTACAGGGATACTAGGAATGGTCACCAGATGTCAGAAATGTATTTGACATTGATGCATTAACACAAGTACACTTGCCCACACACATATATAACCTCCCGAATTTCTTTGTAATGCTGTCACCATGGATTGATCCAGTCCTGGCAAGAGGAAAGACGACCTCTAGTCCATATGATTGGCATTATGCATGTCCAGGGTTCAGAATGGATAAAGGAGCCTCCTTGAAATAGAAGTGATCTGAAAGAGACTGTAGTTATAGATTCCTTACCTTCGAATTACCCCCAGGCGTCAGACTGGATCCGGAGATTTTTTCTTTAGCAATACCACTGCGCATCGGTAGGTGGCGTTGGTCGATTCCGTGTCCGTCGTTGGCGTCGTGGTCGCCGGAATGGTGTTGCGGTGTCTACTTAGACGCCTCCCCTGCGCGCTGACGTCAGTTCTTTCTTTTTCCGCGCCAGCCTTGCGCAGATTTGGAGAGAGCTACCCCTTTAGTCTTTTTTTGACTACTTTTTTTCTCGACTTTGTCGAATTCTTTTTTGAGTCTTTTGACTCTTGGTGTACGAGGGATGTCCCATCAACAGACCGGGTTCAAGCCGTGCGAGGCCTGTAACCGCCTGATGTCGGTTACAGACCCCCACCCGTGTGCCTCTGGTGCCTGGAGCGCAACCACGACCTGAAGTCATGCTCCAACTGCCGGGCCATGAATCCTAAGTCTTTGCGGGAGCGGTCCCGAAAGCTCTTGGAGGCCCGGCAGTCGGCTCCGCGTTGTTCGAGGTCCCAGTCGAGAGGAAGGTCTCGGGACTGGTCACGGAGCCACCACCATCATTCATCTCCCAAGTGTTTGAGGTCTTCGGGTAAGTCGAAGCACAAGAAGAAGAAGCAACGTCGCTCTTCGCTTTCTCCCCGTTCTTCGGCCGACGCGGGACCCGGAGCGCTGAAGCTCTCCAGCTCCATCTTCGGAGCCTGCTCCTGGGACGGCTCCGCACTTCCCTCCTTTTCCCGGTGCCGGAGCGTCCGATGGCCAGCTTTGAGCTTTCTATGAAGCACTTCACAGCATCTTTGGGCAGCCTGACTGTGCCGGCGCGCCTTCGGGCCCCACGGACTCGGTTGAGAGCCCTGGGATTTCTATGCCGGCGGCTCCAGCCCTGGCGCTGGAGGGCCCTCGAAGATCCAGGCCTGGATCCGGATCCATGCCGGTTGACCTCACGGTACCTTCCCCGGCACCGATCCCAACGACGACGCCCCTGGCGCTGGTCATGCCCCCGACCGGCGCCGACCCCAGCATCATCCCTGACTTGGACACTGTGCCGTACCGACGTTGGCACCGGCGCCGGAGGGCACTTTTGTGCCACTGTTCATCACTGGTGTTCCTTTTAGGCCTGACTGGCAACCAGAGGAGGGTGAGGAGGACTGGGAGGGGTCTCTGGTCCCTTTAGGTGATCAACTTGATGAGCCGGACTGGCGAGAGGACCTGGGTGGTGCCAGTGGTCTGGATACCTCCCCAGACCTTGGCCTGCTTTCTCCCCCTACCATGGCTATGGAGGAGGGAGCGTCATATGCAGTGGTGTTGCGTAGGGTGGCTGAGGTCTTGGGCCTGGAGCTTTCTACAGTGGCAGTCAGGACTAACCTCCTGACAGAGGTGCTTCAACCGGCGGCGGCTTCTTCGGAACCCCTTCTGCCCTTCAATGAAGCCCTCACGGACGTCCTTCTGGGCACTTGGTCCAAGGCCAGCGCAGGGGCTTCTGTGGACATGATGACTGCCCAACGCCACCGCCCGGCTCCGGGCGACCCACTTTTCCTCTCCCAACACCCGATCCCTGAAAGCTTGGTGGTCCAAGCCTCATCCTCTAAGGGCGCATTCCCTACTGCTCCACCAGATAGAGAGTCCAAGAAGCTGGACCATCTTGGGAAGAAGATGTTTTCTTCAACCAGCTTAGCGCTGCGGTCTGTGAATACCGCATGCCTCTTGGGCCGTTATACCCTTATAGTGTGGGATACTGTTGCGCAAGTGCTGTCACACTGCCCGGAGGAGGCCCGGGCCATTCTCACCCGTGCAGTGGCAGAGGGTGGAGACGCAGCCAAATTCACAATCAGATGTGTGCTGGATGCCGCCGACTCACTGGACAGAACATTTTCCACATCAGTAGCCCTGAGGCGCTATGCCTGGTTGACGACGTCTGGGTTTTCTGGGGATGTCCAATCCACCTTACTGGACATGCCCTTTGATGGCCGTCGCCTTTTCGGTGATAAGGCAGACTCAGTGCTCAAGCGCTTTAAGGATTCTAGGGCTACGGCCAGATACTTTGGCCTCGCGCCGACCTCTCGCCCCATGCAGTCTGCTTTTCGCCCCTTACGTGGCTACGGAAGGGGTGCCCCACCACGTTCGGCCCAGTCTAGCCACCGGTTCACGCAAGCTGCCCAGCCTGTGCGTGGCTGCGGATGTGGGACCCAGCGACGCGGGTCTGGATCCAGCCAACGGGCCAGTCCACCCATAACCCCCCTGCAGCAGCCTCCAAACCCTCCTAGTCCGACATTTCAGGGCCACCAGAGGCCAGTGGGCGGCAGGATTCACCATCACCTTCCTCACTGGCACACCATCACGTCGCACAGGTGGGTTTTGCAGATAGTCCGAAGGGGCTACTCCCTCCCTTTCGAGACTACCCCTCCCTCCATGCCACCATCCTTCCATCGCATGTCAGAGGATCATTTGGCCCTTCTCCGCCGGGAAGTTACAGCTCTCCTGGCCAAGGGAGCTATTGAAAGGGTTCCTGTTCCAGAAGTAGGTCGTGGTTGCTACTCCCACTATTTTCTGGTACCCAAGAAGGACAAAGGCCTGCGTCCTATCTTAGACCTCAGGTTCCTCAACCGCTTCCTCCGGAAGGAGAAGTTCAAGATGCTCACGTTGGCTCAGGTCCTGTCTGCCCTCGACCCCGGAGACTGGATGGTAGCGTTGGACTTGCAGGACGCCTATTTCCATATCCTCGTCCTGCCGGCCCACAGGCGTTACCTACGGTTCACAGTAGGCCACGAGCATCTTCAGTTCACCGTGCTCCCTTTTGGCCTTACCAGTGCCCCTCGGGTGTTCACGAAAGTGATGGTGGTTGTCGCAGCTCATCTGTGCAGATTAGGGGTTCCAGTCTTCCCCTATCTCAACGACTGGTTGTTAAAGGCGAGCTCATCCCAGGCTGTCGTCTCCCACCTCCAGACTACGGCGGACCTCCTGCATTCGCTGGGGTTCACTATCAACATTCCGAAGTCACACCCGACTCCATCTCAGTAGCTCCTTTTCATCGAAGCGGTTCTGGATACGGCGCAGTTTCGGGTTTATCTTCCCGAACAGCGAGTCTGGGATATTTGGGCTATGATACCGATGTTTCGGCCTCTATCCCGGATCTTGGTGAGAATGACCCTGAGGCTTCTGGGCCTCATGGCCTCCTGCATCCTGCTGGTGGATCATGCCAGGTGGCATATGCGGGCTCTGCAGTGGTACCTGAAGTTCCAGTGGGCGCAGCATCGGGGCAATCTCTCCGACGTTGTCCAGATCTCAGAGGGGACTGCATGTCAATTGCAGTGGTGGTTAGCAAACCAAGATAGGGTCAGCGGCAGATCCCTCTCCCTTCTCCAACATGAGCTGACAGTGGTGACCGATGCGTTACTCCTGGTATAGGGCGGCCACCTGGGAGAGGCGGAGATCAGAGGACTCTGGTCTCCGGCGGTGTCCGGCCTTCACATCAACCTTTTGGAGCTCCGGGCGATTCGTCTGGCACTGAAGGTATTCCTTCCCTCTATCAAAGGAAGAGTAGTGCAGGTGTTCACAGACAACACCACCGCCATGTGGTACTGCAACAAACAGAGCGGGGTGGGGTCGTGGACCCGATTTCAAAAGGCTCTTCGCCTTTGGACATCGCGGGAACATCAGGGCATGTCCCTGTTGGTTCAACACCTGGCAGGTTCTCTGAATGCCAGGGCGGACGAACTCAGCCGTCGGTGCATGATGGATCACGAATGGCGTCTTCATTCGGAGGTGGTGCAAGGTCTCTTTCAGCAGTGGGGAGAGCCTTGGTTAGATCTGTTCGCCACCGAAGAGAGCGCGCAATGTCAGCAGCTCTGCTCGCTGGAATTTCCAAGGTGGCAATCGCTCGGCGATGCTTTTCGTCGCGAGTAGACTTGCGGCCTCCTGTACGCATTTCCGTGGGTCCCACTTCTGGCCCGAGTGTTGAAGAAGATCAAGCTCGACCGGGCCCAAGTCATTCTTGTGGCTCCGGACTGGGCACGAAGAGTCTGGTACCCCGACGTCTTGAGCATGGCCATCGATCCTCCGATCAGACTGCCTCTTCGGGAGGATTTTCTGTCGCAGCTGCAGGGGATGGTCCTCCATCTGAACCTGTCCAGCCTCCACCTCCTTGCGTGGAGATTGAGCGGCGGCAGTTGACAGCTTTTGACCTTCCATCCGAAGTCTGTAATGTCATCATGGCAGCTAGGCGTCCCTCAACCAAGTCTATATACACCTGTAGATGGAACAGGTTTGTGGCATGGTGCACAGCAAAGGCTGTGGATCCCCTTTCTGCCCCCCTTTCGGAGGTACTCTTGTTTATCCTCTCTTTAGTCCAGCCATATCTGCCTGATCAGCCTTCTCTTTTCAAGTCCCCTATTGTAAATAGATTTCTGAAGGGCATTACTCATCTCTTTCCTCCTTCTCCTTTCGTAATGCCCCAGTGGGACTTGAATCTTGTCTTAACGTTCCTTATGTGTGCTTCCTTCAAGCCTCTACATAAAAGGGAAGCTCCAGTGGGACTGCGTGCCCATCAGACTCTTGACTCTGAAGACTGTCTTCCTTGTCGCCATCACCTCTGCGCGCAGAATGAGTAAGATTCAAGCTCTATCCTCCAAACCTCCTTTTCTGGCTGTTCATCCGGACAAAGTAGTCCTTCGCACAAGGGCCTCTTTTCTTCCCAAAGTGGTTACCTCTTTCCACATAGGACAGACCATCACTCTGCCCACATTTTTCCCCGCCTCCGCACCCTTCCAAAGAGGAGGAGAGACTCCACCGTCTGGACCCAAAACTTGCGCTGTCTTTCTATCTAGACCGCACGAAAAAGATTTCCAGGTGGACGATCAACTCTTTGTTGGCTATGTGGGCACCAAGAAAGGTTGGGCGTTGCAGAAATGCACCATCTCTCGATGGGTTGTCCTGTGCATTAAAATCTGCTACTCCTTAGCAGAAAAGGGACGCTCCAGTGGGACTGCATGCCCACTCTACCAGGGCTACGGCAGCTACTACTGCCTTGGGGCGTGGAGTCCCACTCCTTGACATCTGTCAGGCGGCCACATGGGCATCCTTGCACACGTTCACCTAACATTATTGCCTAGACAGCCAAGTTCGGAGAGACAGCTACTTTGGCCGTTCTGTTCTCCAGAACTTTCTGGTGTGAACTTAGTTTGCAGACCCAACTCCAGGGTTGGCATTGCTGGGGTATCTATTCTAAGGTAAGGAACCTATAACTACAGTTTCTTTCAGATGAACAAGTTACTTACCTCCGGGAACAATGTATCTGTAAGAGACATATGTTAGTTATAGATTCCTTATCGCCCAACCCATCCTCCCCGTTCTGCGAACTGACTTCTAGGGATAGGGACTCCCTTCCTGGGCCCTAGTTATGTGCACCAGTGGTCAGTGTCTTGCATGGCTCTGCGCTTCTGGCGTGGAAAGTCATGTCAGAACTGATGTCAGCGCGCAGGGGCGGCGTCTAAGTAGACACTGCGACATCATTTCGTTGACCATGACGCCAACGACGGATGCAGAGTCAACCGGCGCCACCTACCGACGTGCAGGGGTACTGCTAAAGAAAAAATCTCCGGATCCAGTCTGACGCCTGGGGGTAATTCTAAGGTAAGGAATCTATAACTAACAAATATCTCTTACAGATACCTCGTTACTGCAGGTAAGTAACTTGTTCATCTTGGTGTCTGTGAGGTTTCTCTACTCCATTGTCTTCCCTCTTACTGCTCTGTCATACTCTCACTTACACCTTCTTGCTCCTAAAACTCATCCTTCCCTTTATCAACTTTTCTCTATCTACTTTTTTGGTGCATCTGCCTAATATCAGTTTTAGTTTAATTCCTATTACTCAGTAGTGATAGCTCGTATTGCAAAGTGGTGTGGAGGGGGGAGGGGGAATACAAACTAAAAAAGACAGAATTATAAATACATAAAATTGCACTTACATGCTCTGGCGGCTGCCGCCTTCTCCCGATCCTCACCTCCCGGACGTCCAGGAACTGCTGCACACTGTGCGGGCTCCCAGATGCCAATCCTATTCTTAGCATGAGAGCAGCATTGGGATTGGTCTGAGCGCCCTGGTTCGGCCCAGACATGAACTGGGAGCCTGTGTTGGTTCTCCACACGGCTGTACAACACAGCTCAGGTAGGAGAAAGGCTAAGTGTGCATGACGGTTTTGCCGGCCTCTTAGGGCCGGCCAAACCGTCATGCGCACTTAGCAGTGCCCACCACTCCCCCCTCCTCCCTGGTGCTGCAGCGTCAGTATGGATGGCCCCACCCCTCCCTCCACTCCCAGCCTGCAGGCCGAAAAATAAAACTAAAAAAATGGTTTATTATCATTTTATTTTGTCATTTGCCTCTTCTGGCTTTTAGCAGGGGCGAGTGACGCTCTTCCACCATAACGGAGGAGCAGCCCTTGCTTTTACTGTGAGCAAATTGATTACATTTGCTGGACTCTTTATTCTTTTTGTATTACTCTATCTCTTTCTTAAGCTTTTCAGGGTTTCACAACCAGACCTTTACTTGTGATATTAACTGTGTTCACCAATCATGGTAAACAGTTAGTGCGAAGAATAATCTGTAATCTAGTTACGCAAGAGTATGCTAAATACTTTTATCCTTCAGAAGCCTGACAGCATTCTGGATTGGCATTTGTTTTGAAAGCATTTGAACATTGTAATATTATTATAGCTATTTGGACCAAATAAAAAATACATTGTTCACACACATTCCAGATATCAGAGGCACATTTTCTGCCTAGCCAAGAACACTTAAGTCAGACCTTGCTTTGCTATGTAGATGTACAATGTTGCCTGCATTAATCAATTCATGGAATAACCTTTCCTAAAAAGAAAATGAGGTGTGAGGGACTTCTTACATTGCTTTACTGAATTATATATATATATATATATATTTTTTTAAATTTATTTTATTGATTTTCTTAGAACGCACAACAACAGACTCAGTTTTCTGTATCACACTATACATTACACTCATGTTCAGCAAATGTGAATCGGCAACAATTGATGACAATACAAACAACCAATGAATCATGTTGAATATATAAACCCCCATGCTTGCCTATCCCTTGTAGGTGGGCTGATGCAGACCCAACGTGTTGTGGTTATAACCCCAGAAGGTTGAGAGCCACCGGCCCAACAGGGTGAGCAAGTGTGGCCCTCTGTCATGCATTATCTAACTGTGCGTGTGGGAGGGCGAATCATTAATATCACTAGTACAGGTGAACCGGTAATTTTTATACAATTCCCAGACGTTTTTGGGCCTATTCCGTGGGGGGAGAAGTTCGCTAAATATCTCCGTCTGCGTACTGCAGAACGTCATGTCGTTCTTCCATTTGGCGAGCGTAGGGAGCGGACCTCGAAACCAGTTAATAGCTACCCTACGTTTGGCTAGCAGCATACCCATGTCCACCAACCGACGAACCCCTTTTGGAATGAGCTTAGAGTAACCTAACAGTGCAAGCGATGGGTCTGGATCAAGGGACAGCTGCGTAATCAAGCCTATTTCTTTAAAGACTGAGACCCAGAAGGTTGCGACTCCCGGGCACCTCCAAGCCAAATGGAGGAAGTCCGCCAAACCTGCATGACATCGATCACAATTCGCATTTTCTCGCAAACCGTACCTGTGCAACCTCTCCGGGGTGTAGTATACCCTATTAAGGTATTTGAAATGTACCAGACGATGTCTGCCATTAAGTGAAATCCGCTTTGTGCTGGAGCAGCAATAGGACCACATAGTGTCCGCAATTTCTATGTTCAAGTCCCTTTGCCACGCTAAGCGTGCTTTGGTATAATGATTAGCTCTATAGGACATGGAGGAGTTGTAAATGGTCGCTACTATGCGCTTAGGGGATTTTGCCCATATAATGAGTGTTAAAGCTGTTAGTTCGAGTGGTTCAAGGAAGTCTTCACCCAATTGCTCCTTCAGTGCATGTCGTGTTCTGTGAAATTGAAATCTCGTCAGTATAGTAGGCTCCGAGCTATTAGTAGCAAAATCCTCCTATCGTTTAGCGACCCCTCCTTCAAACAACTCACCCACAGCGCGTATACCCAATGTATGTAGTGCTTGTGTGACCCCTCTCTCTTTGCAGGGAGACAACCATGTACACCATTCTAATAAAGCCGATGGGGAATAAAGGATCGCACCGGCCTGTAGTTGCAGTAGATAGTGCCAGGCGTGCGTTGTGGTGTTAATGGAATCTAATATGCATGTACTGCGATCTGCTGCTTGAAACAGCAGCGCAGGGAGTGGGAGCGGGGCCGCCACCTCCGACTCTATGCGTAAGTGCGGTATATCCGGGGTGCCATGTATCCAATAGTATGCATGGGAACCTTGTGCGGCCCTGTAATATAAATCAAAATCCGGGGCGCCCAGACCACCCATTGCATAGGGTAGTACCAATATCTGCCACTTCACACGCGGTTGTTTACCCTCCCACGCTAGTCTAACCATCAGTGAGTTGAGACGGTCAAAGAAGGCTCTCGGTAGAACCATGGGAATATTAATAAATAAAAACAGAAGTTGTGGTAACACCACCATTTTCATGATGGATATTCTGCCAAGAAGGGATAGCGGGAGCTTTATCCACCTCTCCACATCACCCTCCAGTTTGCTGAAGGCCGTCCCGTAGTTTTCCCTAAATACAATGTCGGAGTCCGTATGTATGTTAATACCCAAATATCGAACCGCATCTGTGGTCCATTGCAAGGGATAGTCTAACTCAAATCGAGGGGTATTCGGCGTAAGAGGAAAGATGATAGACTTCGGCCAATTAACATGTAGTCCCGAGAGCCCACCGAATCGCACCACCTCCCGTAGAACAACCGAGAGGTTAGATTCTGGGTGTCTGATGTACAGAAGTGTATCATCAGCATATGTGGATACTATAATTTTGTAGCGTGGGAAGCTAATACCCCGATCTTGATGATATTCCCGCAGCACACAGGCCAGGGGCTCTGCCACTAAAGCATAGAGCAATGGAGATAATGGGCAGCCCTGCCTTGTCCCCCGGGTGATGTTTATGGAGTTTGTCACAATATTGCCGATTTTTATTCGGGCAGTAGGTTCGCTGTATAGTGTACCCACCAGTTGTAGAAAAACTGGGCTCACTCCCATCCTAGTCAACACATGCTTCATGAACGGCCATTCCACAGAATCAAATGCCTTTTCAATATCTAAAAAGACCGCCACAGCGGGCGTTTCCGGTCTGATGTGTTGTAAGGCGCCAAAGACAGTGCGTAAATTGTAAGTTAAATTTCTGCCAGGAACAAACCCCGCTTGTTCCGGCGCCACTAAGATTGGGACTAGGGGGACCAAACTGTTGGCTAGGATCTTTGTGAATATCTTCGTGTCTACATTAAGCAGAGACAAGGGACGGTGCGATGCACAGTCCTCAGGGGATTTACCAGGCTTGAGAAGTGCTACTATTATTGCCTCAGACATGGATGGTGGCATATGTCCCGTGACACACATATCGTCGAAGAGCGTGGTCAACTGTGGTAGCAATAAATATATGAATGCCCTGTAGAATGCTACCGACAGACCATCGGATCCCGGAGCACTCCCTGCCCTCATGCTAGTTACAGCGAGAAGAATTTCGTCCCTTTCTATGGGTCGCATGAGGAATTCCCTATGTGTATTAGTGAGCCATGGGAGTCGTATGTGTGACAAGTAATCTATGATCTCATCGTCCGACGCAGTGCTCCTGGAGGCGTAGAGTTCGGAATAATATTGTCGAAATCTATTCGCCACGTCTGTGTCTTCAGTTAAAAGCTCGTCTTCAAGTGATCTAACTCTCACCGCCCGCAGCGTTTCCCTGCGTTTCTTAAGTGTCTGTGCTAAAACCGACCCAGGCCTCTCGCTTTCACCATACGCCCTGGCTGTGGCATATTTGCCGAGGTGCTTGATCTCTTCGTCAGCCGCAGTGTTGTATTCACCCAGCAGCTCTGCCAGCTTCCCTCTGACCGGGCCGTCCATATCTGTCAGTAACTGTCGCTCTAGAGCCTTAATTTTCCCCTCTAAGTCCGCCAGACGATTACGAATGGAACGGAGGACCCCCGAGTGCTTTGCTATAGTGATCCCTCTAATGTAAACCTTAAAAGCTTCCCAGATAACTTTGTAGTCGTCCACGGAACCCACATTCTTATCAAAAAAGGTCTCAATAGCCCCCGCTAGTTCTTCCTTGAATACTGCGTCTAGTAGGGAATAGGGAGGAAAACGCCATGTGAATGGGGGTATGCGTCTGCTAGGTGTGTCTAGCACCAATAGGATCGGCGAATGGTCGGAGAGTGTACGTGGTAGCACCTGACATATTCGGACCCTGTCACAAAGTGGCCCAGCTGCGAACCAATAATCAATTCGAGTATGTAAGTTATGATAGGCAGAATAGTGTGTATAGCCACCAGTGATTGGGTATTTCGAACGCCACACGTCATTCAAGTCGAACCTAAGTAATGCACATTCAATCTCTTTAGCTGCGGCGGTAGTGCGCCTCTCTGGTCCCCCGATCTGTCTAATGTGGGGTCCCGGACTAAATTGAAGTCACCCCCACAGCTAGTGTCCCATGTTATGGCTGCCCACCCTGTTCGCCAACGCTGTAAAAAACTCTGGGCTATCAAAATTTGGGCCGTATACATTAACGACAAGTAAGTCCATGCCCTTCCCACTACACCTAGTAATTGCGTATCTGCCTTCGTCATCGGCAACCAAGGGGCTGATGGTGAGTGCGGACCTAGGGTTAACCCATGTAAGCACCCCACGCGCGTGCGTGGTAAAGCCAGCAGCATGTGTGTTACCTAGCAGGCCTCTGCATCGTAACATAGGGGAGTTAATCGGGAGATGTGTTTCCTGCAGAAGGGCCACATCTATGTTATGCCTCGTCAGGTATGTAAGGACTTTACGGACTTTTCTATGATCATTTAGCCCCCGTACATTCCATGTGAGAGCTCTAAGTGTGTCAACTGTGAGATCTCCACCAGCCCCCTCTATTCGTGCACTTGGGTCAATCATCGTTGCCATACCTCAACAGTGCGTGGTACGATAGAACTGTGTAACAAGTGAATGTGACAAATATCATGCGTAATACAGCGTCTGAGCCTCAACAACCCTCCACCCCCCTCCCACATCAAGGTCCCCCCAACTAGGACCCGACGAAACAATACCCACAGTTCTTCATGAATCAAAACATACATTGCGATGCTCTGGACCAAGAAATAGCTGACCGTCCCACCAAAAAACAACAATAACAATGCCCCCTGTGTGTGTTACACTCGTAGGCGGAGGTTGCCAACTATTTACCGTCGACCAACTGGGTGACCATCGACGGCCCCCCGCACCCCAACTTGCATATCTTAAGCATTAACAAAAGGCTCACGCACCCCGCACATGTAGTAGCAGAGCGGCCAAGCGGGCCACCCAGCCAATCTATCTGTCAGTCACTAACAAGACAGACCACGGAAGACAGTATATGTGAAACAGAAAGACCGTGCAACTGCAGCGGATTCAAAAACTCCTCCCTGCCCCACCTAGGAGCTAGCATCTCCAATAAACAAGATCAGCAAAGGGCAGTCCCCACAAATATCTGACTCTTATCTGTACATCGAACAGCCAAATATCAGTCCTGTTGCTCCATGGAGCCTCCGACCGCTCCAGACGAGGCATCCCTATCTGGGCTACGCCGCTGCTCCTTTGCCCAGTCCTTCATGGCCTTTTGCAGCGCCTTGGGATCTGTGAAAATGTGCGACCGGCCTTGGCGATTGACGCGTAGGCGGGCCGGATATAGCATCGCATAATCAATGTGTTGGTCCCGCAATTGCTTCTTGAGTGACACAAACTGGTGGCGCGCCTCCTGTACCTTCATCGTGAAGTCAGGGTATATAGCAAGTGTAGATCCCTCGTAATGCAAAGACTGTTTCTCCCTCGCGATTCTTAACGCTGCGTCCCTATCACGGTAATTGAGCAGCTTTGCTACTATTGGCCTCGGAGGGGCACCGGGAGCCGGGCGCAGGCCCAAGGAGCGGTGTGCACGCTCGACCACGAACATGGGGGAAAAAGTGTCGGAGCCCAGAAGCGTGGTCAACAGTTTCTCGATGAATTGTTCCATGTTGCAGGTAGATGTCGATTCCGGCAGGCCTACGATTCGCAGATTACTCCTTCGAGACCTCGCCTCTAAGTCTTCCGTCTTGTCCTGCAGCACTTGAAGCACCCGATCCATACGTTTGTGGCCTGTGTCCATATCCGTCTGTGCTTCCTCCACCTCCGCGATGCGTCTTTCTGCCATGTCGAGGCGCTCAGCCTGCTTGTCCACCCTTTCAGACATCCGGTCCATGCGGTAGGAAAGGGAGTCTATCTTCGTCCCCAGCGCCGTCAGCGAGCTTTGCAGGCCTTTTTCCATAGATGCCAGTATGGATTTAAGATCACCTTCATGTGCCTGCCGGTCCTGCTCCCCGCCTCGCTCTCCTTCTTCAGTCGTCCGAGAGCGGTCTCTGGGTCCGCGTTGCTCGAAAGTCAGTTTTTGTTGCGTTTTGTCCGTCCTGCCCATTTCGGCCAGCCTCAGTAGCACCCACTAGGAACGAAAGGAGCAGCCCCTTAACTACTGATGCGTGCGTACTATTTGTCTGATAGAAGCCAAGCAAACAGAATTAGTAGAGGATCACTGGTCGCCTTGCATCCCATAGGGGTGATAGCTCTGCACACGAAACAGCTCGAAGCACACCTGGCAGGCTAGTATGGGCTTCGTCGTTACCGCTGGGTTTAAAAGTCTCTTCACATTGGGCAACGCGCCGTTCGGCGCTCCTCTAGCAAGTCAGAGTGTGCCCCCAACCACCCAGTCCCGAGGGAGTCTACCACTGACACCCTGGAGTACCTCGTGCCTGCAATGAACAGCAATGGCAGCCGCAGCTTCAGGGTGGGGGGCACAGTAGTGGCACTACACCAGGCGACGAGCGTCGACAACAGGCAGCAGCAGGTCAGGGATCAACCAGCTTTCTCTTACCCCAAGCAGGTGCCAGCCCGGTGGGCAAATTGATGGGGATTGCAAATATCGGTACGTGCCCCGTTCATTGCCGTACTGACCAGGTGTGACGGCGGATTTATGCCCTCCGGGACACACCGCCGAGTATCCAATGTCCGGGGGACACAGCGCTCGGGGGACCGTAGCTCAGATTTCTTCTTGAAGCTTCCTGCGCAGGGCACACTTCGCCAACAGCGTCCCGCAGAGCAGACGCTCCGCCTCTCCTTCGCTGTGCGCCACAAGGTGGGTCTGGATATCACATACCGCTCGTAATCACCCAGTTGTAGTGCCCGCTTCGGAGGTGGTATCCGGTTGGTTCCGTAGATCTCCGACCGGAGCGGACAGTGACGGTCGCCCGATCTGGTAGCACTTCCGGTCGGCTAGCAGTGAAAGCAAGTCCGGGGATTAGCGGCCCAGGGTGAGCGCCGCGGCCGGGACACCTCATGGAGAAGAGGGCCCCCTCAACTATGCGGATCTACGGTTTGCGGGGAAGTAGCCTCAGGTAAATGCAGGATTTATTAAGGATAGTTCCTTTGAAGTGCGGAGCCCCTCTCCTAGGCGGCCATCTTCGACGCCGGCAAGCTCCGCCCCCACTTTACTGAATTATATATGAGAAACCTTAGTGTTATGTTAGCTTATTTTTACTACTCGCACAGCATCTGTCTCACTCCCCAGAGACTTAATAGAATATTCCTGGCACATCCATACCTGCCAACTTAAAGAACAATCTCACTGTGTGAGGAGGGGGCAGGACCTTGAAGGGGTCGGAGCATCGTACCAAGAAGCACCTATGAGGCACTTTTGAACCCCACCCCGCAACCAAGTCCCCTCCTCCCAAAAAATAAAAGCTTGCTGAGGCTGATGACAATGTTCTGGGGTGTTGTCACACCCTTTAATGGACGTCGGCAGTTCAAAGCCTCAGAAAATAAGATGGAAAACCACTATTTACAGTGGTTTTCAGCTGGTTTTCCCAGCCACCATGTGATATCGGCTCCTCATCGAGAGACCGTGTGAAGGGAGCCGATATTGTGTGTCACACGGTGGCACCGTATGAGTTGGCAGGTATGCACATCCAACGACATGCCTAAGATGCGGTGATGGGACAATATCATTCCTACACATGACCTGGGCGTGTGGCGGGGTGTGGAACTACCGGCTAGCTGTAGTTTCTGCACTCTGTGAGATGACTGCCCTGAAATTGTCACCTCTGTAAATCAAAGGCTGCTAAGATTAATACCCAGGCCCAGTAAGGGTCGGAAGATTGGACGTAGGTATGCAGCTTGGGCTTGCTTTTGGCAACGCAGTGCATAGCTATACACTGGCTTTCACTGCGTACACGAGAACTCCAAACTTGGATATGGGATTTGACTCAATGGGCAGTTGGAGAGGAGCGTCGCTTAAGGGATGTGTGGCCGCATACATAATTACAAAATAGTACTGAAGGTTCATTGGAGGACGAGGAGAGCACATTAGAGTGCAGAGGTTCGGGATTGGGCGATTAGGGAATCTGATATGGAATCTTCTATCTCCTGATGCACATTGGAACTGAGGCTGATGCACATTGTGAGGAGCGCCGAAGGAGCAGAGGAAAGCACCAGATGAGTCGGGTGCCAGAGTGGCGAGTAGGGGGCTAACCAGACCAGCGGACTGGTGAGCTGTAGTAGGGGAAAAGATGGGAAGAAAGGAAATCGGGATCCTGTATGCCGTACACCTGCCTGCTCCTCGGCCTCGTGTCCCCGCGGTGTGGGAGCTCGACCACGGTTCAAGCAAGTAGCTAGGACCGTCAGAATTTACAACGCTGATGAAGTCCCAAAGGAAGGAAACGTGTTGGCTGGACTGAATGGACTTCTTCTGTCAATTGCAATATTGAATAAAATTGGATTAAAAAAGATTCACAAGGCTCCTGAATGACTACATTAAATTAAATCATGATTATTGGATGGATTGTTGGAAAAGAGTATAATCGTTTGGATTAATGAAAGAACACTAATTTATAAAATTTTACGCTCCTTTGTTGTTGTTGTTTGTACCATGTGTTTATGGTGGCTTCTAGGCAGTGGGGTCACCAAAAGTTGAGCGTTTGGATAATAGAGACTTACCGAACTACACGCCGGTGCGCCTTTTCAAACCCACACTGCTAGTGTGCTTTTTCTAGCCAGGAGTATATGTTTTGATTAGGCAGAAGTTTTGTGCTTTCACAAAAAAACATGCTTCCCCTCTACACAGCTGTGATCATTTTGTTTATTTATCCAGCTGCCTGAGGTTGAACTTTCAGGCGCACGCGCATAACGTTGGCATGCTATTGAAGTGTCTTAGATAACTAGATGATTTACATTGTTTTTCTCTGGCAGAAGCACAGATGGAAAGAGGGCAGTCATTAACTTACATGAATTTTACATTCATTTTACATGGATGTCTTGACGGTTCAACTGTCACTTGACTTCATGTGATTAACTAAAAAGAAGTTTCAGAGTCCTACTGAAAGAGGATCTTAGGCTCCACCCACATGTTGGTTCCTCTGTTTACAGGATTTCATTAGAATTTATGTGCTTCCACTAAAAAGACTGCACGTATTGCAGTTTTTAGCTTGTGGCCACGTTTATACTGATGCAACAGGACTGAGTTGGTTATGGTAGCAAGGCACCGATCATGGCTATAGACCTGATCCTTTTATTATAAAATATAATGTTTAAGGCACTAAGCCTGACTCATTTATTGTGCAAAGCATATGTTAAAGTCGATAGGCATTTAGATGTGGATTGTTATTACTCTATATTAAAACCTACAGATATGTTTTTCGTTGCATAGAATCTAACAGATTACCATAGTAGGCGAGAGTTTTGATGTTGGCGACCCACTCTGACAAATGCTGGCCGGTTTCACTGTGATTCATGTTGGGTCCTATTGAGAGGGGTGAAATATTGTTGTTAATTGGAAAAAGGATGGCAGATTTCATAGGTTGGATCTGTTTATTATGGAACGTTATGACAAAGCCAGTAGGCCTGACCTACTTATTGTGAAAAGCATACTTTAAAGACAATAGGTCTTAAGGATGGATTGTTATTACTTGGTGTGCTAAATCCTGTAGCTAGATACTTTGTTGCATGGAATTTCACTGATTACTGTAGTAGGCAATGGCTTTGGTGTGGATGGATTACCAGAACAAGCTGTGGGGTTAGAAGATATGACCTACAGTAATCCTTATTAGGCATTCTTTGGAGAGACAGTATTTTGCTTTGCCAACTGTAATTTTGTATATATTTGTACATTATTGATTGTATGCCGGATGGTTGCCTTGTGGAAAGTTTACGCTCGGTACAGTGGGCTTAAGTTGGTTCTGGTTACAAACCAATGCTAAAGGCTGGTTGCCTGATTCTTTATTATGATAAGTTGCGATGAAGGCAGTAGGCCTGACATATTGATTGTGAAAAGCATATGTTAAAGTCAGTAGGCACTTACAGGTGGATTGGTATTACTCTGAATTAAAGACTACGGATAGGTTTTTGTTACATGGAATCTCATAGATCACCTTAGTGGCCAACTGTTTTGATTTAGTTCTCCCTCTGACAAGCTATGAATATAGAAGATTTGCTCCTTGAGAATCATCGCTAAGCCCTGTTAGAAGATATACTACTTTGCTTTGCCATCTGTCATTTTGTATACATTTGCAATTTTATGACTGAAAGCCTGATGTTTGTCTTGTGGAAACGTATATGCTCAGTACAGTAGGCCTGAGTTGGTTATGGTGACAAGCCAATGATAACAGCTGTTGGCTTGGTTGGTGTGCAGGAAAATGTTATGCCTGATGCTATAGGTCTGGCCTGTTTATTATGATTAATAATTACAAAAGCGGTAGGCCTGGCTTATTTATTGTGAAAAGAATATGGTAAAGCCAGTAGGCCACTAACCGTGGATCGTTGTCACATTATCTTAAAAGCCGTAGAAAGGTATTTGGTTTTATGTACTCTTAGAGATTACCCTGCTAGGCAAGGGTTATGGTGTTGTTCACAGACTTTGACAAACTCTGGACGTACAATTACACTGTGATGAATTTTGTTAGGCCATATTAATAGGGGCTAACTGTAATTTTGAACATATTTGTAATATTTTATAAATGTAGTTTTTAAAATTCTTTGTAAATTTTATAAATGTATGCTGGATGCTTGGCCTCCTCTAGGCCTGCGCTGTACTTAGTGTCAAACTGTTGTTAAATGGTAGAGACCTTATCAGTTCACTTGGAAAAGTTATGTCAGATTTCTTCAGTGATTAAATTGTAAAAAAAAAAAAAAAAAAAGTGCCAGGGCTTAGGTCAGGAGGCCACTGTAGCTTGCACCACCCATTGCCCCTGCCAGCGGTGCCAATGATCGTACCAACACAACTAACCATCACATTCCTATAAGTGTGAAAATACAGACTTTTAATATACATTAAAAATGACTAATTGCTGCCGCCAAAGATATTCTTATAGGTTTGGGTGGCAGGTATTACTAATTTTAATGTATATTGAATTATTAAACATCTGTTGTGCTCATCACAAAATTAGACAAACAATACCACCAGGTAGCAGGCTGTCATAAATGCTGGTGCTGACAATAAACTGCAGGTGCCGGGTCAAATTAAGCACTGGGTGTAACCTGTTTATAATTAAAAGTTATGACAAAGCAAGTTGATCTTACTTTGTTATTGTGAAAGTATGTGTTTAAGGTAAACAGCTTTTAAGGGTGATTGAATTGCTATTACACTGTGCTAAAGCCTGTAGGCAGGCATTTTGTTACATGGAATGTTGCAGATTACTGTCGTAGGTACCGGTTTTGGGGCTGGCGACCCAATGCACACTGGTTATCCTTATTAGGATCTGTTAATATGGATTTTGAATTGGTTTGACAACTGTACTTTGTACATATTTATAATTTTATTATGGTATACCTGATAATTGCCTTGTGGGAACGTTTATGAACCAACACAGTAGGTCTGAGTTGCTTTTAGTGACAAGCTAATGATAAAGGTTAAAGGCTTAATTGTTTATAATGAAAGGTTACAATAAAGACAGTAGGCCTGAGATATCTGGAAAGCATATGTAAAGTTAATAGGGTTTTAAGGTTAGATTGCTATTACTCTGTATTAAAGCCTACATACATATTGGACCGGAAGCAAGCATCCTGGGACTGGTTTCGGGGTAACACCCCTTAACAGCCAAGTTAGCTTGAATCCAGTGGCAAAGTGAGCAAGGGACCCACGTCTGGGAATACCCTGCCAACTTAAGGCGAGCAAAGCAAACACAATGAGATGATGGACGGAGAGCTGAAACTTTACAGACACTCGCACCCAGTCACAGATCTGGGTTGAATCCATCATCGTTCTTTAGCTCACTTCGCCACCCCAGTTCAGACCCAGCCATATGCCAATCAGTCTTGACCCTGTTCCTTATGGGAACAGTCCAGCCTGAACTGCCAAGCCAGGTCTTCCCTGGACTGGAAACAAGCATCCTGGGACCAGTTTCGAGGTAACACCCCTCATCAGCCAGGCTAGCTTGAATCCAGTGGCAAAGTGAGCAAGGGACCCACGTCTGGGAATACCCTGCCAACTTATGGGCAAACCAAGCAAACACAATGAGATGATGGACGGAGAGCTGAAACTTTTCAGAAACTCACCTCCAGTCACAAATCTGGGTTGAATCCATCATCGTTCTTTAGCTCACTTCGCCAACCCAGTTCAGACCCAGCCATATGCAAATCAATCTTGACCCTGTTCCTTATGTGAACAGTCCAGCCCGAGTTATTTACAATGCCTTTGCAGCATGGATCCCCACTTCTATGTTTAGTGTTGTTATTGCAAACATATGCCCACCGTGTTTAGAAGGCAGCATGTTTTCTTTTGTGTGATAGAAACTTCTAGCCTCAGATTCCTTACCTTAGATTTATCCACAGGCGTCAGTACTCCTGTAGGCGGTAGGTGGCGTTATTCGGCTCCACGTGGCGCCGTCTGCTCCTAAAGTGTCATGCACGTTGCCTATATAGGCGCCACCCCAGCGCACTGATGTCAGTTCTTTTCTTTCTGCACCAGTGAGCTCAGCTTCAATTAGAGCTACCCCCAGTCACTTTTTGACCGACCTTTTTTAAACTTTTGTCGAAGTTTTTTTCAAGACTTATCCCCTGATGTGGCAGGGATGTCCACAAGGAAGGCTGGATTCAAGCCCTGCGACGCCTGTCACGGCAAATATCGGTGACTGATCTGCACCTCGTCTGTCTCTGATGCCTTCAGTACCATCACGATGCCAAGACCTGCGACGATTGTTGCTCCATGCACCCTATGGCTTTGAGGGTGTGATCCCTCATGCTCCTGCTGTACGATGCTGCGACGGTCTCAATCCAGGTCAACAGGAAGGTCCCGGGATCGGTCATAGAGCCATAGATCTTCGTTGCAGTCGAAGTCGTCCCACTCTGGTAAGTCCACAAAAAGAAAAAGAGCAAGAAATCGAAGAGGTCTTTTACTTAATCCTGTCCGTCAAAGTCATCCAACGAGATAGGGGAGCGTCGTCACTCGACGCCTGGCTCCTCAGTTGAGCCTGCGTCTGGTCCGTCTTCGCGTCTAGCTGAGTTTCGTAGATCCGGAGCGACCCCCTCCCCCCGCCCAACTCCAAGAATTCTATGGGGCCATGCACCTCATGTAGGCGGCCCGTCCCCACTGGAGCGCCTTCGGACCTCGCGGATTCAGGAGGGACAGTGCTGTCCCCATTCTTATCCCTGACTCCGACACAGAGCCAGAGGGGCGTCGTTTGATGCCGATTCCAGTGTTGACTGGAGCCATTCCCTCCAGGACGGAGCCTGAGTCCTATTCTTATGAGCTAGGACTTGGGGAAGATTGGGACGGGCCACAGGACCCTGAAGAATACCAGCCCTTTGACCCTAATTTGATCTGGTGTGAGTAATTGGCGGATGCCAGTGGACTAGACGCCTCCCTAGATACTGGCTTGGTCTCTCCTCCTACTGTTGCTATGGAGGACGCCACATTTGCTATGGTGGTGAGGAGGGTGAAGTCCTTGACCTTCAGTTGCCCTCCGTTGCTGTATAGACTAACATCTTAATGGAGGTGCTTCAACCGGATTCACCCCTTCAGAATCGCTTCTCTCATTTAATGAAGCCCTTATGGACGGCTCGCCCTGGACCTGGTCCAAGCCCTGAACAGGGGCTCCTGTGGTCAGGACAATTGCCCGCCGCCATTGCCCTACCCCAGGGGACCCCTCTTTTCTCACCACACCCCAGACAGCTTGGTGGTCCAAGCCTCCACTTCCCAAATAAATCCTGGCGCATTCCCTTCCGCCCCACCGGATAGGGAATCCAAAAGGCTGGACACCTTGAGAAAGAACATGTTTTCTTCCGCCAGCCTGGCATTGCGGTCTGTTAACACTGCAAGCCTTTTGGGCCGTTACTCCCATTCCCTTTGGGATTTGGTTACACAGGTGCTGCCTATGGTTCCTGAGGAGGCCCGGCCGTATACTCTCCCAAAATATGGCTGATGGGAGAGACAAAGCTAAGTTCACAATCTGATGTGGGCTGGACATGACTGACTCGCTAGGCAGAGCAGTTTCTTCATCTGTGGTCTTACGGCGCCATGCTTGGCTGGGGACAATTGGCTTTTCAGGGAATGTCCAAGCTTCGCTTATGGACATACCCTTCGATTGCTGCCAACTCTTTAGATACACGGCGGACTCAGTGCTGGAGTGCTTCAAGGACAGCAGAACTACGGGCAGGTCCTTGGGTCTTTCCTGGGCTCCTCATCTACCTCAGTCTGCTTTTTGCTCCTTTTGTGGCCACGGAAGGGGCTTCCAGACGCGTCTTTACCCATCCAGCGACCATGGCCTGCAAGCTTCCCAGCCCCTGCGTGGCGGAGGACGCATCACCGACAGACCCCGTTGGCCAGGTAGTCAGATCTCTGCCCAGTCCACCCCCACCCTGGCAGCCGCAGCCTCCAAACCTCTTTAGTTTGCCCTCCAGCCATCATGGGCAACCAGTGGGCAGCAGAATCCGCCATCATCTGCACCACTAGAGATCAATAACATCAGACTGCTGGGTTCTCCAGATTGTCCGAATGGGACTACTCCCTCCCCTTCGTCACTTCCCCTCCACCCATTCCACCTATTTACTGCAGGCTGACAGAGGACCATCTATCTTTGCTCCGCCAGGAGGTAGAGGCTCTCTTGACCATAGAGAGGGTGCCAACATCAGAAATAGGTTGTGGTTGCTATTCCCTTTATTTTCTGGTGCAGAAGGACAGAGACCTTCGTCCTATCCTAGACTTGTTCCATCTCAGTTTCTACCTGAAAAAGGAGACATTCAAAATGCTCACGCTTGCACAGGTCTTGTCTGCCCTGCATCCGGGAGACTGGATGGTAGCGTTTGACTTTCTGGATGCTTATTTCCACGTCCCCTTCCTGCCTGCCCACATACGTTACCTGTGGTTCACAGTAGACCAAGAGCACTTTTAGTTTGCAGTGGTACCCATTGGCCTTACCAGTGCTCCTCGGGTGTCCACCAAGGTAATGCTAAGGGCTGCAGCTGATCTGCGGAGAATAGGGGTGCCAGTCTTCCCCTATCTCTGCGACTGGCTGCTGAAGGCTGGCTCAGCCCAGGCAGTCGTCTTCCACCTCCAGACAACGGCGGACCACCTGCACTCACTGGGAATCTCTATCAATGTGCCAAAGTCACACCTGACCTCTTCTGAGACGCGCCCTTTCATCAGAGCTGTTCTGGTCACAGTGCAGTTTCGGGCTTATCTTCCCAAACAGCGAGTGCAGAATATTCACTCTGTTACCGATGTTTCTGCCTCTATTCTGGGTTTTGGTGAGACTGACTACTGGCTACACATTGGCCAAGAAGCAACCCCCAGAAGGTTAGCGTGCTCATTCTACCACTGCAAATGCTGTGACCACTGCGTTAGCACGCGGATTTCTGGTCCTGGACATCTGCCAGGCAGCAACATGGGCCTCAGTGCACACGTTCACCAAACACCACTGCCTGGACAATCAGGTCCGTCGGGATGGGCAGTTTGCTCATTCGGTTCTGCAACACTTTCTGGTTTAAATCATGTTTGCAGGCCCACCTCCCGGGAGGTATTGCTTGGGTATCTATTCTAAGGTAAAGAATCTGTGGCTAGAAGTCTCGATCAGGTGAACAAGTTACTTACCTTCGGTAACGCTTTATCTGGTAAAGACTAG
Source organism: Calotriton arnoldi (assembly GCA_963921515.1). Lineage (NCBI taxonomy): Eukaryota > Metazoa > Chordata > Amphibia > Caudata > Salamandridae > Calotriton > Calotriton arnoldi. The sequence continues at coordinate 273,556 of CAWUFW010004429.1, read as the reverse complement.
CTGCAGATTCGTTACCGACCCACCCATCCCCCCGCTTTGTGAACAGATATCTAGGGTCAAGGCTGTTCTCCTTTCAGGGTCCTAGTTTTCACACCAGTGGTCAGTGTTCTTCGTGGCTCCGCGCTTCTGGCTTGTAAAGTTGTGAAAAGAAACTGACTTAAGCGCGCTGGGGTGGTGCTTATATAGGCATCGTGCACATCACTTCCAGTGCAGACGACACCACGAGAGGCTGAATGGTGCCATCAGGGGTACTGCTCATGAAAGATATCCGGATCCAGTCTGACTCCTGGGGATAATTCCAAGGTATCAATTCTGCGGCTAGATACAGTCTCTACCAGATAAGGCGTTACCAAAGGAGAGTAACTTGTTCTTCTGCTTTTATTCTTTTAATTTATCTTCCATATGTTTTTGAGTTTGTGTGTTTTATTACGGTTGTATCAGAGAGTAACTGGAACGAGGAGTCATTGAAATGATGAATGGATGCATGAGTGCAAAGATGAGTGACAGAGTGCATGTATGATATCTTATTGAGTGTTTACACCGAGTGACACAAAATACACTTTCATTAGTAAACCAGATCTTTTCGCATTGCCATTGCTTGTTGCTATATGTGTCTGAGGAAAAGACTAAGGGCCTGACTTAAATCTTGGAAGACGGGTTACTCCGTCACAACAGTGACGGATATCCCGTCCTCCGAAATATAAATATAAATCCCATAGGATAAAATGGGATTTATGTTTCGGCGGATGGGATATCCGTCACTGTTGTGACAGAGTAATCTGTCTGCCAAGATCTAAATCAGGCCTTAAGCTAGCCTCCTCCTCAAACCACACTACGTCAGGGCCATTTAATTCTGGTAGGTCTTTAAGTTTTTCGACTCAAACATCTATGGCATTACTGGCCGTGTTCTGCATCAATTCTGTTATGTAAATTTTAGGTAGAGCATGTCGGTATTCATCCAGATCCAAACTGCAGTCACAGCTGTTGATCTAATTTTTGCAACATGAGAGAATCCTTTAAGGACTACGTTGTTCTGTATGTAGAAAGGAAAGTTGTCATTTTAATTTAGTCGGAAAATAAAGGTTTTTCTCACAGTTTTGCCTAGTAGCGCTGGAGTTAGGATGACTGAGCTATGCCTATGGCATGGCAGAAAACATATTGTCTCGAGAACTGAATCATTTAAAGATTCAAATGGTCTTTGAGTATTCCAAAACGTCAAGATGGAAAACATAAGATGTCCTTAAGAATCCTGCAAAATGAAGACTGTCTACATCAGCTGAGTGTACTTTTCCTTTGCTACCCTTTTCTATTAGTGATCAAACCGCCCAGTTATCATGTTAACCCAATTTGTTACAACATGTGAAGTGCATGTGTGTCATCTCCAAGCACTTGCTGTATTCAACATTTGAACATAATAGTGATTGATTTGAAGTTTTACTGCCTGTAGGGCAGGATTGTGTACTTAGAATTGCCTCTTTACAATCCTGTAGCAAGATTGTGCTTTATGAATGAAACTAAAAAAGAAAATAAACACTCTTCGGGTCCTGTGTCCACTGTAATCAGAGGAGCATCTTAAAGGGTTATTGTTGGGGCAGGGATTTCCCTACATGGTATACAGTCGTGTTCCCTTGTCCGAAGTGCTAAACTACAAGTACCTAGCTTCTAGTGTTTGTGCAGATGCCTAGGCCTATTCCTTGACATGGGCAGGGTCCTGGACCTTCCCTGTGACCTGGAAGGGTGCACCAGTCTGCCCTCATTTAAAGATAATGGACTATCGTCCCAGTCATTTGTTTAGCACATCACATGGTGGTGGTAGCGTACTGTGTTTTGTGAATTCATCTTTGTGGCCTGACCTTTTTTATCTGTGCCACAGGAATGGAGGCCTACTGACCCACTTGTTTAAAGTACTGTGTCTATGGGTTGATTGTGATCCTGGCGCTAACACCCCAAGTGCTTATTGTCCATGTTTGTATGTGTAGTCTGCGTGGTACCTACATGGTGTGTGAGTGGATCTGAGTAATGGAGGCCTGTGGGATCCATTTTGTGTACCCCAGGCCTGGCGATGAAGGTGAGGTTGTTTTCCCAGACAGTGGAAGAGTATTGCAGACATTCCTGAAGCTGGAGGGAGGAGACCTAGACATTGAGGTGAGAGAAGAGGAGGCCAGGCTCTTTTAGAAATTCAGTTTGGCCTTTTCTTGAGCCAGGGACAGCTGATTAGTCATCCTGATATTCTGGATTAACAGACATGGATCCACAATGTGACACACAAATGCGGAAGAAAAAATACCCCATGAGAGGGCGAGAAGGGATGCCCCTTGTTCAATGGCAATTATGCACACCGTGACTGGGAAATTTTATATGTTCATAACACAGAAAGAGCCCAAGAAATTGACCTGCTAAATCAAACACATGTAAGTCCTCTGACGCAATGGAGACAAGTAGAATTGCTGATGCTGTCATGCACATGCCGGCAAACATACCAAGAAATAGTCCTGAGGAGGCCTGGGAAATAAACAGGTAGGAAACCACTACATAGAAGAGGGACTGTGTTTAAATTGAATGCTAAATTAGAAAACTAGGGGAATCACACACAAATGTTAAAACTGCCCTCACACACAGAAATCTGTGTCATGCTTCATCATAGGGCTGCTAACACACCCCTGCGCCAACCAACGCTGGAGGTGGAGCAATAGGGAAGGGGAAGACAATACAACATAAAATAAGATGTGGCAAAAAAACGTGGGGATCACAAGTGAAAATAAAAGCAGAAAAGGTGAATTAAAACTGGCTACAGGGAGTCCCTATTCTCATTTTAATATTGGGTACCCTGTCCAGAATACAAAAACGGTCACACCTGGACCTGTGGATGGTGGTATGGAAAACCTGTAATAAGTTACCACCCCCTCCACTCTGCAAAAAATGTCGACATGTTTCAGCCGGAGAAGTCAAATTGCCCGGCTTTCATCAGGACTTCACTACTGAATAACCCCAAAGGTACTCACCCTGCCACCTTTAATCAGGGATGGAGGGAAAACAACCTTACTGAGTAACTTACTCCGAACACTTTACGGTAGAGCGCCTTGCTCTCCAAAGTGGAACCTGCAGAGAACCAAACAAAAGTAAGTAAAAACAAAACTGTGATGTGCCCATTGTGCTATACATAGTACCAACTTGTAGTAATGTGTGACCCCCCTACAATAAAATTAATTATAAAAAAAGCATTCGTGTTAGGGCGCGAAATTGCCAGGTCAGAATAGTGACAAATTGTTAACTGAGCCCATCCATGTGCTTCGACATCTGCTAAGAACCCTGAAAAATGCGCTGAATCCGCATATAGGAGCTAGTGCCAGGATTATACTGGTCTAGTTAAAAACAAACGTAAGTGCTAGGAGAAAATGACACACCACCAAACATCCTGTGAGGCTTACCGAGTTCATATAAAATCTAAACTTGAACTGGCGGGGGAGCGAGGACAGCTCCCTATAGTCACACTCTGTTGGAAGTAAAAGTGCATAAAGAGGAGAGAAAACACTATTAGGCAATATTATTGGGTGGCGTTATCAGCAGATTAAAACACCACCTTAAAAATTCAAGGGATGACGGTAAAAAGAGGGGAGGAGAGGGGGGAGAGAGAGAGAGAAAGGAAAGGAAAAAATGCGGGCTGCGTGTATCACGCCACGCATTTACCTTACTCCCTCGTTAACTTAGTGCAGTGTTGGTAATAGTATCCAGCCCAATTATGAACTGCCAAACAGATCTCCGTCCTGTGAGAAAACTCACAACGGACCGAAGGCTCGTGTACGTAAACGTATCAAGCCTAATGGTTTACGGCCACCGAACCTCGTCCAGGAGTGCTTCCAAATAATACCCACTCATGGGTCTAAAGTATCGTGATGTACCCCTTACTCGTCAAGGTGAGCTGTGTCCACTTCGATCGTCTCTCCCTGCGCCGTGTAGGTAGGGAAAAGCAAACCTCCCCGGACCTCTTACTTCAACCGGCCACGCCCCCTATGACGTTGTCATGGACGCGCCCTACGTAGAGCGACTCCCGGGAAGGAGGCGGATTCTGAAAGAACTAGAGCGGAAACTCGGCTACCCTGTTGGAAGTATAGTGCGATGGCTCATAATTAGTCGAGTGACATCCACGTCTCCAGCAGAGGCTGTATATATAAAACAAAAACCAAACGGCAGAGATCCAAATTAAAATTAAAATATAGAGAACTCGCCTCAAGTGGGATATATATATATATCGCTATGCAAAGAATCGGGGAGAGTAAAATGTGGCCATCACCTAGGTGAATACGGTATGTGGAGGGGGGACGGGTTACCACGGAGGAGCATAAGTATTGGCCTTCTGTGTCCAGTTGGTTATGCATGTAGGCAGCAGCTATCATGTGTCATAGATGTAGAAATTGGGAGAGACACGTACTAAAGTGTAGTCCCAGTCACTCAGTACAATTCTGCAAACAGGTGCCCTAAAGGTTGTTAAGGCTGTTCCAGGGAATTTCGTCGTTTAAACCCCGTATATGGCTATGGGTTCGATAGATCCATTTCTGTTCCCTGATGAAAAGGGCATTCCCTGGGTTCCTAACAGAGGCTCCCAGCGTCGGTTTATCCAGGACCGTCCAGAATGGATCTTCTGGTGAATGATTCTTCTCCTTATAGTGATTAGTAAGGCGGCTGCACGTTCTCTGGCACCTGATGGTTGACCGGTGTTCCATGATCCTTGTTTTAACTTTTCTCGTGGTCATCCCGATGTACATCAGGTTACAAGGGCATCTCATCATGTAGATGACATAAGTGGAATTGCAATTCGTGTGCCTCCGTTGTTCCCAGGGATAGGTCAGGCCGACGTCAATAGATTTAGTGTTAGTGGTGAGGTGGCATACTTCGCATGTCCAGCATCAGGTATGTCCTGTAACCCGTGGGAGGGTCCATGTAGGTTCACTCACGTCTGTCTATCCCGTTCTCATGTCCGGGTCCCTGGGTCTAGTGTGGACCAACATATCTTTAATGTTTCGTCCTCTTTTAAAAGAGAACAAAGGTTTCTCCAGTTGTAAACCATTGGAGTTTAAAATTCTCCAATTCTGCAGGATGATTTTCTGGATCTTACGGGAGGCCGTGTTAAAGGTGGTGACACATATGGTTCTGTTTGTAGGTGTTGGTGCCACGTGTTCCAGAAGTATTTCCCGATGGCAATTACTCGCTCTCTTTTGGGCCCTCCTGATTGTCCGACGGGGGTATTTCCGTTGCAGTAGTTTTTGTTGCAGTGTGCTTGCTTCTGATTTAAACTCCCCCATATCGGAACAATTCCGTCGGAGCCGCAGGAATTGGCCCACAGGTAAATTTTCTCTGAGGGATTTAGGGTGATAACTCTCGAAGGATAGGAGACTGTTCCTATCAGTTGGCTTATGGAACATTTTGGTTTGCAACCCTCCTTCCTTGGGAAAAATAGTGAGGTCCAAAAAAGGAAGTTCCTCCTTCGTGATGGTTGACGTGAAAAGGAGCAGAGGATTCCGGCTATTGAGCCATACCAAAAAATCCTCTATGGATTGTCTGTTGCCCTCCCAGATAAGGAGGACATCATCAATATAGCGTCGCCATAATTTGATGTTATTATTCCAGACACTATCTGCGGCATAGATGTATTGGTCCTCAAATGCTGCCATGTAAAGTCCCGCGAGGCTGGGGGCAAAAACACTGCCCATGGATGTCCCATGGGTCTGAAGATAATAGGTGTCTTTGAACTTGAAGTAGTTTTTGGTCAAGGCAATTTCTGCCAGATGTAGAATGGAAGGTCTAGGGGTGCAGTAGTTCCAATCCAATGAGTATAAAGTCTCCTCCACCATGCGTAAGGTCTCCAATTGTGGTATGTTCGTGTATAAGGATTCCACATCCAGTCCCACCAGGAATTCTTTCTCGGTATCGAAGTTGAGGTCCTCCAACAGGAGCAGAACATCAGTCGTGTCCTTCAAATATGCCCGTCTCGATTGAACCACGGGTTTGAAAAAGAAGTCACAAAATTGTGAAAGTGGCTCGAGAAGCGAGCCAATGCCTGACACAATGGGTCTACCCGGGGGAGGCCTCACTGGTTTGTGCACCTTGGGTAAGGTGTAAAAATAAGGTATCACAGGGTCAGCTTGGCACAGAAAATTCCCCTCTTTTTCCGTGATCCAGTCGTTATGTACCGCCTCTTCCACAGTGGACACAATCTCCTTCTAATGTCCTCTGTCGGATCCCTTCTCAATATGCAATAGTTTCTCCTGTCAGCAAGGAGTCTCAAGCATTCTGTGTCGTAGGCAGTCTTACTCTGAACAACGGTTGCTCCGCCCTTGTCCGCCGGCTTTATCACCAGATCTTGGTTATCTCTCAATTCTCAAGGGCTCGTTTCTCTGCTCTCGTCAGGTTCCTAAAGGTGGGATTGTTGTTCTCCATGAGTGCTTCTATTTCATGAATCACAGCCTGTTCAAATGTCTGCACCTCAATGGGAAGTAACCCTGCTGCCGGGGTAAATCTGGACCTGGGGCGAAAGGTAGTATCCCCTCTTGATGTCATTTCTTCTTCCCTCCCATTTTCCCGGTCACCAAAGAAAACCCTCAATCTTATGTTACGGAAGAAAACCCCCAGTTCTTGTCGAATCCTGAAAGCATCCAGGGTATTAGTGGGTACAAAACCCAGACCTTTGTTAAGCACTGCCACTTGAGTGTCTGTAAGCTGGGTATCAGTGAGGTTCATCACCAGGGAGGTCATTCCCTGCTCGTGCCTGGCGTCAGCTCCTTCGCCATGCTCCTGGTGACCCTCTGTTCTAGATCCTCCCATTGGACCCCCATTCCTCCCTTCTGTTTGCCTCTGCCTCTCCCTCGGCCTCTCCCTAAAAAAGGAGGGCTAGGCATCTGGGGGAACTGTGTCGCTGGGCCCAACTGCATCCCTGGGAAGTGTTGTTGGTACATGGGTGGCCAACCAAAATTGTTGACTGGGTAGTTGGAGTACATGGGGTTTGGTTGTGGGCGGAGGCCTCCATTGAACCCCCTCCCTCTCCTCCGTGGTCTCCTTACATAATCGCTGTCCTCACTGCTAGTGCTAGACCTCTCAGAGGACCTGCCATCCCTGTACTGGCCTTTCTTCTGAGAGTCTACTTTATTCTGGATGTATTCTTCCGTAATATAGGGATAAACCTTCTCCCTGGAGAACTTTTTCAAGTCTTTTGAAGTTTATCCACCTTAGATCTCAGCAGATAATCCTTATATTCCCCAATTTCTTGGTTCGTCTCCTCCAGTTTCTTTTTGAAGGTAGCCAAAAGGATATTCGTTTTGATACCTTGTTCATTAGCCTGGATTTTAATGTAGAGGGCATCAGCTGTCCGTTTAGCTGTATTTATGATAAGGATCAGCCAATCCCTCGTACATTTCCAGGCTATCAAGGACCAGTCTTTCTGGAAGACAGGGTCTTCCAGAAAAATCAAGGGCTCATTAGTCACTAAAAGACCCCTGGGTGCGGCATTACCCCTCAGGTATTCTGTTAAAATTGCCCCATGCAAGATGGTCTTAACATGGGTTCTCTTTAGTTCCAGAAGGGTGTCCCACCCTTCGCCTTGAGTCAGGACCTGTTTGATGGTTGTGTCTCCCAGCAAAGACGGGCCTTCGAGGATTTCTGTTAAAGCATCATCCCCGAAGGACAGACCCTGTTCGACTGCCATGATCCTACTTCATAATACTGTGTAGGTTTCACCCTTCTCAGTGTGACAGTGACCCGTACCTCACACAAATAAAACAAATACAACCCCTACGGCTCAGCGTCCGTTCTACACATATAACTCACAAAAAAGAGGGGTAGGAGGATAAAGTCCCACTTCGACCTCCAGCAACAACTATGAAACCACTACATAGAAGAGGGACTGTGTTTAAATTGAATGCTAAATTAGAAAACTAGGGGAATCACACACAAATGTTAAAACTCAGAGAAAATTTACCTGTGGGCCAATTCCTGCGGCTCCGACGGAATTGTTCCGATATGGGGGAGTTTAAATCAGAAGCAAGCATACTGCAACAAAAACTACTGCAACGGAAATACTCCCGACGGACAATCAGGAGGGCCCAAAAGAGAGCGAGTAATTGCCATCGGGAAATACTTCTGGAACACGTGGCACCAATACCTACAAACAGAACCATATGTGTCACCACCTTTAACACGGCCTCCAGTAAGATCCAGAAAATCATCCTGCAGAATTGGAGAATTTTAAACTCCAATGGTTTACAACTGGAGAAACCTTTGTTCTCTTTTAAAAGAGGATGAAACATTAAAGATATGTTGGTCCACACTAGACCCAGGGACCCGGACATGAGACCGGGACAGACAGACGTGAGTGAACCTACATGGATCCTCCCACGGGTTACAGGACATACCCGATGCGGGACATGCGAAGTATGCCACCTCACCACTAACACTAAATCTATTGATGTCGGCCTGACCTATCCCTGGGAACAACGGAGGCACACGAATTGCAATTCCACTTATGTCATCTACATGATGAGATGCCCTTGTAACCTGATGTACATCGGGATGACCACGAGAAAAGTTAAAACAAGGATCATGGAACACCGGTCAACCATCAGGTGCCAGAGAACGTGCAGCCGCCTTACTAATCACTATAAGGAGAAGAATCATTCACCAGAAGATCTATTCTGGACGGTCCTGGATAAACCGACGCTGGGAGCCTCTGTTAGGAACCCAGGGAATGCCCTTTTCATCAGGGAACAGAAATGGATCTATCGAACCCATAGCCATATACGGGGTTTAAACGACGAAATTCCCTGGAACAGCCTTAACAACCTTTAGGGCACCTGTTTGCAGAATTGTACTGAGTGACTGGGACTACACTTTAGTACGTGTCTCTCCCAATTTCTACATCTATGACACATGATAGCTGCTGCCTACATGCATAACCAACTGGTAACAGAAGGCCAATACTTATGCTCCTCCGTGGTAACCCGTCCCCCCTCCACATACCGTATTCACCTAGGTGATGGCCACATTTTACTCTCCCCGATGCTTTGCATAGCGATATATATATATATCCCACTTGAGGCGAGTTCTCTATATTTTAATTTGGATCTCTGCCGTTTGGTTTTTGTTTTATATATACACATATGCGCCTCTGCTGGAGACGTGGATGTCACTCGACTAATTATGAGCCATCGCACTATACTTCCAACAGGGTAGCCGAGTTTCCGCTCTATTTCTTTCAGAATCCGCCTCCTTCCCGGGAGCCGCTCTACGGAGGGCGCGTCCATGACAACGTCATAGGGGGCGTGGCCGGTTGAAGTAAGAGGTCCGGGGAGGTTTGCTTTTCCCTACCTACACGGCGCAGGGAGAGACGATCGAAGTGGACACAGCTCACCTTGACGAAGTAAGGGGTACATCACGATACTTTAGACCCATGAGTGGGTATTATTTGGAAGCACTCCTGGACGAGGTTCGGTGGCCGTAAACCATTAGGCTTGATACGTTTACGTACACGAGCCTTCGGTCCGTTGTGAGTTTTCTCACAGGACGGAGATCTGTTTGGCAGTTCATAATTGGGCTGGATACTATTACCAACACTGCACTAAGTTAACGAGGGAGTAAGGTAAATGCGTGGCGTGATACACGCAGCCCACATTTTTTCCTTTCCTTTCTCTCTCTCTCTCCCCCCTCTCCTCCCCTCTTTTTACCGTCATCCCTTGATTTTTTAAGGTGGTGTTTTAATCTGCTGATAACGCCACCTAATAATATTGCCTAATAGTGTTTTCGCTCCTCTTTATGCACTTTTACTTCCAACAGAGTGTGACTATAGGGAGCTGTCCTCGCTCCCCCGCCAGTTCAAGTTTAGATTTTATATGAACTCGGTAAGCCTCACAGGATGTTTGGTGGTGTGTCATTTTCTCCTAGCATTTACGTTTGTTTTGAACTAGACCAGTATAATCCTGGCACTAGCTCCTATATGCAGATTCAGCGCATTTTTCAGGGTTCTTAGCAGATGTCGAAGCACATGGCTGGGCTCAGTTAACAATTTGTCACTATTCTGAGCTGGCAATTTCGCGCCCTAACACGAATGCTTTTTTTTATAATTAATTTTATTGTAGGGGGGTCACACATTACTACAAGTTGGTACTATGTATAGCACAATGGGCACATCACAGTTTTGTTTTTACTTACTTTTGTTTGGTTCTCTGCAGGTTCCACTTTGGAGAGCAAGGCGCTCTACCGTAAAGTGTTCGGAGTAAGTTACTCAGTAAGGTTGTTTTCCCTCCATCCCTGATTAAAGGTGGCAGGGTGAGTACCTTTGGGGTTATTCAGTAGTGAAGTCCTGATGAAAGCCGGGCAATTTGACTTCTCCGGCTGAAACATGTCGACATTTTTTGCAGAGTGGAGGGGGTGGTAACTTATTACAGGTTTTCCATACCACCATCCACAGGTCCAGGTGTGACCGTTTTTGTATTCTGGACAGGGTACCCAATATTAAAATGAGAATAGGGACTCCCTGTAGCCAGTTTTAATTCTCCTTTTCTGCTTTTATTTTCACTTGTGATCCCCACATTTTTTGCCACATCTTATTTTATGTTGTATTGTCTTCCCCTTCCCTATTGCTCCACCTCCAGCGTTGGTTGGCGCGGGGGTGTGTTAGCAGCCCTATGATGAAGCATGACACAGATTTCTGTGTGTGAGGGCAGTTTTAACATCTGTGTGTGATTCCCCTAGTCTTCTAATTTAGCATTCAATTTATACACAGTCCCTCTTCTATGTAGTGGTTTCATAGTTGTTGCTGGAGGTCGAAGCGGGACTTTATCCTCCTACCCCTCTTTTTTGTGAGTTATAAATAAACAGGTAGGCCAAAACGCATCAACAAGAATGCCTTTTGTCCACGTACAAGATATGAAAAATCAGAATTCTGAGCAACAGTGGACAGACGAATACATTTAACAAATAGTAAGGGTCACTTAGAAAAAGACATTTATATAAGGCTTATACAGCGTAACGTTTGCTTCCATTGAGAATCGTTAGTCCGGTTAAAAAAACAAATTCAAGACCCAAGGACAACAGAACTGTTGACTGTAAAAATGTATAAATATGTGCGTTAGTTTCCTGAAATCACAATATAATGTTCTGTAATAATGAATAGTGAAAACGTATTTTGCAAAACAGAACACAGAATGAAGAGGTGGTGTTTCATTATAGGAAATAAATGTAATTCATTTATGTAAGAGATTTTCTAGTGTTCTCCTTACCCATATATCTCTCACAAGATATGTAACTGTATCCCTTGGAGAGTATCATATCCTAGATTTTTTCCCATACTCTCGGAGGTTACTGCCAAAACCCCTTGCACAGTTGCAGATTAGACCTCCTGTAGCACTGCCATTTAATATATGTTAGAGATGAAGGGTGCAACTGCAGATTGAGTTGTGCAAAGTGAAGGGGACCCCTTGGGTGCGGCCCCGCATTTTGACTTTTGCTGATCTCACTTCAGTTTGGTTGATGACTGCCAGGTGCAGAAATCCCACACCTTTTGGTGCCTCCGTTATGGGTGCTTCATGGTGGAGACTACCCAGTTGGTTGAAGCATTCGTGTTCACAAAGGCTGTTTCTGGAGAGCAGCCTGGAAAGGGGAACCACCCCAAACCGTTCTGAAAATGCAGGCAGTGGATACACATCTTTTGTTTGCTGTTACTTTACAAAAGTGGAACCCCACTGCCCCTTATTGTTCCATTTCCAAGTTCTTTGCAGACAAGGAAGGGAGTGCTCCACTGAGTACTTAGAGAACTGCTGTGCACCCAGAGCTAATGTCTGCCTGACAGCGAGCATCCCAGAGGTGACACCACCTCAGTCTACTCTTCCTAAAAGAGCTGTTTACCTGTCCTGAAGCACGTAGATACCAGACTGCCTGCTGAGAGAGGGAAGAACCCTGCAGGAGGAGTATGGTGCAGAATGACCCCGGGGCTGGTGGTGTCTTCCAGAAGAGAAGGATCTGTATTGCCCGTGTTAGCATATTAGACTCTTGACCAGCGATTTCTGGTGGGAACTGTGATGGCTCGACCCTAGTTGAAAGGTTTTATTTTATGTTATCAAGGTATTGCAAATCGCTGTGCTGTCCCTCCCCCCAATTGCATTCACTGAGGCACTGGCCAGCTCACAACAGGGATGTGCTTGTGAAAACTGCGTCACAGGGCTGTCGTATACGATGCCCTGGGACAGCACTGTCTGGCACGCTGCAGAGGAAAAGCGCCTCAGAGAGAAAGGCAACTGAGCTCCAGCCAATAGCAAGGGACTTCAGCGTCCAATACACTTAGAAGACATACTGCCTCCATTAGCTGTTAGTGGATTAACTCGGTGACCGACTCACCTTTCTTATGCTCAAAGACAGTGACACAAGCTGCCTTCCGTGCCTTGACAGCAGTGGGTTTACAACCGCTATGAAAGTAAACATGCAGTCGAAAGAGTTTGCTGGAACTGCAGCGATCTGGGTTACAACCAGTGAAAGAGCACGAAATAGCAAAGTCAGCAAAGAATGCTCCCGGTTGTCAAGATGTCAAGAGTTAAATGTGGGCTGAGATCCTGGTTGTAGTGTCTTCCCCAGCCCTGGAGCATGCAAATAGATTACGCCTCACACAGGAGCTGCGGGTGATCATATCTTTATTCTCCAACATCCATTCACCCACTGCACATTACGTCATACTTCCCATAACCACACCTTCACTCCTCCCCCGCACATCACGTAGTTCCGGTTCAGAGTCCGCCTACAAGGGTCCTAGTGCGTATAGCATCAATATGCTGCATCTCCCCCTTTGTTAAATGAAAAGATGGCAGGCATCATTTGAAATCACATTTCCTCAATCAGTGTGTAAGGAGCTCGCACTTGTCTGCTGGCTTTGGTGATCCGAGTTGTTCGAGGTTCACCCCTTCCAAACAATGGCAGCACAGGCACTGGGTCGAGGGCCGGACCTATGGGTCTGGTCACCTCCACCATAGTCTCAGGAGCTGGCGATGTAGGTGTTTAAAATGTGATGTGTCCCGAGTGATGGACTTACCAGGTTGTTCGGCTGTCACCATGTGCCCCTTGTACTCCACCACCTGTAAAGGCTCTGTGGCGAGAGGGGTATTCGTGTTTGATTTCGGTCTCTGTTTTACCTGTACCCTGTCTCCTTTGTCAAAGACGGTTTCCTGGGTGTGGCGGCGTTGATTAGCATACACTTTCATTTTGCTCTTACAAGTAGCGTTGGTGGCATGAAGTTTGTCAGCATTCACTGATCGTTCTGATGCCCATTGAGGTAGCTTTGTTCAGATGGCTCTCCCAGACAACAAGGTAGCTGAGCTTTCACCCATTGTGGACTGAGGAGTTGACCGATAGGCCCAGAGTGCCTTGCACATAGCTTGGCTCAGGTCGATTCCTTCCATCGACGCTCGTTGAATTACCCTCTGAAGGGTGCCCATAAATGTTTCGACGATACCACTCTTTTGGTGTTTGACATTGAGTCGTGCAAGTAACTCTTTGAATTGCCTGCTGTTGAACGGTGGGCCATGATCTGATTTGAGGATCTCTGGGATATTACAAGGTGCAAAGATGTCATCAAGCCTTTCTATAACTCTTATCATGAGTCGTCGAGGACAGTGTTTCCACCCAAGGACAACGGGAATGTTTGTTGATGATTACAATGAGACGATGTCCATCTCCTAATGGTCCAAAGAAGTCAACGGCTACTCTTTTCCAGGTACTGGCAGTAAAGTCAGATATATTCACAGGGTGCTGCGTCACCTTGGGGGACAGGCAATTGCAGATGTGGCATGCTTTCAATTCCTTTTCTACGTGTGCATCTAGTCGAGGGAACCACGCTCTGTCTCTTAATACTCTTTTGGTGGCTACAATGTTCTTAAAGGGCCAACTTTTTTTTTTTTTAAATATTTTTATTATTTTATGATAAAACATCAAACAACTAAGCAGGTACATCTCAATCAGAGTCCATTGATTACAAATAACAAGATTTACAGTTAGTGAGGATGCAGAGTTTACGGCGTTATGGTTTTCCTTCATGACCCCTACGATGCCTCCCACCCCGTGTGTTAGATACCCCTCGAGGCTCACAGCTAAGTGCGGACCCAGAGTAACAAACCCTGTGCCTACATATCATTTCCTATACCTTCCGATACATCTGTCTCCCCCCCTCCAGCTCTATATTGTAATAGTTCAGCCATGGCTGCCAGACTTTCCTGAACTTTCTCGTGCATCCCCTTGCTTTATACACTGTCCTTTCAGCACCCATGTATATGTCCATACCAGCCCGCCACTCTTTCAAGGTGGGAAGTTCTGGTCTCCCCCAGTATTTGGCTATATCACGTTTTGCCACTATGAGGCCCAGGTTACTAAGCAGAAGTTGGTATCTAGGAATGTCGACGTCTGTGTGGATGCCCAACAGAACGTACTTAGGGTACATCGGGATTTGTGCATGTAGTATGTTATTTAGTTCCTGCACTATCCCTGCCCAGAAGCTGTGTATTTGACAACAAGCCCATAGAGTATGGATGAAAGATCCGCGTTCTGTTCTACAGCGCAGACACTCCGGCGTCTCCGCCCTACCCATCGTATGTAGTTTAACCCTGTCGTAATACATCCTATGCAAGATTTTAAACTGAACCAATCGTAGTCGAAGCTTAATCGCCACCTCCCTAGGGTGCATTAGGGTCGTCTCCCAATCTATGTCCTCCAATGTACCTACGAGGTCCTCCCACTTGCCTCGGAGTGTTAGTAAGTTATTGGGCATGTTGTTTATTAGGGTTTTGTATGTCCAGGAGACTGCTTTCTCCGGTATCTCTTCCTGCAGTAACCGACCTTCTAATGGGGCATATTCCGGGAGATCCACAATGTCAGGTTTTTGCGTCAGCCACGCGTGTCGGAGTTGAATATATTTATAATACTGCTTGTCCGTCAGGCTACACTCCATTTGTAGCTCTGCAAATGTTAACAGGGTGCCTTGTCGTGTTATGTCCCCAAGAGTGGTGATCCCAATAGCGTCCCATCCTTTAAACCCCCGTAATTTTGCCAGTTCAGGCAGCCGTTTACCTTCCCACAGAGGAGTAGACCTAGTTAGTTTTTTGTCCCATTTCATCACACGTTCAGCTTCCCTCCATGCCTCAATCGCCCTCTGTGTTGCTGGCAGCAGACTTTTCACCCCTTGGCCCCCGTATATGTAGTGAAGGTGAGAACGTTTTTGAAATTGGTGTCTCTCCAGGGCGTACGAGGGGTGGTCCTGGGGGCGTGTCCCCATTCATTAATAACTACGAGGTGTGCTGCTCTATAGTACGCCTGGACATCCGGTAGCGCTATTCCCCCATTATACTGGCTGCGTTGCAGCATTTACAGCGCAACTCGGGGGTGGCCCCGTCCCATAGCAAAGTCCGTAGTTCAGTATTAATCGCCTTAAAGAGTACCTCTGGTATTCTACAATACGTGTTTTGGAAAATGTATAATAGCTTGGGTAGTGTGATCATTTTGAACCTCGTGGCCCTTCCCAGTAAGGTCAGGGGGAGACGCCGCCACCTAGCCACGTCGTCTCGGAAGTCTGCTAGGACTCGCTGGATGTTATATATATATATATATTTATATATATTTTAAATTTTTTATTGGGACACATAAATACATTCATATTCAAACAATTAATCCGAGAGATTCCAGAAAACCAAACAATGGAATAGGAACTTATACATTTTGTACCAGCATTACTTTCATGTATACAAGACATTTTTCATTGCATTATTACTTTCTTGAGAGATAATTATTACATTGGGAGAGAGAAGAAAAGGGGAAGAAAAAAAAAAAAAGGGGGGAATGGAAAGAATAGGGGAAACACCCCTATAGACTGATAGCAGCATTGTTTTTATGTACAAAATTTCAATTCGCTATTATTTCAGAGACCCACAACCTCCACCTTCCACCGATAGATTGGGTCCCAAATTCTTTTGCCCAGCTTTTGGGCCATTCGGCCTTTTCTTTCATAAATTTCTTTCTTTAGATTGAAAGTGGAGAGAAGCCGAGCAAGCCATTGCGAGAAAGATGTAGCCACCGGGTCTAACCAAGCTGTAGCAATACAAATTTTAACCACTGCCATTGCCAAGAAAATAAAGTACGGTTGAGCCCCATCAGATCCTGTGCTACTAACCCCCAGTAACATCACTTCTGGGGTTAAAAGTGAGGCAGTTCGTCACGTTTTCAGAAATGAAGAGTCCTAGATATTTGAAGCCCTCTTCAGCGATGGGAAGGCGCACTGGTATAGAGCGCATGTCCATGCGGCCCCCTATTGGGTATATGGTTGACTTCCCCCAGTTGATCTGATACCCCGCCTGCTTACCATAATTTTCAACTACATGAAAGATGATCGGGAGTGTCCTATCAGGGTTAGTAACATAAAAAAGGATGTCGTCTGCGTAAAGCGAGATTCGTTCATCTAACAGCTGTCCCTTGGAGTCCTGGAACACTGTTAAATCAGGGTGCGCTCTGATCAGACATGCTAGAGGCTCCAGAACAAGCGCAAAGAGCAAGGGGGACAGCGGACAGCCCTGTCTAGTCCCCCGCTGGATGGGGAATTCCACTGATTTAACGCCATTTACTCTTACTCTAGCCTTGGGATTCGTGTATAAAATATCGACCCACGTCCGGAAGTTGTGCCCGAAGCCCAGTTTTACGAGGACCTGTCGCATAAAAGGCCAATGTACCGTATCGAATGCCTTTTCGGCGTCGAGTGAGAGAAGCAGATGGGGATTCTCACTCCCTTTGGCCGTGTTTAGCCAATTTGCCAGCCTACAGAGGTTGAGGCGTGTGGCACGTTTGGGCATAAAGCCTGACTGGTCTTTGTGTACCAAGGACTTAGTAACCGTCAGTAGTCGTGTGGCGAGTATGGAGGCCAAGATCTTGGTTTCGACATTAAGGAGCGAGATTGGACGATAAGAGCCACAATTTTCCGGGAGCTTGCCCGATTTCGGTATAACCACTACTGTGGCTTGGCAAAGGTCTGGGGGGGAGTGCTCCCTCCTCTTTTGCCGCTAAGAACATGTTCAGAAGATGTGGAGCTAACATGTTATTGTTTAGTTTGAAGAATTCCCCTGGGAGTCCGTTTGGCCCCGGAGTTTTCCCTGACTTCTGTTTGGCAATGGCCGCATAGACTTCTTCTAAAGTGATCTCAGATTCTAGGGCCGCTATATCCTCAGTTTGCAAGATGGGCTTATCTATTGTCTTGAGATAGTCATCTATGCTATGCTCGTCAGTCGTCAGTCGGGCCGCGTACAAATTAGTGTAATAATTCACAAACGCCATTGCGATTGCTGGTGCCGTTGTGTATCGTGTCCCCGCCTCTTCTATTTGGTTTACCCAATTCGCTTCTCTTTCTTTCCGGCTTAACCAGGCTAGTAACTTCCCCGCTCTATCCCCCGTCTCGTATAGTCTATGTTGAGTAGTCTGGATTTGGGCGCGAGCTTCACCCTCTACTAAGGCCCGGAGTTCCCTCTGCGTAACCTCTAATTGCCGAAGCCCCCCTTCCTCAGTGTCTGGGGACAGTTTCTTTTCTAGTTCTAGCAGTTTGCCTTCCAAATCTTGTATTTGTACCATTTCCTCTCTACATTTTCGCGCAATTACGTCTTGCAGCCTCCCCCTCATGACTGCCTTGTATGCTTCCCAGAGGGTGGCCTTCGTTATCTTGAAAAAATAATTTAGTTTCGATGGCGACGGTATCTGCTACTGTTTTGTCTTGTAACTCCCAGGCATTCAGCCTCCTGTCCGACTTGGGCCTACGTTCCCTGCCCCCTACCTTTAACTTCAGTGGTGAGTGATCTGAGATACCCCTGGCCATGTATTCTATAACCTCAATAGTTTGAATCTCCCCTGCCGGGGCGAAGAGGTAGTCAATTCCGGAAAAGGTCTTATGTGCCCCTGAGAAAAAGGAGTAGCTACGGTCAAGTGGGTGGTGCCGGCGCCAAAGGTCAGTCAGTCCCAACGATCTCACAAATTCCGCCAGTGGGGTGGGGGCCTGGGTGCCTGTCGCCGCACGAGATCTATCTAAGCGCGGGTTCATCACATCATTGAAGTCACCCCCAATTATGTGAGTTGAAGAGTCTGAGTCCAGCAATATCCTGGCCATTGCCTGTAGTGTCTGTGGCTGCAGTCGCCGCAGGGCATAGACACGGGCCAGGGTAAACTCCCTCCGTCCCCACGTACCCCTAACCGCTGCGTATGTGCGCCCAGGGTCCACCCAGGTCTTGACAACCTGAAAGGGTTGAGTTTTCCTAATAAGGACGGCCACTCCACGGGCTCCAGGGGAGAATCCAGCGTGAGCCAGCGTGACATAAGCCCCTCTCCCAATAAATGCACACCTGGTACCTTGAAGATGCGTCTCTTGGAGGAGGACCACGTCAGGCTTGGTTCGTTTGATATATCTGTTCACTAGGCCCCTCTTAATCCTACCACCCAGTCCGTTGACATTCCACGTCAACACGGTGTATGGTGTGTCATGCATTACGTTTGTGGCTCCTGCGGAGCGCGCAAGGAGTGGTCCCTAATCTGCCAACCTCTATCCTGTTGCATCCAACCCTGTAGTTTAAGACATCCTGCTGTAACAAAAAACGAAAACCTTTTAAATCGAAAAACCCCAAACTCCCTCCCCTTCCCCTCTCTGAACCCCCACCCCACTGCCTCTCGCACCCTGCGTCTAACCCTTCAACTGTCAACATGCCAACAGACGTATGAGTCCACTGAGGAGTCTGTCGAACCCTCCCTTTCTCGCCCCCTTGTCCCAAAAGAATGCCCAAAACAACAAAGGATATTATCCCAGTTCAGGAGAGTAGTCCACACAGTCTCTCCCTGGTGTAAACAATTCTAGGAGTGGGGCCTCCTTGCAGTCGCTGTTTTGCCGGCATGTTCTTTGCTCACGACCTTGATTCACATTTCTTCACCACTTTTGTTTGATTGCAATTGACGTTCGGGTGCCATTTCCAGGGCTGTCGCCCCCGATCCTTCTACATTATGAATGGCCTTGAGCAGGGGGTGGTCCCCGTCAGATTCCTCCAGGTACTCTTGATCGGAGTGATCAGCATGTGTACTGTCCCCTTGAGTCGAGTCCCTGGTAGTGACCCGGGTCCCTCCCGCACCCTCTTCTGAGGGCTCTCCCCTCCGTCAGTATGGAGTCCCAGGCTGCGTGGTCCCCGGACGCCTCGGATTTCTCGCAGTAAGACGCCTCCTCGGTCGTGCTCTCTGCGGTCTAGGCTCCCATCAAGACTGCCAGTCCCCAGGACGCGTCACGTTGCCGCCTATGTCTGGTCTGGGCCTCGGGCGTTCCTCGATCCATGCCCAGGCCTCTTCGGGTGTTTGAAAGAATTGGGTTGAGTCTTGGAAAATGACCTTGAGTTTGCCTGGAAAGAGAAGCATATATTGGATGCGTAGGGCCCGGAGTTTAACTTTTACGGAGTCGAAAGATCTCCACATCTTCTGCACCTCCCTAGAATAATCGGGGAAGATCATGATTCTGGTGTTGGCCGATTTGAGTTCTCCCATTTTCCGCGATTCTCTTAGAATTACCTCTCGATCTTGATAGTTCAGAAATCGCGCAATCAGGGGGATCGGGGGGGCCCCAGGTGGAGGTCTCATAGCCGGCATCCTGTGCGCTCGCTCAATGACAAAACAGGTGGAAAACTTAGCGCCTGGCAGGGCTTCTCTCAACCACATCATCAGGAAGGCGACAGGGTCAGTATTCCCCTGTCCTTCTGGAACCCCAATAAAGCGGAGATTATTTCTCCAAGCTCTGTTTTCCGCATCATCAACCCTCCACATTACCTCTCTCATGCTGGCTTGGAGCTCCTTGATGTCCCCTTTGGATTTATGTGTCGTGTCCTCTACCTCCGATATGCGGGCCTCCGTTTGCGTGATGCGGTCAGCGATGTTGCGTACGTCCTGCCGAAGAAGAGACACCTCTGTTCGTATCTCAGCCATTTTGCCTTCAATGGCCTCTCTCGAGGCATGGATTGCCTAAAGGATGGCTGCGTTATCTGGCACACTGGCATTCTCCCCCTCTGATTCTGTAGGCGCGGGAATTACCTTAGTGTACTTGTCCATTTTCCCCTGCTTTTGCGTCTTGGGTTCTTTATCTTTGGCCATTGTCAGAGAAAGCAGCTGAGTACCGTCGTCCGCACGCCTAGAGGCCAATGGCGCCAGTGGGAGAGTCACGAGCTCGTTGCGGGGAGGCAGTTATGTTGAGTGGTATCTGGGAGGTAGGCTCGTCGCACCCCCCCTGCGCACGGTGTCAACTGAAGGGCTGCAAACTGACGTCCCATTCCTGCACTACGGCGCAGTGATGTCTCTCCAATAGTTAGGGCATCATAGGGTGGCACCTCCTGGTACGTATTGCTCTTCCATCCGCAGGGACCCCTCTCTGGTGCTTACCAGTTACACAATCCCCAGCGGTGCTGCCCCTGGGTCCCTTCTGTGTTCCTCTTCAGAGACTCCAGCCCCGCGTAACCTCGCAGGGCCAGTCAGTACCAGGAGCCCCATCTCAGGCGCGCACCAGAAACACCGCCCCTGTCGTCATCAGGCGCGGTGGCGCCCCAGAATAGTCCCCTATCTGAGGAGAGAGAGATCAGTCCTATATGCTCATGGCTGACCCATTCACCCTGGGAAGACCATAGGCGGCCAGTCGGGGAACAGCCACTCAGCGGACCCGGCGGGCCCCTCCCTTCACATCATGTTGGGAGGAGAGAGAAGTTTAACATTCACTGCGCCGGAGGCCGGCTGCCCCATGTCCTCTCCCCCCAAGGAAACGGCCACACCAGTTTCAGCAGTGCATCCCTACCGGTTACTTTTACCGGCACCCGCTCACCGCTTCCGGATGTGTCCACCGCTTTCCCTCTGCCCTCACCACGTCCCGGTTGTGGGCTCAGGTTCACGTGGAGCCGCTGCGCAGAGACGAGCCCGTCTGCAGCTCGGGCCTCGGCGGGATCTCAAAGTGGCCCCTCAGGTCGTGGCAGGTCAATGGGGAAAGGAAGGAGGGCATCCCGCCACCGCAAAGTGATCGGCACCTTCACGGCTACGCAGACGGGGGAGACGTCCCCCTCAACGTCGCGGGATCCGCAGGATGCCGCCTCAGGATCACCCACTTCTCCGTAGGGCAGCAGAGTCGGGAACTCGCCCGCGGGCTGGGACCGCAGCAGACACAGTACGGCGTGTGGGTATTCCTCCCGTTGGCGCCGTGAGGAGCCCCGGGTCAATGGTGTGTGCTCATCAGGTCCGGTCGGCCATCTTGGCGACCGAGTCCCGTCCTCGGAAAGATCGCGTCTCTGCCCCGATTCACGCCGCAGGAGCCACTAAGGCGGCTTCTTCTGCAGGGCTAAGGTTTAGAACACACTCGGCTGGAAGGTGAGTGTGGCGTTCGTGGCTTGAAGACAAGATTTATGGCAGGATGTATGCCTGGCGATCGGAGCCTCGGCAAAACGCGGCTACTCAGCCATGCTGCTGGCCACGCCCCCCTTAAAGGGCCAACTTGATGACCCATTTACCTTAGGCTCTCAGGTATGACAATTCTCGAGCTCTCAATATTGTGCCTTCTTGTGTGACTGCTAACTCATCCTGTATGTTTTTGAACTTTTAGAATTCAGTATCATCAGCCAAAGGCCGTGAGCATGGTCTCTGTGATTGTGTTTCAATGAGTTCTTTGACGATAGTCATGTCTTTGTCAGTGTTGGTGGCAGCAACAATTTGGTCCACAGTCAGTGCCGCAGGTATGCTGGACCTCACAATAAAATTGAGATATTCTTCAGCCGTCCTGGATGTTGAACTGGGACGATGTAGCGGCGCTCATGAAAAGTGATCTGCTGGATTTTGATACTTCCCAGGTTTGTGCACAATCTCATAGTCGTACTCTTGCTTTCTCACCCCCCACTTTTTGATGCGAGGAAGCATCTTAGCCTTCGGGTTTTCAAAAATAGTGAGCACAGCCAAGTGGTCCATGATGACGGTAAATAGCTTCCCATAGAGGAATATATGAACATTTTCGCAGGCCCACACCACAGCCAGACTCTCCTTCTCCTGTTGAGATTAGGCACATTCTGTTTCAGACAGGCTTCCGCTGGCGTAGGCCACAATGTGTCTCTGCACATTCAGATGGATTTTGTGTTGAGTAAGAATTGCCCCCAGCCCCACCGGGCTCGCATCTACTGTGACCTTGGTATGCACCTTGGGGTCGAAGTAGGCCATGCCAGTTGCATTCTTAATCACATGTTTTATTTCTTTGAAACTCTGATCACACTCAGGACACCACTGAAAAGGAACATTTCGCTTTGTCAAGTCTCTCAATGGGGCACTCACTTTGGTGAAATTGCAAATGTATCTTGAGCAATAACTAGCCATACCTGGAAAGGATCGCAGCATGGTAACATCTTGTGGGAGGCAAGTGGATGACAGTGCTTGTACCTTGTCGGGATCTGGAATCATTCCCCAATCAGAGAATGTGCCCAAAAAACATACGTTTGTTCTTGTGAAATTCACATTTCGCTGCATTCAAAGTGAGACCTGCATCAGCAAGTAACTGGCACAATTGAGTGAGGGCTTTGTCGTGTTCTTTCTGGGTTCTCCCAAAACCAGTATGCCGTCACTTTAGTTGAAAGCATGTGTAATAGGTTAGATTACTCTGTGGAAAACATCCTGAAATATGCCAGCAGCCAATGACACTCCAAAATTCAGTCTCTTAAATCTGAACAAACCAGAATGAGTGGAAAGAGTGGTAATATATCTGCATTTCCTTTCTAACTTGAGTTGGTGATACCCTTTGTTTAGATCAAGATGGGAAAAGACTTTAGCTCCCTTCAATTGCATGATCATGTCTGCAAAATGAGGACCAGGATGTCTCTCCCTCTCAATGGCTCTGTTTGACTGGTGCATTTCAACACAAATGCGCACCGCTCCACTACTGTCCTGTTTTGATAGAATTACTATGGGCGAAACCCATGGCATGGAGCCTGTGGAACGTTTAATGATGTCATGTTTCAAAAGTGTTGCCAACTCTTTCTTTAAAGCTTCTTGCAACTGGAAAGCAATTCTAAGGTGCCTCAGGGCAACCGCACGGACGTCTTCGATGATATGAAGCTGTTCTTTTATTTTCTTGAGTTTTACCCAAACCATGAAACGACGACGGGAATTGGCTCATAATCTCCGGTTGAGTGCAGAGGTTGCAGTTGAGGGATATTAACCCCATGTCAGCCGCGGTGGCAAAACTGAGCAAACATGCACTAGATGAGGTTCCTTGTAGAACATGAATGGTGGCTCGTACTGACTTCGTTTTGTGCTGCATTTTCGCTGTGAACAACCCTTGGCTTTATAGCAGTTTAGAAGCTGCCCAGGTGTATAACTTTGTGTCCGATGAAGTGTCGTATGGTACAGCTGAGAGACTGTTGAACTTTTCCACTGGCATGATATTAATCGACGACCCACTATCGATGAAGAAAGATACCGGGGGACCGTTCATCTTTAATGTAATTTCGGGACAGTGTCAGAAAGTAGTTTGGCGCTTTGTTTGGTGATTTGTTTTTGAACTTCGGTCTACTTCACAGGTAGCTAACCCCACAAGTGCACGCTTCTTTTGGTGGACATCATTAGCACGCACCCATCTTCTTCGCTGGTGCTCGATAGCAACGTAGAGGAACTTTTGTACGACGAACTTGACGATGATGGATTTTGCTTGGCCTCTACTTTTCGTAGCTGATGTTGCTTTTTTAGTTTTGTGGGCCTGGTGAGAGTGCTTCTGGCTTTTTTTTAGCTTGTCACACAGTTATAAGGTGGTTTTCTTTCCACAACCCTTGCAGGTTTGTCCTAGTGCTGGACATTTGCCTTCATGGGGAAACGAATATCCACATTGGAAGCATAGTTTTATTTTCTTTAACGACATCAACTTATGTGCATCTGTTTTGTGCTTGTGCTTGCTTTTCATGGTCAACGCTGATTCAGTTTGCACTGTCCCATTCTTCTTTGTCAGCAGCTTATCGTTCTGCTCGTTCCTCTGCTCCCGCAGCCATCAGCATTTTCTCTAGACTAAGTGTCTTTCTCAACATGCGCCTTCTACAAGAGTCTGAAAGGCAGCCATCGAGGATTCTGAGGCGTTTGGCTTCTTCATCAGTGAATTCACAAAACTTGCAATGCTTGTTAAGGGCATCAAGCCTTTCAACAAACTCATCCATTATTTTACCAGTCTGTTGTGCTTTGTTGAAAATATACCTTTCATAATCAACATTCGGCATTGGATTGAAGTTGGCTTCCAGCGCTTCTTTCACTTTTCGGTATGACGTTGTATCAGTCTGTGAAACTTTCTTTAGCACTTCTTTCACACCATCACTTGCAAGGTTTTTCAAATATTTGATGATTTTATTATCATCTTCCTCCTCTAGTGCATCTATGAAATCTTCAAAGGTTTCAATCCACGCTGTCTATCTAGCACCAGTGTTCTGTTTCTTGGACATGTCGAACGGCAGTGGTGTCTTCAAGAACACGGCTGCATTGTATTTCGTGCTTCCTTCTGCCGCCAATATGTGATCATGTGTCGTTCATCTGGTCTCGCTGTGCTGGGCCACTCCGACAGCCTCTACAAGCACCATTTGTGTGCAGAAGTATGTGTCGCAGTTTGTTTCAATCGCCCTTGACTGTGAGTATACTCTCTGTTTCTTGTATCTTGTTGTCATTATGGTTATTTTCTCACATTGTCTGAATAGTCTCTCTATGTTCGTGGCGCAGCGTTTCAGTCAACACCCTCAATGGTGGTATTGGCAGGCATTTTGAAATATCTTCCTCTGCCGTGCTTCCGATTGTTTCTTCTGCCGTGTGCGGGCTAGAGCAGGGCTTTTATCTCCACGTTTGCCAGTTGCAGACCACTTTGCATTGATTCTGAGCACATGTTGTACACATGAGCAGTTTGCAGTATCGTTGCAAACTCTCAGGGGGAGCAGTCTTGTTTTCCACAGGCACAAAATCCCCTACTGTTCGCAAGTTGTAGCGTCTTCGCCAACCCGGGAGCATGTAAATAGATTACGCCACACACAGGAGCTGTGAGTGATCATATCTTTATTCTCCAACATCCATTCACACACTGTACTTTACGTCATACTTCCCATAACCACACCTTTACAGCCCCTCCTCGTATCACGTAGTTCCTGTTCAGAGTCCGCCCAGAACCACAAGGGTCTTAGTGCGCATAGCATCAGTATGCTACACTGGATGCAGATTTCAACTGTCTGTTTTATCACTTTCTGTGGCAGCATGCAGTAGATAGAGGGTTTAAAGGATCTGCACAGTCCCCAGCCACACAAGAAGCGTGGTGCCGAAAATCCATGATAACCTTAGAACTCCTCGACCTTGGCGACCCTCCTCTGTGCCTAGGCAACGGGCAGCAGACTAGGGATTGACTAAAACAGTGTCCCAGTGTCCTTGCTAATAATACACTTGTCTGCCCTGGGACTTGATATTGTCATGAGTGACTCTGCGAGGAGTTCTGAATTGCGCAACAACATTTATGTGCGATAATGCAGGACAAGTATGGAAATGCGTTACTCTAACCCTTAATGAGTGATACTTGGCAGGGCTTATATAAAAAGACGCACTTGGAAGGGGTGAATGTGTCGCAATACATTCCTTTCCCTAATTTTCCATTGTGCTGAACACCCCGTTGCTATACATTTTTGTCCCTGATTTTTCACAGCAAATTTGACTAATTCCTTGGTAATGTTCCCTTTTCTGTTACCTAGTATAGCTATTTTGGGTATTTTGATTCTTTTTTCTCTAAGCTGTTTTGAAGCAACATCCTTGTGGATCTTTAGAAACTGGACCTATTATCCTGCTTGGCTCTTTTCTCCCTCCTGATGTTAGAGGGAGAGAGTATGGTGTTTTGCTGACTGCCTTCAACACAGTCCACATCATCAATCGATAACTACACAAACTGCTGAAGGTAGGTTTTTCCCCCTAACTGTGATCCTCTAAAGGAGACACCAGTCACCTTTCATGTATATTATTCTGTGCATGGTATTACTGTGGCTACTGGGAGGGTGGCACTCAACAGACCTAGAGTGCATCCAGTCCTTGACAAAGGGCCTTGATGAGTGATATCAGTCTGAGGTGGCAACAACAGCCTCTTAAATACTTTGACCTCCACTTTAAAAACCTCATGGATGACATAGCCAAATTAAAAGAACATCTCACCATTCGAAATATTGACAATATAACACAGATGTGGCCTGGCAACAATTTTACATGGTGGGAAAGATTATAGTTGGTTAAGATGATCTTATCCCAGATAATCAACTACACCTTTAGGACGATATCCCAGAAAGGTTACTGACTTATTTTTCAAAACCATAGACGATATTCATATGGAATAACAATATGCCTTGAACTGCTGTAACAAAGTTACAATATTAGCAAAGATCAGGGGGGACCTAGGCAGGTTTTTATGCCTACCATACATTTATTGATGTCCTACAGACCTGAATTGCTGACCATGCTATCTCCAAGTCATACCTTAAGACAAACAATTATAGCAGAGACCGCAGAGATGCTAAGGGTATTGTGGCATAGGTAAATTAGATGATCTAATACAACATTTCTCCCTATGTAGAGCAATAGAAAGATAAACTTTGAAGGAATAGTTGAGAATTTGGCAATGAAGAGGGATGCTGGGATTAATGTAAAAAATAATAACTAATGCTCAACATGATTATTATGGAAATCCATTAATGTGGATAGATGGTCCACACAAGAGCTTTTTAAAGTTTCTCAAATACTCACCTTTCCTTCAGACCAAAATATTCCCTCTAAAATACAATCTCAAGTTTTCTGTGATGAATTAAGTTGTTAATAAAAATATGATCTGAAAATGTAGACCCTGTCTCCCAGCTACCTACAAAACATTTTTTTAATTCATTTTGGTATTTCATTTCATTAGAACTGGTACCCCCAATAGGTATTGAATGTATTGTAGCAGAGCTAAACCCAACTGACTCTAAGGAAAAGCTCGTCAGTAGCATTTCCAAAGCAAAATATCTGTTTACTGCCAGAGTATATGGCAAAGTTGTTCAATGAATTTTTTACAGAGTAGTACTTATCCTCACTTATTAAAACAAGCATTTGCAATGCAATCAGTCTCGCCTTTGGGACCTTATATGTATTTAGCTATGCAGCACATTAGCCTGGGTGCTGAAACATCTACTGTTCTTTAACATGGAGGGAAAATAAGCACCAAACTGCATGACGCGCCAGGTATGGGAACACATGGAGATAAATATCGCCTTTCAGCGGGAAATGGTATAGTCCAAAGCTCTGTTCTTAATATAAAATCAGGGCCTTCGGTGGTCATATCACTGAAAATACAAGATTTGAAAAACATTATTGTCTACGTGTGCTCGTGGAAGACAATTTCTATGGACTGGAATCTAGAGAATGCTAAAGTGATTCTGGTATTTTACTGACCTCTGCTGGTCGTTTTCTATCATGAAAGTTAAATAGAGGCAGTTGCCTGAAAGAAAAAAAAAGAAAGTCCCTCAGCAGAAAGCAATTCTGGTATTTTACTGACCTCTGCTGGTCGTTTTCTATCAAGACAGTTAAATAGAGGCAGTTGAACAGAAAAAAAAGTCCCTAAGCGGAAACAGACTAGTCCTAGGGCTGATCTCCATAGCCCACAAAGTACAAACACATATAAGTATATACCAAAGTATATACAAGAGGTCTCGAATGCTCGACCTAAAAAGGCTATTGTGGCTCCAATGATGAAAAGCTCACACTAGATCCAAAAATATCTGCAGAGTATAAACCTATAAGAACACTTGCGTTTTTAGTTGAATCACAGAGACTTTTGTAGGAAGATTGGAAGATTGCTGTTTGAGTGGCATCTTCTAATCGGCAACCACGTAAAATCTCAGCAATGTTTTATACCTGTCTCTTATTTTTATTCCTTCTAGTTGTCAACACTTGTTCATTTGAATGACAGAAACCAAGCTGGGTTAACACATGTTACTGCATGTATACTCTTTTCTACATGCTTAAGATTTTTTCTCCTCTAGCATGTGCAGGCCAACGTGTATATCAACGTGGGGGAAAAGGAAGATGATGCACAACTCTTCTATAGCAGACTAATATGAAATCTATGCAGGAGTGGTTTGCGGGTGTAGCCATTATCTCCATTTTCCAGTTTAGAATAATGTAGGTGTGCTTGATATATACTCCACAACTGTAATTAGGCTGAAACTACTGGTTTAGACCTAGATCATATAAGGACACATAAAAGATCACTGGAACCTTATAAGGTACTATAAAAGAAATGTGGCTGACATTATATGGATCATCAGATATGATTGTATGCATTTTTCTGTCTCTGTTTCTACTTTATAAATAAAATGCTTTCAATAAAAAATAAATTGAACATAAATAAGAGCAAATGTTTCATATATTCCCAGATAAAAATAATTAGGCACACTACACGTTGCCAACTCAGCCTCCTTTCAGTATGTTTTGTTTGGTTTATTTCTAGGTTATAAGAGACATTGTCAGCGTTTGTGAAACAAATTTGTCCAGCCCTAACCCACCCTCTCTTGCCAAATACCATGCACTGCGTTGCATGATTCAGGATGTAAATGCTAACAGTGATGAGTTTCTCCAGGTGAAAGAACAGGTGTTGCAGAACAATCACAGGTAGGAACAAATGCTTTGAGAACACTTTCACTACTTATGGAACCAATATATCTACCTTTACAACTACCACTGGTCCTGCTGCTAAGAGGTAAGCTAAATCTAGTAGCTGTCTGTCTTCTTTAAAACCCCTCACCCACTGCTGTACTGTTATTTCATATGTTTTCCTTATGCACCCGACCATGCCATAAATGTTTGAGTGCCATTTGCATCTCTTCTCATTTCTGTTAGTTGTTTTATTTTAATTTTATGTGGACTCTAGGTCATTGCGTTCATGTAATTTCGCATAAATAATATCCGTTAGTACTGTTAATTCAGCTATCATCCTTTCAGACATGTTGTGGATGGATGCAAACCAAAGTACAGAACACACATGAATGAGGCCTTACTATGTGTATTCTATCATAAAATGTAAGAACATATATCCATCCTTCTCTTTCTACACTTGGGGATGAACACTCAGTTGAACATGTTTAAAAAACTAAGTTATCAGTATAATTATTACTATTAGGTTCAGGGTATTCCTGTTGTTGGAAATGAATAGAATAGGTGTTATTCTTTGAAGGTTGCTTAATGTGTTTAAACCATAATTACTCGGTGATCAAATCTAACTTTGGTACCCTGCACATTCTAAATTCCTTAAGAATCTGCTGATCAATTTTAATTTGTAATACATAAAATACTTGATAATGGCCCTGGTGTCCGCAGAAATCTACTTCTGCAATAGCCTAAGCATGGACCTACCCAAGCTCACAGTCTCCAAAGCTCTGGCCTCCTCTGGGCCTTTAGCGTGGGATCCCTAGACTACACTTCTGCTTAGAGAATCTAGTACAGTGTCATCACCAGAACACATTAAGTGATGTAGGGAAGATAATTTTCTTCTAAAGGTTAAAGCATTCCTTGGTTTGGCCAACATTAGACTGTTCCACAAACCGTAATTACCCTTGAGCAGAAGAAGCTTTTTACTATCACTTACTGACAGAAAAATGTCTTACTGTAGTTCTTTTATCTGCCACCCGCCCAAAATGTAAAGGATGGCTTAGATGTTCAGTCTAACATTTTATTTAGCATCTCAGTGGCCTTTTTGGCTGCCCACTGACATTTCATGTTCAATTTAGATGATATTTATTCACACTAATTATTACACAACACCATTCAATTTGTCAGACTCCCAGTATGAATCGTGAATCTTCTTGAAGAATGGGTAAAAACAGATTCATTGTGGTTATTAATGTAACATGATCAGCAAGAACTATGCTATATGACATTTTCCTTTCAACACTTTTTCCCAGCGGTAGTCAGGTGACAGTTTTGAACATTTATCGAGTTGGACGGATGAATGAAGCAGCAGAATTTGAGAGCAGTCTTGGTAACATACAGTTGTTGCTGCATGCTTCTGCTGCCTGTAACTATGTTGGAATTCTCTCAAGGTAAGACAGTAAATAAAAGGCATTTATTTGTTGTTTGTTAACCGAGCACATTTCTAATTGATACCTTCGAGGTGCAGTTAATAATAAAACTGTACATTCCCAAATGTTTTGTGTAGGAAATTTTGAGAGTATTTATAATAAGGACTTCATGTAATGGTTTTGCATTGGATGTGACCATCTTCTAAGTTGATTACTTAATTACTTGATTGATAAATAGTCGAGAGTAAATCTGTGTGCAAACTGAATGTATACTGCCGGTCATCATCAACAATGACGCCAGATCAGATTTCAGTGACTTGTCACAGCGGCGGACAGACCAGCTTCGGATGCTACAACAGAAATCCAAAGACAGCAAAGTAATGCGAGACAGATCTTCCGGGAGAACATTACACTGCAAAGAACTAAACGGACAGTTGTCCTAAAGTGACTGCAAAACCACATACTTAATGATAGGCTGATGCCCTGTATAGGAAATCAAAATAATATGTGTCAGAGAGGTCTGTGGGTCCTTAGGTGAGTCACCAGGTGGTCCTCCTATGTGAGAATCTCTTTTACATTCTTTTAGTAAACTAGTATTTCCTGAAAGTTTCAACAGTGCTACTGATTATCTAGACAAGTCACGCTAAAGACTAGTCCAGAATGTAATGCTAAGATTAATTTGCAGGGAGGGGTGGCAGTTGTTTCACCTGTAAATCAACAGATCAGATTGTAGGATGTATTCTGGTTGCCCTTGACATACAGGGAAAACCCTACACGCTTCTAAATTTGTATACCCCTCTTTGCAGCATTATTCCTTATGGACACTCTTAATCTGAAAGTCATTGCCTGAAGAAAAGTGGTTGTTGGTATTAGGGGATGATTTCAAGATGTTATGGGGCCTGAAGTGGATGGGTCGCTCCACTACACGCAGGAGCAAACAATGCCCTGACAATTAAAAGGGAGATATTTTCAGACAGCAGACGGAGGCTGTATATTTTGCTTCTTAGGCCATAGATTTTACACCAGGATCAACATTGACTACTTATTTGTGTGCCAGGCTCTGCTTCATAAATTATCTTAGGTTTATATGGCAGAGCTGTCCAACTCTAGCCCTTCCAATGTCCTTTATGGATTGCGAAAGTCAGCTCTCAATACCTCGTAGAACTTGGCAGTTGTGACAGGATATCCACCTGCGGAGATACCATGGCTCCTCTCAAAGCCAACAAAGCCACAAGAACCAGACCGCAGGCAAGCTGGTACACGGTAGAGCTCAGGCTCACCAAGCGCCACTGCAAGCAACTTGAACGCAGATGGAGAACGACACCGACAAGAGCATACAAATCCACCCTCAGATGCTACAATCAGGAGATCACATCCACCAAATCCTCCGCGCCCACCGACTGCATTGAAAGCAGCACCAACAGCGGCAAGGAAATCTTTGTCATAGTGAAAGACTTTACCTCTCCGACAGGAAGGTCCACCAGCGTAACGTGTCTCTCAGGGCCTCTGCACCCAGCTGTCCTTATTCTTCAGCAACAAAATCACCAATATCTACGACATCTTTGAGCCCCAACTGGACCCATCCACCCTAGCAGCCCACCTGCTCATTTTACCAACATCCAGAGGACCACCCTTACCTCCTGACCCACCATCACCACTTAAGATACTGCGAAAACTATGCATTCCATACCCTCTAGAGCTCCCTCAGACCAGACCTCTGTCCTCATCAAGTCTTCATCAAAGGACTGAACCCCATCAGCACAGCCCTCACCCCAATCCTGAATGAGTCAGCCATCACAGACACTTACCCGGTTACCTGTAAACACACCACAGTATTTGCCCTCCTCTAGAAACACTCAGCAGACCGAAGACACTAGCCAACTAAGGGCTTATCTCCCTGCTACCCTACCTGGCAAAAGTCTTGGAAAAGGTGATAAACAAACACTTAGCTACACACCTCTCCGACAACCACCTGCTTAGCACCTCACAATCCAGATTCCAGCCCAAACCACAGTACAGAAACCGCCCTCATCGCTGCCACGGAAGCTATCCGGATGATCAACACAGAAGTGGCACCGCAGCTCTCATCCTACTGGATCTTTCTGCAGCCTTCAACACCATCTCCCAACCCATGCTTATCAAACAATTGCATGATGCTGGCTTCCAAGGTCCCGCACTTCACTTGATTTGCCCCTTCCTGACAGGCTGCACCCAGTTAGTCAGCCTGGGCCACTTCTCCTCAGACGATGTCAACGTCATCTGCAGAGTTCCAGAAGCATCCTCACTCAGACCCACTCTGCTCAATGGGTACATGACCCGCCCGCCAGCATAATCCATGGCCATGGAATCAACATCATATCTTATGCTTACGACAGCCAGCTCATACTCCCCCACTCCAACAAGACACCAAACACCCAGACCAGTTTCTCCGCCTGCATGAACAAAGTCGCCAGATGGATGAAAACTGACTGCCTTAAGCTCAACACAGACAAGAAGGAAGTAGTAATCTTTGGCAAAGACACCTCATTCTGGGACTCCACCTGGTGGCCAGCCGAACTCAGACCCACACCCCTCCCAGCAACTCACGCAAAGATCCTCGGAATAGTAATCGACAACCAACTCACCATGACCGGCCATGTGAACGCAGTCTGTCTCCTGCTTCCACCCACTCAAGATGCTCAAGAAGATCTTCAAATGACTCCACATTAACACTTGCAGAAACATAGTCCAATCCCTTATCACCAGCAAGTTGGGCTACGGCAACACACTCTATGCTGGAATCAACGCTCAACTCTCCAGAAAACTCCAGACCATACAAAATTCAGCGTCAGGCTCTCCCTTAACCCTGCATTCACATCACCCCACACCTCAAAGAGGTCCACTGGCTACCAATCCACAAACAAGCACTCTTCAAACTCCTCATGCTAATATACAAAGCCTTACACAACATTGGCCCCATGTACCTCAACAACGGCATAAACTTCCACAAACCTACCAGACCGCTCTGCTCAGCTGGACTCCTCTTGCATTCCCCCCAACCCCCACGCATACGCAGAACCAGTTCTGGCGGTCGTGCCTTCTCCTCCCTCGCTCCTAAAGCCTGGAACGACCTGCCCCTCCACATCAGGGTCTCCTCCTCAGTTCTTGATTTCTGCAAAAAATTGAAGATCTCGCTCTTCACCTAGCCCGAACCTGGTTCAGCCCATTCAACTCCTGCCCAAGCTCCAGGACACCCTCCTGTGTGAGTTGTGCCCTATACAAATACACATAACACAACATATCCTGAGAAATCCAACACATAGTGTGGAACTTACACTGGCAATCTAAAAGTACTTTAACAAGAATGATGCAGCCCTCACCTCGTTGACAATGCGTTGGGACAACTTCAAAGTGACAGTGAGTGTGGCAATGATAGGGTTAACAGCTAGAGTCAACAGGGAGAGTAGACTCCTGGAAACATGTCCTATTGCAGAGCATGCAAATAAGTGCAAACAGGCCATGGAAAGTATTCCCACCAAAGAGGGCAGCTCCAGGTGCTATGGCCCAGCATGGCAGAGTAGGTTCTCCTTTGACTGAAAAAACAAAATTCTATGAGCATGGCAATAAGGTAGGTAGGATGTTAGCTTTGTGGCTAAGGGAACAGACTGAGAGAGCATATATCACTGAACTCAGAAACACCCAGTGCGAGGTGGTAAGGCAAAAGAGGCATTTGTTCTCGACCTTCTATCAGTAGCTTTACACGGGGTACAGTGTGACTGTGAATATCTAGTCTCTCTGCAGATGGTAAAGCTGCCAGCAAAGTGGAATGAAGAACTTGATAAATCGAGCGAACCCCGAGAAATCCTGCAAACAATTCTACAAGGTTATGGGCCCAGATGGCATAATCTCTCAAGTCTATAAAACGTTCTGTCTTAGTCTTGTAATCCCACTGGCTACCTTGTACAGTTCATTCCTGCAGCACCAAGAACTTCCAGTTCTTGTGTGAAAGATCACTCACATTCCCAAACTCAGGAAATATGTGGAAAGCTGCAAGTCATACATGCTGATAGCTCTGCTCAACTTTGGTGATAAAATCTTCACCAAAGTCCTCACAAGTACAAATAGGTAAAATATTCGGGCCATTTTCTAAACGTGAAATTCCCCTTTTATTTATTATTATTTTTTTTATCATGGTTGTTCTGCTGTTCAGCAGGCAGAAAAAAACTGAACACTCTAACATAGTTGCTTTTAGTAGCACTGTGAGAGAGTGGGCAATGTATTTGCCTTAATGACAATTCCATTAAGTTATTAACCCCTGATAGTGCTCTTGAAAGCAACTTTTTTGGTGGGGAAAACCTGAGTGTAGCGCACAGGGTCCTCTTGACAGGCAAGCACCATGCACAGGCTCCCGTGCTGTGAAATTTGCTTTCTTATACTGCCAGGGGACAAACAGTATAATGAATTAACTTATGACATTTCCATTAACGTTTGCGGCCCCTGACAATGCTGAATGGCACACAGATTCCTTGTTCCATGTGATCCTTACCTACCAGAACGAGAAATTGTTGTGCTGTAGTGTATTCAGCCTGCATTCTGCTTTATTTTTAACTTGGGCCAAGCGGATACAAAACTAGCAGTAATGGGTGGAATTTCACAACTGCTTACCCTGGATTTTAAAAAAGCGAATTCGAGCTCCCCTACTCATGAGAAGTCTCATCTTGTATTCTTCCCAGTTGAACCGGATGAGGTGGGATTTATTAAGGGCAGCCAGGATAATACTCAGAAAATAGTGCATCTCATTGAGAAAGCGAAGTAAAAAGGGCTCTAGGCTCTCCTAATGAGGATAGACACAGAAAAAGTGTTTGATAGAGTTTGAGGCTGTTCTTCATAGAGTGGGCCTGGGTCCATAGATGGCGAGATGTTTCCTGTCACTTTATCAGCTCCAGAAGCACATATCACAGAATTAACTGGGGCTCGTCCGGTAGGCAGTCTTGGAGTGGGTAACCAATGGAGTTGTCCCCTGTCCCCTGTTCCCTTTGCCTTAGTAATGGGGCTGCTCGACACACTGGCCCATGCTTGAGTCGGGCTTAAGGTCATAGAGTTTGGTGCGAAGGAGCCTAAAATTAGCCTGTTCACAGATTACATGTTACAGAGCCAGACACTACAATCCTAATTGTTTCAAAAACAAACTGCCATTTTGGGATTTTGATTCTGAAAAACAAACAAAATGTTTGCTGGAAGGCCATCAAAACCGACAGCACCAGTGATGGCAGTTTCTCAGAATGTACAGAGATCTAGGCTGGTGGTGATCGCTAAATATGGCAGTCCTCTGTCCTTCAGGGTCACAGACGTAATGTTCTCCACCACCCTGACGGACAGAGTAAATACTGCCAATGTATAGATTAGGCCCTAAGTGCTTTGGGGTGAACCTAAGTGCTTAGGGGTGAAGTTAAAGGGTGAAGGGTTTAAGAGTAAAAGTTGAAGGGTTTAGAGGTGAATCATGAACTTAGGAGTGAAGGGTTTAAGAGTGAAGGATGTAAGAATGAGTGGTGTGTGGTTTGGAGGTGAAGTGTGAACTGTTTAGAGATGCAGGGTTTAACGGTGAAGAGTTTAAGGATGATGAGGAGTGAAAGGTTGAGTGGTAAATGTAATATTAAAAATTAT
The DNA here is from genome assembly GCA_963921515.1 of Calotriton arnoldi. Classification (NCBI taxonomy): domain Eukaryota; kingdom Metazoa; phylum Chordata; class Amphibia; order Caudata; family Salamandridae; genus Calotriton; species Calotriton arnoldi. Next base: position 237,782 of record CAWUFW010004429.1, on the reverse strand, counting down.
ATAGGGGAATTAATAACTTGTAAAAAAATAAAGTCACTAGGTAAATGTACAAACAATGCAATGGTGACTAATAAATAGTAAAAATGGGCTTACCTGAGAAAATGGTAAACAAGCAAAAAAGCTAGAAGGAGATGGTAGACAAATAGCAGACGAGGAAGTGATACTTATCAATACATGTTTCAGGCAATGCCAACAGCAATCCCAAATACAGAAAATATGGTATGAGGCTACAGCAATAGATCTTTGGATTTATTTGGGTGGGTGGTAAGTAAGAGAATATTCATGGCACCCAAAGAAGAGGGAGGACTGATATTACCAAGCCTGCTTCTTTGCATTGTTGTGTAATGGTATACTCAGGAAACGGAGAAGCGCTGGCTTTCCAGCAATGAGTGCTGTCAGTCAAATTATTGTGGAACATTCTCTAGCTCATGCAGAATCAGAGACCTCGGACTCTCTAACAGACTTACCAAAACGGTATGGGGCCGCTTATCACTTAGAAATGACCTGACAGCATTACCCTCTCCCTATACTCCTAACCATTTTAAATGACAGTTCTGCCCGGCAATGCCAGGGAAAGATGTTGGAGTGGGAAGAAGGTGCGACAGCCTTATGTTGAAGGAAGCATGTTCCTGATGGACAAAGTCAGGTTATTCGAAGAATGTAAAAGCGGGTTTAAGGCTATTGAAAATTATTGGGTGCAATATTTGAAAACGTGACACTGGGTGCCAAGCTCTCCCAATAGAGAAGCAACAATAAGCCATTTTAATGACTTTGAGCAATTAATGTTCACTTTTGACAGTATGAGGAAACTGATAACCCGCAAACCTCTTATTTTCATAGCCACTGCATATTGATTTCTGTAGGCCGATGTGCGTTTATTGTGGGTCTGTGGGTGGTAATTTTAATCCATTTTTTCTAATGGAGATTCTCTAGAATTTTGCTGCTATTATTCTAATTTGTGCACTCCATTCAATACTTTTGGAATATTAGTTGGCACTCTGCTTTCAGTCTAACGTCCATTTCCTAATGTGTCACCCTGTCCATTTAAACGTAAATGTGGTGCAAACTCAAGCAGTAGCATGCCATATGCGCACCAAAGGCAAATCTGTACGCTCCCTTATGTGTTCTCCACCTGGTTATATTGGCTAAAGTGCTCCATCTCAGCATTATCTAGGTAAGCCATCATTGAGGTACACAGATGATAAATTATTAGCTTATGCTAACACGTTGTTAATACCCGATGTTTTGACTCTTGAAATCTTAACTAAAGAAGGCTTGTAACACTGCCACAGAATCACAAAGAATCCTTTATGCCCAACAAAAAGGGTGCTTAACTTAGAGTTAGTGCTATATCATGTAATGCAAGCTGTGCAATAACCCAAAGGCATGAGGTAAATAACCTGCTTGAACCACCCCACCTTAATGTGTTATTTGTATTGGAAACATGGCTCTCGCTTCATTCAGAAACTTTTTAAAATTAACTACTTCCTGCAAACTTTAAACTTAAGCGCATAGACCACGCAGAAACATCTGGGGTGGAGTAGCTGTTATTAACTGGAGCTCCTTAAGTCTGAAGGATGAACAATTCTCGTTTGATCCTAGACTAGATTGTTTAGCTTATTCTTACAAAATTTAAAACACAATTTTTCATTTTTCATTGGTAAATCATCCTGGTCATACCCCTACAGCAAATCCTTTTATGTTAGCTGAGGAATAGGCACCTGCTTTTTAAATAAGAATAACCTTACCTTACTAGGCAGTTTGAACCTGTGGTTTGATAAGACTCAAGGTGCAACGCAACAGTTTATATAGGAATTAGAAATTGTATACTAAACCTTATATCTAAAGATCCCACCAGCATTAAAGTCCATCCTTTGGACCCTTTTTTCCACCTTCCATGAATTGGTGGTGAGAGAGCCAATTCCACTGATCTGCACTGACCATCTTGCTCTACCTTTTTAGGTCGAGCCTAGATTCAGCGTGCATGCGCTGCTCTGCAAGATTTTATGCATCTACAATATGGGCTTTAACCAAGCCCATCCACTGCCACTCGCTCTCTGCTGTGCCATTCAGAAATGCTGCTCCCCTATTGGTGGGCTGCTTTCCAAAGTCCGTTCCCTGGGTGCTTGGTTGACGCCCAGGTGATTTCACTAAGAGAACATTGTTGTTGGCCATCATACTACTTTTAAGCTTCCTCCTGTTACAGTGTGTGATGGCCCCTCCTCCCGTCTGCATCGCGTCTCGCTAAAGCCCGGCCTCCCCTGCTCCTCCCACTGCTTCTGCGCCGAAATTCCAACCCCCTGGTTTTGAAAAAGTTAATACTTCACACTATGTTTATGGCAGATTATGAGAATCAAAAAGGTGTGCAGTTCCTATAGGTAGTGGGTCGGTGGGGTCCTGAATGGATCGAGTCCAAGGGATCTGATCCTTCAGGAGCAAGAGCCCTCACACACCCCGAGGGGTGTCATGCTTCATCATTGGGCAGCTCCTCGTTGGGCCTGCGCTGCAATGCCCAACGGGCCCCGCAAGGGGGCTCTCTGCCGGAGGTCTTTTGAGCTGCCGTCTGTGAAGTGTAAGTGTGGTGGTGAGGGTGTAGTGTGTGAGTAGAGTGCTAATAAGTATTAAAAATAACTCTTAGGGATTCGTAGATAGGATTTATTCAGTGTGTTGAACCCTAGGTTATATTAAAAACAGGTGTGGGCTTGAGTGGTTATAATGGACCACGTTAGCTCAAGGTAGTGGTGATGGTCAACATGTTTCTTGCCGCAAAAGTCTTAAAAGAGCAAAGGCAATTCGTCAGGACCTAGAAAAAGCCATTAAAACTACTCCTAAATGAACAGTTGCATGCACATGTCTTACTTAGTGCCCTGCTGTCCCATACGCAAAAAGGATATATAGTATACCTTAAAGCGATCAATTATACCCAACTAAAAGGGAGAAAAGAGGGGAGACAAGGACGGTTAAACACAAGGTGAACATACATAATGTGAAAGCAGTAACTGTGCTTAACAGGGTGTGCATGCCAGATGATCGCATGCTCATGTACATTGCCTGGGTTTATCGACTGGTGTATCCGGATCGTTTGTCAAGGATAGCTGGTAACGGTGAGTGATCGCAGTGGTTGTGCGGTCGAAAGAGAGCAGTGGGAACTGGGGGGGGTCAATTAGATCTCAAGCCAGGAAAATGCGTCGCCCCCATCTCCTAGGGGCATCTTGCTAACAGCGTAGAAGCCGACCATCTATATGCATGATGTAGGCAACTAGGTTGTTGGGCTGTATAGTGGTCGCCACGTTAGCTCACACATACATACATACCACCTCAATGAAGTAGATCGTAAGCCATATCTCCTAAGTGTTAGCGCTAGTGCTATACACTCGTGCTGACAAACACCAGAACAAAGGAAAGAGCCACTGTAGTATAGGTGGCTACGGCGAGTGGTGAACACACTCTGTGTATATGCTTCCATTAACACTAATGTGGGGGAATGCTCAAACATAGTCAACACAGTATTCCACACTCTCCTGCACTCCGCGGGGTGAGATACAAGGAATTACCAGAGATAGCTTACCGCTAGGGTCAGGGCTCCAATGAGCCGAAGTGGAGTTGCGCAAAAATGTGTCCTCCCGCCTAAGAGAAAAACAGGAAATCACTGTACACCGCCCATAATACTGGCGGGCTGGGGGTGGAAGAATGGAGGAGAGAGAGAGAAAGAAAGAACCTCATGGAGGTACTTACGATTTTAGATCGTCGCGGAATGCGTGCGACCTACCCGTTCCTCTGCTCGGCTCGAGTGCTGGTAGTCTCGTGGTCCGAGATACTAGTAGCGCCGAGTAGGAGTGGCCACTAGACCGTGAGACGCTCGAAGAGTGGGACGTAACGTGCGCCATATTGGGTCTGGAGGAGGTGTAGGCAAAGGGGTGGGGGGCATCTTGGAATGGGAAAGATGCCTATAAATAGTGGAAATGGCAGAGGCCATATTGGAAGGGTGAATCTGTCCATAAGAGGAACACTCTTTACAGTGGTTCTGGAGACCCATCATGCTAATTAAAACAAATGGGCCCCATAGAGCACAAGAGAGGTACAGGCACATCATGGATAGTCACAACATGCGTGTAGGGTACTTGGGGACAGTGTGTGATCAGCCCGTAAATGCCGTGACTTAGATCTTGGGTAACGATAGGTGTGTCAGGTAACCCAGAAGTCGTGTTTACGGGGCGGGTCAGAACAAAGTCAGTTGTGAGTAGGTGTTACTTATGGATCTCTCCCCAAGGGATGTCATCGTTGAGACCTGTAATCTGAGTTGATAAGCGAAAAATCCAACGTTGTTCCTTTTGGAACAAATAGTGTTTGGTCGCATGTGGGTGCATTTCCAAAACTGTCCAGAAAAGGTGGTCTGGGGAATGTGGTTTTTCAATGAAGTGCGTGCTCAGCTTGGTTGTCAGTTTTTTGCAGCGTATGTTGCTGCAGTGTTCCATTATTCTGTTTTTCACCATGCGTGTAGTCATACCCACATACCGTTTGTTACATTGGCAGGTGATCATGTAGATGCAGTGCGTGGAATTACAATTGGAGTGAGATCGCTGTGTCCATATCTGGTGTTCATTGAGTTGTATGGTTTTGGATATTTTTGTCAGTGCACAGACCTAGCAGGAACCGCACGGAAAATGTCCAGTAACAGGTGGAAGGCCCCACAGAGATTGTTGTGTTTGTTTATGTGCAGTTTTAGGTCTCGTATGGACTATAGTGTCTCTCAAGTTCCACGTGCGTTTAAAGGAGAATCTAGGGGGGGGGGTATTGTCGCCCCCGACCGTAGAATACCCCAGTGTTTTTGAATTCCTCTAGTTATCTGATTGGATTGTGGGGTGAATGATGTCACACATGTGAGAATGTCTTTCTGTCTTTTTGGGTTTGTTTCTAGAAGGGAGGTTCTGTTGTTATTACGTGCCCTCTTACGTGCCATCTTGATGGTGTGTGCCGGATATTGGCGTGTTTCAAGATTGGTTGCCAAATTTTCAGCCTGTTGGTCGTAGTCAGTCAGGGCACTGCAGTTACAACGTAAGCGTAAAAACTGGCCGTAGGGTAGATTATCCCTAAGATGTTTCGGGTGGTGGCTGTCGTAATGTAGGAGACTGTTACAGTCCATTGGTTTTTTGTATGTGGTGGACTGGAGGTGACGGGAAACAGCGTTTACAACGCTGTTGTTACAACGCAATGCTTTTACAACGCGGTCGTTACAACGACCGCGTTGTTAGTAAGCAATACCTTTACATCGCAAGTCATTAGAACGACTTGCTGTAGGGGGCGCTAAGGTATTGGATATGAAATCCAACATCTTCCCTGCTGTTGCGCAAACTGGAGTAGGAATAGTAAATAATACTATTCCTAAGTCCAGCGCACCCCCTACAGCAAGTCGTTGTAATGACTTGCGATGTAAAGGTATTGCGTACTAAAAACGCGGTCGTTGTAACGACCGCGTTGTAATAGTACGCGATGTAATAGCATGATTGCAACATGCTATATTCGGAGTTGACCGTCCTTAAAGGTGATCAGGAGGTCAAGGAAGGGTAGGTTGTTGTCAGACACAGTTTTAGTAAATCAAAGGAAAGGGTCAAGAGTGTTGATCCAATCATAGAATGTGTCGCAAGTGGTCATATCTCCCTTCCAGAGAATCAGATTGTCGTCTATATACCGACGCCACACGATGATGTTAGACAGGTATGGGTTCTGATCACCTTGGATGAAAGCCTTCTCAAAATTAGCCATATACAGACAGGCCAGACTTGGGGCAAAGGTACTCCCCATGGAAGTACCTTGTGTCTGATGGTAGATTCTGTCTCTGAATTGGAAGAAATTCTGTTTTAGCGCTATGCTCGCACCTTCCAAAATGAAACTGACGGGTGTGGGAGAAGTCCATGTTTCAGATAATAATAGCTGCTCTACTACCTCTAGGTTGGCGGTCTGAGGGATGTTAGTGTAGAGCGCTTCTACATCGAATGTCACTAGAAGATCTATCTGGACCTCTGATTCATTGACTTCCGTAATCAGGTTCAAAACATCCCTAGTGTCCTTGAGAAAGGAGGGAGTTTTTTGGACAAGGGGTCTTAGGAAGTGGTCACAGAAGATAGAGAGTGGCTCATGTAGGGACCCAATACCCGAGACTATCGGTCTCCCTGGTGGTGGCATTACACCCTTATGTATTTTAGGGAGAGTATAGAAATAGGGTGTCTTGTAGTTGATGTTGACCAGAAAGCCTGCCTCAGTCTTGGTCAGCCAGCCCTGTGCTGTAGCTGAATCAACCATCGAAATGATGGTGGTTGTGAGTCTATGGGGTGGGTCTTGTGTCAATGGAGTATAGAAGCGCTGGTCAGACAGTTGTCTCTGGCACTCAGTGCTATACTCAGTGGTGTCCATAATGACAATCGCCCCGCCCTTGTCGGCCGGTTTTATAGTTATGGTGTGGTCATTAGCCAAAGCAGACGTAGCTTGTTCCTCCAATCGTGACATTTTGTGAAAATGAGAATCTGTAGGGAGTTTGTTGACTTCTCTAAGCACTGCTTGTTCGAAGACCAGGATTTATGGAGAGATCATCCCTGAGGAGGGAGTAAAGGTGGAAGATTTCCGCAGGCCTGTATCATAGGCCTCTTGAGTGGGTTTTTCATGAAAGAAATCTTTCAAGCGAATCTTTCGGAAGAACTGCTGGAGCTCGCAGTTGGTCCTAAAGCGGTCTGTTTTAGGTGTCGGTACAAAGCCCAGGCCTTTTTTTCAGTGTCGGACAAGGCTCGGTGTGATAGATTCACTACAAGGTTGTCTTCTTTTGGTTGCCGGTCTGGCTCCTTGTTTGTCGTTGCGTGTCCACCTGTGGGGTTTGCCAATGCACTCTTTTTTGTTGTTGTTGATTTGCGCCTCTCCTTCTGCCTCGTCCTCTGCCCCAACCTCTGCCTAAAAAAGGAGGGGGTTGGGAGGGGCCTTGGAAGGAGGGATGAGGGCCTTGCGGGTACATTGGGTATGGTTGTGGCCACATGGGAGGTGGTCCTTGGTATGTGTTCATCCCATACCCAGAGAGCGGTGGCGGTTGCGGGGTGTACGGGGTGTGATGAGTATCCTCATTACCCCAACTCCCGGTACTAGAATTGCTACTGGTTGAGGCCTTTCTGTAGCGTGACGGCCCACTCTTGTCTGAGGAGGTATCTCCACCCACAGTGTAGTCCTCTCTCAGGTAGGGAAAGATCTTTTCTTTGTCAAATCTTTTTAAGTCCTTCTGGAGTTTTTCTATTCTGCGTTGTAGTAGGTATTCTTTATTTTCATTGATCTCATTATTGATCTCTGTGAGCCTGGATTTGTAACTCGAGATCTGCATGTTGGCTTTTATGGTTTAAATCTTTTTAAAGCAAGATCAAGCAGAACAATAGCCGCCACCTACATCCACCGGCCGTTGGGGAACTTTTATTAGAAGTGAGAAGTAGAAAGGGTGAAAGAAAAGGCGAAAGTAGGAAAGAAGAAAGAAGGTAGTGGAGTCTATCTCTAAAGAGAGTGCAAGGGGAGTCTGGCGAGTGGTCAGCAGGCGAACGAGGCGGGCATTGGACTATCATGTTTGTATCTGCGGGTGATTGGATCCGGTGAGGCGGAGCACTCTGAGGTATTTAGGGCATGTGAGTTCCGTAAATTCATTAGACAAGAATTCTATGGCGGACCCCCATGTTTTCTCGAATTTGGGGAGGGAGTGTGTGAGTCCTGCCATGATCTTCTCCATGCCCAGGAGTTCCCACAACTTATACAGTCACTCAAGGTGAGATGGAACCTCTGTCTTGCCCCATTTGGCCATGGATGCTGGCTTTTAGAGCATTCTCTGCTATGGTAATCCTGATCATGAGTGCATCTGCCAGGCGTTTCGCTGTGTTGATGATCAGGACTAAGAGGTCCCTGGTGCATTTCCATGCTACCAGTGACCACTCACGTTTGAAGACCGGGTCTTCCAGAAAGATACGTGGGGTGTTGGCCACAATAAGTCCTTTTGTGGCTATATTGGCCCTGAGGTATTCTGTCATCAATGTTCCGTGAAGCGTGATTTTCACTAGTTGGCGTTTAAGCGTAGTGAGTGTGGTCCAGTCCTCGCTATTGCTAGCTGAGGGGATGTTTCCATCTGGGCCTAGAAGGGAAGGTGTTTTCAAGATCTCTGACACCATTTCATCATTAAAGCTGAGGCCTTGGTCCTCCATGGTGGAGGTAGGAGACCACCAGCCAGTAGATAAAGGCACTGAGGGGGAGGGGGTGGGGGGGCGGTTATGGGCAGATTATGGGCACAGCGTGCGATGGCCCCTCTTCCCATGTTCCTCGTGGTCGGCCATTGCACACAACATGAGTAGTATTTCACTCAAGTGACCAGGTAGGTGTATTTTCCAAACTACTCCTTGTGTGGGCTACAAGCATCCGTGCTTTCATCACTGCACACGCGGGTCTTGTGTGTGGGAATAGAATCAAGTGCACAGGGACAGAGCTGGCGACTGAATTGAACCTTAAACATCTCAGCAAACGGAAATGTGGAGTGTGATTATCAATATAACCTGAATTATCTGTACCAATGACTATATGCTTCAGTATATTTCCATAAGCGTCGTTTATATATGCCTACCCATATATTGTAATATATGCATGTGGAAATGAGCACTCTCTCCGCCATTAGCCGTGTCTAGATGAATATTATGTACCTGTGGGGTCTTAAAAGTGTGCATTCAGCAGAGGGTGCGGGCCACTGTCTGCTCGCGGAGCTATGCGCATGTCTTTGAGCCATACGTTTCACCTTCGAGAGCCTCTGCCGGGAATTTCAAACTTATGGTGAAGGGCGGGAGAGGGGTAGAGGACGCACCAATGGTTGTCACTGGGTGGCCCCTATTGCACAGACTAGTTAGTACACACTGCATCGGTCCATGTATTGGAGCCAGAGGTGGGCCGTAGCGAAGGTTGGGCAGGATGGGCAGGGCAGAAGCAGGCAGCAGAGGTCAAGCAGAGCAGGGCACCTGCCGCAGCGCTGCTCACTCGGCAAGTGTCACGGCTAGTGCGTGAAGTGTGCCATTAGACTACTTGCGAAACTCCATATGTTGGGCGCCAGATATGCAGTGTTTAATTCTTGATGCTAGGCTGTCACATATAGAGCTGTGTATTCATGGAACTGTGCGTCCCTGATGTCACAATGTTATATATTGAGCTGACTACTCCATATGTCAGACTGTCACACAAGGAGCTGTATGCTACCAATATCAGCCTGGCTCACAGAACTGTGCATTACTGATGTCAGAGTACACACACTACAGAAAAAGACACACAACGGAGTTCATTATTTTATTAAGGTGAGGAGGGCATATCCTTACCAAGTGCATTAATGTTTGGCCGTTTACATTATGTATTATGTCATTTTAAAAGTATTATTTATAGGCGTTTGTGTGCCATGGAAGGCAGCCCTCAACAGCACACCACATCATTAAACTCCACTACAAACCACTCCACAACACATAATGCCATTCCACATAATTACACTCCAAACACACACAATCCCACTCCACATAATTCCAGTACACACAATACCACATAATTACTATCCACACAATTCCAGAGCACACCATGCCACATAATTCCAATACACAAATCCACTCCACACCACACAATTACACAGCTAACTAATCCAATCCGACCCACATAGTTCCACAACATACCACATACATGCACTCCTTAACACATAAGTAAAAAACATTGCCATTTACAATGCCAACAGCTCCAACAAATACAAGACCTATTGCATTAGTAAAAACATTGCCATTTACAATGCCGATAGCTGCAACTCAAACAAATATGAGACCTATTGCATTTAAAATGCTTGTTATCTTATCCTGCCTGCACTCTCTAAAGTCTGTCAGCATAAGGGTCCTTCATTAATAAAATGTTGGAAAAAGGGTCCTCTGTTAAACACCCGTCAGCTTGAGAGGCACTGGAGGAGGTGTTTTTGCCCAGACCTCAGAAAAGCTTATTTAATTAAAGGTAAAATATATAGGAACCATATCAAAGAAGCAAAAAAGATATTACTATAAATGGGTTGATCAAGCCCCTATCCACCTAAAACGTTGTACAAAATTATTGATGAATTATACACCCATTTTGTAATGCAAAGCAACAGTATTCTCTCAGGGGAACTGTGAAGAGCCAGCATCCTTCTTTCAAAAGAAAATCCTAAATATGAGGAACACCATTATGGCTGAAGTAATACCAAAACCACCTTTTTATGACGTAGACAGATGTCATGACCACAAGATAACTAGGATAGATCCTTTCTACTTCATCTTAGAAGAGTCTCTTGTATAAGTTATCTAAAGTCACTGTTCAGGCTCTCTTTTGGACTTGTGCCCCACTACATTGCTTTGCTGCTTAAGCCTGTTATTAATTAAAGAGCCTTTGAATAATTGGAAGATAGTGGCTATTAAACTACTTTTAAAAAATCCATCCAGGAACCTTTTGTACCTTCATAATTTTAGACCTATATCTGTTCTGTCCTACTGGACACAACTCATAGAAAAACTAGTTTTTGTTCAACTTCAGAAATTTGTGGAAGAGATGGTGTACTTGATTCTTTCCAGATGGACTTTACCCTGGCAGAAGCATTGAGCTTTTAGTAGTCTCAGTACTTGACGTCCTACGCAGACTTGCAGACAGGGGTGCTGTGGGGTCCCAAGTCCCTTTCAACTTAATTTGTGGCCTTTGACACCATTGACCATGTCATTAGATTCCACTAGGCTCAGGAATGCTGGCCTCACTAGAATCGTGCTTAGCTGGTTGACTTCTTATATACCAGAGTTGTACCAGGTGGTCACATTTCCTCCATTTAAATCTAAACCAAGAACTTTCAATTTTTGGTGTCCCGCATAGGCCAATCTTGTCCCCTCTTTTGTCCAACATGTGCATGCGCCCCCTGTCCCATCATCTTAATTAAGTTGGAGTCAGATTTTATATGTATTCTGATGATACCCAATTGATGTTTGGGTTTTCTTGGTTGTCTTTGAATTCTTTAGCTTTAAGACACTGGAGGAGTCCAAAATATTTTCTAACTACACCCCCACAATGCGGTAGAATACCGCTAATTCAAGTGTCAAAATGTCCAATTTATAAACTCACTGTCACTACACTGCAGCCAAAGGGTTCCCACCCAAAATTTAATTAAAAGAGATTAGAAAAAGTGTGGTAGCCTTGAGACGCCGACAGTTCCCGGTAGCGGTGCCATAATTGCTTATGGTTACCCCACGGATATGCGACCAATTGGCGCGTACCGCACAACGAGGGGGTTGCAGGTACGAGGGACACTAGCAACAACTCGACCAAGTGGTAATTCCAAGTGAAGTGAAGATTGGTTATCCCCTTAGCCCTGATGAAGTTGCGCAAACTGGTAGCAACGAAACATGTTGGCGCTTTGGACGTAATAATGGTCTAAATTTAACCATTTTTTATTGAGGACGCTCACAGCACTGAATAAAGTCATATTTGGCCAGTGAGTAGGTACTCATTTTTAATGTTCGGAACTGCATTTCTTTTCTTTTCTCACGGGGATCAGGAGGGCACGTGTGTGACATTAGCACCCACAGTGCTTATTGTACCTTGCTGTCACTGTTTTCTTCCTTCACGTTTAAGAAAGTTTATGTTGGAACACATTTCTTTTCATGGTGAGAAAGCAACCAATGATGATAAGTGGGTGTGCTAGCGAGTACCAACTAGCAAGCCCCCCTTGGTGTTACTACCGTGAGGTGCTTTCTCTCCACTCCCACACTTTTTCTAACCTCTTTTAATTAAATTTTGGGTGGGAACTCTTTGGCTGCAGTGTAGTGACAGTGAGTTTATAAATTGGACATTTTGACACTTGAATTAGCGGTATTCTACCGCATTGTGGGGGGTGTAGTTAGAAAATATTTTGGACTCCTCCAGTGTCTTAAAGCTAAAGATTTTTGTCCATTGAGTCAGGCCCTTGTTGTTGATAATGTGTTGAGTGGGGGGCGGCTTGATTTTTCCCCCCCTTGGCTCCCTTCTGTGTTGATGTCTTTGAATTCTACCATTTTAGCACACAGTCTTACTCTGGTTTGCTCGTGGATGGTCTATGTCCTACTCGTATTTGTGAAGATGAGAATAAAGAATAAAATTTCGACCATACATGGGCACTTGTCTATTTGGAGATTTGACTAATTAGTCTGTTCAAACTTATAAGAGATATTTTGATCTCGCTCTGAAAAGTTTGAACGTTGTGGTATTACTTACTGAGTGCTTCTCCCATAGCTTTTGAAGGTTCGCTGGTGGATGCCTGAAAACTTTATGAAACTAAATCCCACCAACACTCTGCTACTTATCGCCCCTTGTAGGGCCATGGCTCCAAAGGACCTGTTTTGGCCATCCATTATGGGCCTTTATCTCGCTCCTGCTGTAGCGGTCTGTAATTTAGACATTCAATTTGATTCAGATCTGTCTCTTGATACCCAGGTAGCAGAGATTGCGAGTTCTTGTGTTTTTTCAAATGAAGTCTCTTTGCTGCATTCTTCCTTCCATTGAAAAAATATTTCAAGTCCTTGTGATAAATGCCCTGGTCCAATCTAGATTGGATTATGGCAATGCCATCTTCCAGTCCGCGCCAGAACATTTTTTGAAACATCTTCATCTAATTTAAAATATAGCCATTTGCCTGAATTGTGACGTATCCAGATATGACCAAATCTCTTCTATCATAAGACAATTGCACTTGTTGCCCATACATAGTAGAGTTGTCTTCAGGGCAATGGTTATCGTCCAGAGTTGTTTACCAAGGATTCCCTTTTATTATGGCATCTAACTTAAGTGCGTACAGAAATTCCCGATCATTAAGATCTATTCAGTGATTCTACTTTTAGTATCTAGTGACAAAAGAATTACTTTTGGGGACTGTTCCTTTTCTATTAATGCTGCAAAAACGTTGAACTCTCTCCACTTGGATCTGCGAATGTAATCTTCCATGAGTCGCTTCAGGAAATCATTAAAAATAATTTTTTTCAAATGGTTGCAGACAGGGCTCCTAATTGTTTGCTTATTTAGTGCCATAAAACTAATGCTGTAAGTGTGCTCTGTAATTGACCCTAAAATAACATTGGTCACTTTACACTGGAAACAACAGGTTCCCCCAAAAGGGGGTATTGTGTTTTCAGTGCTTATGGCAGACTTTGGCTATAGAGAAAATCTCATATGATCTGAAACAGCAGATTGTGGGATCTACAGGTACAGTATTTAATAGAAATCTACCTAGAGCACAATCACCTACCTGGTCTTAGGGCATTATAGCTATGTATTTAGGTTTTGCTCCAGAGAAGCACTGGGGTCAGGTGGAAGGTTGGAGGAATTAAATCCTCACTACTAAGCAATATTCATACTTATTACTTTCATGATGACCAACATCACTTCTAGATGCATGGTTCTGACAAGTGTGTAATTGTCTAATCTATTGAACATCTCTGGACTGCGCTTGAAAACCATCCGTAACATTTTAAAATACAAAAACACGCACATTCACCTCATTGAAGGGAATTTGGAAAGTTTATAATGTGGTGAATATGTTTCTAAATAAATTTAGCTGTAGAGCCTTGCAGGCACGTTAATACTTAGTACTCCTATTTGTAATGTTATCATGAGTTCCCCATCTGACTATGGGGAATGTTTCAATCTTGTGAATCTAAGAGAAAACTGTAGGTACAGATAAGTAACATTTAATTCTATTGACTAAAAAGCGAGAACTGACTGAAGGTGTCACATATGACATTGGCCACTTGGCATCTTCACACATGGACAGATAGAGAGTAAACACATTCATACTTTACCATATTGCTTTACTCCTTTTTCTCTTCCAGTGTTCAGATTAATAATTTTACATCCTGTCATACAATTTAATTAGTCATTACCGAGTGTTACTGATTGTGATAAGAAAGATATAAGTACGCATCAATTAAATAATAATTATATGCTATCACTCGTTTTCTCAGACCCCTGATAAATGAAATTGTGAAAAGATGCTGCATCATAAAAAATAACCTGGCCATTGTTCTAAATTATTTCATCCTGCTTGCCTGTTTTTAGCTGTGGTAATTTTTACTTGCAGAACAGTGAGTCTCTTGCAAAACAATGTTTGGAATGTGACAACTATAGGCTGCTGAATCACTGACAAGCCTCTTAGTGAATGAATCAAGACAAGGGCAGTAATGTGCATATACGTTGTGCATGATAGTAGTTGCCTGCTTTCGAAATTCAGATTGAATCAGTCTGTGAACATTCATATCCATATACATGTGATATATGCACTGGCAATGGCCAGTTCACACTTCCATGGCCTAAAACAAGGTTAACCATATTCATCTGTGGGTGACCAAGTATTAACCATGGATAGCAGTGGTAAGATTTTGAATATAAAAATAGGGAGGTCACAATTGTGTCATATATGTCGGGCTTCTAAGTTTATTACACATGTTTTGAACTAACCCCTCTTTATTTTTTGTTAACAGTGTTTTCATAATTCCCGATAAAAAAGAATGTTTCATTGGCTTGTGCAGCAATGATCATGCTAATTAATCCATTGTGACCTTCATTCTTTCATACTTGTGTCTGTTCTAGGGGTCTGCTGCTACCAAAGGTGGTGGTAGAAGATCATGGTGTGGAAAGAACAGACATTGGGAACCTGGGAAGCGGGATTTACTTCAGTGATTCAATAAGGTTTGTCTCTTGTGTTTATGCTAGTTTATTTGAGAACACCGACACCTTTTTAAAATGTCTTTTATTGCATTCTCTTTATAGGCTTGACTTATTGTTTGTTTTATGGTTGTTACTTCTGATCTCTTTCGGGTCCCTTTATTGCAATAACAGAAGTACAATTTCCTGTTCTGCTTTCTTCACCATTGTGTTTTACCAGAAGCAAATAATTTTATACCCAGCACGATCAAGTTGGTGATGACATGACAGCTTGCTAGGGAGTGCATTCTTTTATTTGCTTACTTTTCTGGTTGTCTAGAAGCAAAATCACATGGACAAGTCCAGTTGTTGGCATCAAGACAGGGCAGTTTGTTAGTTTGACGAATTTCTGAGTTGGGAATTATTAGTCCGGCAAATCCAGACTTGTGAACCTCCAACTTAGAGTTTGATCAAGCTGATAAAAATCCAAATTGACTAATTGCACTAGACCTATATCGAATCCCAGGTTTGATTGAATGATAAATGTTCCAGAAAATCTTACAATTCCTAAAATGGTATGAATCAGTTGTAAAAATGTACAGCATTCGTAATAGATTTCTGAGCACAGGAAAACATAATAGTATTTCATACGCAATGATCAACTGTAATTGTTTAATCGTATTTTGCAATCAGAGAGGGAACGAACAAATCAAATACATATATATTGCCAGAATTATTCTTTTTCTTTTCAAATCTGTTTATTGAAAGGTTGAAATCGTACACCACACCATGAGGTCACAGAGCAGGCATTGCACTAGTGTACATTTTGTATTGTAGGCTACTCAGGTATGATGGCAACGTAACATTATGCATCACATTTCTGATATCATATCTGCTAAAAGTGTAACTGTGCCTTGCTAGAGGCCGCCCCTGTGGCAATAGAGAAGTAGAAAGGAACAATAAAAGAGGAGAAAAAAGAAAGAGGAGAGGGAACCAAGAAGAGAAGGGGAAGGGGTGGCGGCCCGAATGAGGATCAACAAGAATCAAAGTGTGGATGAGCGATGCACAGCGAATGCTGTACTAAGGTGCTTATTGTAGCGTGCTCCTGAGGTATCACCCTCTGGACAGGGTGTCAGGGTAAATACTTGAAGTGGTGCCACTCGAATGAGTGGTATCCCTCGGGGCACAGCGATGCCTGAACGAATCAGGTTTTAATTTTTAATAAGAAGTTGAAAAGAAACGACAAGTTATGAAGTAGTTTTCAACATGATATCTGTAATTTTTATTCGTGAATGAATATATCCATTCAATCATGGATTGGAAGTCATGTCATCAACCAAATGTAAACTCTCCCGATGCATTTCGGGCATGCAAGCCCTTCGTCAGGGGAAAAGAATCTAAAAACAATAATGCAGAGAAAACGGAGCGTCACGATTCTCTAAGAAAAAATGTATGATAATTATGTGAAATTCCGACGCGTGTGCTGATGTTAAACATGCATGTACCCACGTGTGAGAAGATAAAAGGAAAGTGGTTAAAAGACCCGTTGCCCCGGAGTGTGGTGTGAGTAAAAAGTACTAAAAAACAAAATATATAACAATATAAAAACACATCGAGGTGCCGATTCTAAGTGGCCATGAAATGACCCAGTCAACAAAAACTTTCAAGTGAGTGATACTTCTTAAACTAAATGAACAGCGTAACACACGTTCCAATTAACGAAGTAAAAACATGAATAAACGGAACGAATCAGAAAGAATAGATACCCTTGCCAAGTTGTGAAACGTTAAGAAACAGTTGGGTGATGAAAGTTAGAGTGACCCGAGTGGGTGCATCCCGGTGGGTGAACTTACTAGCATCCGGTGTGGATGTTCTGTGATTCAGAACTTGAAAAGCGGGAAACAGAATGTAACCGACTGTCTCGAATATATGGTGACTCAGTGTGCAAAAACTAAAGAAGGACTAAACAGTTAACATAAAGTCGACTCTGAGTGTAAGCGCCATCTTGTAATGGTTTAAATGCGTCCGATAGTGAGGTCTGACGGATATCAGAATGAGTAAAAAAAGAAAAATAGTGTGCTAAAATGATAACCTCGGAGATAAATGCAATGAGTGAGTCTGAATGAGCATCTGACTAAGACAAGTTAATAAACGAATAAGAAACTCAATAGACCGAGATAGCTTAAGGTTTCAAAAGCGTGCAATGAACGTTGAGAAGAAATGAACTAAGGGAAAACGTATAAATAAGAAAACCACCAAGTGCTTATCGGCTGGTTAAGAAGAAGAACTGATAACCAAAAAATCACATAAAAGTTTCACAATATGCAGTGAATGAAATTCATGTACAGAAAATACGGACACTAAAACACAAACAAGTGAGATGAAAAACCAATGAAGATGTGACACAAGACTTGTAAACCTTGCTATAATGAGAAAAGGGTGCGTATCCAGAAGTTTGAGGAAAACATGCCTGTGGTGACAGTGGAGATGGTGTGAAACGAAATAGATATCTGATATGACAGTAAAAATGAAGATAAAAAAGTCGTATACAAGCAGGTTGAGAAGAAAAAAGTGGTGAAAGGAACAACAGTTAACAAGGAAGGTAGGAATGCGTACTAGGACGAATGGTGTGTGTGAAGATGACAAATTTCATGACTAAATAGAGCAAAACGTAGTGTGAGGAAGAAAAGAAAGACATGAGGTGAATATGAATAGTGATTGAGTAAACCAAAGATACAAAGCAAGCATAAAGATAGAGATGTCACAGATAACAGAGAAATTCCATCCGGTCATTAAGACCGTTCGGTTTCATAGAGTCCAGAAACTTGATCCAATGATTTTCTCTTTGAAGAATATAAGCATTGTTGTTGATACCTTCACGTCTGGTGATTGTTTCCAAGATGGCAAACTGTAGTTGACTAACGTTGTGCCGATGTTCAGTAAAATGTGTGGCTAAGACAGATTTGGTGTTATTCGTCCGAATGTTGCTTTTATGTTCATTCAAGCGGATTTTCATCTTTCTCTCTGTCTTGCCCACATAGACCAATCCGCAAGGGCATTTAAGCATGTAAATAACGTTATTGGAATCACAATTGGCGTTGACTCTCAATTTAATCTTGGTCCCTTTCATGGGGTGTGTTATAACTGGTCCCTTAATGATGTTATGACAATTGTTGCAGTTGTAACATGGAACGTTTCCTTTGTATATCGTTTCAGTAGATTGTGTGGGTGTTCTTGTGATAAGTTCCTTGATGTTTTTGCCTCTGGTATAGGCGAAGATGGGAGTTTCTTGAAAGATGCCTTTGAAATCTGGTTCCATGTCTAAAATGGACCAGTGTTTAAGGATAGATTGCTTGTACCGTGCACTAAGCGTTGAAAATTTGGACACAACTACAATCCGTTTGGATGGAGTTTTTGCAATTGATTTCAAAAGTTGAATGCGGTTCTTCTCTTTACAACGTTTATTGGCTTGATGGAGGATCATTTGCGGGTATCCTCGTTTCGAAAACTTCCTGAGCATGGTTTTGGCCTGTTGATCAAAATTCTCTGGATTGGACACTATACGTTTCACTCTAAGGAGCTGAGAAAAAGGTAAAGTGTTCTTAAGGGATGTTTGGTGAAAACTCTGGTAGTGCAACAGGTTGTTCCTGTCGGTGGCTTTCCTGTACATGTTGGTGTCAAAAACGTTGCCTGTTCTATGGATCATAACATCCAGAAATGCAATTGAATGTTGGTCAAAATCAAAGGTGAACTGTATCCTTTCATTGATGTTGTTGAGGCCATGTAAGGCTTCTGTAAGGCTCGACTGAGAACCTTTCCATATCACAAGAATGTCATCGATATACCTGAGAAAGGTGATGGCGTGTTCTTGCCATTGTGTATTGTTAAGTATGTTATGTTCTTCAAAGTAATGCATGAAGATATTAGCGTAAGCCGGCGCGGCACAATTGCCCATAGAAGTTCCTGATAGTTGGAGATAGTGTTGAACTTCCCACTCAAAGTAGCTCTGATATAACGAAAAGTAGACCAATTCCATCAAGAAGAGTTGAAAATCTGTGTCTAGATCAGAATGTAATAGTGTCTCTTCGATTGCTTCCAGGCCTAGGTTGTGTGGAATTGTCGTGTACAGGGACTTGGTTTTTCATCTCACTTGTTTGTGTTTGAGTGTCCGTATTTTCTGTACATGAATTTCATTCACTGCATATTGTGAAACTTTTATGTGATTTTTTGGTTATCAGTTCTTCTTCTTAACCAGCCGATAAGCACTTGGTGGTTTTCTTATTTATACGTTTTCCCTTAGTTCATTTCTTCTCAACGTTCATTGCACGCTTTTTAAACCTTAAGCTATCTCTGTCTATTGAGTTTCTTATTCGTTTATTAACTTGTCTTAGTCAGATGCTCATTCAGACTCACTCATTGCATTTATCTCCGAGGTTTCTTTTTAGCACACTATTTTTCTTTTTTTACTCATTCTGATATCCGTCAGACCTCACTATCGGACGCATTTAAACCATTACAAGATGGCGCTTACACTCAGAGTCGACTTTATGTTAACTGTTTAGCCCTTCTTTAGTTTTTGCACACTGAGTTACCATATATTGGAGGCAGTCGGTTACATTCTGTTTCCCGCTTTTCAAGTTCTGAATCACAGAACATCCACACCGGATGCTAGTAAGTTCACCCACCGGGATGCACCCACTCGGGTCACTCTAAGCTTTCATCACCCAACTGTTTCTTAACGTTTCACAACTTGGCAAGGGTATCTATTCTTTCTGATTCGTTCCGTTTATTCATGTTTTTACTTCGTTAATTGGAACGTGTGTTACGCTGTTCATTTAGTTTAAGAAGTATCACTCACTTGAAAGTTTTTGTTGACTGGGTCATTTCATGGCCACTTAGAATCGGCACCTCGATGTGTTTTTATATTGTTATATATTTTGTTTTTTAGTACTTTACTCACACCACACTCCGGGGCAACGGGTCTTTTAACCACTTTCCTTTTATCTTCTCACACGGGGGTACATGCATGTTTAACATCAGCACACCGCGTCGGAATTTCACATAATTATCATACATTTTTTCTTAGAGAATCGTGACGCTCTGTTTTCTCCGCATTATTGTTTTTAGATTCTTTTCCCTGACGAAGGGCTTCTGCATGCCCGAAATGCATCGGGAGAGTTTACATTTGGTTGATGACATGACTTCCAATCCATGATTGAATGGATATATTCATGCACGAATAAAAATTACAGATATCATGTTGAAAACTACTTCATAACTTGTCGTTTCTTTTCAACTTCTTATTAAAAATTAAAACCTGATTCGTTCAGGCATCACTGTGCCCCGGGGGATACCACTCATTCGAGTGGCACCACTTCAAGATCAACAAGAATCCCCATAGGGTGTTAAGAGGTGGGTATCAGGCCCTCCATAGCATCAGGCAGGGGACTTTCCTGCGAGGTTTCAACACCCTAGGCGAGTGCTAGGTCTTCCAAAAGTTGAAGAGCACAGAGTCGAGGAGGGGCAAAACATGTGTGTTCCAATTTGGAAAAGTGGTCTATCAGTGGCTGCCAAATACGTGTGAATTTATGTTCAGAATGTGTCACCTTGCATGAGAGGAGTTCCATCGCCATAACATGCCAGAGGCGAGTGAACCATAGAGTGATTGAGGGTGGAGCGGGCTTCTTCCAATGGAGGGCTAGTAGCTGTTCAGCGGCGCCAAGCATATGTGAAATAAGATGCCAATCAGAGTGGGTCATGGCGGTGAACGCTAAGGGCCAGACTCCCAATATAACCACAGTGTAGGTATTTGGTATGGGGAAGCCAATGGTATCTTTGATGTGGCTCAGAACGTCTTCCCAGTAGAGAGTCAGCGATGGGCAGGACCACCAGATATGTATAAAGTCCCCTGTTGCAGCTTGACAGCGCCAGCAGGAGGAAGAGGAGGCAGAGAACATCTTTTGCAAGTGCTGGGGAGTATAGTACCATCTAGTCATAAGTTTGTAGGCAGTTCCCCGCTGGGGTATGCTTCTATGTATTTTAGGAATGTCACGCCATAGCTGCTCCCATTGTTTCGAGGGGATCTCTTCTGCATGCCATTGTGTTTGGTAAGAAGGAAGTCTGATCGGGGTAGAATGTTGTAGTACTTGGTAAGTACGAGAGATCAGGCCCTGTGAGCCGTCATATGAGCGCACGAGCGATTCAAAGGAAGTAAGTGGCCAGGTTGCCCCCTGGATGTTTAAGGGTGTGAGTAGCCAATGTCGGATTTGATCGTTTTGCAATCTAGACTTGTCCGGTAGATGATAGGCTCGTCTACATTGGTCAAAGGTTTTAAATGTATCTCCCTCAAAGAGATCTTGGATCATGCAGCACTTGCCCACTCTCCATGCCGAAAAGGATTGCGCCTTTAGAGCCGGGGTAAAGTCAGGGATACGCGCCAGCAGAGTGTTGGGATAGGGAAAGGAAGTGAGGCCCCTTTCTACTGCAGTCTTATCCCAGATATCCAGCAGTGTTTTCGTGGGGATGGCTATGTAAGCACTATGAGGCCGGGCGTACCGTGGGAGCCAAGCTAGGTCCCAGAGTGGTCTGCAAGCCACCGCCCAATCCATGTGGAACCAGTGCTTCTCGCTTTCGCGGACCACCCATTCCGAGATGAATTGGAGGTGTGACGCCCAGTAATACTCCAGGAGAGTGGGGCACGCCAAACCTCCCCTATCCCTAGGTAGCATAAGGAGTTTGTTGAGGAATCTCGGACGTTTCTTGCCCCAGATGAACGTGGTTAGGTCTCGCTGCAGCTACAATATATCTGCTTGTGGTATAGGGGTTCGTAGTGTTTGGAATAGGTATAGGATTTTTGGCAGGATAGACATTTTAATTGCCTTAAGTCGCCCAAGCCATGAGCTTGAGAGCGATTTCCAATTCGTAGTTCTTCCAGTACTGATTTCCTACACTCCGGTTAGTTCGCCTGCGTCCAAGTTAATACGGAAGGGGTTAAATTCAATCCGAGGTAGCAGAGAGAGTGTGGAGCCCATTGAAAAGGGGTGAGAGATTGCAATTCCAGCATATCTTCGTTAGGGATCGATAGGTTTAGTGCCCTGGATTTGGCCAGACTGATTTTAAAACCTGAGGCTGCCTCGAAAAAGCTAAGGAGTGATATCAGTGCTAGTCCTAGGGTCCGTCAGGGTAAATAAGAGATCGTCAGCGAATAGTGTTACCTTGTGCTCAGTGCCCCCAAAGGGGATGCCGCTGATGTCCCCTATTTGGCGGATAGCGATTGCCAATGGCTCGACCACAAGGGCGAAAAGCAGGGGTGAGAGAGGGCGGCCCTGCCTGGTGCCCCTGTGTATATGTATTGGTTGGGTGAGCTGGTCATTGACCCTGATCTGTGCCTGGGGAGCGGTGTAGGAGGCCATAACCGGGCCCAGACCTATTTTCTGGAGAACCGCCCGTAGAAAGACTCAATCAATGCGGTCAAATGCTTTCTCAGCATCTAGGGAGAGAAGGCAAGCGGGGATATCCTGTTGTTGAGCCTTTTCTACTAAATGAGCCACCCGACGTATGTTGTCGGCCCCCTGACACTGATGGATGAACCTGACCTGGTCCGGGTCAATCAGTGCAGGCAGGTAAGGTTCCAAACGATTTGCCAGAATTTTAGTATACATTTTAGCGTCGGTGTTGATGAGGGCAATGGGGCGGTATTATGAGCATAGCGCTGGGTCCTTACCAGGTTTAGGGATGAGGGCTATCTCAGCCATGGACATTATGGGCTATCGGAGAACGAGTTGTAAAGTCGCAATAGGTGATCCTGTATTTGGGGCAAAAACAGGCGATAAAAAAGGACCGGGAGATCGTCTGGGCCCGGACTTTTGCCAGCTGGTAGACCCTTTGGCCCGCTGGAGTTCAGCCAACGTGATTGGCGCTTCAAGAAGCTGCGAGTGCTGCTCATCAAGGGGGGTCCACGGGCAGGCCGGAAGAAGAGATGGAATTTTGCCAGGGGAAGTGGGTTCTTTTTCATATAAAGCTGTATAAAAAGCATAGAACGCTTGTTGTTTGTCGAGCTCTGATATGGCCCAGGTGCCCTCTACACTTTTAACCTTTGCGATATGTGCTTTCGCTACTCGCCGGCACAGTTGACGGGCAAGGACTGACCCCACTTTATCTCCTCCCTCATAGTATCTCTGCTTCAGTGCCAAAAGTGTCCGCTCTGCCTTGTTTGTCCGAAGTGCCCTCAGCTGACCTCAGAGCATAGATAGGCGCCGTTTGTGGTTTCTAGAGGGCGCCAGGTGGTCTAGTCTCTCAAGCACTTTAATGTCGCTAGCTAGACCAGTTTCGATTAGACGGGCCTCCTGACTGCGCGCTATCGCAATTGAGGTGATAACGCCCTGGACTGTCGCTTTGAAAGTTTCCCACAGAACAAAATGCGGGGTTTCAGGAAGGTCATTGGAGGTGAAGTAGGCCAAGATCTCCCGCCGTATCTCGGCCACATCGACCGGGTCACGAAACATATAGGGGGGCAGTCGCCAGCCAGGTCGGGGTCGCGCTCTGTTGGCGTGTCTGTGCAATAGCACTTCCAGATGTGCATGATCGGAGATGGAGCTGTCGGAAATAAGGGCAGATTCTAGGTCCCGTATGAGGGAGTTAGAGAGAAAAAAGTAATCGATGCGGGAGTATGAGCGGTGGACATGAGAGTAATAAGAAAAATCTTGTGTGTCTGGGAATTGGTAGCGCCAGGCATCTACAAGGCCCAGATCTGTGAAGGCTCTCTTCAGTGCCGTGGACATCGCACCGGTACCCTGGAAGGATGTAGAACTGCGGTCCAGGTCAGGGTCCCAAACCAGATTAAGATCCCCCCCCCCTCAGGATTAGTCTATCCCGCTCCCGTGACACCTGGTCTTTTAGTAAGTTTTTAAGAAAGAGGTCCTGTGCTTGGTTAGGAGCATAGACATTGAGCAATGTGAGGGGTTGTGTGTTATGTTGGATCCCGATTTTTAAAAACCTGCCTTCCCTGTCCCTCACCAACTGCGAGCCCCCGAGGTGAAATCCCGCTTTGCATAGAATTGCGACTCCGGCAGTCTTCGTTGGGGAAGATGCCCAAAATTGTGCCGGGTATTTAGGATAAGCCATGCATTGTGTGTCGTATTGCAAGAGATGAGTCTCCTGTAGAAAGATAATATCTGGGTCTTGAATGAGTAAGAAGCGCCAAACCTGTTGCCTTTTGTTAGGAGCATTGAGACCCCTCACATTAAGGGAGAGAAATTTGATACGAGCAGTGGTGCAGTCGCTACAGTAAAATTGGCATGTAGAGGTGTCGTCCCGGAGGGCCAACATGCGTGTTCCGGAAGCAGCCATAGGTAGGTGTGGCAAGTCATAGCTTTATCGTCTATATAGAGGGAAGGGAGTAAAAAGAGCCCAGAAGGATAAAGGCCAAGGATAGAGGCAGCAGTCAAAAGTGGCGATGAACCCTGCACTTGACCCAACCCTAGATAGAGAGCAATCCAATATGATCCTGTCCTCCACCTTCGCCCCCCACAGGTGTAAGAAAGAAAGAAAGAAGAAAACAAGGAAGAGTCATCAACAATGAGAGGCCAACAGGGCCAAAAAGATCCATTCCAGTCCTGGAATAGGCCAATGGCTGAAGCACTGGCCATTATGGAGAAGTCACTCTCCGAAGGTTAGGATTGGACAGGGCGGGCACAAAAAGAAAAAATCTTCGCAGGTCTCAGAGTCCGCCCCCCTCGGCCAGCAAGTGGCAGGGCAGGTTGAGGAGCCCATCGCAGAGTCCCAGTCCATGGTAATGGTGAGGGGGCTCAGGAGCGTCAAATCTCAGTGGGAAAAAACGCTGGTGATATAGAATGGCAGCTCTCGTGGAATCAGAGCGCATGAATAATCAGTCTTATAAATGCAGAAACTGAGAACATCGCTGTCGGGAATGCAGAACATATGGGCGTAAGAAAGCCATATGAAGAGTGTGTTTGAGACGGACAGATGATCCGTGCTTCAACCAGGACAGGAGAGTGATAAATGTCATTCAGAGGCTTCTTGAGAGTGGGTGGGCGAGTGCACACCGTCCATGGACCGGAGATGCTGAATAATATCTTGCGTGACTTGGGAGGAGGACTGTTCTCCAACTTGGCCACAACGTCTAGGCCGTGACACCATATACTGCTCCGGGCGTGTAAGTTCTCTAGATGAGATGGGTTAGAGGGGAGGGACTGGTCTCGCGTGAGGGCACTGGAAGCTGTAGGAGCTGTTTAGCTTCTTGTAGGGAGCGCAATACCCAACATTTGCCTTCCCAGGTGAAGATCAAAGCAAAAGGGTGGCCCCATTGATATTTAATGTCAAGTTCACGTAGCTTATCTGTGACCAGTTTGAAATCTGTGGCGTCGTAGCGTTACCGGGGCAATGTCCTGATAAAGTTGGATGGCCTGTCCCTTATAAGTCAACTCTGTTTTGCTTCGTGAGGCCTTCAAAATGACTTCTTTCTCGGTGAAGAAATGCACTATTGTTACTATGTCCGGTACAAAGTCCGGATGACCAGGAGCCGTGGCAATCCGATGGGCTCTGTCAAGGGCAGGTGGGGAGGCATCATTATTGCCTCTAATCTCATGGAGCAGGTGTGCCGTGAAGGCCATGATGTCTGAGCCCTCCGCTCCTCTGATGCTGAGGTTGTTCCTCCTGCTCCTATTTTTCAAATCCTCTTGTTTTATTTGAAGATCAATGTGCTGTTCTTCAAGAATAGCCATTCTCCTCCATAGGTTCTCTTGGTCCTCTGATCGGGCGTCCATCGCGCACTCTAGTTCGTTGACCCATCCCCCAATCTCCGTGATATCTCGCTTCAGGTCTTTGAAGCAGGCCTTGAATTCGGTTTTAAGAGAGCCAATTTCAGTTTTGATTTCTTGGAGAAAGGTATTTATATAGGCCTGTGTGAGCGGGGCAGTCTCGGTCCCGAGTGGAGGGTCCATGGGCGCCGGGGTTGAGGGGCCAGACTCTAGCCACAAAGAAGCAACCGGATTGCTCTGGGGAGGTTATTCGCAGTATCTTTGTTGGTTTTGGTGCGTGGCATATTCCTGCTGAGAGGCCCCTAGTTATGTATAGCCAGCACTCGGTTTCGGCACGTGTTGCTTAGAGGCCCAAACCCGTGCCCTCCTGCTAGAGAGCTGTTGGTGGTATGTAGGGCTCTACAGCAAGTGGTAGGGGCTAGGGTAAACGTAGGTATGTGTTGGGAGCCGAACTTCCCCCAGGTCGGAAGGTATATAACCTAATCCTCGATACTGAGCATCAGCGGGGTCTCTGGAGTGAGAAGGCAGCCCCCCATCCGGACAAGGCCAGGGGTTTCACAGGAGCTCCAACGAGCAGTGGAGAGCAAGCAAAGTCAGGTTAGAGGGCAAAGCACCGACATTCCATTGCCAAAGGATGCGGGGGTAAGATCAGCAGGAGTGTCCATTGGTGGCGGAAGGTCCGAGCCGCATCAAGGCCCAATGGGGGGGGCCCAGTTATCAGCCACAGTCCGTCATGACCAGGTTGCATGTAAGGGGACTGGGAGGTGTTTTAGAGGCAGGGGGGCCATAGAGCCCGCTGCGCGATCCCACAGCCGACTACCCCCCACCCCTATGGTGGTATTGGTAGACTACCAGGTGTCCCCACCAGTCAAGGATCTCCGGAGGTAGGAGGTAGTTGAAGCAGTAAGTAAGGCCAAAAGCTGGCCGGTCTACTTGCAAAGGGGTCGGACAGCAGTTTAGAGGAAGTGGTGGGAAGCAAAACCCGCTGCACGACTCCACAGCCGATCGCCCCTTACCGCTTAAGATGTAATTATTGCATCCTCGAACGTCTCTGGCTTTCGGGGGATGCCAAGTTCAAACAGTGGAGCCAGGTGCCTCCCCAAACACCACCAGGAGCCCAGCATGGAAGTCTTCTCTGACGGAGAGGAGGCAATCCACGGCCGCGATTGGCTCTTCCAAGTAAGTGTGTCAAGGCCGGGTGCGCTGGGGAAATATTCCTCAAGATGCAGCTAGCCGTCGCCGGTGTGCCCGATTCAAAGTCAGGCCTCTGGAAGGCCATGAGGAGCAGGGCTGGGGCCTCCAAGGAAGTAGCCGCCCAGGGCAGGGGAGGCAAGCAGGCACGGACCCTTACCGTGCCCCCCCCTCGGCGGGAGCGGAGGACAGCCCGTGGTGACAGCAGTGGTCCCCAAGCCGGCGCAGTGAGGGCCCATAGTCCGTGGTGAGGCGACGTCCAAGTCTCTAGTAAGGTGGCAATGCGGTAGGCCCAGCTCAATCCCAGAGCTGCATACGCCACTCTGATTCGCAGCCTCTGCCCCGGACCCGGGAGCCGCAGCAGGAAACTGGGCGATCCTCCCCGGCCAGGCCCTCAACGCCGCCCCCGATGAATTGCATAAGGCGCTCCCTCACCTCGCCAGAGCGGGACCGCCGTACAGTCTAGGCCAGAGGGTCCACCCCCTCAGCAGGAATGCAGGTATGTTCCGGACACCTCTCCCAGTCAGCGGGGGTGGACCCTCTGGCCTAGACTGTACCGGAGTCTCCAGAGGCCAAAAGGGAGGCCCTGAAGGTCACGTTTCGCCTCGCGACTCCGCTGAAGGCCCCAAGAGGGCAGACGCCGTCCGCTGTGCAGTCTCTCCGCTGTGGGCTAATCAGTCTTCAGAGAGCCAGGGAAGTGTTTTCGGGCTCCCGGACTGCTCCCTGCCGCTCCAGGTGTACGGGGCGGTCCACGGAGGGGGGTCCACCCGCCTCAATGCTTTAAGATTGGCTGTAGAAGGCCAACGGGGCACGGAGACTCGAGAGAGCACGTCTCACTCCATGAGCGGCTAGGCCACGCCCCCCAGAATTATTATTTTGATGAGATTCAGTCTAGTGAATACGTATGGGACCTTGCCAATCAGGCATATACCTAGTGGTTAGGGAAATGAAGGTGAGAAAGGGGAAGAGAGAGAGGTAAGGACTGGATCTAGTTTTTATCTGAATTTAAGACATACAGCTTATTTAAGTTGTGTACGATAGGATTGGACCAGCATAGTAGTTCTGTTTCCACGTTGTGCATGTGATAGTGGCAGAAGAGTAGTTATGGCTTTGTGATGGTTTGGGTGAATCCACAGTCTTGTCCAGCTTGTTCCATATTTTAGTTTTTGGGCTGTTCCTTTTTAAGTATATATTTAAAGCATTATCCCCACCTCTAGTAAACTAGGTTCAAGATCACCACATATAAATATAGATGTGTTTCAAGTCGTCCCATTCTGAGAGAATGTTTTTTGTTCCCGTGGTGATAATGAGATGTAAGGAACATTATCGTTCTTGCAGAAATGCAGGTAGGTAAGAAGGGAAGGTTTCATTAGTGATGGAGGGTAGATCAGCAGTCCAATGTAAGTTTAAAATTTTGAGTATGTGATGCATTATTGCCTCCCAAATTATTTAATATAGCAGCATTCTAGCAGGGCTTGAAGAGGTCCAGTATGCACTGGGTAAGTGCAAGAACTATTTTGTCGGCTGGAAGGATTGACCAAGTTCTGCCCCAGGGAATGACATCTCTATTTGATGTGGGGCTTTCGGTAAAGAGAATTGTAGATTGTTAGTGGCTTTTGAGTAATCTGGGGTGAGTAGTTTGCAGCATAGTAGCTGCCTCGATGATCTTCTAGATGATCTTCTTTGCTACATTAGCATGGTCAGGTTTGTGTTGGTGTCTGGTTTTGAGGCGGGCCTCCTTAATTTTTAAGATGCTGTAGAAATCTTTTTGGCTGTTTCTGGATTTAGTGATGGAGAACAATAAGGGGGTCTTCTTTGTGCCCAGGTGTTTAACTATTGTAAAACCTTTTGCTGTCAATTCTCTCAAAACATTTCTTTCATTGAATTCTGATATGCTATTTATGTCAAAGACAGTACAATGTGGAGTGTTTCATTTGCTTTCGAAGTTTGTTGCCTAGGGCTTGCAGGGCAGATATGGTATTCACGATGACCAACTTCACAGAGATGACTGAAATAAGACTTAGTGGGTACACCAAATTTCATGTAATTGTTATCCGAGGGAAATTTGTGAACCAGTGAAGACCCTGTCTCTCTCAGTAAGCTGTTTGGTATGTGGGAAAGCCCCCAGGGTTAAAGGCATCCAGGTTTCTTGGTAACTTCAACTTGTGCAGAGCTGATCTTGAATTCTTTCTGCACAGAATGAACATAGTCATGAGGTCATCAATTTTCTTTAAAAAAGTATTTGGGAACATGAATTGGCAACATGCTAATGAGGAAGTTTGCCAATGGGAAGATCATCATTTTGATGGTTTCAAACCTGAAATACCAGGCAATTAATTTGGAAGAGGAGTCATCTAGGTGAGGTTTGTTAGGTCCTAGGGTTTAATTTTATTTGTATTTTCTGGATTCATTAAGGCTGTGTTTGAAACATATTCCGGGGTATTTTTTGTGGTTTTGTCCCACTTCAAACCTGTGTTGTAAACTAGAGAGTTATGAAATAGACTATTGAGGGGAGGTTTTCTGTTTTTATCTTTATTAAATGTATAACCTTGAAGCCCTAGCATAATTCTCTATTGTTTCCATAATTACAGGGATTGCATATTCTGCTTTTTTCTGTGAAGATGAAGAAATCCTCGGCATAAGCTGCCGGTGTTTCTTCTTCCCCCGAACTTCCCCTTTGCGACCTTCCCCTTTTTTATTCCCCTCTACATGCAACCCCCCTAGTTTCCCCCATCTCCTCGTTTGACAACAGAGGTTTACACACTGTACCAATTACCATGGGTTAACTGGGACCAACACACTCTAACCCTCACACTGTAAATTCCATGTGGTTGTAATATATGCATTCAAAGGCTTATATATATATATATAAATATATATACATATATATATATATATATATATATAAGTTTAGGTGGAAAGCAGCTCCTGTATAGAGCACCCTCAACACCAGCGACACTCTAGATCTGCTCACCTCAAATGTCTGCTTTGCTATCAAAATCTTTAAGCATAGGATTAGCACAGTGCCATCCACGCCGAGATAGAAAGGGACAAAGGGGCATATTAGCAAGACCGGCGATAAAATTATCGCCGTTTTAGCGGCAGGAAACTGCCGCTAAAACGGCGATAATGGGCTTGCTAATATGCGTTATGGAATTCCAATAGAAGCCCAGGTTAGATGTCCTGCACATCTAACCTGGGCTTCTATTGGAATTCTATAACGCATATTAGCAAGCCCATTATCGCCGTTTTAGCGGCAGTTTCCTGCCGCTAAAACGGCGATAATTTTAACGTGGGTCTTGCTAATATG
This sequence comes from Calotriton arnoldi, assembly GCA_963921515.1. Lineage (NCBI taxonomy): Eukaryota > Metazoa > Chordata > Amphibia > Caudata > Salamandridae > Calotriton > Calotriton arnoldi. The sequence continues at coordinate 207,797 of CAWUFW010004429.1, read as the reverse complement.
CCCCAAAGTCTTTTGCCATTTCTACAGCAAAGTCTTTAAGCATAGGACTAGCACAGTGCTGTCCATGCCGAGCTGTAAAATGACAAAAGCCATTTATCACTCCAGGCACAGTATTACAGCTTTGAATTTGTAAAATACCAACCAAGCCAACCTGAAATGAGTAAAAGCAACCCCAGACACAGTGTTTCGCTCTACATAGAGCTCTTCAGAGAGGTATAGCTTTGTCCAAACACACGGGAGCACCCATTATAAGTCAAAACAATACCCTTTCAGGCATAGAGTGACGAATAAATTATGCAAAAAAGAAACAGAGAACTCTAGGTAGTTCTCAAGTTTAGGTGGAAAGCAGCTCCTGTATAGAGCACCCTCAACACCAGCGACACTCTAGATCTGCTCACCTCAAATGTCTGCTTTGCTATCAAAATCTTTAAGCATAGGATTAGCACAGTGCCATCCACGCCGAGATAGAAAGGGACAGTCTTTAAGCATAGGACTAGCACAGTGCTGTCCATGCCGAGCTGTAAAATGACAAAAGCCATTTATCACTCCAGGCACAGTATTACAGCTTTGAATTTGTAAAATACCAACCAAGCCAACCTGAAATGAGTAAAAGCAACCCCAGACACAGTGTTTCGCTCTACATAGAGCTCTTCAGAGAGGTATAACTTTGACCAAACACAAGGGAGCACCCAGTATAAGTCAAAACAATACCCTTTCAGGCATAGAGTGACGAATAAATTATGCAAAAAAGAAGCAGAGAACTCTGGGTAGTTCTCAAGTTTAGGTGTAAAGCAGCTCCTGTATAGAGCACCCTCAACACCAGCGACACTCTAGATCTGCTCACCTCAAATGTCTGCTTTGCTATCAAAATCTTTAAGCATAGGATAAGCACAGTGCCATCCACGCCGAGATAGAAAGGGACATAGTCTTTTTCCATTTCTACAGCAAAGTCTTTAAGCTGTAGACATTGCTGTCGTTTTTAAACAACATCTTTCTTGCACTTTGGCAGAAGTGGAGATTAGTGGTTGTGAGGTAGCTTTCTTTTCTCTGACCCTCTCTAGTCAATGTACGCTAGCTGGTTTATTGATTTACCTTCCGCCTGGCCCTGTGGTACCTTTTGCTACTGCCCTGGCAGACTATGTGCAGGCTTATGCCTTGCTCTATTCCAATTTTCTTATCTTAGACGATCTGAACTTGCTCTTTGAAGATCCCACATGTCATGTGGCAGCATCCTGTATCGAAGACCTCAGGATGCTTAAGTGTTTACAATTGGTTCTCACTTCAACACATACGAGCGGTCATATTCTTGATCCTATCTCCTCAAATTCTACTTATATCAGTGCAGCGCATCCTATACCGGTGATATGGTTAGACCATTCAGTTATACCTTTTCATGTCTCTATGGCGGTTCCAGTTACCACTATGGCGATGGACCGGCTCCATAAAATGAGAAATTGGGCTAAGGTGTCAAAAACTGCTTTTACAGCAGCTTTGAATTTTAAACACTCCTCGCTTTTAGAGGAGACCCACCTAGCAAATTTGCAGGTGGATACTTGGATTCGTCAGGCTCTGCACGACATTGGACCTGGAAAAAAAAGGGCAGACAAGCTCGCTTAAAACCCTCGACTGGCTGGTTCAGTGAAGAGCTACACCTGAAGAAGTCGTCTTGTAAATACCTTGAACGCATATGGCGTAAAAACTACAACTCTACAGATAAAGATGTCCATCGCAAGGCCTTAAAAGAATATCATATCTCAATCCGACTTACACGAAGTCCGTTTTTTATTCAAAAGGTTAGGCTCTCCAAGAAATCTCCATGGGAGATCTTCAGGCTAGTTAAATCTCTCTCTTCTTTGGAGCGTATCTCTGCAGTTACTACCTCTTCTGAGGAAACTTGCAATCAATTTGCTCAGTTCTTTTCTGAAAAAATAGAAAAGATGTACACCTCCTTTCCGAAAGAAGTTAGGGAAGCTTCACCCTGTGTTTAATGGTCCTCTCCATCTGACTCTCTGGAGGATTTCTCCCAAATAAAAACTCTTTCCATCCCAGAACTCCAGTCTCTCATCTCTAAAATGAAGTCAGGTTCCCCTTTTGATCCAGCCTCACCTATTAGATTGGAAGTAGGTATGGAAGCTATCCTACCTGTTTTATGTGAACTACTCAATCAATCTTTTACACCTGGCCAACTTCCCTCTCAGTGGAAACATGCAGCAGTGGTCCCCCTTCTTAAACAACCTGCTTTAGATCGAGCCACGCATGAACATTTCAGACCTATTTCTCTGCTTCATTTTTTCGCTAAAATAGCTGTAAAGCATGTTAACCAGCAAATTATGGAATATGGGGAGAGAGAAAAGATCTTATACGAGACCCAATCAGGGTTTCGACCTTACCATAGTACTGAATCCGCACTCTTGCTTGCTGCGGAATCTTGACAACTCATGGCCGATGAGGTTAAGACAGCTGCTTTGGTCTTGCTAGATTTGAGTGCGGCCTTTGACACCTTATCTCACAGCTGCCTTCTTGAACTGCTGTGGGGTTTTGGTTTTGAGGGTGTAGCCTTAAGTTGGATAGCTAATTTTCTCCAGAATCGCACCTTTCAGGTGATCCAACAACCTTTCGCCTCAGAGATCTTCTCATTACTGCAGGGGGTGACACTGGGTTCGGCTCTTAGCCCAACCCTGTTCAATTTATACATGCACCCGTTAGCGGATGTGATGGAGGGCTTCTGTGTCAAAGTCGTGTCGTATGCCGACGACACTCAGTTAATTGTCTCCCTATGTCAGGATGAGGACGGCTATGCAACTAATTTCAGGAATCACCTGGTGAGTGTAGCTGATTGGATGGACCGCAGTTGTCTTAAACTTAATGCTGGAAAAACAGAGGTGTTGATTGTGGGGAAACAGCCCACTATCTGGTCCACCGTATGGTGGCCAGATGTCCTGGGACCTATCCCAACTCCGAAATCCAAGATCAAAAACCTAGGATTCTGGTTTGACAGCAATCTTGCTTTTGATCATCAGATAGTCAACCTGGTAGGGGTATGTTTTGGCATCTTAAAGATGGTTCGTAAGAACATGGGATTACTCCCGGATGTGGCTAAAAAAACAGTGGTCCAAGCTTTATTAGTATCCAGGCTGGACTACTGTAATGTGCTATACCTGGGGGCTTCCCAAGGCGTCATGAGAGCTCTTCAACACATTCAGAATGCTGCGGCTAGAATGCTGCTTAATATCCCTTGGTTTTCCCCTACGGGTTCTGCCCTGAGGCATCTTCATTGCCTCCTGATGAGGGAAAGAATCTCTTTTAAAGCACTTAGTTTTTGCCACAGGATTATGAACTCAAGGGGCCCCTGTTACCTAAACCCCCTGATTAAACCTTACCATCCTACTGGTCATCTGAGGACGGCGGGCGCTGCGCTGTTTATAGTTCCCATAATAACCTGAGCATGCATAGGAGGTCGCTTCTTCAGCTATTGAGCCGCAAACCTTGGAACTCTCTTCATGCTGAGCTAAGGCAAGAACGATCTGAAACTATCTTTCGGAAAAAGTTAAAAACTTGGTTTTTCAGACAACTGTAATACATCTCGTTCTTTAGGAGCTGACTCTATTTCCCCAGTGTAGTGTGGAATTTTATCATGGGGATACTCTGTTGGAGTAACCATTGTGCTCTACAAATAAGATAACATAACACAGAGGAAAATGTTAATTCCGAAAAAAACATACTGTATGTCAGCAGTTTTTTTTTAATCTGTTTTTTATTTTATTTTTAAACATCAGCCAACACATCAGCAGTTGAATCTTATATGCGACAAATTTGACATCATTACCAATAATTGTAACATTCAAGGATACAGAAGTTACATTGCAGTAGTTTCTCGTCTGGCACCCCTCCCTCCCTCCAGATTAAGCATGACCCATTCTCAATGCACATTTTTAGGGAATAAGGTGGCCCACCGACAAGTTATGGGTCCTGTATGCTGGGGCTTACATTGTCCATTTCGGCCCCGGTCATCTCGAAGTTGTAATATCTTAGCCATGGCTGCCAAATGTTTCTAAATGTTTTGGGACACCCTCAGGCTGCGTATATTGTTTTCTCGGCCATAATATATAGGTCCATACTGGCACGCCAGTCCGCCATAGTAGGTAAGTCTATTTTTCCCCAGTATCTAGCGATGTCTCGCTTTGCAACTATGAGTCCCAAATTGCTCAATAAGAGTTTGTACCTGGGAATATCAACATCCGTTGGAATGCCCAGGAGAACGTATTTTGGATCCATTGGGATCTGTGTTTCCAGTATGTCGTTTAGTTCCTTTACTATTTATGACCAGTATCTCTGTACTTGTTGGCATTTCCACAGGGTATGTATATAGTTACCTTGGACTGTTTTGCAGTGCAAGCAGTTGGGTGTTTCTGCCCTGCCCATTGTATGGAGTCGCACTCTATCATAATATACCCTGTGCAAGACTTTGAACTGTATTAGCCTTAGACGGAGCTTGATCGCCACTTCCCTTGGATCCATCAGTGCCGCTCCCAATCTATGTCTTCGAGTGGGCCTGTGGTTTCCTCCGATTTACACATAAGGGCTAGTAGTCTATCGGGAATATTATTTATTAGGGTTTTGTCTGTCCAGATGACTCACTTTGAGGGTATCTCTTCTTGCAGCAGTCACCCTTCTAGTGGTGCGTATTTGGGGATGTCCGTAATGTCAGGTTTTTGTGCCCTCCAGGCATGTTGCAGTTATAAGTATTTGATTTGTTGTTTATTTGACAGTTGATATTCAGCTTGGAGATCCGCAAAGGTAATTAAGTCCCCCTTTTTAATTATGTCTAGTGTTGTGATCCCGACCATATCCCAGCCCTTGAAGCCCTGTAGTTTCGCCAGCTCCGGCAACCTTCTCCCCTCCCATAACGGTGTAGCTTTAGTTAGTTTCTTGCCCCAATTCATCTGTTGTTCCGCCACTTTCCAGGCTCCGACCGCCCTTTGTGTGGCGGGTAACGGGCTTCGCACCCCAGTGCCCCCATATAGATAGTGAAGATAGGAGTGTTTCCGGAATTGGAGCCTCTCAAGGGCATATGTAGACTGATCACCTGGAGCATGGCACCATTTATTGATTACTGTTAGATGTGCCGCACAATAGTACACTTGAATATCTGGCAAGGCAATTCCCCCGTTATATTGGCTGTGCTGTAGTATTTGTAGTGCCACTCTAGGATGGCCCCCATCCCACAGGAATGTGCGCAATTCGTTGTTGATTGTTTGAAAGATGGTTTCCGGGATTTTATGATACGTATTTTGGAATATGTACAGTAATTTGGTGAGCGTTATCATTTTATACATGGCTGCTCTCCCTACCAGCGTCAAGGGGAGTCGTCGCCACCTAGCAACGTCTTCCCGGAATTCCGCCAGGACTCGCTTAATGTTGCGAGGACGGCAGTCAGCTTCGTTTGTCGAAATAAACAGCCCCAAGTATTTGAAACCCTCTTCTGTGATGTGTAAATGTTCTGGTATTGAGTGTGTCTATGAGGCCTCCTACGGGATAGAGACTTGACTTCCCCAAGTTGACGTTGTATCCGGAGTGTTTGCCATATTCCTTGACTAGTTGGAGTATCAGAGGAAGTGTTGTGTCAGGTTTGGTAATGTAAAGCAAGATATTGTCCGGATATATGGAGATCCGTTCATCTACAAGCTGACCTCCGGTGTCTTGGAAACCCCTAAGTCCTGGGCGGGTCCTTATTCGGCACGCCAATGGCTCCAAGACCAGCGCAAAGAGCAGGGGGATAGGCGGCAGCCTTGTCAGGTTCCTCTTCGGATGGGGAAGTCAACTGATTTTACTCCATTGACCCTGACACTGGCTCTAGGTTGAGTATATAATAGTTCCACCCAGGTCATGAATTCTTGTCGAAACCCGAATCTCGTAAGGACTTGTCTCATGAAAGGCCAGTGGACAGTGTCGAAGACCTTCTCCGCGTCTAGGGAAAGAAGCATCTGTGGGGTGGCCCTATCCTTCACTGTATCTAGCCAATTGGCGAGTCGACAGAGATTGAGGCGCGTGGCGTGGCCAGGCATAAAGCCCGATTGGTCTCAGTGGATCAATGATGTAATTACTGTTATGAGTCATGCCACTAGGATAGTGGCCACAATCTTTGTTTCAATATTTTATAGCGATATTGGGCGATAGGATCCGCAACTCTCTGGGGGTTTGCCTGGCTTTGGTATAACCGGGAAACAGCCATCACATCGCATGCGTTACAACGCATGCGATTACAACGCGGTCATTACATCGCAGTACCATTACAACGCAAGTCGTTACAACGACTTGCTCTAGGGGGCACTCTAAACTAAGGAATAGTATAATTTACTATTCCAACACCTTCCCTACTGTTGCACACACTGGATTTGGAATAGTAAATTATACTATTCCTAAATCCAGCCCGCCCCTAGAGCAAGCTGTTGTAACGACTTGCGTTGTAATGGTACTGCGATGTAACAACGCTGTCGTTGTAACGGCCGTGTTGTAATCGCATGCGTTGTAAACGCATGCGATGTAAAAGGCTATATTCGGTATAACCACCACTGTGGCCTGACGTAGATCTAATGGCAGCGTCACCTTTTCCTGCGCCGCCTGGAACATATTTAAGAGATAGGGGGCCAGCAAACCAGCGTTTTGCTTAAAGACTTCTGCTGGCAGTCCGTTTGGCCCTGGGGTTTTTCCCGATTTTTGTCTATTTATGGCGTCTTGTACTTTGGTTAGGGTGATTTCTGTCTCAAACGTCCCTATCTTATCGCTCCAGGGTGGGAATATCTATATTATTGAGGTATGATGCTATTTGTACAGCATCTGCTAGAGGCCTAGCCTCATATAGCTCCGTATAGAAGCGTGCAAAGGCTTCCGCTATAGTGTGCGCAGTGGTGTGTTGTTCTCCCTGTTGCTGCATTTGGGCCACACAGCTCGCCTCTCTTTCCCTCCTGCCTAGCCAAGCTAGGAGTCTCCCTGCTCTGTCTCCCGTCTCATAGAGTCTATGATGTGAGGCCTGAATTTGAGTCTGTACCTCTCGCTCTGTTAGGGAGCGAAGTTCCCTACGTGTGACTACTAGTTGTCTTAGTTGGGCGCTTCGGTGTCTGGGGTTATGTTTCTCTCTAGTTCCAGGAGCTTATCTTCTAAGGTTTCTATTTGATGAGTTTCTTCCCTACGTTTACGCGCTATAGAATCTTGTACTTTACCCCGAAGTACTGCATTGTAGGCTTCCCAGAGAGTGGTGTGTGAGGTCACCGAGTCCTCGTTCTCTTGAAAGTATAGCTCAGTCTCCGTTCTCATTACTCCCGCAACTGATTTGTCCCGGAGCTCCCATGCATTCAGTCTCCAGTCTGGTCTCTGTCTGTTTCCTTTGCCTCCCACTGTTAGCCAGAGTGGTGAGTGGTCTGATATACCCCTTGCCAGGTATACCACCTTCTCTACTGTTCGTATTTCGCCTACCGCGGCAAAAAAGTAATCAAGTCTGGAAAAGACCCTGTGTGCCTCGGAGAAATAAGAATAAGTGCGTTCTAGTGGGTGTAGTTGCCGCCAGAAATCTGTCAATTCCAACGACCTCACAAAGTCCGCCAGTGGGGTGGGGACGCGCGTTCCTGTGGCAATGTGCGTACATTCTAGGCTTGGGTCGATTACATCGCTAAAGTCACCTCCAATAATGTGCGTGGATATGCCAGATTCTAGTAGTACCTTAGCAATTGCCTCTAGCGTTTGGGTTTGCAATCGTGGTGGGGCATATACGCTAATTAGTGTAAGTTTGCCTCGTCCCCAGCTCCCCTGGGCTGCGGCAAAGGTCCCGTTGGGGTCTATCCAGGTTTCAGTTGTGCAGAAGGGGGGGGTTTCTTCTAATTAGTATGGCGGCACCCGCGTGCCCCCGGGGAGAATCCCGCATGGGCGAGGGTTGTGTAGGTCCCTCTTCCAATGAAGGCGCACTGTGTGCCCCGGAGGTGGGTTTCCTGTAATAGGACGATGTCTGGTTTAAGTCTCTTAAGATATCTAGTGACCAATCCCCTTTTGATCTTACTGCCTAACCCATTAACATTCCATGTCAGTGCTTTGTATGTTCCGTCACTCGAATGCATAACTCATATTTGTCGTTGTATGCATAGGTGGGTCTGCCTGTTGGCCTCCTGCTGCCTGTCAATTGCAATGCTCCTGCTTCTGGCTGTACGGGGAACATATTTAACAAGTAAACTGTAAAACTTTTTGTCCCTAACCCTATCCCCCTATCCCCCCACCCCACTCTCTCCCACTACCTACTCCTATTCCCTGAACTGTCAAAATGACAACTTGGCGTGAGTTCAGCTTGAGAGGTCTGTCGTCCCACCCCTTCCCCGATCCCACTATGTTTTAATCAAAGCAATGAAGGATATAAACTTCAAGAAAAAGTTCCTCTCAGAAACGTTGAGCACAATAGTGTCTGGGGGGTCTCTGTGGCAGCTCTGCAGTTTGTCTGCCATCGGCGTAGCCTGCGTTTCAACCTTCCTCGCCACTCTTCCCCTGCTGCTGAAGTGTATCCTCTGTGTTTCGTGTCTCGGTGCCCTGGTTTTCCATACAATTAATATTCCTGAGGAGTGGGTGATCACTGTCCGTGTCTGCGAGAGATTCCTTGTTTGATTGGTCTGTGTGGGTACTGTCCCTCTGACTGGAATGTTTTTTCCTGGCTTGGACCTGAAGCAAGTCTTTGTCCGATTCCAAACGCATCTGTTCCCCGGTCTGTACAGGGTTCCTTTCAGTGGAGTCTCCGTCTGCTTTTTGCGTCCTCCCCTGAGCAGACGCCTCTTTTTTACTCTCTGTGGTCTGGGCTCCCATCGCGCTGTTGTGTCTTTGGGTTGGGACTCACTAGTTCTCTTTTCTTGTTGTAGCATGGGGCGTTCCTCTATCCAGGCCCATGCGTCCTCTGGGGTCTGGAAGAATTGTGAAGTGCCTTGGAAGATAACGTTTTGCTTGGCAGGGAAGAGGAGCATGTATTGGATCTGCATGGCTCTCAGTTTGACCTTCACCGAGTCAAATGACCTCCTCATCTTCTGCACTTCCCTGGAGTAGTCGGGGAAGATCATTATCTTGGCATTGGCGAGCTTGAGTTCCCCTATACGCCGTGACTCTGTGAGGATTATATCTCGATCTTGGTAGTTTAAGAACCTTGCTATTAATGGTTGCGGGGGGTACCAGGTGGTGGTCTAACATTGGGCATCCTGTGAGCCGGTTCGATGATAAAACAGGATGAGAATTTAGCACCAGGGAGGGAGTCGTGCAACCATGACATAAAGAATGTCACTGGGTCAGAGCCCTCCGTTCCCTCTGGGACCCAATAAAGCGTAAATTGTTCCTGGGTGCTCTATTTTCTGCGTCGTCCACTCTCCATGCGACCTCTCTCATGGTTACCTTCAGGTCTTTGACATCTGAATGTAGTTTGTGTGTCGTGTCTTCTACCTCTGAGATGCGAGAGTCAGCGTGGGTCACCCTTTCGGCAATATTGCGCATGTCCTGGCGTAGGAGGGAGACCTCTGATCTTATTTCTGCCATTTTGCCCTCAATGGCATCTCTGGAGGCGTGGATCGCTTGAAGAATGGCTGTATTGTCTGGTAGTCCCGGGGATTCTCCCTCTGTTTCCGTTGGTGGTGGGAGTACTTTTGTGTACTTATCCATTTTGCCCTGCTTCTGGGTTTTTAGTTCTTTGTCCCTCACCATTATTTAGGTGGAGGGGTTAAGTCTTCCAGTAGGTTGGTAAATATTTCTGTGTTTTCTGTCGGAGCTCCACAGTTGGGCGCTTTGGTGCGTCGTCTGCGCCTTTCAGCGATCCAACAGTGCTGCCACGCTGGTTTCTGTAGGCTGCCAGGGGCGCATGCTGGTGTTTAACGTTACCTTTCTTCCTTTTCCCCAGCTCTCAACGTGTTCATGTTTCCTCTCTCTATACTGGGATGTCCACCATCTGTCCTTCTCTCTAGCCAGTGCGAAGGTGTGGCTCGGCCCTCTATTCAATGCCTGTGCGCAGCCCCTCTTGCCTGTGTACCAACCTGGGTCAACAATACCGCACGGCACAGGGGCGGCAAGCCTCCTCGTTGCATCAACCCGGCGGTCGGTGGGGCCACTCCTTTCCTCAGGCAGGGTTTGTTCTTTAATTGCGGGGGTCTCCATGCCGCTGCCCGTTCCAGGGCTCCATCCGCTGCCAACCGGGGAACACGACACAGCTTGCCCCCATACGCACTCTGCACAGCTCCTCTCGCCTACGCGTGGGCTAGGCCCAGGTTTTCGGAATTCCTCCAACGGGGGCGGATCCCTGTTCTTCGCCTCTGCTGCCACTCGTTATGTCTTTTGCCCAGCTCAGCCGCCGTCGGGGCTCCCCTCTGCCTCCCAGAGAGGTCGCTCACCCAGCACAGAGGTCCCTTGGCCAGCTCACGCCCCGGGGTTTTCGCTCACATAAAGTGTGGTCTGGCCTATTCTCCTTCACCCGAGCGCAGTCCCTCTCACCTGCGCACGGGTTAGGCCCGGATTCTCATAACTCCTCTGGTGGGGCCGAGTCTCTGGGCTTCTCCCGCTTCCGCTGCTCAATGTACTCTTGGTCCGGTCACCACCGGGGCCTCTCCTCAGGTCAATGCAGGTTCGGTCGCGAAGCGTGGGGGGCCCCCAGGTCGTCGCCCACTCCGAGGCCCCGTCCGCATTCTAGCAGGGGACCACTGTTCGACCCTTCTCCATTCGCTCGTGCGCAGTCCCTCTCCCCTGCGCACGGGCTGGGCCCAGACTCTTGTGACTCCTCCGGTGGGCTGCGTCTCCCGTCCTCCACCGCTCAATACACTCTTGGCCCGGTCGCCATTAGGATCTCCCCGCAGCTCCAGGCAGGTTCACTTGCACAGCGCGGGGGTCCCCAGGCCGTCACCCGCATTGAGGCCCCGTCCGCCCCCCAACAGGGGACCGCTGCTCGACCCTTCTCTACCCGCTCGTGCGCAGTCCCTCTCACCTGCGCACGGGCTAGGCCCGGACACTTGTGGCCCCTCCGCCGGGGGCCGGGTCTCCGGTTATTTGTGGTCACTACTCCTCTATGCACTCCCCGTGCCTAATGTTCCATGGGGTGCACCAAGAGGAGCCGGCGTCTGATCTCGTCTCCCAGCGAGGGCCTGTGGTTTCAGCTCAGCACGTCTCATCCGCTGTCTTGCATGGCCTCGGCTCGCTGGATCGTTTCTTCTTTCCGCTACCGTTCAGCATTCAACACATCGGGGGCCGCTTTAGGCACGCTCCTTCAGTGCGGGGAGCGAACGGCACCAAAAACAGGCAGTGGATGGTGGTTAGGAAGGCAGGATTATGTTCAGTATGGATGTCGGGCTTCCAGAGCTCCGGCAGTCACAGCTAGTCGGCCATGTTCCTGGCCACTCTCCCGTATGTCAGCAGTGTTAAACTAAGGGAGTATGTTACATCTTCATCATCAATCAAAGTGACAGGTGGCCAAATGTGTGTTTCGGACACTTGTCACATGCAACAAAGTTTTTTTATGGCTAGTTGTTTGCAGTCAGCTTATGGAAATATCTGGGGCTCAAACTTCAACTTTGATGATTTCAAGTTGTATTGCAAGCAAAAGCACAAAAAAAAACAATCTGAGCGCAAGCAGAGCGGAAGAACACTAATCAAAAATCCAATCAGTACTTGGTCCATGCTCCAGGAAAGAAAATCCTTACATGGAGACAAATTGAAGCCCAATGAAGCTGACACGCCCTCAACAATGAAAAGGAAAAAAATGAGTGACAGTGAAGCCAACCAATGGGCAGACTAAAAGCCCCTTTTTATCAAGAAACATCAAATTGTTGCAAGCAGCACCGCAAGCAGTGTCTCAGGAGAGACCTAAAATGGCTAACTAGTGAAATTGCTCACTGTTAATGCACCTGCCACAGCAATCTGTATGTAATCCGAGAGTCACTTGGTTTTGAATCCTAGTCAGGGTAACTAAGCCTGACATTCTTTCAAGGCTAATAGCGTTCCATTGTAGAGTAGATTTATTAAAAGCAACATATTAGTGCATAAAACTATTTTTTTATTTACCTACAAATGCTCCAGTGCTTTTTTTAAACTGACTGAATGATAACTTGCTGAAACCTGCTTTTCAAACGAAAACCATGCGGCAGCTATTTTGAGTGTCAAATTTCCAAAACAAAATACTATTTTTTCACAATATATAGTGGCTAGAACGTAGCACAGTTGCATGGTGGGAAGAGACAGAGCAAACTCTCTGGGCTACATGGCACCTCCAGTCCTGAATTGAAGAGTATGAGCTAGAAGGGAGGATGAGTCCCAATGGTTATGAACACTATGTATGTGGCTTACATTCCCCTCTGAAAGAACGGGCAGCTGACTCCAGTGCCAGGGTCTTTGAGATCGGTTTGGGTTGCAGTATTGCAGGCAGGGGTGTGAGAGGGAGCACCAGAGCTGTTCCAGATTCAGGAATGTTGCTGAATCTGGTACTCTCCTGCTCTCTCTCTCTCTCCCTGCAGAATGAAGCACATTATGCTTGATGTTTTTGTGAAATTTGATAAAAATGTAAATTACACCGTACTTCAAGCAAGCATAATGTATGTAACCTTCAGTGTTTTTGCCAGTTTCTCTGGCTTGTGGAAGATTTGTGAAGTCTACCACAGAGCAGTGTAATGGGAGAGTTAAAATTAAGGAAATACTCCTCTAACATTTTAGAAGTCAATGACCTCCGAATGGGTTCACCAGTATTCTCCAATGCTTTTGAGACTCAGCTCTCAGATGATCTGTTTCCTGGTGTCTACCTCCCATGGGTGGGGAGAGAAGGCCATTTATTTGTCCCACCACTCTCTGTCAGGATCCAGCAAGGGAGTGAGAACCAGGCATTTTGTGGCACAGTAACCGATAACAGGGGCGTTACTTATGGGTCATTACGAGTACCTGTAACTATCTTTAGTGATTTCCAAGTTCCTTATTGGTTTTACACTTATAGTAAGATTTTTGATGATTTCATGAGGCTCAAAGGCTGTATGGCAACAATTGGTATGTATTTGGTATCGAAGATCATGTGATGCACCTTCCTTTAATGTCCTGATTGGATCAAAAGGCATAGAATGCCACTTCCTCTATTTCTATTATTTGGCTCTATTATACCAGTAATTGGAGTCTGTCTTGCATGTTCCATTTTCACACACTTATCAGAATACAGCTTCCTCGGAACGCCTATTCATGCGATGCAAGCCCAACATCAGTGATTAAGTATAGTGACTGATTATCTAGGTTTTACTGCACTAGTAACACAGATTATAACACACTTGTCTACTATCCCCAAATGTATCAATAAATATATTCATTTTTTGCGAGAGCAAGATCTTGTTCACTAGAATGGATGTTTCTTTGAATTAGTTTCTTTCTTACTCCCACCTTATCCAAGGGGATATTTTAAACTATTAACAAATGTTCCCTTTTGTATTACAGTCCCAGCAGTATAGAAAGTCCCCTTAACCATTCCTTTATCTGAAACTGGCCAGATGCTCTCAAACACATTTGGCGTCAGTCCACTTTACTTGAAATTAACATGTAGCAAAATTTCTCCGTACAAAAACATCACTACACCTTTCCATTTCTTCCACACATTTTCCCTGTCTTTGACCTGTTTCACTTTGTAAGTTCTACAAGCTGTTACCCTGGAGATATTTAAACAGGAAAAAGCATGAGTGTGTGAAATTAGGCGTGTAATAAAGAGTCGAGCAGCAGTCTTTTGGGCATTTGACTTCAAAGATGTGACTGTGGGAAAGGGGACAGGCAGGGGGCCAGTTATTTGTGTTTAAGTAAGCTCCACTGCTTCCGGTAAACTACTGAAGCATCTGAAAGAAACAGTTAGTTATAGATTCCTTACCTTAGAATTACCCCCAGGCATCAGACTGGATCCGGAAAGTTTTTCGTCAGCAGAACCCCTGCGCGTCGGAAGTTGGCGTCGGTCGACTCCGCGTTCGTCGTCGTGGTCGCCGGGATGACGTCGCGGTAGCTACATAGACGCGGCCTCGCGCGCTGACGTCAGTTATTTCTTTTTCCGCGTCAGCAAGCGCAGATCCGGAGAGAGCGGTACCCCCAGTCACTTTTTGACTGAGTTTTTTGCGACTTTTGTCGACTTAGTTTTTGAGTCTCAACCGACTCCTGGTGCACGAGGGATGCCCGGTTTCAAGACCTGCGGTTCCTGTACCCGACTGATGTCGGTGACGGATCCGAACCGCTTGTGCCTCTACTGCCTGGAGCGCGACCATAACCCCAAGTCGTGCTCCGACTGTCGAACCATGGCCGAAGTCTTTGCGGGAGCAGTCCCGAAAGCTCCTCGAGGCCCGGCAGTCGGCTTTGCGTCGCTCAAGGTCCCGGTCGCGTGGGAGGTCGAGAGACCGATCGCGGAATCATCATCACTCCTCTTCTAAGTCTTCGCACTCGGGGTCAGGTAAGTCGAAGCACAAGAAGCAGTGAAGAATCATCGTCGCTCTTTGACTTCCCCTCATCCATCGGCCGACGCGACGAAGGGTGCGGGTGGTGCCCCTCCCGCGGCTCCGCGTGCGTAGCCTTCAGGGTCGACTCCGGCCTTCCCTCCCTTCCCGGGACCGGGAGCGACCCCTGCCCAGCTTCGTCAATTTTACGAAGCGATGCACGCCATCTTTGGGCAGCCCGACTCCGCCGGCGCGCCTTCGGGCCCCGCGAACTCGGCTGGGGGCCCTAGGCCTTTGACGCCGGCAGCTTCGGCACCGCAGGGCCCCCTTGGATCCAGGCCTGGATCCGGATCAGCGCCGGTCGACCTCGTTACGCCACCACCGGCGCCAATTCCACCGGCACCACGTCCGCAGCCGACGCCTGCTGGACCCCCAGCCGGCGTCGACCCTGGCTTCCGCCCCGATGTGGACACGGAGCGGGACCGGCGTCGGCCGACGCCGGATCTGATGCCGATGGGTTCTTTTGTCCCTGTGTTCCACCCTGGCCATTTTCAGCCAGATTGGCAGCCAGAGGAGGGTGAGGAAGACTGGGAGGGGTCTGGTGACCCTTTGACAGACCAGTTGGAGTACGATCCGGACTGGAGAGGGGAACTGGGGGATGCCAGTGGTCTGGATACCTCCCCAGACCTAGGCATGTTGTCTCCTCCTACCGTGGCTACGGAGGAGGGAGCGTCATACGCAGTGGTGTTGCGTAGGGCAGCCGAGGCTCTCAACCTCGAGCTCCCTACGGTGACAGTCAGGACTAACCTCCTGACAGAGGTGCTTCAGCCGGCAGCGAGCTCTTCGGAGCCCCTGCTCCCGTTTAATGAAGCCCTCACTGACATCCTTTTGGGCACCTGGTTCAGGCCCAACACAGGGGCTCCTGTGGACAGGATGATTGCCCGATGCCACCGCCCGGCCCCGGGCGACCCCACTTTCCTCTCCCAACACCCCACCCCTGAGAGCTTGGTGGTTCAAGCCTCCACTTCTAAAGGCGCCTTCCCTACCGCACCACTGGAAAGGGAATCCAAAAAGCTGGACCACCTTGGGAAGAAAATGTTTTCTTCCGCCAGCTTGGGACTGCGGTCGGTAAACACCGTATGTCTGTTGGGCCATTACACCCACTCTGTGTGGGATACGGTGGCGCAGGTGCTACCTCAGTGCCCAGAGGAGGCCCGGGCCATACTCTCCCGTGCAGTTGCCGAGGGGAGAGACGCAGCGAAGTTTACCATCCGTTGTGGGCTGGATACCGCCAACGCACTTGGCAGGACGAATTCAACGTCAGTAGCCCTTCGCTGCTACGCCTGGTTGCTTTCGACTGGTTTTTCCCGGGGATGTCCAATCCACCCTTATGGACATGCCCTTTGATGGCCGTCGCCTTTTCGGCGACAAGGCAGACAACGCGCTAGAGCGCTTTAAGGACTCTCGGGCTACGGCCAGGTCCTTGGGCCTCTTCACCACCCGTCCTGCGCAGTCTGCCTTTCGCCCCTTTCGTGGCTACAGAAAGGGTGCCCCGCTACGTCCCGCCCAGAGCCACAGGCCGGCGCAAGCTGTTCAGCCCCAGCGCGGCCGGAGACGTGGGAACCACTGGCGTGGTTCTGGGGGCCAGCGGGTGGGCCAGTCCACCACAGCCCCCTCTGCAGCAGTCTCCAAACCTTCCTAGTCCGACCTTTCAGGGCCACCAAACACCAGTGGGCGGCAGGATCCGCCATCACCTCCCCCACTGGCGCACCATCACGTCGGATAGGTGGGTTTTGCAAATAGTCCGAAGGGGCTACTGCCTCCCCTTCGAGACTACCCCTCCCTCCATGCCACCTCAGTACCATCGCATGTCGGAGGATCACCTGGCCCTTCTCCAACAGGAAGTTTCGGCACTCTTGGCCAAGGGTGCCATTGAGCGCGTTCCTGCCCCAGAAGTAGGTCGTGGTTGCTATTCCCACTACTTTCTGGTACCCAAGAAGGACAAAGGCCTGCGTCCTATCTTGGATCTCAGGAACGTCAACCGCTTCCTTCGGAAGGAGAAGTTCAAGATGTTGACGCTCGCTCAGGTCTTGTCTGCCCTCGACCCTGGAGACTGGATGGTAGCGTTGGACTTGCAGGACGCTTACTTTCACATCCCCGTCCTGCCGGCCCACCGGCGTTACCTGCGGTTCACGGTAGGCCACGAGCACTTTCAGTTCACTGTGCTCCCCGTTGGCCTTACCAGCGCCCCTCGGGTGTTCACGAAGGTGATGGTGGTGGTCGCAGCTCAACTGCGCAGATCAGGCGTTCCAGTCTTCCCCTATCTCGATGACTGGCTGTTGAAGGTGGGCTTGCCCCAGGCTGTCGTCTCCCACCTCCAGACTACGGCCGACCTCCTGCATTCGCTGGGGTTCTCCATCACCGTGCCGAAGTTACACCTGACCCCCTCTCAGAAGCTCCTCTTCATCGGAGCGGTTCTGGACACAACGCAGTTTCAGGTTTATCCTTCCGAACAGCGAGTCCGGGATATTCGGGCTATGATTCCGATCTTTCAGCCCCTATCCTGGGTTTCGGTCAGGATGACCCTGAGGCTGCTGGGCCTCATGGCCTCTTGCATCCTGCTGGTCGATCATGCCAGGTGGCATATGCGGGCTCTGCAGTGGGACCTGAAGTTCCAGTGGGCGCAGCATCAGGGGAATCTGTCCGATTGCGACCAGATCTCGGAGGGCACTGCACGACAATTGCAGTGGTGGCTCACGAACCAGGATTGGGTCAACGGCAGATCCCTCTCCCTTCCCCAACCAGAACACACAGTGGTGACAGACGCATCCCTTCTGGGATGGGGCAGCCACATGGGAGAGGCGGAGATCAGGGGCCTCTGGTCTCCAGCGGACTCCGGGGCCCGGGGTCCACATCAACCTTCTGGAGCTTCGGGCGAGTCGTCTTGCACTCAAAGCATTCCTTCCCTCTGTCCGGGGAAGAGTGGTGCAGGTGTTCATGGACAACACCACCGCCATGTGGTACTGCAACAAACAAGGCGGGGTGGGGTCGTCGACCCTATGTCAAGAGGCCCTCCGTCTCTGGATATGGCTGGAACATCAGGGCATATCCCTGGTGGTTCAACACCTGGCAGGTTCACTGAACTCAGCCGCAGGGTCATGATGGATCATGAATGGCGTCTTCACTCGGAGGTGGTGCAAGGTCTCTTTCAGCAGTGGGGAGAGCCTTGGTTAGATCTATTCGCCACCGAAGAGAACGCGCAATGTCAGCAATTCTGCGCTTTGGAATTTCCAAGGCGGCACTCGCTAGGCGACGCTTTTCGTCGCGAGTGGAGTTGCGGTCTTCTATACGCCTTTCCGCCTATACCACTTCTGCTCAGAGTGCTGAAGAAGATCAAGCGCGACCGGGCCAAAGTCATTCTTGTGGCTCCAGATTGGGCACGAAGAGTCTGGTATCCCGAGCTGCTCAACATGGCCATAGATTCTCCGATTTGACTGCCTCTTCGGGAGGATCTTCTGTCGCAGCAGCAGGGGACGGTCCTCCACCCGAACCTGTCCAGCCTCCATCTCCTTGCGTGGAGATTGAGCAGCGGCAGTTGACGTCGTTTGACCTGCCTCCCGAAGTCTGTGATGTAATCTTGGCAGCCAGGCGTCCCTCCACTAAGACGGTATACGCCTGCAGATGGAATACATTTGTGGCATGGTGCACAGCAAAGGCTGTGGATCCCCTTTCTGCCCCTTTTTCTGAGGTTCTCTTGTTCCTCCTTTCTTTGGCCCAGCAGGGCTCTGCTCTGGGCACTCGTAAAGGCTACCTCTCAGCCATTTCAGCCTTCCTCAGGCTCCCTGATCAGCCTTCTCTTTTCAAGTCCCCTGTTGTAAATAGATTTCTTAAGGGCATTACTCATCTTTTTCCTCCTGTTTCCTTCGTAATGCCCAAGTGGGACTTGAACTTGGTTCTGACATATCTTATGTGCGCTCCCTTTGAGCCACTGCATAACTGTCCTCTTAAGCTTCTCACTTTGAAAGCTGCTTTTCTGGTGGCCATCACCTCTGCACGCAGGGTGAGTGAGCTGCAAGCTTTGTCTTCCAATCCTCCCTCTCTGGCTGTCCATCCGGACAAGGTAGTCCTTAGAACTAGACCTTCCTTTCTTCCCAAGGTGGTTACTTCTTTCCACATTGGCCAAACCATCACTTTCCCCACCTTCTTTCCGCCTCCGCATCCTTCGAAAGAGGAAGAGAGGCTCCACCGTCTGGATCCAAAATGTGCGCTTTCTTTCAACTGGGATTGCACCAAGCAATTCCGGGTGGATGACCAGCTCTTTGTTGGTTACGTGGGTGCTAAGAAAGGTCGGGCAGTGCATCAAAGCCTGCTATTCTTTGGCTAAGAAGGAGCCTCCAGTTGGGGCTGCGCGCCCATTCCACCAGGGCGACGGCAGCTACTACTGCTTTGGGACGAGGAGTCCCCCTAAAAGACATCTGTCAGGCAGCTACATGGGCATCGCGGCACACGTTTACGAAACACTACTGCCTGGATAGCCAAGTCCGGAGAGACAGCTTCTTTGGCCGTTCTGTTCTCCAGGACTTTCTGGTGTGAACTTGGTTCGCAGACCCACCTCCGGGGTTGGTATTGCTGGGGTATCTATTCTAAGGTAAGGAATCTATAACTAACTGTTTCTTTCAGATGAACAAGTTACTTACCTTCAGTAACAATATATCTGTAAGAAACATAGGTTAGTTATAGATTCCTTACTGCCCCACCCATCCTCCCCGTTCTGCGAACTGACTTCTAGGGTTAAGGATATCCTTTCAGGGCCCTAGTTTTGTGCGCCAGTGGTCAGTGTCTTGCATGGCTCTGCGCTTCTGGCGTGGAAAGTCGTGTACAGAACTGACGTCAGCGCGCGAGGGCGGCGTCTATGTAGCTACCGCGACGTCATCCCGGCGACGACGAACGCAGAGTCGACCGACGCCACCTTCCGACGCGCAGGGGTACTGCTGACGAAAAACTTTCCGGATCCAGTCTGACGCCTGGGGGTAATTCTAAGGTAAGGAATCTAAAACTAACCTATGTTTATTACAGATATATCGTTACCGAGGGTAACTTGTTCATCTTGCAGAATACCACCATTTATTAGTGGCAAAAAAGCAATGTTTTATGGTAAATTCATTGCTAGATCAAAAAGATCAAGGCTGGAAGTAATGGCAAGATGTAGAAGTGGTAGAAGACTGGATAAAGAGGAGGCCATTGGCTGGCAAAGAGATGGCTTCCTGGGTGGGTCTGTGACGGAGGTGGACCTTTGAACTGAATTACAAAGAACGTCTTTGTTGGCTTGGCAGAAGGCAAGCAGAACACAATGGTTTGCATTGCCACTGGGGGGGGGCAGCGAGAAGGAGTGAGGCTTATCCTGCATCGGGGATCCAAGAGAGGGGAGTGACTCTAGGATGAGTGGTGATCTAGCGGGTAAAAATGCCACAGAGGATCGTAGGGCCTAGCGAGGGACCAAGCCAAAAGCTCTTTGCCAGAGTCTACTGATACAATTACACATACTGGAGAGGCGGACGCACTCAGTAGACTTCTGTGGGGCGCGAGAGTGGAGAACACTGGTACTGTAAATACCGGTGCGGAGGGTCAGCATAGCTTTCTGGGCACACTAAGGCACTTCCCGGTTTAATGAGGGACCGAGACTCTGCTTGGGCCAATCCCGGAGCTCCACAAGCTCTAGGAAACAGACAGGCAAAATGAATAAGATCCAGAACATCTAAATCTTTGCTAAACAGGAGTTTAACAAAGTACTGTGGAGCAAGTAGCACCAGTAGAGAGAACCCTACTGCATGCAGAAAGCATGGATGTCAGAACATGTTGGGTGCAGCAATATGCACACTTTTCTTCTGACCTCTGGTCTCCATCCTCTATTTCCCAGAGTTTCAAAGCCAGTATTACAGTGTCATTTCTGGTGTTGGTAAATCAGTGACACAGTTTGACCACCCAGCCCTTAGTCACCTCCAACTTCATAATTCTGGCCGGGGTGTATAAGTTCTATGAGTTCCCCTTGGAAGGCAGGCTATCAAGCTCTACTTGTCTGTCCTGGGCTGAAATATATGAATATGTCAAAGAGGCGGGGGTATTCCCAGCTCCTTAAATATTTCTAATGAAATAAACGCCCCTTCCCAACATAGAAGCCCTAACAGTGTTAGGCCTTGTCTCTCCAGGACTTTTGTAACCCCTTGCTCTGATGTCAGCTGCAGCATGGGATTGTTCAGTAATACCAATATATTACATAATGAGCATAGGTCACAAGAAAGTATTGCTCAAAGTCTGGGACTGCAAAGCCTCCATTATCCAAGAGCAATGTCACTATGTCCCATTTCAGGAGTCTCTGTTGTTCAGCCCATAGAAGCCGGGTTTGTAATACTTGGACAGATGCAAAAATGTGCGCAGCAGCAGAATAAGGATATTTGGGAATTTGGGCAGCATCACTATTTTAATTTGGGCTATCCGGGCAGCTATTGAAAAAAGGTGGGAAATCAGACTATCAACATGAACAGAGAGTTTTTCGATCACCGGTCCATAGTTGTCCTTGATAACTAGTTCTTTAGATCTGTGTACGTCAAGCCCAGATATCAGATAGAGTTTGTGCTCCACCGTGAAGGGTGGCTCAGAAGTCGACAGACTCATTGCATAAGGTCCTGGGGAAGATTGTAAACCTTTTCCAGTTTATCTTAATACCGGATGGGGCTTTTCCAGTTTATCTTAATACCGGATGGGGCACAATATATTACAGTCTCATGGATCACTGGTGGTAGGTTGGTTGCAGGGTGCTTAACAAACAGCAGTATTTCTTCGCATACTTGGAGAGGATCACTCACCTGTTGGTAAAAGGCAGTCCTCAGTAGGAGTGGAATTCTCTTAGGTGACATGCAAGCGGTTCCATATCTATTGCAAATAGCAGGGGTGATGAAGGATACCCCGTCTGGTGCCTCTGCTAATAATTTGGAATGCTCAAGACGGACAGCTGTTGGCTCTCATTATAGCTAGGTGAGAAGTAAACGGCACATTTACCATTCTCATCATACAGTGCCCCAATTCAGTCTGCTAAGTACCGGCATCACGAATACCCACTCAAGGCAATCAAACATTTTTTCATCATCTAAAAAGTACAACACTTCTAGTAGGTGTAATCTAATCTGATTAAGTATTTCAAATGATGTGTGAATATTGTGAGGGTTCATCACTTTGGGACAAACCCCGTCTGGTTTCGGAGAATGATACCTTACTTCAAAATAGTGAGTCGATTAGCCACGTACCGAGCCAATATTTTGCTGTCAGAATTTAATGAGGACAGTGGTCTGTGTGACTGACATTTTAGGGTATCCCTGCCGGCTCAGGAAAGGTTATTATTATCACCTCGCTGCAGAATGGTAGAAGTATGCCCTGCTCTAATGCCTCAGTATATATTGCCAGCAGGTGTGTGTAAACCACGTAGATCCCTCGTGTTACTTTGTATTTTTTTCGAAGATACATTGCCAGTTTGCAAGAGTAATTGTGATTGTAATATGTGTGTTTTAGTGTTTTAAAGAAACCGCCTACTTCCCCCTGTAATAATTTTTTGACTTTTTTAAATTTTTGTGTGTAACAGTGGCCATAGTGGATGGTTTGAGCACTGTTTCTCAATCTTTTTCCTTTTATGATGGTTTTAATCGTGCAACTAAACAATATTAGAAAATTGAAGACAATGGAGTAGCTGTGGGCTTAAAATGACTGGCAAGAGCCCAGAGCTCTCAACATTCCAATGAAGGGCTTCATGTTTCTCCCTTTTTAATTTAGAACATTCTACCCGTTGTGGGTAGAATTTTCTAATAGCCTTACAGCCCTTGTGCCTCGGGCTGTACCTGTTGTTAAAGGCCATCTTCCTCATTATAGGCCCTTGCCTGCGGCTCAGACCTATTACTTTGGTTCAGGGCTTTTTAACAACCAGTGTAGCCCTTGGCAGCGGGATATAAGGCTATATTAGAACACTGGAATGTTGAGAGCTCCATTGAAGAAAATGAAGTGCCTCTGGGCTTATAATGGCTGGTATAAACCTTCGGCTTCAACATTCCAATGTTTGTGTTTTCTGTTTCTCCCTTTTTAATTTAGTACATTCTACCTTCAGTGGGTGGAATGTTCCAGTAGCCCTATAGCCCGTGTGCCCCGGGCTATACAGGTTGTTAAAGCCCCTCACCCTTGTTATAGGTCCTTACCTGCGACTCTGGCCTATAACTCAGGTGTTCGGGCCTGCAACAACTGGTATGGCCCTCGGCAGCGGGATAGAAGGCTATATTACAATACTACTGAGATAAAATGCTGACAGCACTCTTGCTCCTTTCGCTGTGTACCAGTTTCACACCAATAATATACTCAGCAGTGACACACTACCAGAAGTAATCTCGCATCCCTCACACACTGACATTAAAGCTAGTTGGTCTGATCTATAACTGTAATAAATGAGCCACTTTTGTGGTCTGGCACCCTATGATGACCTCCAACCACCACCATTTTAACTGACTTTAGTGTGTTATTTTCAATGTAGGATGGTCCTGCATATGCCTGCTTCTCTTCTGTCCTGTAATCTTGCTGTCTTTTAGTGGGAGCTGTCACGGAGTAGAATAGTCTTGCAAAGAATAGAAGGTGTGGGATGTTGAAGTGCAGTGTTGTGGGTGGTGGTGCACACATGTGCTCGGTGTTGTATACAGAGGGATAAAGTCTATAGTGTTATTTGGGTTATGTGAATTATGACTTTGAACTATTGGCTTTGACATGGCCTCATGTCATTCTGCTTTCTGACTTTACCTTGCTTTATGGCAGTGCTTACTATTGGCTTTGACATGGTCTCATGTCATCTTGCTTTCCAATTCCATCTTGCTTTGGGCCTTTCTGTGTGCATGGCCTAACTAACTCCATTTTCATGACTGAAGCTATATTCTGTGCTTGCACGTAGTTGCAAAGTGGGGAGGGCATGTTCAGCTCCTCACTTGTTTTTCACACTTTACCGACTGGAGAGAACTGGATGTTATCTG
Organism: Calotriton arnoldi; assembly: GCA_963921515.1. Lineage (NCBI taxonomy): Eukaryota > Metazoa > Chordata > Amphibia > Caudata > Salamandridae > Calotriton > Calotriton arnoldi. The sequence goes on along the minus strand of CAWUFW010004429.1, from coordinate 184,312 downwards.
AGGAATGTACATGGTCTGTCTCGGAGCCATAGCAGAGGCTTGATCAACCGATGTTGTGACCTTGGCGCAGACTGGTACAGCCCAGCCTGGTTCTCTCTCATGAGAAAAGGGGGCGAGGTTTGCTAGAAGCTTCGTCTCACATTGAATAGTATTAAAGTAAGGGATTTCCTGGGCTTGGCGGAAGTTCGCCGTGGAGCAGACGTGTTGCCACGGATGAGTGGGGGCTGGTGTCACTACTGAACTTTCGCCCGGTTCAAGAAACCGACTCCCCTTGGACGAAGTGGGGCGGAATGTGCAAGCAGTCGGTGAGGTGTCTCTGCTACTAACTGTCTCTTGATTCTTTACTGATTCTTTCCTTTCCTTCTTATTTTCTGATTCTTATATCCATACATATATATTTCTACATATATATTTGCCTTGATTGTGTATTTCAATCGTTCATTTGATATGTGAGAGTCTGCCATGATCAATATATATTCGGCCTGCCCGTGATTGAAGTATTGTGCTAATAAATTTGTTATATTTCATACACTTGGACTCATTTACTTGCCTTGCCTTTGGGGGTGTTGAAAGTTTGCCCGCCTTAGGAAGTGCTGTGCATGTGTTATATTCCATAAGTTTGGACTTGGTATTTTTATCTTGCCCTGGGGAAGTGTTGGCAGATACCTTGGCCCAGGGGAGATTTGTGCATGTGATGTGTTACCCTCCATAAGCTTGGAGTGGTTTGTTATTCTTGCCTCAGAGGAGTGTCGGTATATACCTCGGTCTGAGGGAGATTTGGGATTTATATTTCATTACAATAACTGAAAGTGCCTCTTCATTGATTGATGAGTTTATGTTTGTGGTATGGTGGATGGGGGAGTAGGGAGTGCAATAAAGAGTTACTGGGTGGATGAATAGCTGCCTGGCATAAGTTGCATGAATCAGGTACTAAGTGAATGGATGAGGAATGAATGGGTGGCCGCATGGAGTGAAGCATCAGGTGTTTTCAGTCCAAATTCAGACCTAACGGATTTGCCAATGCTTGTATCTGTTGGTCTTTCCTCATGGATAATTTCAACTTGGAACTCTGAGCCCTGGGTTATGAACTTTCACTCTTTGTTGCTGCGGGACTCTTTTACGATTTAATTGGGTTTTTGAAAGATTGTTGACATCTGTGGTTGATTTTGTTAGATGGCACGGGCCTGCCTCTTATGTTTGATCTCTCTTTGGTTTGGGCCAGCTCGTTCCTTGGGGAAATTGTTCCTGGAATTTGTATTCCTGTTTTCATGTACTAATCATGGGGTCTTAAATGGACTGGTATCCATCCATTTGTAATCGAAGTACAGCAAATTTGTCTGCTCCATCACCAGGCTACTGTACGGTGGAAGAAGGAGAGTCAAGCAAGTGAATCAAGGAATTTTTAGGTGGTCCTTACTTGCTGTGGTCTCTAGTCCCTTTCATTGGGCTCTTAAGTAGGCCTGTGTGAAATTTTGTGTTACGCTCACGTAATTTGATTACTTCGTACAATTTCACATTGAAAAAATTACAAATTAGGCAAATTATGCAAAGTGTCAGAAATTAAGTCGGCATGAAATTTGACATACTGGTTTGCTGTGGGAGGGTGTCCCATTCAATTGTGATGTGCGAGACATTTTCTCCTCAAACCACTTCCTTTGCAAGCAGCTCAAGTGCTTTTTGAACATGAGGTATGCCCTAGCGTTCAGACTTCACTCCAGTTATCCAACAGTGCATTTAGCATAATTTTGATTTATTTCTTCGAAATTTTGTGTAATGTTTCTGGTGATAGGGGCAAGTACGCAGTTTCTCCCAGCCTAACTCTTACTTGTTTGTGCCTGTTATCAGGCCAGCTATAATATTATTATTGACTAGACGGGCTTGGTGAACCCAAAATTGTTCTATTAGTTCATTGCTCTTCTCAGTGTCACAATTGCTCTCCCTCTTTAACGGTAGTTTGTCCTGTTGTCAGGTTTTTTATCTTCTTATTTAGTTAAGATGAATAGAGTGTGCCATATCCATCTAATAAATGTTTAATGGGTATGGTAGTATTCGAACTAATTTTTTAAAACCAAAACAGTCCCTACATATGTGATTTGGTATGTTTATTTATACAGTACAAGCATGAAATACTCTGCTCCCACTCAGACGAATGGTTCGCGACTGCTGGTCATTTGTGAGGTGGCGCTTGGAAATTGCCATGACCTGAAGAAGAAAGATTTTTCTTTGACAAATCCACCTCCGGGATATCACAGTGTACACGGGATTCGTAAAGCACCAGGTTTAGACACAGATTTTGAGGTATTGTGCTCGGTATCAAACAGTATACACTGAATTTTTTCAACATATATTCACTTGACTATGTATGTTTGTTTAAAATGTTTTGCCCACAATTGCTATTGTTTAGAATTTTATGCCAAATTAAACAGTTCAAAATTGTATTTTAAATGTATTTAACATTCTTCTCTAAATTAAACTGTTCAAAGCTCTGTCTGTAGTGAAAGAAACCTTTGACATTCCTTCCACACAGTTAGCTTGCTACTCTCTATTTTTACTAAATCCTGTTTTGGGGAAATTCCCCATTCTCACTTTTCTTTCACTTTCACTTCCTTTTCCTCTTTCTCTTTTCTCCCCCACCAATCCCCAGTTGCCTTTTTCTCTGCCCAGTGCTTCCAGTCGTAACATGAATCTACCTTACTACTACTCCTTCTATCCTTTGACCACCAGTTGTGATCCCTTCTCCCGAGTGGTATCCCCAGCCTATGCAGAGCTCAAAGATAACATATTAGTGTGTTGCTAATATTTTTTTTGCAGAGTTTATTTTTCACATGTGACAATTATGTATGGATTTTTAGTGTAGCATACTTTGAAGCCCCTGTTTGGATACACAATGGGTTTGAGAGATAATGCTATGTGGTCAGTCATGGACAAAAATGGATGAGAAAAACATTGCTGATATCCTGATGTAATCAATCAAATGAACTCAGAGGTTGACTCCTGTGAATACCATCTCATTATGCAGCATGCTGTGGTCTTACCCTGCAGTGTTAATGGGATGGTGTTGACTAGTCTTGCAACAGTTTGAGGCTAGTCTCTTTTAGGTCTGAATAGTGGAGCAGATTTCTTGCTGTGAATCAGCATTGGCATTTGAAGATCTTGTGTTCTGCAGACACAGAATTATCCAAACACAAGTATGCCTGCAAAGAAATAGACTGCTAGAAGGAAATTCCTGACAAGCTTATTAAGCTAGTGTACATTGTCTAAAATATCCTGGCTCATCCATCTTACACAAGGATGTTAAGTAACTGTTTTATTTTTTTTCAAAAGCTGTTCCCGAGTCTTTGTCTTGATAGTTCTAAGTGGTTCTGGAAACTTCATCCATCACCTTATGGTAGAGGCTTATTGCTGCAGATCTTATGCTTTATCCTGTTATACATTTTGGGGCTGTTCATTCAGCTCATGCCATACACATTACATTTGGAAGGTGTCAGGAATGCACCCATTCCTGTGAGGAAGAGCTAGGATTAGGATTCAAACAATAATCCACCAATCTTCCCTTTAGGGCTTCCAGAGAGTTGGAAAGATAACCTGACATTCTGGATCAGCCTGCAACAGGGAAAGAGGGGTTACGATTTTGAGGGAAGGCAAGGGAGAACTTCACCACACCAGTTAGAAGCCTGTCACAAGAAAGTCCTCTGCACACCCAGAATGGATGGCATTGTAGTACAAAATTTCAGAGTTAGCCTTAAGGCCCTGGTAGCACAAATGGGAAAATGTAATATTAATATATGTGCTGAAGGCACATACATGAAAGGGTATATAGACAGGGAGGGCAATGGAACTCCCTGGGTACTTTAGAGAAGATATTGAAAATGAGGCGCAAAGACACCAGGAAACACCCAGAGACCCGTAAGCACTTGGAGGACTGTCAGGCATCAGCGGTGGGACACAGGACAACCAAAGATCATGAAGCATAGAAATCTAGCAGTAGGGAAGGTAAGACAACCAGGGTAAAGGGAAAGACGAACCAGGGAAGGGTAGAACACAACAATAGTGAAGGAAACACAATACAGTGACGAACGAAGTGGGAGCAATACAACCAGCAGAAATTTGCCAGGCACCCTCTTGCCATTTCTTAGCCCTTTTATAGGGACCAGGAGGTACTGTGGTCCCTATTCTGGCCCGGACCTGGAAATATCTGTTCCTAACCCTCAACGTATGAGACACCTGCCAAGAGCCAGCAGTTCAAAGTTTCCAACCCCTCCTCGTCTTTTGTGATCTTCTAGTCCCAATCCACACAGACATGCACTTGTGTCTTTCCAGCATGAAATCCTGATAGAGGAGAAGGATGTATGTATGAAAATGTATGTCAGTGCAGACCCAAGGTGTAAAAATGGTTGGGGAGAAATGGTAGGGTCCTTGAGGGGTGTTTCTAATTTTGCTGAGTCTTGTTTTCCACTCTGATCAATAAATTACTACATACCTACAGTGTGGACTTTGGTGCAGTGACATTGGGAATTAGTATGCTGGTATCGAGATTTGAGGTGTAGAAGGCAATGCTGGATGTGATGGTGAGATGGCTGTTAGAGGCAGAGAAGAGGTTTGGGATTCCAGAATAATTTGTTGCCATAAAGGCAGCAGCTTTCTGGTAGCAGCTTTCTGGTAACTAGATTGGTCTCAGCCAAGCGCTTTGGAGAGCAATTCCAAGTTGAATACTATTACAGGTAACATAATTTTGTTACTTTGTCAGAAATAAGAAATTATCCTCCTTTTTTCCACAATTAGTTGAAGCTATTTAAATCCTGTGCCACTTTTTTGGCAGATGTCCTGCATCCACCCATCTCTCTAACTAAGGCCCAGATTTTAAGATATAGTGAAAGGCTCTCATTAGAGGGCAAGCGGAGTATCCTCAAGAATATTGTTTTGAAAAAAGTCAGGTAAAGTGTGAGGTGCTGTGTAATGTCGAGATTAAGGTGCCAACTTACCTCCCTAAATTGGTGACATAATAGCACTGTTCAGGGCACCCAAGTAGTTAAAGGACAGATTTAGAACCTGAATTTCTAGAAGAGGCTTCTTACCGAAGATTCCTTACCTTAGAATACTGCCCGCCAGGTGCCAGACTCAATCCAGAAAATTTTAAGCAGTACCTCTGCGTGCCGGTAGGTGGTACTGACAGCTCTGCGTTGACGCCGTCTGCGTCAGATGTAACGTGCCTGGTGCCTATAAAGGAGCCACCCCAGCTTGTTGACGTTAGTTCCTTTCTTTCCGTGCCAACAGTCGCGGATCCGGAGAGCTACCTCAGTCACTTTTTGAGCAACTTTTTCTTGACTTTTGCCGAGCCATGTTTTTTAAGAAATTGTTTCTAGTGTGCCAGGGATATGTTCCCTCTGAAACCTATGGGTTACAGGCCTTGCGGGGGGAGTGCCACAGGCAGATGTCTGTGATTGATCCCCACTTGGTCTGCCTTTGGTGTTTGGGGAAAGGCCATGATGCCATATCCTGTTCAGACTGCCAGTCGATGCACCAGAAGGCGATTTAGGAGAGGCCGCTGAAGCTCATAGTGGTGCGGCAATGTAAGACTCCGCTCTTGAGCATGGTCTTGGGCCCATGGACAATCTCGGGCCTGCTTCTGGAGCCGCTCCTGCGCCCATTCGCCTTCAGAGTTGAAGTCATCGTTGTGTAAGTCCAAAAAGAAGAACTGCCCTTCCAAGTCACCAGAGGGAGCGTGGGGCTACCCCTGTTCTTCTAGGCCCCGTCCCAGCACTTCAAGTACAGAGCCGGTGTCAACGCCGTATCTTCGTCTCCCAGAGTTTCCCAGATCCCGAGCTACTCCTGCTCAGCTTCAGGAATTTTATGCAGCTATGGCCCGCATCTTTGGCCAACCATCTCCCTTTGGCGCGCCTTCTGGCCCCAAGGAGCAGAAAGGTGTTACACCTGGACTACCGTCAGTGGGCCCTTCCCCGACGCTGGTGAGACCATCTGGATCTCTTCCCAGATTTGGACCCAGTCCGGTCCCAAGTCCCATCACGGCTCCACTGCCCATGCCGGGTCTTGGTTCCTTTACGCTGCAGAAGGAGGGGGAACCTATCATCCTCTCTGATTCTGAGGCAGCATTGCGTCAACCCCGTCCGAGGTTGAGTCTGTCGCCGATAGACTCGAGACACACCTTTGAGCCAGACACAGATCCCCTGTTGTTTGATTCGCTTGAGGAAGAGTCTGAGTAGGGGACCTTTGACCATTCTGATGACATAGCCCAATCCTTTCCAGAAGAAAGCTGGTATGAGAAGTTAGGGGACGCTAGTGGGCTGACACTTCGTCAGACGCTGGGTTAGTCTCCCCACCTGCCCCACCACAGAGAAAAGCTTGTCCTTCTACATGGCTATGAGAAGGGTGGTGGAGGTCCTTGATCTCGAGCTCCCAGTTGTATAGGTTAAGACGAATGTCTTAACTGAGGTGTTCCAGCCCGGCCACTCCGGCACGGGCTCTGCTTCGATTTAATGAAGCCCTCAAGGATGTCCTCGTGGCAGGCTTGGTCTAAGCCAAGTTTTGGGGTCCCTGTGAATCATCAGGTTGCTCATCAACACCATGCTGCCACAGGGGACTCCACACTACTCACGCAACATCCCTCCCTCAAGAGTTTGGTGGTGCAGGCTTCAACGCTCAGGATGAACCCAAGTGCCATCCCTACTGCCCCTCAGGATAACGAATACAAATGGTTGAAAACCTTTGAGAACAAAATCTTCTCTTCCATGAGCTTAGCCTTGCAGTCGGTCAATATGGCTTGCCTTCTAGGCAGATACTCCCACTCTCTGTGGGACTCAGTTGCCCAAGTACTGCCTCTGGTTCAAGGGAGGCTGGGGGATCCTAATGCAGGCTATGGTGGATGGCCCGGACACCACTAAGTTCACCATCTGAGCCAAACCTCTTCAGTATGCCCTCTTTGGCACACCGCTATCTGGAAAGGGCTGGATCTGACACTTTCTACCCGAATGGCAGAAACTCTCCTCAGACGCGTGGGTGTTGCAGATTGTGCTGCAGGGTTACAGCCTTGACCCACCATGACCCGTCAGGTGAATGCCGTCGCCTCCACCTGTTTCAACTCCCTCCACATCCTCCGCAAGTCCTTCAAGTGGATCCCACCCGAAGCCAGAAAGACTGTCACCTATGCCCTCATCACAAGCAGACTGGACTACGGAAACGCCCTCTACGCAGGAATCAACAAATCCCTACTACAGAAACTCCAGACCATCCAGAACACCGCTGCCAGACTCGTCCTCGGCACCCCAAGACACGAGCACATGACCCAACACCTGCGACACCTCCACTGGCTCCCCATCAGAAAGAGAATAACCTTCAAGCTACTCACCCACGCCTACAAATCCCTCCACAACATCAGACCCAAATACCTCAACGAAAGAATCTCTTTCCACGCACCCAAAAGAAACCTCCGCTCCGCCGACCTCGCCTTAGCAATGACCCCACGCATCCGCAGAGCCGGGGATGAGCCTTCTCCCACATCGCAGCCAAAACCTGGAACGAACTCCCAGTCAACATCAGACGCTCCCCCACCCTGCACACCTTAAGGAAGAGCCTCAAGACCTGGCTCTTCGGCAAACCCTGAGCTGCTCCCCTACTCCCCCAGCGCCTTGAAACCCTCAAAGGTAAGTAGCACGCTTCACAATCCCCCTATTGGTTGATTGAGCCTTCCATTCCTCGAAACCCCACCACTCATGCCACCGTCAGGGCACCGGCTGTCGGAAGACCATCTATCCTTGTTGCGTCAGGAAGTGCAGACTCTTTTGGCCAAAGGAGCCATATAAAAGGTGCTGACACCAGAATTAGGTCGTGGTTGCTACTTCCGCTACTTTCTGGTGCTGAAAAAGACGGAGGCCTCCGCCGTCTTCTAGTACATCACCCTCTCACTGCCTTCCTGAGAAAGGACAGGTTAAAGATGCTCACTCATGCCTAGGCTGTGTCTGCTTTGGACCCTGGAGGGCAGAGTTGGACCTGCAAGACACTTACTTTCACATTCTCGACATGCGGGCCCACAGGCGTTGCTGTGCTTCGCTGCGATCTCACCAGTGCACCACGGTGTTCTCAAAAGTGCTGGTGGTGGTTATACTCATCTTCAGAGGTCAGGGGTTCCAGTCCTCCCCTACCTCGATGGCTGACTGCTGATGGCGGGCTTGCCTTAAGCAGTCCTCACCCACCACCAGACTTATGCAGATCTACTAAATTTACTGGGGTTCACTATCAGAACCTCAAAGTCATACCTGACTCCTTCCCAAACACTCTCTTACATCTGAGCTATTCTGGACACAGTGGCATTTCACACCTACCCTCCGCACAGAGAGTACAGGACATTTGGACTGTGATCCCGATGTTTCAGCCTCGGTCTTGCATCTCAGTGAGAGTGACTTAGGTTGCTGGGGCTAATGGCCTTCTGCAGCCTGTTAGTAAAGCACACCAGATGGCACATGCGGACTCTGCAGTGGGACCTGAAGTCCCTATGGGTACAGCACCAGGGGATTCGCTGCTATTGCGTTTAGATTTTGGAAAAGACTGCGAAAGACCTGCAGTGATGGTTACTGGACAGTAATCTTGTCAGTGGCAGACCACTCACCCTTCCTTCTGTGTAGCTGACAGTGGTAACCGATCCCTCGCTTCTGGGATTGGGTGGCCATCTGGGAGAGGTGGAGATCAGAGGACTCAGATCTCAGGTTGAAACCCAGCTCCACTTCAATCTGTTGGAGTTTCTGGAAGATCCATTTGGTGTTGAAAGACTTCCTGCCATCCATGGAAGGGAGGCTGGTATAGGTGTTCACAGACGACACCATCGCCATGTGGTACTGCAACAAGCAGGGCGGGGTGGGGTTGAAGACTGGTCATACAACACCTGGCGGGATCACTAAATGACAGGGCAGACATACTCAGCCACCAGTGTCTCATGGACCACGAATGGCGTCTACACACAGAGGAGGCACAATGTCTCTTCAGAGAATGGGGAGAACCTTGGCTTGATTTATTCGCCTCCTCTGAGACCGTGTTTTATCAGCACTTTTGCATGTTTAAGTTTCCAAAGCGGCTCTCAATCGGAATTCAGGACTTATGTAGCCCTTTTCGCCGATACCACACCTGTCCAGGTCTTCAAAAAGATCAGGACTGACTGGGCTGAAGTCATCCTACTGGCTCCATTTTGGACACTGAGGGTATGGTATCCAGAACTCCTTGACATGTGCACCTGTCCTCCGATCGGGCTTCCCATTCAGGAGGGTCTTCTGTTACAGCAGTAGGAACGGGTCCTGCATCTCAACCTGCACACGCACCAACTTCATGCTTGGAATTTGAGCGGTGGCAGTTGAGCGTTTTTGACTCTCCTCCAGAGCTTCTTGATGTTATTCTAGCAGCCAGGCATTCTTTGACGAAATCTGTATACACCTGCCTTTGGGACAAGTTTGTGGCTTGGTGTTCCGACAAACAAGTTGACGCACTTCATGCCAATTTGTCAGAAGTGCTCCTGTTCGTGTTATTGATAGCCGGGCAAGGCCTTGCTGTGGGCACTGCTAAGGGCAATTTGTCAGCCATTTCAGCATTTTTGCATTTGTCGGATCAGCCCTCTCTCTTTAAGTCATCTTGTTGTGACTCTTTTCTTAAAAGGTGTTCAACACATTTCCACCGGTTCCTTTCCTTATGCCCTATTGGGACTTACATTTCTTTCTGGCTTTCTGATGTGCTCTCCTTTTGAATGCATGCACAACTGTCCTCTTAGACTTATGACTCTTAAGATGGTCTTCTTGTTGGCCATTACATCGGCCCAGTAAACAAGCTGCAGGTCCTCTCGGTTCATCCACTGTACACTACTTTCTATCAGGACAAACTAGTTCTGCAAACACGTGACTCCTTTCTACCTAATATGGTAACCCCAGTTCACGTCTGCCAGACAATCACCTTTCCGACGTTCTTTGGTCCCCCTCACCCCTCAAAGAGGTGGAGAGGCTTCATCGTTTGGATCCAAAGAGAGCACTTAGCTTTTATTTAGATAGTACCAAAGATCACCGGCTGGACGATTAGCTTTTCATTGAATTCACTGGAGCAAAGAAAGCAAGACAGTACAAAAGAGGAGCATCTCTAAATGGATTATACTCTACATTAAAATCTGCTACACTTTGGCAAAGAAGTCGCCTTCGAAAGGCTTAAGAGCTCACTCTACCAAAGGCAAGGCTGCAACCACTGCGTTGGCACGTGGGTTACCTGTCCTTCACATATGCCAGCAGCTACTGGGTGTTGCTGCACACATTCATGAAGCATTACTGCTTGGACAATCAGGTCCGTTGAGAAGGGCATTTTGCCTGCTTGATCCTGCAGGACTTTCTGGTTTAGGTTAGTTCTTAGTCCCTCCTCTGGGAAGATTATTGCTGTGGTATCTATTTTAATAATCGAAGAGTTGCCTCTCTAGCCATTGCTGGATCTGCCATAGTAATTTAGTACTCATTGCCAGTAGGAATTACATTGCTCAAACCTTTAGTGACTTTCTGGAAAGCACGGAAAACTTTCCCGTTCAAATTTGATTTTAAATGCTTCTTGATCCTTACCCACTAAATATATATTATATAATTAACTGGCCACTCCTGCTCACTCTCAGAAATGCCCCATCTATAACCTCTTTGCTCCTGCCAAGCTGATACTCAGGTCCTTACTATATAGTCCTTTTCTCATCGTACTATAGTTTTCCATCTATTTTTTCTTGTCAGATCTCTTCCACCTGAAGCCAACCTCTCTTGACCTTGGTACTTGGAAGCTCCATATAGCTTAACTCTCTTGATCTCAAACATCTTTCTTGTTCTTAAACTCCCTCTACATTTTTACACCTGCAGACCCTCATCCATACACTCTTCCATACTGCTCTCGCCTCTCATTGCTTCCTCCCCTCACAGATGAGTTGAACTTACAGTTCTGTGTAATGCTGACGTTTCTGGTTTGTATGTTAGGTACTGTGGCTGTGTATTCTGTAAGCAGAAGCTTTGTCTTGCCCTGTTTGTGTACAGATAGCTGACACCCTTGGATGGAGGGTGCTTATAAGAATGGACGTATAAAATAAAATACATCCTTAGTCACCATTAATAATAAACAATACACCACAGAAAATACATTAACCAAAAACACAATTAATCCCAACACTACAGCACCTCTATATGACTGCTCATAACAGAATACAATATTTTATTAAGACACGTTTTGGGCTTGTGTTCATATGTGTAACCTTTCATTATATTTGTATATTTGTCTCTGTGCATATATGTGTTTTGCCAGTTTAGTAATGTACTTTCCTTTGTTCTTTTTTTCATTAGGATGATGAATATGTAGTTTACAACACTAGTCAAATTAGGATGAAATATGTAGTTCAGTTTTGCACGACTGAAGACAACATTAAAGAGTTTTGTCCTACTGTTAATATTGCTGAACAAGATGAAAATTTGGAAGATCATTCAGACTTACCTTCACAAACAAACGGTCAGTGATATTTCATTGTATAGTATAGTCATACTGTATTTTTCTATAGAGACTTACTTATTTGTTGTGTGAAAAGTTTCCATTTTGTCAATACTTTTTTATTAAGTCATTGAGATCTTCCTTTCACAGAAAAATTGTTTCCCAACATTTCATTTAACTATACCATTAACCCATTATATAGCTAAATATTTATTTTTCTCTTCAAGTTTTTACGCGATTTACCCATTATGTAGTAGGGGACAAATGTGAATTACATCTGAATTAAAAGATGTGTGGTAAGGTTTGCTTCAAAATGACTTGTGAAATGTACTTATTATAAAATTATGTTAAATTGGTCTTCTTAAAGGTCATGTTTCTTTGAGTCAAAAGCAATGAAGACTTGAGACGACCCAGATAAAAGAGTGTAAATGTGTTTATTTATTATTTTAAGATGATACTATACTGGACATAAAACCTTTGAAGGATGTGAAGGCTGGTCTCCTGGATAATTCAGGCAACCCTATCCCGCTTGAAGGTGTTCATATTAAGGGAAAGATTTTAGACCTGATTGCACAGGTAAATACAAATGTGACTTACACACTCTTTCGGGAGGGAGCATCTCAAAATCAATTTAGTTTTGTTCTTTCAAATGCAGATGACCGAATGCATGCTCAAGTATGAACAGGTTCTAGTGCTAAAGTATGATTCATTTGAATCTTTTCCATTTTCTCTGAAGACTTTTGGGCTCCTGCATAGTGTTTGTAATGATAGAAGCTCTGAACTGTACTAAATTTAGAATGCTAACAATAATATTTTGATTTATTACCTGATTGTATTTTCTTCTGGAGCTGTGGTAGCATTGACCCGGTGATAAATCTCTCACAACCAGATTGAAGGAGAATACCCATCCTTGATTTTATATGGAAATGTTTACATTCTTGATTTTTTTAGAACAAGAAACATCACTCCAGATCACCACCTATAGATTAAAGATGTTTTATTGGAAATTAAATCTTTTCTTCTACTTCTACGTTTAAAGTGCTCCGAGTTCTAATGGGCATCATAGCAGCCATTTCCTGTTTAAAGAAGCATGGTGTCAGCTGGCCGTTTAACTATAGGACGGTGTGATTCAAGACAACAAATTTCCTGTGGTTTATCATCTGGAAGGCAGAGCAATCTTAAAGTGGGGACATTGAGCAGGTTATACAATGCTCTTCCCACTTGGATGATGAACTAAGCTGTCCTTGGGTCAATTTTCTACAGGTGGAGATTTTCACGCATTGATCTGTTTGCATAGATGGAATTTGCCAGTGACGCCAATTTTCACAGTTTGGACTCTTGATCATCACCATTTGAACCACTTCCAGGCCTCTTTAAATAATGTTTCAGCTTTCATGGCCCATCTAAATATCCTTATTGATTCTTGTACACCTTGTATCATTGCTAATAGTTTCTTTCTTAAGGAAGAGACATTAAAGAAGCACTTGGACGGCTTCTTGAGGTTGCATCCAGTGATCGGAAATCAACACCACAATAGAATTTTAAATTGATTGTTGCTGTCAGATGCCAGGGTTTTGGACAGGTCATCTGAAGGTATTCTATGAATTCCAAGATAAGGCCTGCAGATTGTTCTGAATCCAGATTTATTTATTTTTTAAACTCAGTGCAGACCAGGAAGAGCAGACTGGAAATAACGGAGAACTCAGTGGAAAAATAATCGGATTACAGATTTTTTTAAAAAAACCTTCTGAGAGCAGGCAAGCTGGAACTCAGACTTGAGTCTGTTTAAATAGCCTTGTCACCCTTTGACCTAAAAGATCTTTTCCACCATCTTGAGTTGGGGAGAGGAACCCTGTAACAAGTCAATAAAAAGGCAATCCCAAAGTAAAATAAGACCTGGACTTCAACAGCTGAAAAATTAACAGACTCCAGCATTGTCCCGAGATGCAGAGCCGAAGAGAATTCTGGGAGATTGTCGCTTCCAAGCTCAGCCACTGAATCAGGACAGAAGATGTCATGCTGAACTTTGCGGCATATTCAGAAGAAGGTTTGGACGTGTTTCTACCAAATGCTGAAAACAACTGCGGTCGCAGTATGTTGAACAAATTGGTGAGTGAAATAAGGGCACAAAGGGATAAACACACAAACTAATTTGAGCCCAGGACCGTTTTTAGGCTACTAGAGAGGGCTGAAACATGTTGGTGTCTAGCTTAGGGTCATAGGACCATTACATCCTCAAGCCCTACCATAGTGTTTTTAACCTTTCCTCCCACTCCACTAATAAAGGATACTTTAGGAGCGGGTGAGGAATTTTATCTTTAATGTTACGCCCCAATACACCTTTTTCTCATAAGTGCTCCCTGAAACATGGTTGAGCCCACCCCGACCTTTAGGAGTTGGGGTGAGCCCGATGATGAAGCATGTCACTACTAGAGTGAGTGAGGGCTATATTAAGAAAAGTCTCTCTTTCTCTTTCCACCCACAATAGCGGGTTGGCTATAGACTGACGTAGGAACTCTTGGTGTCCTATCTACTTAAGAGAGAACCCCTAAAATCCCACCCCCGTTCCCTTTTTTTTTGTTTTTTGAAGAAACCCTCTGGTTTCAGAAGGGACACTAAGTTTCTTTCAGGATTGTATATGAAACAGCCTATGCAACCATGGTGTGTGATTCAGAACCCTATATGTGCCCCAGTGTGTGAGAATTGCCTGGTGGGCCGTGCCCAAGGGCGAAAGCCATTTAGCGGCCTCTTAAGGATTTTAGGGGATAGGTCAGTAGGTTGGATAAGCTCAGTAGTGTGTAAGCAAGGAAACGCTGTATTTGCGTGTCAGATGCCTTACCAATGGTGTCCTGAATGCCCCCCCAGTACCGGACCAGCTACGGGCAGTCCCACAGAAGGTGTAGTAAGGTCTCGGTATTCCCACCACCTCTCTAGCTCTCACAAGTCCGCACCGGGTTCCATTTCTGGATGAGAACTTGCATCAAGTACCAATATGAGGCAATCTTATAAGTGGTCTCGGTGCTAGATGAGCTATGTGTCGTGTGCTTTGCCCGGAAGTAGACATCCTCTCGCTTTTTGTGGGTGAGAGTGTGGCCCAGATTCCAATTCCCATCTTTTCTGCCCAGTGAATCTTTTGCAGTATAATTCCGTGCTCCCCTTCACTCAGTTCGCTGCGGACTCTCCACAGCTGCTGCCTTGCATGATGGTCTTCTGCGTTCAGGTAGCGTGCCCCGTCTAGGAAGTGTTGCCAACCTCTCGACAGCAGTGCCTCTTTGACTTTTGCCAGGTTCTCATCTAGTGTTGCGGCCACTGCGATTTCCTCCAGTGCCAGTGCCTTGGGGCACGCCTCCTGAGATATCATCCTTATGAACTCTTCCGTGCGCTCTTCGTCAGCATGAAGCCGTCGCGTGTCAGCCGCGACGGGCTGCCGCGATAGGTAGTCAGTAGGATTGCTGGCACCGGGGCGAAACACGACCTTGAAGCGATAAGCTTGAAGTTGCACGGCCCATCTTTCTATCCTGGGAGGGGCCAGCCTGGCCGTTCTGGAAAACAGGGGAATCAGCGGCTTGTGGTCGGTCACCACCAAGAAGTCGTGCCCGAACAGGTACAAATGGAAGTGCTGGCACGCCCACTTGATGGCGAGAGCTTCCCTCTCAATTTGGGCATACCGCATCTCGGTGTCAGAGAGTGCTCTGCTGGCGTAAGCAATGGGCGTCCACTCCTTTTCTTCACTTTCTTGGAGGAGAACGGCTCCCAGGCCAACCGGGCTCGCATCTACCACCATCTTGGTGCGCCTCCCTGGGTGGAAATATGCCATAACTGTTTTGTCCATCAACGCCTGCTTGATGGCGTGGAAAGCTGCATTCGTTTTCTGGGTCCAATCCCAGGGCCCACCACGGCGTGTAACAGCTTGCAGCGGCTCTGTCAGGGAGGCCAGGTTGGGTATGAAGCGGCCGTAGTATGTGGCCATTCCCAGGAAGCTGCGGATTTCGGTCGGACTGGTGGGTACTTGGGCCGTCCGAATGGCGACAGCTTTCTTCGGATCCACCTGGAGCCCTTCACGCGAGAAAATGTATCCAAAGAAATCCACAGATTCCTGATAGAACAAGCACTTCGCCTTATTGAGGGTGAGGCCACTGACTGTCAGCCGTTGGAGTGTCTCTCTCAGGTGCATGTGGTGTTCCTCTAGAGTGTTCGAGAATACCAGAATGTCATCGCTGAGGTTTATGACTCCCTGTAGACCTGAAGGGGTCTCCCAGATATCTTTTTGGAAGACCTCTGCTGCCAACGACACCCCGAAGCTTAGCCTTTTGTACCTCCTCAGACCCACGTGGGTGGAGAATGTGGTGATGTATCTGCTCTCAGGCGCAAGCTCCAGCTTATGGTATCCCGAGTTAGGTCGAGCTTGAAAAACCACTTTGCTCCGTTGAGATCAGCCACGATGTCATCCATGGTGGGTGTCCGATGTCGTTCTCTCTTCACGGCCTGGTTGGGAAGTCCTTGGGTAAACACCAGTGTCCAATGGGAGGCGGAATCTGCCATTTTCTGAATCACTAAGGTTCGATTACTTCAGATCAATGGGGCCTGCAAGTTGTTCAATTTGGCTATGCCATAATTTCTCATGATGCTTTCTCACGTCCTCCGATGTTTACGCCGGTTTCTGCAGGCCATGTACAACTCCTCTCTAGGGAGATATAGACATTGTTTTCAAAGGGTGCAGTTGAGCTAGTGCCTGATGCGGAATAAGGACTAGGGTGTTACTTCTATTAGTTCCTGGTGCCCAAAATATGCATAGGCCAATGGCAGATACTGGACCTCAGAGTGTTGAACTCATTCATTTAGATAGAGAGGTTAAAAATTATCACCCTTTCTCAAATCTTGTTGGCCTTGGATTGCGAGGACTGGATAATGACCCTGAATTACCAATACACATGCTTTTATGTGCCAGTCCTGTCACCCCACAGGAACTAGTGGGTTAAACTCACTTTCAAATTACCATTGCATCCCTTTTGCCTTGTCTTGGCCCCTCTGGCCTTTACAAAGGTCATGTCAGTTTTTGCCACCTATCTTTTTTTTTTTGTTTAAATCTTTTTATTGATTAACATTTTTGCACATTTTAAGCATACAGTCAGAGCAGTGCTCATGCATCAAGAAAGAAAGAAAGTAAAGTGATTGCCAGGTAGGTCGCTCCCCCGCCACACAGCTCCGCCTGTGTTGTCCTGCCCGCTGCTGCTGCTGCTGGTAAGCTCGCCCCTCTGCTTGTTGCCTCGGTGCCCGTTTTGCCTTCTGTTTCCCCTCGTGCCCCCATTTTGTGTGTCCATTTTTGCCTTCTGTTTCCCCTCGTTGCCCCCATTTCCTGTGTCCATTTTGCTTTCTGTTTCCCCTCGTGCCCCCATTTTGTGTCCATTTTTGCCTTCTGTTTCCCCTCGTTGCCCCCATTTCTTGTGCCCAATTTTGCCTTCTGTTTTCCCCTCTTGCCCCCACTTTTCTGTGCCCAATTTTTGCCTTCTGTTTCCCCTCATGCCCCCATTTTTCTGTGCCCAATTTTGCCTTCTGTTTTCCCCTCGTGCCCCCATTTTTCTGTGCCCAATTTTTGCCTTCTGTTTCCCCTCGTGCCCCCATTTTTGTGTCCATTTTGCCTTCTGTTTCCCCTCGTGCCCCCATTTTTCCGTGCCCAACTTTGCCTTCTGTACCCCCCGTTGCCTCTCTCCACTCCCGCCGCTGCGTCCCCTGCGGCCCCGCCCACCTGACTGCCCATTCGCTGCCCCTGCCTCCCACCACCCAGCTGCTCCTCCCTCCCACCTCCCCATATGTGGCGGCCGCTGCGCGGTGAGGAGAGCGACCCTTGACCTTGCCAGGTAGGTCGCTCCCCCGCCACACAGCTCCGCCTGTGTTGTCCTGCCCGCTGCTGCTGCTGGTAAGCTCGCCCCTCTGCTTGTTGCCTCGGTGCCCGTTTTGCCTTCTGTTTCCCCTCGTGCCCCCATTTTGTGTGTCAATTTTTGCCTTCTGTTTCCCCTCGTTGCCCCCATTTCCTGTGTCCATTTTGCTTTCTGTTTCCCTCGTGCCCCCATTTTTTGTGCCCAATTTTGCCTTCTGTTTCCCCTCGTGCCCCCATTTTGTGTGTCCATTTTTGCCTTCTGTTTCCCCTCGTTGCCCCCATTTCTTGTGCCCAATTTTGCCTTCTGTTTTCCCCTCGTGCCCCCATTTTTCTGTGCCCAATTTTTGCCTTCTGTTTCCCCTCGTGCCCCCATTTTTCTGTGCCCAATTTTGCCTTCTGTTTTCCCCTCGTGCCCCCATTTTTCTGTGCCCAATTTTTGCCTTCTGTTTCCCCTCGTGCCTCCATTTTTGTGTCCATTTTGCCTTCTGTTTCCCCTCGTGCCCCCATTTTTCCGTGCCCAACTTTGCCTTCTGTACCCCCGTTGCCTCTCTCCACTCCCGCCGCTGCGTCCCCTGCGGCCCCGCCCCCCTGACTGCCCATTTGCTGCCCCTGCCTCCCGCCTCCCAGCTGCTCCTCCCTCCCACCTCCCCATATATGGCGGCCGCTGTGCGGCCGCGCCGCTGGCGCGCCAAAGGCGCGCCTAAGGCAAGCCCATCTGCGCCTGGACCGCGCCCAGTGCCAGAACCCCTGGGCCGCGCGCCCCCCGCTCCAGCCTCGAGGACCGACGCCGTTACGATGCCACCACACTCCACGCTCTCAACCCCGGACGGACACACAACTGCTTCAAGGCCGCCCCGAAACGCACTCATGGCCCCTTCACCTGCCGGAACTGCAGCTACACCAGCCTCAGAGCCACCGAAGCGCCCGCCAAGAAGGACCTCAACCACCTCCGATGCATCCTACTGAACACCCGCTCCGCACGCAAACACGCCGTCGAGCTCTGGGACCTGCTCGACACATCATCACCAGACGTCGCCTTCCTGACAGAGACCTGGATGAACGACTCCTCCGCACCCAACATCGCCATAGCCATCCCAGACGGCTATAAGATCACCCGCAGAGACCGCGTCAACGGAGTAGGAGGAGGAATCGCCATCGTCCACAAGAACTCCATCAGGGTCTCGACCAGCACCGACGACTTTCTCTGCACCGCCGAACACATGCACTTCCAGATCCACACGGACCCCAACACCACCCTTAGAGGCACCCTTGTCTACAGACCCCTGGGCCCCGACCCCAGTTCAGCGACTCCATCGCCGACTTCATCAGCACGCACGCCCTGACCTCTACCGACTACATCCTCCTCGGAGACCTGAATTTTCACCTGGAGAACAACAAGGACAGCAACTCCACCACCCTGATCGACAACCTCGCCAACCTCGGACTGAGACAGCTCGTCACAACACCGACTCATTCCGCCGGCCACCACGCTCGACCCCGTCTTCTCCTCAAGCTCCCACGTCTCCTTCAGCCACACCACGGAACTCCTCTGGACCGACCACCGCTGCATCCACTTCACCTTCCAGAAACCCACCACACACCACCGCACCCAACAGATCCCACGCTGCTGCTGGAGCAAAGTCACCGAAGACCAACTACGGGCAAACCTCGCTCTCAGCCCTCCCTCCGACCCATCCAACACCGACGACGCTGCCTGCAACCTCAGACGATGGATAGATGACTGTGCCAACACCCTCGCCCCGCTGAAAAAACTCACCTACAGCGACACCACCAAAAGAGCCAGCTGGTTCACCCCGGAACTCCTAGCTTCCAAGCGTACCTGCCGGAAACTAGAGAAGAAATGGCACAGTGATAAGACACCGGACAGCCACGCAGCCCACAAAGACGCCATCCGTAACCACCACCACCTCATCAGGTCCGCCAAGAGAATCTCCTTCAAAGACCGCCTCGACAACAACGCACACAACAGCAAGGAGCTCTTCAACATCGTGAAGGAACTCTCCAACCCCAGCTCCAACACCAACGACATCCCGCCGTCGCAAGCCCTGTGCGATTCCCTCGCCACCTTCTTCCACCGCAAGATCGCCGACATCCACGACAGCTTCAACACCCAGACAGCCCCTACTAAGATAGATACACCAGACCCGCCGCACACCATCGACCATGACCCCTTGCCAGCCTGGGCCAGCGTGAACATCGATGACACCATCAAGACCATGAGCACAATACACTCCGGCTCCCCGTCAGACCCTTTCCCGCACCACATCTTCAACAAAGCCAGCAGCTCCATCGCACCCCACCTGTGCAACGTTATCAATCTCTCCTTCGAGACCGCGACCTTCCCAGAGAGCTGGAAACACGCAGAGATCAACGCCTACTCAAAAACCCAAGGCGGACCCGAGAGACCTCAAGAACTTCCGGCCCATCTCCCTGCTTCCGTTCCCAGCCAAGGTCATCGAGAAGATCGTCAACAAACAGCTAACCCGATACCTCGAAGAAAACAGCATCCTGGACCCATCCCAATCAGGGTTCCGCAGCAACCACAGCACTGAGACTGCCCTCATCGCCGCCACCGACGACATCAGGACCCTGCTGGACAACGGTGAGACCGCAGCCCTCATCCTGCTGGACCTCTCCGCCGCCTTCGACACTGTTTGCCACCGCACTCTGCGCGCACGCCTCCACGACGCGAGGATCCGAGACAAGGCCCTGGAATGGACCACCTCCTTCCTCGGCGGCAGAACCCAGAGAGTCCGCCTCCCACCTTTCCGATCCGAAGCCTCCGAGATCATCTGCGGCGTACCCCAGGGATCTTCCCTCAGCCCAACACTGTTCAACATCTACATGGCCCGCTCGCACACATCGCCAGACAGCACGACCTCAACATTATCTCCTACGCCGACGACACTCAACTGATCCTCTCCCTCACCAAGGACCCCCTCGCCGCCAAATCCAATCTCCCATGAAGGAATGAAGGCCGTCGCCGATTGGATGAAGATCAGCCGACTAAAGCTGAACACGGACAAGACAGAGGTCCTCATCCTCGGCTCCAACCCCTCAGCCTGGGACGACTCCTGGTGGCCAACGACACTGGGAGCAGCCCCGACACCCACCGACCACGCACGCAACCTGGGAGTCATCCTCGATTCAACGCTCTCCATGGCCAAGCAAGTCAACGCAGTCTCCTCCTCCTGCTTCAACACCCTCCGCATGCTTCGCAAGATCTACAGGTGGATCCCGACAGATACAAGAAGAACAGTCACCCAGGCCCTCGTCAGTAGCAGACTTGACTATGGGAACGCCCTCTGCGCGGGAGCCCCGGCCAAGCTCATCAAGCGACTGCAACGCATACAAAACGCCTCCGCACGCCTGATCCTCGACGTACCACGCCACAGCCACATCAGCCCCCACCTGAGGAACCTGCACTGGCTCCCCGTCGACAGGAGAATCTCCTTCAAACTCCTCATCCACGCACACAAGGCACTCCACAAGACTGGCCCAGCCTACCTCAACAGACGACTCTTCTTCTACGTCCCCAACCGCCAGCTCCGCTCCGCCGACCTCTCCCTCGCCACCGTCCCTCGCATTCGAAGAACAACCACCGGCGGCAGATCCTTCTCACACCTCGCCGCCAAGACCTGGAACACCCTTCCACTAAGCCTACGACAGACCCAAGACCTGCTGACCTTCAGGAGGCTACTCAAGACCTGGCTGTTCGACCAGTAGCAGCACCCCCCCCCCCCTTTTTTCTCCCCAGCGCCTTGAGACCCTCGCGGGTAAGTAGTGCGCTCTACAAATTCTGTGATTGATTGATTGATTGAACAGCATAATGTGCAGTACCCAACAGCAAAAAGAGAGACAGATGAGTAGATCACAGCGACCACAAGAAGTCATAGGACAGTGTCCATAGACAGGGCGGATCAGTGCTGATGAGTCTCACCACCGCGTGGCATGCAAACGGTTCAGATATAGTGCAGTTCGAACCAAACTGGGGACATAGGGTACAACAAAATGAGGACAACATAAGTCAAGGAAGGAAAGGGAGTCGCTTGAGACCTGCTGCCGTATCTAGTGTAGCCGGGGGAGCCAGAGCTGCCAGGACCCAGTGGCAATGAAGTTCTGGAACAGGAGAGTCAAGTCAGCCTGGAGGTAGGTGCTATTCAACACCCCTGCCGGTGGGGGATGAACTATGGGTACCGGCCCCAAATAACGTATTAGAGTCCCCTGTGTTAGTGACCATTTCTTGGAGCTTGGAAACCATTGTGTCCCACTGAGGCGCTAGGGGGAATTTACGAATGCCAAGTAGGTCCTCCCTACGTAGCGCCACACCCTCCGCCTTAGCCCAATTAAGCAGGGATCGGCGCCAGGCAAGTGGGTGAGGCGACAGAGGGGATTTTCATCACTCGGTGATCAATCGTTTGGCCGTTATTAGACCCAGGTCGAGAAATCTTGTGGCGGCTCTATATTTTTTGTTTCTGCTAAAGAGGTGTAATACATGGGCTTCCCAACTGGGGGGAATGGCTCTGGAGGTGCAAGTTGTCAGGGTGACTGTCACATTGCTCCAGTACTCATTTAAGACCGAACAATGCCAGAGCATATGGAGAATGTCGGCATCTAACTGCCGGCAGCGGGGGCAAGCCGCGTCTACGCAGAGGAAGTACCTGTTGATTTGAGCTGGGGTAAGGTAAGCCCGATGCAGCACGAAGAATTGAATTTGTTTGAACCGCTGATTACGCGGAATGTATGTCGGGCTGCCTCGAACAACAGTCCACTCTCTATCTGTGAATGCCCTCCCCAGGGCCCCCTCCCAATGATGCCGAAGCCGAGTGAGGTCAGCCTCTGTGTGTTGCCGGATGGAAGATGCGAACCAGCGCGTCAGGTGTCTCCCTGTCCCCATCACGTGAAGGTATTGCAATGTGTGGTGTATGGGAGGCTCCTGAGTGAGTGTACCCCATTTAGACGATAACGAGGCTATAATTGTTCTATGTAGTAAAAACTGCCCAGGGCGCAGGTTCCCTTCCGCTATGAGTTCCTGGTATGGGATGAGGGTGCCGTCTTGGAAAAGGTCTCCCACGTCCTGTATTCCCTCTGAGGCCCAGTGTTGTAACTCAGTCACAGTCGTGTAGGTGTCCCCTCGTGGAGTTCCCAACAATGGGATAGCGGGTGCGTATGGGATGGTGGTTCTAGTGAGAAAAAGACTCCTATGGAAGCACCTGTATGCTACGTTGAG
Organism: Calotriton arnoldi; assembly: GCA_963921515.1. Classification (NCBI taxonomy): domain Eukaryota; kingdom Metazoa; phylum Chordata; class Amphibia; order Caudata; family Salamandridae; genus Calotriton; species Calotriton arnoldi. The sequence continues at coordinate 161,696 of CAWUFW010004429.1, read as the reverse complement.
TAGAAGTGTGTCGGGGGTGGTCTGGACTTGGAGCAAGGATGAAAAATTTGTAAAAGGCTACCCTGCGTCAGTGGGGGCTGTAAAGAAGCCGTGTCTGGTAAGTAACGGGATGATAGCCACCTGGCAACCCATTGCAGCTGGGAAGCTAAGTAGTAATGCTCAAAGTTAGGTACCGCTAGGCCACCCAGCTCGGTAGGCAGGTAAAGTTTCCCCATGGACACTCTGTGGCGTGATGTTCCCCATATAAAGTCTCGCACAACCTTTTCCCATTGCCTGAAGAAAGGGGGGGAGATGATAAGGGGTAGAGCGGCGAAGTAGTAGAGAAGGCGGGGAAGGACTACCATTTTAATAAAGGCAATCCTCCCGGAGATCGCCAATGGAAGAGTCGTCCAGAAACCCATCTGTGACCGAATCGCTGTGGTGGCCCGGAGTACGTTCCCATCGAAAAGGTCAGTTCTGTTATGATAAACTCGGACCCCCAAATAGCGGAAAGGGTCCACGCACCAGGCTACGGGGGTCCCCCCAGTACATATCCCGGATCAGGAGCCTCCTTCAAAAATGGTGAAAGTATAGATTTCGCTGCATTGACTCGCAGTCCCGAAGCACGTGCAAAATGACTGAGGGCTTGGTCAAGTGTGGAGGGGATGTTATGAAGGTCTCGAGCATATATCAGCAGGTCATCTGCGTATAGCGAAATGGTGTGGGTGCCATCTCCCACTGTAATCCCCATGTCGACGTGGACGCGAATATGGACCGCCAGCGGCTCCACTGCCAACGCGAACAAAAGAGGGGACAACGGGCATCCCTGTCGGGTTCCACGTCGCACCTGAATTGGATCTGAGACATAGGGCCCCGTCCGAACCCGGACCGACGGATTGCGGTATAGCAGTCGCACCAAACTAAGGAAGTAGGGTCTGACTCCAAAACGGGCTAGAACGGCGAAGAGGAAATTCCAAGCCATCGAATCGGAGGCCTTCTCAAGGTCTAATAACATGCAGCCCGAGCGAGGCCAGTCGATCAAGGCATATTCCGCCACCCAAAAGTAACGTCGTATATTCAAAGCAGTATTACGCTGTGGAACGAAGCTATTCTGGTCGGAGTGCACTAAATCAGGGACAAGCGGGGCCAGCCGATTGGCCAAGACTTTTGCCAGGATCTTATAATCCGTGTTCAGTATTGCAATCGGCCGATAAGAGCCAGGAGACGTGGGGTCCTTACCAGGCTTCTGCAAAGAAACTACATTAGCGGTACGCATGGTCGGGGGTAGAGCCCCATCTGAGATTGCCTCTGTAAACAGCGAATGGAGATGTGGTACTAAATGTTCTGAGTACGTTTTGAAGAACTCTGCCGGGAGGCCATCCGGACCCGGCGTTTTACCGGAGGACAAGGAGCGCAGCGCGTCTCGTATTTCGTCCTCCGTTAGGGGGGAGTCTAGCTCCAGGAACTGGTCAACTGTAAGAGTGGGCAACTCCACTGTGTCCAAAAAGGAATCCACGTTTTGGGCGTTGCCCACCAGTCGGGTCTCATACAGTCGAGTATAGTGTTCAGTCATCAGTGTGTGAATGTCTCTCTGAGTACTTCGCTCCTGGCCCAGGTCATCGATTAGCAACTGTATGGGGCGCTGGGGGTGTTCCTGCCGGATCAAGTAAGCCAGCAACCTCCCGGCCTTGTCCGCCGCAGAGTGAGAACGGGCCGAGTGCGCCAAATAATTATGGCACCTCAGTCTCTCCAGTAGTGCCTCCTGCTCGATATGGGCAGCGTCCAGGCGCTGCTGTTGATCCGGGCAGTTGACGACCCGCGTCTCGAGTGGAAGCAGCTGCCTCTCAATGGTGGATAGTGAAGTGTCGAGTTGTCTGCGGATACTCCAAGTCTACCCCAGACATTGGCCCCTAATCACTACTTTAAAGGCCTCCCATTCAGTGAGAACCGAATCCGTGGAAGCCGTATTGAGTGCAAAATAACTGGCTATCGCAGCCTCCAATGAGCCGCGGAAGAGAGGGTCCTCTAGTGCCGCTGTCTGCAGACGCCAGGCCGGAATCGGAGCAGGTCGCGCCTCCCAGGCCAGGTGCATTAACAGGGGATTATGGTCGGAATGCGTCCGACCAAGGTAGTCAATAGACTGTATCAGAAGGAGTAGGGCCGTGGATGTGAGTATGCGATCGAGGCATACATGCAGGTTATTGACCGGGGAATAAAAAGAGTATACTCTGGAGTGCGGATGGCGTTCCCGCCAGATGTCTGATCGAGGCATACATGCAGGTTATGGACCGGGGAATAAAAAGAGTATACTCTGGAGTGCGGATGGCGTTCCCGCCAGATGTCTGAGAGTGCCCAATTGTCCATCCAGTATTTTAAGAGTTGCGCGTTGGAGGAGGCCGTAGTACGAGTGAGAGGGGGAAAGGAGCGGTCAAGTGAGACATCGAGCACCGCGTTAAAGTCACCTCCCAGGAGCCACGGGATCTCCCTCCACCGGAGCAGTACCTCCGAAAGGTCACTAAGAAAGGTGCCCTGCGTGACATTGGGGGCATATATGGAACCCAACAAGACCGGCTGGCCGTTCAGCTTACCGCTCACCAAGACGTAGCGCCCCATTGGGTCGGACAGGACCTCCTCCTCCTCCCATGGAACCCCAGCCTTGACCCATATCACCACCCCTCTAGCCATGGATGAATAGTTGGTACTATATATCTGGCCCTGCCATCGACGACGTAAGCGGGTAGCCTCTACAGTCGTCAGGTGTGTCTCCTGTAATAGCGCCACACTCGTTGCGTGACGGTGCAGGTAAGCGTAGATGGCGTACCGCTTGGAGGGTGTGTGAATGCCCCTGACATTCCAGGTTATTATATTAAGATTGGGCATCGGGACAACTGAAGTCAGCGGGCCCCACTCGTGTACTGTGGCGCCCCCTGTGTGGTGAACCGCCCCAAGGAGGGAGGATGTAAGGGCAGCAGGTCTGTGAGTGTGGCGACTCGTGCAGGGGGAAGAAAATAATAATGTAGATCTTTAGGATACCTTGAAACGGAAAAAGAGCGGATCCCCAACATGAGTAACTGCCCATACAAGCTTGCCATATCATGGCAACAGGACGAACGTCGTTATATGACTGCAGGGAGAAGTGCCAGTGGAACAGAACAAGGAAGGGGGGGAGAGAGAAAAGCAGGTACAGATGCGATCCCCCTCAGTTACCCTAGAATAAGAGGAGTTAGGGCATCAAGAGTAAGACAGGAGAGGACATGGCCCAGAATTACATCATTTTCTAACAAGAGCTAAACGGAAATAATGTCATCCGCAGTTTGGGGTGTGACAACCAGTAGCGGAGGGAAATCCGCATCAGTTAACTAGTCCGGCGTGGAGCCCGAGTTTCGAGACTTGGGCAAGGACCCAACGGAGCTGGCCGGAGATGGAGATCGGGCAGATTGAGGGGCTGCCACCGTCTGCAGGGCCCCCTGTCGTTCCATTCTGATCTGGTCGGGGTTCGGGGCTGATATGAATGTTCTCGCGTCTCTGTTCTTTTTCCCACGCCTGCCTCGACGGGGTCGCTCAGTTGCTCGGGATTCATCTGTTCGTTTGGGCGCCGTTGCCAGTCCATGCTCCTCAAGCCAGTCCCAAGCCTCTGTAGGGGAGTCAAAGTACTGGGTGTTGCCATCTTTGATAACCCGGAGACGGGCAGGGAAGAGTAGAGAATATCTAATGTCCAGCTCCCGGAGTTGTTTCTTCACTGCGTTGAAGGTGGCTCGTCTCTTCTGGACATGAGCTGTATAGTCTGGGAAAAGGAGACAGTCACATTCTGAACTTTAGGGCCGGGATGTTTGCCAAGTTCCCGCAGGATGACATCTCTGTCCCTGAAATTCATTACACGGAACAGGAAAGGACAAGGACGGGCCCCTGGAGGGGGTCTGCGCGCTGGCACTCTGTGGACCCGCTCGATTACGAACTGCGGGGCGAGCGACCCCGGCGACAGCAGATCTCTTATCCAGGCTTCCGTGAAGATCTCCGGGTCCCGACCCTCTGCTCCCTCAGGTAGACCAACCACACGGATATTATTGCGACGCGATCTTCCTTCGGCGTCGTCCACCTTCTCCTCCAGGGTGCACACACGATCTAATAGGTCCTGAAGCGCGGATGTACAGTTCCGAGAACGAGGCTGAAGTTCTGCCAGTCTCCGCCTCACGAACCCTGTCTGAGAGCTTGTGCTGGTCGGCCCGGAGAAGTGTGAAGTCGGAGGTGATGGTATCCATCCTGCCCTCCAGGGAGGTACATGTGAGATCCAATGCGTTGTCAATCCGTTCAACTGCCGCCAAGACCGTATCCAGTTTGTTTGCAATGTCCGGCGGACTCATCCCTGTCACGGGCCCCGGAGCCGCATGGGCTTCCTCGGTCGGACCCTCGGAGGGGGCATCCCGGTGTGTATTGGTGCGCAGGTGGCCCATGACAATCTGCTGGGCGCTCGGCATAGGGAGCAGGTGGAAAACGTCAAGTTACTGAGGGCTGCACGGCCCTATTGCCTCACCCCTGAGGACGACGAGGGCAGGAGCAGCGTAGGCCCGAACCGACCCCCGCGCCGGTCTCCACACCACCGTAGGTAGTCTGTTCCTTCCAGTACACACAGTGCCGGAGAAAGGATGAGGAGGCCCAGGCCCAACCAACCCCCGGACCTCTCCACCTCCAGTAGTCCGTGTCACCACAAATGCACCGGACGTGACCGTGTCGAGGACCATGCAGCAGGCAGGAGGCCCTCCCTCCGACCAGCGCTAGACTCACTGCACTGCAAGTTAACGTCAGGGCCCCTCCAGTGGTAGATCTTCCTCTCTCAGGGACCCCACTTCGCACTCACACGGCAGCGGCGGCGGCCGGGGCTGGAGGGGAAGGGGTTCAGCTCCCACAGGCACGCGTTTCGAGACACAGGGGACTTTGCCCAGAGCTCCCCGAGCAAGCCCGGAGCGGCCCCCAAACGATGCCTTCGAACACCCGAGTTCCCGGTGAAACAGATTGTGCTAGGGGAGAGGTGCCATGTGCAGATAGCTCGTACCCGGGTTACGCCCCCCCCAGGGGCCACTACCAGTCGCCTGTCCCGTACTCAAGGGGCGCTTCCGCCCGGACACAGGGTTCGTGCTACAACCCCAGATTCAAACTAGGGGCCGCAGCGGGTAACAACAGGAACAGCTTGTTGATCAGCTGGGGTAGTGGAATGGGCCCCGGTGACTCCACGAGGCCGGCGCGAATGCAACTAGGCCGCGCTGCGATCCCAACAGCGTGTGCAGGTGGGGACCCTAAGCCCGATCAACCCCCGTAGCTCCCCACCGCAGGGCAGAGGTGGCATCTACAGTCCGTGGGCCCACCGCTACAGTCGTGCCCCGACTTCTAGGCGGAGGGCAGGTGGGGGCCCTAGGCCGAACGACCCCCGTGGCCCCCCACCGCCGGGCAGCCCCCATAATCGGAGTCTATGAGGCCTACCCCCACAACAGCGTCGCGATCACCACATTGTGCGCAGGTGAGGGCCCTAGGCCCGGCCGACCTCTGTGGCACCCCACCACAGGACAGACGCCTCAGCTGCAGTACGCGGGTCTATCCCCGCAGCCGCACCCGACCACCTCGTTGTGCCCAGGCAGGGGCCCTAGGCCCGATCGACCCCCGTGGCTCCCCACCGAAGGGCAGAGGCGGCAGCTACAGTCCAGGGGCCCACTGCAACAGTCCGCCACAATCCCAAGCTGAGGGCAGGTGAGGGCCCTAGGCCCGATCGACCCCCGTGGCCCCCACCGCAGTGCAGACCTCGCAATCGCGGCCTACAAGGCCTGCCTCTGCAACAGCATCACAGTCGCCACATGGTGCTCAGGTGGGGGCCCTAGGCCCGGCTGACCCCCGTGGCCCCCCACCGCAGGACAGACGCTTCAGCTGCAGCGCACGGAGCTACCCCAGCAGCCGCGCCCTGACTTCTATGCCATGCCCAGGCGGGGGCCCTAGGCCCGACCGACCCCCGTGGCCCCCCGCCGCAGGGCAGACACCGCCGCAACTGCTCGTGGGCCTACTTTAAAGGCCGACGTCACGCTGGACGTTTCTAGGCGCAGCAGCTAACGGCCACGGCCTCCGCAGCAGCGGGCCAAGCTCTCGGGGAAGGCGCCATTGTCGGCCGGTTCGCGCCCAACCTCAGCCGCTCGGCAGTCGCCGGTAGTCACAGGCCACTCTCTCCGGGCTGCTCCGGGCAGGTTGTGACGGCGCGTCTCAACGCCGGGCCTCAAATACACCGTGGGGACCGCCACAAGCGGCTCAGGCACCAAGATCGTTGCGCCCGCGCCGGCAGCCAGACCAGGGCGAGGCTCCCGCAAGGGAACAGGCCGCACCGTCCGGGGCCATCGTGGAGCGCCGCCGAAGCCCGAGAGTCTCTTGCTGGCAACCACAGCGTCTCACACACTCTTGTTGTGTGTATCTGGGCAGAGAGAACGGCTGAGAAACCAGGATGCACAGGATAATTGGGGGATTAAGCGCGGAGCGATAGTCAGACGCATCCGCCATCTTCGGTGCTTGGCCACGCCCCCCGGTTTTTGCCACCTATCTTCCTATTTAAGGAATACACATGTTCCTGTTCTTTGACGGCCAGATGCGGAAGGCTGACTAGCCTCAGCTAGTCTCAGTCTAATGCTTTAGCACAATGTCACTACTCTTCAACCTGGGATTCACCTTCATTTGGTCCATATCTCATCTCGACCCACACAGACCATTCAAGGCCTTCCGCCCCGCAACAAGTCTGGAACATTAAGTCAATAATACAGATCTTTCAAACAAAAGCTGGTCTGCCAGCCTCAGCAGTTTTGAGGCTGCTAAGCCTTTGAGCCTCCTGCATTCTGTTGGCACCATTCTCTCATTGGCACAAGTATTGAGCATTGTAAGTGAGGCCTTATTTAACAAGGTCTCTATTTTCACCTACTAACGCTTCCAGCTCCAAAATCCTATTCTTCAACTCTTGAATCTCAAGTCTGGTCTTTCTATTCTTATAGGTAGCAGTGCTAGTGATCTTACCTCTTATGAAAGCTTTGAAGGAATCCCAAACAATATGGAATCCCTCATAAAACGCTTCCGTCTCCTGTTCTACCACCGCCTGTTCCATTAACAGCTGCCTGTCCACCTGACTCCTGCCTCAATAACCTCTCCAAAAGGACATCAGAATGATTTGACAACTGCTCTGGAAGATGATATACTTTCCTTACCACCTCTGCTATTCTTTGATCCACTAAAAAATAATAAATTCTTGAACGATGTGTGTATTTCTTATTGTGAAAAGTATATCCCCTAGCTCTCCCTACATCACAAAGGCCTGAATCTTGAACTAATAACCTAATCTGTGCCTGCATTGTAGGAGCACACAACGTTTTCCTAGTAGAGGACTTGTCCACGTTGTTATCTAAGAGAACATTAAAAAGTTCCCCCGCTATTACCGGCAATTTGTACTCTAGGAGCTGAAAATAAGGAGTCTGAAGGGGGCCTGGATCATCCGTATCTGGTCCATAATGTCCAGAATAAGTTAATATGTAACTGTACTTTTACTGCAATCCGCTACATATTCTACCACTCTCGCCTCTGCATTGATCTTAAACAAAATATCCACACCCTTTGTACACAATTCCTGATCCATCCAAACATACACCTAATCTCCTCTGTTAAAGCGGGCAGTATTTTCTCAATATTGCTCCTCGCTTGCTCTGGGTCTAACACCAATGCCTGCTCCCCACCCTCTCCAGTTTGACTCAAGCCACCCCCATCCAGGCCATATATCCATGTTAGCCAATGCCTGGAATATGTTCTTCACTGGAATCTCTGGAGGGGGAGTATTTATGTCGCTTACACTGCTTCCTACCTCTATGCAGCTATTCTGGAGTTCTAGCTCCAAACACCCAATACTCTCTCTTGTGTCATAACCTCTACACTTACCTTGCCTCTTGCACTCTCCACCTGCTATTGTTGAAGCCCTACCTCCTTCTTCCCACCTCTCGCTGACTGGACCTTAACGTACGAATTTGAGGGAGTCATTTTCAGTTTACTTGACAGCCTCTTGATTTTGTGGCCTCTGGTGTTCTTTCTGCCCCGTGGCTGACCCCCGATGCTTGGAAGTGCTATCACTTTTGGGCTGTTAGGTGGTTTTTGCCAAGCTGGATGGTGGAACCTTACCCTCTCTCCTTACAATGCCTTGGTACTACTTTGATCCTAGATTTCTATGGGAATATCTCCATCTTTCGTTGCTCGGAACCCTCTCTTCACTTGCCAGCCCCCTCTCTTTAGCCCACCTCACCTTCCTTGTTGATGATGAAGGGGGCCCCCCATCACTACAGCCTCCTCCTGAACTGGGCTTGCCCACCACTGGCATGAGCCTGGGGACCCTCCGCGTCTCTTCTGATGACCCCTTCACCTCTTTCGATGTTGTAGTTGGCAGTGAGGCAGTCCCCTGTATCCCACATGGTGTTAGCAGCATCTCAGGAAGCCACCAACTTGTGGTGACACTGCCCCCAAAACCACGTAAGGAGGTCTGTGCTGCTGCTGGCCTGCCTCTGCCCAGACTGCCGGCATCTCCCTACAGACTGCGATGCAGCAAACTGAAGCCGTGGAAATCCTTGGTGAAGTGCAACCATGCACATATAGCACGGATAAGCCATCCTTTAACTCGCTTTACATCAGAGCTGCCCAGGTGCTTCCTGCTGACACTGATGTTCTCCTGCCTACTAGCAACTAGCACCCAAGGAGATTGTGCTCGACCAACGCTCTTAGCTAGTCACCAAGTTCCCCCTGTACCTGCCAGTAGATATGAATGTTGCTGTCTAACCAACTCAACAGACCTTGTGAAATCATTTATTTAAGACAAGAAAAAACATGACCCAAATTATCATCAAAATCCAATGTCGCCAGCACCTGACATGGAGGCAGCTGGTGACTCATTGTAATGTTGCTTGTCGCTTATACCATTAGACATGATTTACTGTATCATACATCTGTTTGTATGAATGTTGTAAGTACCACAGATAAATACAAGATGAAATGTTATGACAAATGTAAATTTTTGTTACTGCCAAATTGTATGTGGACACATACATCACAATGCTTCGATGTACACAGTGACAATGCGAAGTAAGATTATGAATAGTATAACAGCAATAAATGTGGCAAATGTTGTACTTAAAGCAGCAATTCTCAGCTTATGATATGGGGTAAAACACTTGTCATGAAAGTCGGCCTTTCCCCGTTGCCCATTATGGAGGGAACGGGCCCTCAGACAATTATCGTCTGATCCTATTTATATTGTTTGTCCCTATTGATAGGGAGGTTCTTTAAACAGTGAAAGTTGGGGGAACAGTGTGTGAGGGCATGGCCAGGTTAAGAACAGTGCGACTGGTCCCTCCTCACCGGGTGCCGAGCTTGGTGAGGTTTTGAAATTTCTTAAGTTTAAAAGCACTGACTGCACAGTTTATTGTGTGTTCAGCAATTTTGAGGCACCAATAAAAATGTCAAGATAATTCTGGTGATTAATTTACCTGCTGGAGAGAGACAGTCAACAGCCATATATGGCCTAGTTCGGCCAGATTTCCTGGTACAAACAGCATAATTCAACAATATATCTGTAATGTCAACATCCATATTATCAAAAACGAAAAAGAAAAAAAAACATGCAAAGATAACATAACATTCCAAAATACAACATTGTGTGCTATGTCTTCCCTATAGTCTCTGGTGTTAGCCCCCCTTCCCCCACCACAGTGTCCTAGGTGCTGTTACATCCCGTGATAGTATATTCACCATCCTCGTTATTCTCCCATATTTCCTGTATCTATTGTCATTGGAGTATGAGGCTCTAAATAAAGGTCTGGGTAGTCCGCCCATCTCTTCCAAATTTTAGGGTGTTTCTGTGGTCATCCCCTAGCTTTAAATATAGGTAATTCCATGCCCATGGAAAAATCCAAACCCTTTTTCCATACTCCTAACAAAGGAGCGGAAGTAGCTTTCCATATTCTGGTGCTGTCTAGTTTCGCCAATGCGAGACCCAAAAACAGTAGGTGGCGCTTGAACCTATTGCCTCCAATCTCATCAGTGATGTGTAGCAGGGCTAGTCTTGGTGACATAGGAATATCCCATCCCAATACCTCGGAGAGGCAAGTCATGACCCCCCTCCAGAACTTAGTGAGCACGTCACATAGCCAAATTGTATATAGAAAGGTGCTGTCACTCTTTCCACAGCGTAAACATATAGGGGTTGCAATGAGGCCAGCCCTCTATAGCTTATGTCTGGTGAAATATACCCGGTGAAGGTATTTGAACTGAATAAGACGCAGTCACGAAGCAATAGCTGCGCCACTTGGGGACTCCAGCGCTTCGGTCCAGTCATCGTCGTCTAGCAGGCCCAGGTCTGCTTGTCAGGCCTCTCGGAGTGTGTCCAGCATAGTATAGCTATTAGTGACAAGAGATTGGTAGATCTTAGTGATTTTATGGTCGCCCAGGTCTCCCATAAATCCTTTGGCCTCTATAGGGTTAAACTCTGGAAGGGTCTCAAGCTGCGCAATGTATGGAGACAAGGCATGTCGGAATTGGAGGTATTTGTAGAACTGTGTGTGTGGCATATCATATTCTCTCTGGAACTCTGGAAAAGATTTACGTGACAGACCACGCACGACCACCTCCAGCGTAGATATACGCATATCCTCTCATCCGCTAAATCCGGCCTGCACTGCCAGCTGAGGCAAGAGACCGTTGTGCAACAAGGGAGTTTCTCTTGTTAGTCGGCCCCACCATCCCATTCGTGGTAGTGACTGTCACCAAACCCCGAACACCACCCTTGTCGCTGGCTGCAGGGTTCGGAGCGCTGGCGCTGTATGTTGGTACGTATGAAGAGTCGAGTCACCCATCAACCAGCGTTCCACTGTGTGTGCCGGGTCGGGTCTTTCCCCATACCACCACTCGTTTAATACTAAGAGATGGGACACTGCATGATATGATTGGATGTCAGCAGTTGCTATTCCTCCACAGTATGTGGATTGAAAACATGTTCTCAGGGCCACCCGGGTGGAGCCACTTGCCCACATAAATTGACCCAACATCGCATTTATGTGTCGAAACCAGGTGGACGATATCGGGTAGGGATGATTCGGCATCTGATAGAGGAGGCAAGGGAGAGATACCATCTTAAAGATGGCTGGTCTTCAGAATAAGGACAGGGGCAGAATCGACCAAGACCGTACCTCTTCCTTCACTTGTGTTGTTAGTGTAGCCAGATTTCTTTCCCACAATGTGATCTGGGAGGCCGACAGAAACACATCCAGATATTTTAGCCCCGCTGTGACTACCGTCACGTCCTTAGACCATGCGCCCACCTCACTCGCTCCCCGCAGCGGCCATAAGATCGACTTGTGGGCATTCATATATAAGCCGGATGTCTCCCCAAATACCTGCATGATTCCTAGCAGTCTCGGGCCTGTCCTATTGGGGTCTGTAAGAAAAAACAGTACATCATCAGCATACAATGCTTTGCGGTCCGAGACCTCCCTCGACCATTCAAATCCCTTGACTAGGGCATCGATCCCAACCCATTCCACCAGCGGCTTTATTGCTAACGCGAACAAGTATGGGTATAGGGGACATCCCTGACGGGTACCTTGCCCAATAGGAAATCTAGGGGGCCCGAGCCAGCCACCCGCACTGAGGTTTAAGATCTGTGTTTAATAGTTTTATGTATGATAAAAATCTGGGGCCAATGTTTAGTCGTCACAGGATAGAAAAAAGAAATATCCAGCTGAGCGAATCAAAGGCTCTGTCTATGTCTGCCAGTAGTAAAGCAGCAGGGCCTTCCAGGCGATCTATTGCTGCTATAGCGTTATGAGCGCGGCGAATATTATGACGCGTGGCACGGCGGGGCATGAAGCCAGCCTGGTCTGGATGTACCAGATTGGTTATATATGGTAAAATGCGGTTTGCAAGGGCTTTAGCGAGTAGTTTGGCTTCAATGTTTAATAGGGAAATTGGACGGTATGATGTGTGACATTCGGGGGCGTGGCTAGCAGCCCAAGATGGAGGTCGCATAAGCGACGAGCTCTGGGCCCTGGACGCCTAATCCAGCGAATATCCTCTGACTCCAGCAGCCTCGATATCCAGTGGGGCTACAGTACGGTGGCAGAACTCGAAGCATTTGCTGTGGGACCGAAAACTGTGACGCAGAGCACTGTTGAAGGGCGTCCTGTGATCCGGAGCGGTCCCGGCGAGAGCGGGCCTAAGGTGAGTGGGGCGGGCCTTGAGGCAGCAGCTTTGCCTAAGCGCCCTGGACGGAGCTGTGATCACTTGCTGCGGTGTGCTTCTGCACGTGAGGTCCTGGATGGCGGCCTGCCCGGAGGGGAAAAGACACTGCCTCCGTGAAACCTGCTGGCGACTGCGAGCTGCCTGCGGATGGTGACTGGACCTCCTCCTCGCTTGTGCATCCGGAGACCGGATGATTGGCGCGGCGGGGTGTGGCAGAGCCGGCACCCCTCACCCCCGGGGAAAATCTGAATCGTTTTCCCCCTCATCTGACACCGGGCGTGGACCTGACATCACCATACAACTGGACCCACAGTGTACTAGGCCCAGGACACAGGCCTGAGGGACAGGTACGGCTGCAGCCCTAATATTGATTGGTGACCCTGGCGGACGCCGCTCTCCTCCCTGGGCGCCGGGCGGTGCTGTGGGAACGGCGCCCCCCCTGAGGGCTGTTCTGGGCTCTCTGGTCCCCCGCGGCTCTCCCCCTCTCTTCAAGTGTTAGTGCGGTTTTGGGCTCCGTAGGGGCAGTGGGCCCTAATTCACCACGAGGAGTGGAACTCTGCAGCCCCCCCCCTACATTACGGCTAGAAACCTACGAGTGCCCCGCATTGTGGAGTGCCTGTGACGGCAGGAACGGGCCCCAAGACGGGGGGGTGCACCTGTGGGGCCATGCCGGGTCGGAATCATATACCGCTACTTGGCTCAACACTCGAAGCTCCTGCGTGGCGGCCTACCTGGATTGGTCGTGAAGATGGGCCTACTCTGCAAGTTAGGAGACCCGTGACACGTGGAAATATCATTCCACCTTCGCAGTGACTGTCCCAAATAGTGAGCGGGAGAACACGTGTGTGGATGGACTCCCCCCCTCTCCACCTTACAACTCATCACTGTGGGTGGACCCTGGTGGATTGCCGAAGTGGGGGCTTCCCCCCCCCACCGCCTGGTTGCAGATCCTAGCTTCATAACTTGCCGGTGGCCCTGCCCTGGTCCCTGGGAGTAGCGGCAGGCAGTCACGGCCTGAAAAGTTAGTATAGTATTCCACTGCCGGACAGCAATTTCCTCTGAGGCCTATCAGCGGGCCTGCGCCATTCTATTGAACATATTGACCTATGCGGAGCCCATAGGTGCGACAATATTTAAGTCACAACTGAGCCAACAACAATGGGCAGAGGTAGGATAAAGACAACAGCGGGAACCAGTAGGGCTGGATCTCGCTCGCCACCCTCAGAGACTTCATCGGTGCAATCTCGTCTGAATGAGGATGGGGCTACAGATCCTCCTCCCACTGACAAGCTGGACATGATATTGCAGGAAATCCGAGCCTCAAGGTCTGCAATTGCGCAACATTTGGGCACCATATCAACGGAACTCAATTTGCTCAAAGATGATCACAAGAAACTTGCCGAAAAAGTGAAAATTTCCGCCCACTCAATAGCAACAATAGTACCGCAGGTGAAGGAACATGATGTACAAATACAACATATGCGTCAGCAAATTGAAGCCTTACAGGCCCGCGCTGATGATGCAGAAGGTACGGCCCTACGCAATAACCTCAGGATAGTTGGGTTCCATGAAGGTGCAGAGGGTCAACACCCCACGACATTTATCGAGGAGTGGCTAAAAACCAGCGTGGCCCCCACCGGATTATCTACGCTTTTCACAGTGGAACGGGCCCACCGGGTTCCCATGCAAAAACCCATACCTGGCGCAAACCAGCGACCGATCCTGGCCAGAATTTTGAATTATAGAGATCGTGATCATCTTTTGCAATCATCCCGGGACAATGGCCCCATCCAATTTGACAACACAAAAATCTCCATTTTTCCGAATTACAAACTAACAGTCCAATGCCAACGTTTTTCGTTCATGGAGGTCAAGGCCCGGGCTCGTGCTGCAGGCCTGGCGTTTGCTCTTTTATTCCCGGCCAAGCTTAAGATTATTCACAACCAACGTTCTTGCTTCTTTGATACGCCGGAGAGTGCTTGGTAGTGGCTGGACAGGAACTTTCCGGACACTATGAGAGCTGTGCATCCTGCAGCGTCACAACCGAAATCGCAGCATCCTCCATGAAGATGGAGGAAAGGACTCACAACACAGAGCACAGTGGCTAGTCCCCCTTCACGACAAACGGTGATGGAGGGCAGACGTGAAGCCCTCCATTCAGCGCTGCGGGCTCATCGCCCACCTATCAGCTCTAGTCCATCAGTGGAGGTATCCTCGGACTCGGACTCCGGGGGCAGCGTGGCATTGTTTCCCTCAGTATCCATGCAGCTCAGTAACAATCCACTGGGCTAACAGTACTGTAAGTGAAATATGTTGGGGGCGTTTTCACATTATGCCCATGCCTCAGATGGATTGCTTCATTTAGCATTGTGTATCAAGCACTGACTGACGTAACATGATCCATATATGGGCAGCTCCACTGGAGGCTGCATGGTAAGCTCAACAGATATTGTCCCGTGGCCCGGCTCGTCCTGGGTTAGTCCACCCTTTGTAACCGGTATATACGTATACCAAGTAAGCAGCCTATCCCACAGGCAAGAAGCCATTATTGTTAAATAGTGTCATGGTTTTTGTTTCGCACACAGTTTGGTCGATCGAAGTTTAGTCGTTTGACCCAGAATTGGGTTTATGTTATTATGTTTGAGCTGCTGTTGGTCTGTTTACTGACATCCCGGGGTACTGGGGGTGGGGGGGGGCTGGGTGGGGTGGTGGAGTTTATGTTCTTGACGTCATGTCAAAAGCTAAATCATACACTATCATCTCCTGGAATATACAGGGATGGGTTCGATACACAAGAGGCATAGGATTGTGGCCCAGCTACATCGCTGTCGGGCTCACATTGCATACTTGCAAGAGACGCTCCTGGTTACCTCTGAGCTTAGCAAGGCACAGAGAAGATGGAGGGGTCAGTTGTATTGTGCTGCATACTCTGCCTTCTCGAGGGGGGCAGCGATCTGGCTACTGGTGGGAGTTCCTTTTTCCTTGAATGAAAGTAGGACAGATGACCAAGGGCGATATGTACTCTTGCAGGGGACACTGGACGGTGCGTAGGTGGTGTTGGGGTCAATATATGCGCCTAATACTGACCAGGACGCCTTCCTCTCCCGCCTGTCGCGAGCCCTCTCAGACTGGACGCAATATCCGTGGGTACTGGGAGGAGACTTCAATTCTGTATTTGACATTCACTTGGACCGCTCACACCCTCCCTTGTCTAACGTAGCCGCCACAGTGCAGGCCACTAACTTGACTAAATGGGCTGAGGGTTGGGGACTACTGGATATATGGAGATTGCAGCATGTTGGTCTACGTGAATACTCCTTTTATTCCTACCTGCACTCCCTGCATACACGCCTTGATCATTTCCTTTGCACGCCAGATTTGTTTTCCTATGTTACACAAAGTACTTACCTGGGGAAAACTATTTCGGACCATAATCCATTGGAGCTGTTGCTTAACTGGGGTCGGACCCCCACAACAATCCCTACATGGCACCTTCAACCTTTACAACTGGAGGACCCAGTGTTTCGGAATACATTAGCTCCCGGGTGGAGCCACTTGCCCACATAAATTGACCCAACATCGCATTTATGAGTCGAAACCAGGTGGACGATATCGGGTAGGGATGATTCGGCATCTGATAGAGGAGGCAAGGGAGAGATACCATCTTAAAGATGGCTGGTCTTCAGAATAAGGACAGGGGCAGAATCGACCAAGACCGTACCTCTTCCTTCACTTGTGTTGTTAGTGTAGCCAGATTTCTTTCCCACAATGTGATCTGGGAGGCCGACAGAAACACATCCAGATATTTTAGCCCCGCTGTGACTAAGGTCACGTCCTTAGACCATGCGCCCACCTCACTCGCTCCCCGCAGCGGCCATAAGATCGACTTGTGGGCATTCATATATAAGCCGGATGTCTCCCCAAATACCTGCATGATTCCTAGCAGTCTCGGGCCTGTCCTATTGGGGTCTGTAAGAAAAAACAGTACATCATCAGCATACAATGCTTTGCGGTCCGAGACCTCCCTCGACCATTCAAATCCCTTGACTAGGGCATCGATCCCAACCCATTCCACCAGCGGCTTTATTGCTAACGCGAACAAGTATGGGTATAGGGGACATTCCTGACGTGTACCTTGCCCAATAGGAAATCTAGGGGGCCCGAGCCAGCCACCCGCACTGAGGTTTAAGATCTGTGTTTAATAGTTTTATGTATGATAAAAATCTGGGGCCAATGTTTAGTCGTCACAGGATAGAAAAAGAAATATCCAGCTGAGCGAATCAAAGGCTCTGTCTATGTCTGCCAGTAGTAAAGCAGCAGGGCCTTCCAGGCGATCTATTGCTGCTATAGCGTTATGAGCGCGGCGAATATTATGACGCGTGGCACGGCGGGGCATGAAGCCAGCCTGGTCTGGATGTACCAGATTGGTTATATATGGTAAAATGCGGTTTGCAAGGGCTTTAGCGAGTAGTTTGGCTTCAATGTTTAATAGGGAAATTGGACGGTATGATGTGTGACATTCGGGGGCGTGGCTAGCAGCCCAAGATGGAGGTCGCATAAGCGACGAGCTCTGGGCCCGGGACGCCTAATCCAGCGAATATCCTCTGACTCCAGCAGCCTCGATATCCAGTGGGGCTACAGTACGGTGGCAGAACTCGAAGCATTTGCTGTGGGACCGAAAACTGTGACGCAGAGCACTGTTGAAGGGCGTCCTGTGATCCGGAGCGGTCCCGGCGAGAGCGGGCCTAAGGTGAGTGGGGCGGGCCTTGAGGCAGCAGCTTTGCCTAAGCGCCCTGGACGGAGCTGTGATCACTTGCTGCGGTGTGCTTCTGCACTTGAGGTCCTGGATGGCGGCCTGCCCGGAGGGGAAAAAGACACTGCCTCCGTGAAACCTGCTGGCGACTGCGAGCTGCCTGCGGATGGTGACTGGACCTCCCCTCCTCGCTTGTGCATCCGGAGACCGGATGATTGGCGCGGCGGGGTGTGGCAGAGCCGGCACCCCCCCACCCCCCGGGGAAAATCTGAATCGTTTTCCCCCTCATCTGACACCGGGCGTGGACCTGACATCACCATACAACTGGACCCACAGTGTACTAGGCCCAGGACACAGGCCTGAGGGACAGGTACGGCTGCAGCCCTAATATTGATTGGTGACCCTGGCGGACGCCGCTCTCCTCCCTGGGCGCCGGGCGGTGCTGTGGGAACGGCGCCCCCCCTGAGGGCTGTTCTGGGCTCTCCGGTCCCCCGCGGCTCCCCCTCTCTTCAAGTGTTAGTGCGGTTTTGGGCTCCGTAGGGGCAGTGGGCCCTAATTCACCACGAGAGTGGAACTCTGCAGCCCCCCCTACATTACGGCTAGAAACCTACGAGTGCCCCGCATTGTGGAGTGCCTGTGACGGCGGGAACGGGTCCCAAGACGGGGGGTGCACCTGTGAGGCCATGCCGGGTCAGAATCATATACCGCTACTTGGCTCAACACTCGAAGCTCCTGCGTGGCGGCCTACCTGGATTGGTCGTGAAGATGGGCCTACTCTGCAAGTTAGGAGAACCGTGACACGTGGAAATATCATTCCACCTTCGCAGTGACTGTCCCAAATAGTGAGCGGGAGAACACGTGTGTGGATGGACTTCCCCCTCTCCACCTTACAACTCATCACTGTGGGTGGACCCTGGTGGATTGCCGAAGTGGGGGCTTCCCCCCCCACCGCCTGGTTGCAGATCCTAGCTTCATAACTTGCCGGTGGCCCTGCGCTGGTCCCTGGGAGTAGCGGCAGGCAGTCACGGCCTGAAAAGTTAGTATAGTATTCCACTGCCGGACAGCAATTTCCTCTGAGGCCTATCAGCGGGCCTGCGCCATTCTATTGAACATATTGACCTATGCGGAGCCCATAGGTGCGACAATATTTAAGTCACAACTGAGCCAACAACAATGGGCAGAGGTAGGATAAAGACAACAGCGGGAACCAGTAGGGCTGGATCTCGCTCGCCACCCTCAGAGACTTCATCGGTGCAATCTCGTCTGAATGAGGATGGGGCTACAGATCCTCCTCCCACTGACAAGCTGGACATGATATTGCAGGAAATCCGAGACTCAAGGTCTGCAATTGCGCAACATTTGGGCACCATATCAACGGAACTCAATTTGCTCAAAGATGATCACAAGAAACTTGCCGAAAAAGTGAAAATTTCCGCCCACTCAATAGCAACAATAGTACCGCAGGTGAAGGAACATGATGTACAAATACAACATATGCGTCAGCAAATTGAAGCCTTACAGGCCCGCGCTGATGATGCAGAAGGTAGGGCCCTACGCAATAACCTCAGGATAGTTGGGTTCCATGAAGGTGCAGAGGGTCAACACCCCACGACATTTATCGAGCATTGGATAAAAACCAGCGTGGCCCCCACCGGATTATCTACGCTTTTCACAGTGGAACGGGCCCACCGGGTTCCCATGCAAAAACCCATACCTGGCGCAAACCAGCGACCGATCCTGGCCAGAATTTTGAATTATAGAGATCGTGATCATCTTTTGCAATCATCCCGGGACAATGGCCCCATCCAATTTGACAACACAAAAATCTCAATTTTTCCGAATTACAAACTAACAGTCCAATGCCAACGTTTTTCGTTCATGGAGGTCAAGGCCCGGGCTCGTGCTGCAGGCCTGGCGTTTGCTCTTTTATTCCCGGCCAAGCTTAAGATTATTCACAACCAACGTTCTTGCTTCTTTGATACGCCGGAGAGTGCTTGGTAGTGGCTGGACAGGAACTTTCCGGACACTATGAGAGCTGTGCATCCTGCAGCGTCACAACCGAAATCACAGCATCCTCCATGAAGATGGAGGAAAGGACTCACAACACAGAGCACAGTGGCTAGTCCCCCTTCACGACAAACGGTGATGGAGGGCAGACGTGAAGCCCTCCATTCAACATCAGCGCTGCGGGCTCATCGCCCACCTATCAGCTCTAGTCCATCAGTGGAGGTATCCTCGGACTCGGACTCCGGGGGCAGCGTGGCATTGTTTCCCTCAGTATCCATGCAGCTCAGTAACAATCCACTGGGCTAACAGTACTGTAAGTGAAATATGTTGGGGGCGTTTTCACATTATGCCCATGCCTCAGATGGATTGCTTCATTTAGCATTGTGTATCAAGCACTGACTGACGTAACATGATCCATATATGGGCAGCTCCACTGGAGGCTGCATGGTAAGCTCAACAGATATTGTCCCGTGGCCCGGCTCGTCCTGGGTTAGTCCACCCTTTGTAACCGGTATATATGTATACCAAGTAAGCAGCCTATCCCACAGGCAAGAAGCCATTATTGTTAAATAGTGTCATGGTTTCTGTTTCGCACACAGTTTGGTCGATCGAAGTTTAGTCGTTTGACCCAGAATTGGGTTTATGTTATTATGTTTGAGCTGCTGTTGGTCTGTTTACTGACATCCCGGGGTACTGGGGGTGGGGGGCTGGGTGGGGTGGTGGAGTTTATGTTCTTGACGTCATGTCAAAAGCTAAATCATACACTATCATCTCCTGGAATATACAGGGATGGGTTCGATAATGAATGAATGAATGAATATAAAACTTGTAAAGCGCGAACTAAGCCCAAGGGCGTCAAGGCGCTATAAACGAACCTAAGGATGCAAACAGAAAGACATGCTCATACCGAGGTCTGAGAGAAAAGCCAGGTCTTTAAGGCCCTACGGAAAAGAGAATGGGACACCTGACTTGAGAGCTGTTCCGGGAGGGAGTTCCACAGTTTAGCAGCAGCAGTGGAGAAAGCTCGACCACCCCATGTGACCTTCTTAAATCTCTGTACCGTAAGCAGATTCTTATCTGCAGAACGGAGCCGCCTGTTGGGAACATAATGATGGAAAATGGACTTAATCGCTTCAGGGCCTGACCCATAATAGGCATTGTGAGTCATGCACAGGGTCTTGAAAAGGATCCTACGGTCCACAGGCAGCCAATGCAGCAACCTAATAGCATCTGTGACTGAATCATATTTAGACAAATTCATCACCAGCCTGGCAGCGGCATTCTGCACCATCTGCAGACGTCGCATCAGACCCTTGTTAATGCCCAGATAAAGTGCATTGCAATAATCCAATCTGGATATAACCAGTGCAATGACAGCCTGCTTACGTGCATCGAAGGAGAGATAGTGGGAGATTTTCCGTAGGATCCTAATGATCCCAAAACACGTGGAAACTGTCCTACTAACCTGAAGGTTCAAGGACAATGAGTTATCCACGATTACCCCCAGGTTTTTGCCATGGGAGACCGGAGAGGGGCAGACGCCAAGGGCATCCGGCCACCAATCACTGGACCATACCTCCTGCTTACTCCCAAAGACCAAGACCTCCGTCTTCTCTCCATTCAATTTTAAAAAATTCTCCACCATCCAGGAGGATACTGCCTGCATACAGTTCCTAAAATTAAGGGCCGAATCCTTTATGTTATGCGAGATAGACACCATAATTTGGGTGTCGTCCGCATAGGACAATACTTCCAGCCCAAAAGATCTCACAACCTTCGCAAGAGGGGCGACATAGATATTAAAAGAGTAGGGCTCAGGGAGGAGCCCTGAGGAACACCACACAGCAGAGGTTTGGGGCTGAGTAGAAACGGCCAAGCTTAACCATCTGTGCCCGCTCACTAAGAAAGGAAGCAAGAAGCCCCAAAGCAGTGCTCCCAATACCTATCTCTCTGAGACGATCAATCAGTCTACAGGGAGACAGGGTATCAAAGGCTGCAGTGAGATCCAATAGAACAAGGAGGGTGGTATGACCTGCATCCACTTGAACTCGAATATTGTCAAATACAGCTGTCAAAGCAGTCTCTGTACTGTGAAGGCCTCTGAAACCATGTTGCGAGCCATCCAGTAAATGGAAGTCCTTAAGATAGATACTGAGATGGGAATTGAGGTATGTTTCCAGAATCTTAGCTGGAACAGGAAGCAGGGAGATAGGGCGATAGTTCTTCAATTCATCAGGATCCAGAGAAGGTTTCTTCAAGAGAGGCTTCACTACAGCCGTCTTCCACAAAGTGGGAAATAGCCCCTCTGAGATGGCAGTATTAAAAACATCCGTCAAATGAGGGACAATAGCTTCACGACCAAGTTTTAGCACCTTGAGGGGACAAGGATCCAGAGGGGAGCCTGATTTAACCCCTTCAAGGATCCGATCGGTCACCTCATAAGACATATTAGGGAAAGTAAACAAACTGGGCGACCCTTCAATGGGTACGGCACCAATAGAGTGGAAGGTGGATCGGACAGATGCCCCCGGTAAGGGGTTGGAGGCTTCAAGCAGAGAATAGATATCTGCAATCTTAGTGTGGAAAAAATCAGATATTTTATCACAGCGCTCCTGTGAAAAGATTGAGGGGTCAAAGGCAGGGGGAGAGGTAAGAGAGTTTATTACCTTGAAGAGATCTCTAGAGGATCTCATAGAGTCAGTGGTTTTAGAGAAATATAATCTCTTTTCCTCCATGACGGCAATTTTATATTCTTTGAGGCCTTGCTTATGTAATGCCCTATTCAGCGGGTTTAGATCTAGGCGCCAATGCCTCTCCTGTCTGCGGCAGCCCTGTCTCATCATTCTGAGCCTCTCCGTAAACCAAGGAGCAGAGGGTTTTTTCCTTGCTGAATAGTATTTACTAAGAGGTGCAAAAGTATCCATTGCTGTTAGCAAATGTTGCGATAATTCTACCGCTGCCAGGTTAGCATCATGGAACTTAGTGAGCTCAAGATTGTTAAAATTTTTTGAGAGAGACTCATTACTTATGAGGCTAAGATTCCTCCTCTCGTCCGAGTTCATATCACCAGAGATAATCAGCGCCGGAGACATAAAATGTAGGTCAAAAGGGACAGCAAAATGATCAGACCAGGCTAGGGGGATAGGTTCCCCCACAGTTACACGTGGGTCATTCGAAAAGACCCCATCAAGTATGTGTCCCGCTAGATGGGTAGGCTTCTTGACCAGCTGAGAAAAACCACATCCATTCAGGGTGTCCAAAAGACCCAGGGCATCCCTGCAGTCGAGGTTATCAAAATGGAAATTAAAATCCCCCAAGAGAGTGAGATTAGATCTTTCACAATAGGGCTCCAAGAGCCTGCTGAAATCCTGACTAAAGGCAGCCCTAGAACCAGGTGGCCTATAGCAGAGGATGCCAGAGAAACTTTCCGTGGGATGAAGATTAAGAGAAAAATAGAAATCCTGGTAGAGATCAGGAGGAGCGGACAGAGCCTGAGTGCGACAGATCAGGGTTTCTCTATATAGAATGCCCACACCCCCGATACACAAGAGGCATAGGATTGTGGCCCAGCTACATCGCTGTCGGGCTCACATTGCATACTTGCAAGAGACGCTCCTGGTTACCTCTGAGCTTAGCAAGGCACAGAGAAGATGGAGGGGTCAGTTGTATGGTGCTGCATACTCTGCCTTCTCGAGGGGGGCAGCGATCTGGCTACTGGTGGGAGTTCCTTTTTCCTTGAATGAAAGTAGGACAGATGACCAAGGGCGATATGTACTCTTGCAGGGGACACTGGACGGTGCGTAGGTGGTGTTGGGGTCAATATATGCGCCTAATACTGACCAGGACGCCTTCCTCTCCCGCCTGTCGCGAGCCCTCTCAGACTGGACGCAATATCCGTGGGTACTGGGAGGAGACTTCAATTCTGTATTTGACATTCACTTGGACCGCTCACACCCTCCCTTGTCTAACGTAGCCGCCACAGTGCAGGCCACTAACTTGACTAAATGGGCTGAGGGTTGGGGACTACTGGATATATGGAGATTGCAGCATGTTGGTCTACGTGAATACTCCTTTTATTCCTACCTGCACTCCCTGCATACACGCCTTGATCATTTCCTTTGCACGCCAGATTTGTTTTCCTATGTTACACAAAGTACTTACCTGGGGAAAACTATTTCGGACCATAATCCATTGGAGCTGTTGCTTAACTGGGGTCGGACCCCCACACCAATCCCTACATGGCGCCTTCAACCTTTACAACTGGAGGACCCAGTGTTTCGGAATACATTAGCTAATACCATCACCACATACTTCACTGAAAATGAAGGCACGGCCACAACCAGGTCTGCTGAATGGGAGGCCTTTAAGGTGACAATCCGGGGGCTCTCTATGGGGACGCTGGTGGGGTCAGACGGGAGGCGACCCGTGACCTTGAGGAACTGGAGAGGTTATTGCAAACGCTGGAGGTGGCAGCCCAGTCAAATGTGGAGAAAATGGCAGATCACTGCAAAGAAAAGGGGGCCCCCTGGTACTAATGTGAAGTTCACCTAGACAGGGAAATACATATTGTAAATAATCTAGGGCAACTTCCAAAACAGTGAGAATCTCAGAACATGTCAGAATAGAAATTGTTAAAATTATAAAAAATCGTGACACTAGTGTTTAGAAAAATACAAAAGTAATTTATTTAAAGTTCATGATACTGTTAAAGATATAAAAACATGATAAATCTAATCCTACAGAGACCTTAGTTTGAACAACATCCTAACTACACACATCCATCATACATTCATACTACACTCTATTATTCATATTGATATATATAATCTATTTGGAAATTATGCGAATCACAATTAGGTCAAAATTAATATAATGTAATATTTCAATGAAAACATGATTATTAGGGTGGTTTCCAGATTATCTCTACGCGCGTTTCGGCAGATCTCCAAGAAGCTAGGATAAAATATGCAGAGCTGTTGGAACACCTGCGTGTGAGAGATTTAAATGCATATACACTGCGCACGCACGCAGAGGCAGATAGGTCCGGCACATTACTAGCTCGACTGATTAAGCCACAACCCACCCCTACACCAGTTCTGGCTATTTATGACAGCCACCATACGCTAATCACTACCCAGGTGGAAATTAAAAACATTTCACGATTATTACACAGATCTCTACGCCGCTCCCTCCCATGATATGTTAGAAGCTACGACAATATTCCTAGGATCCATGGAGCTCCCCACTATTACGGAAGCAAATGCCAAAGACTTGACGGCTCCACTGACCGCTGCCCAAATCCGCGGTGCAATAAAGGGGCTGTAAACCCCAGGTTCGGATGGGCTTCCTATCGATTTTTATTCCAGCTTTGCAGCACCCTTAATTCCCAAACTATTACAACTGTACACTACTGCACTAACGGAGGGAACCTTGCCCCCACGACCAGGGAAGCGATAGTGACTTCCTTATTGAAACCTGATAAGTCCCCGACAGACCTTACAGCGTACAGGCCCCTAGCGATTCTTAATACGGAATATAACATTCTCAGTAAGGTCCTAGCACCGAGGCTACTTCCTCTACTCCCCAACTTGATCCACACAGACCAATGTGGTTTCATACCAAAACGTAGTACCTCATTAAACATGGTATCTATGCCCTATTAGACTCTGCCCGGGCTGTTTCCCCTCGAGCGGGCTGCCTTTCATTGGATATCCGTCAAGCATTTGATTCCTTAAGTTGGCCGTACATGTTGGCTGCATTAGCCAAATATGGGATCCCTCCAGAGTTTAGCAAATGGGTGGAGTTACTTTATTCTAGACCCACAGCGCTGGCAAAGACTGGAACCAACATCTCCCCAGCATACAATATTTTTCGAGGTACACGTCAGAGTTGCCCCCTATCGCCCTTACTGTTCGTGCTAGCTTTAGAACCCCTGGCACAACGGTTGCGCTGCGCGATGACAACATATGGCATCCCGATCGGCCTGCTACACCACTCTGTATCGCTCTATGCAGATGACTTGCTGTTATACTTTGGGGAAATGCATGTAGACATGATTAATTGACACTACCTAGGTCCTGTAGTATCTTATTGTGCTGAAATCCAGACTAGTTTTTGCCGCCTTTTGTTTAACAGAATGTGCCATTTTGTTGTAGGATGCGCCCCTGTTGAGCCAGGATACCAAGTGAGATTTTAAACTGGCGGTGCAAAGTTTTGGTGTCCTCCTTCACTTTCATCGTGACTCTATTGCCAGCATCAAACTCCCCATATTAGTTTAGGTTCTGTCTGGTATTATTCCCGAGACCTTGAAGCGCGCGTTGAATTGAACCCCATCATTTACATTGATTCATATCAAGCTGTCCAAATGTTCCTTCATAGCTACGCGGTTGCGCAGGTTCACAGCTTTTATGTTGACTCGCACAATAAGAAGCGGCGCTAATCAGAACGGACTTGGAGACTAAATCCTTCGACTCTTCACCTAGCACAACTTCGATCAACCCGGTCGGCATATAAAAAACAAATTTTTAGAGAAAAGGCCACTTTCTTCCGCAGCCAACTAGACCAGGCGAAGAATAGACCTAGAGAACTCTTCAACATTGTCAAAAGTCAAACAAACAGCACACCCCCACAAGAAATAAAAGCCACCAAAGATCGATGCGAAGAAATCGCCAGCTTCTTCACTGATAAAGTCACAAAAATTGAGAAATCCTTCATCCAAACCTCAAATCCTCCCTCCCTTGCAACCTGCCCCCCTTTAACCACCCCTGACAACCAGACCCGCTTCCTACTGAAAAATGATGCTAATTGGTCGAACTTCGAACCCATGTCGGAAATCGAAGTCTTCAATATAATTGCAAGCTTAAAGCCTTCTTCCCACACTATGGACCCCCTCCCATCCACAATAGTAAAAAAAACTCAACCACATCATTGCCCCTTTCTGGACAACAATCATCAACTCCTCTCTCACATCAGGTTGTGTCCCAGACTCCCTTCAGCTAGGACAAATCACACCCATACTCAAGAAACCAGGGGCCGACCCCAACGAGCTCAACAACCTCAGACCTATCTCCAACCTTCCGATCCTAGCTAAAACATTGGAGAAGTGCGTTCTCCAACAACTTAACAAACATATTGACGACTTCAACCTCCTCGACACCTTTCAGTGGGGTTTCAGGAAAGGTTGTAGCACCGAAACAGCGATGCTCAATATTGCAGATGATATCCACAGAGCCTTAGATGAAGGTGAAGCCTGCCTCCTCATCCTTATTGACTTATCAGCTCCATTTGACACAGTAAACCATCGAGCTTTACTTGAGACTCTGAAGAGCCGATGTGGCATTAATGGCACAGTACTAGAATGGTTCACTTCCTTCCTTCAGCACCGTTCGCAACAGATTAAAATCAACTCCTGCCTCTCTGTACCAACACGAGTCAAACTTGGAGTCCCGCAAGGATCGATCCTCTCACCATCCCTCTTCAATCTCTTCATGGAACCCCTTGCAATTATTTTGAAACGAGCAGGGTTCATTACCACCTATATGCTGATGACACACAAATATACTACAAAATCAAATCGCCCAGTGACGTCCGACACCTCAATGTCACGCTAACCAAGATCCAAACCTGGTTTAACGCAAACCACTTAAAACTGAACCCGGACAAAACGGAATTAATACTGTTCTCTCCGAAAAGTAACCACCAACCAATTCAAGTCTGGCTCAAGGAGCTTGATGCTCTAAACTGCTCCCTCGTCCTATCCGACTCAGTAAAGTCACTAGGCATTACCCTGGACAAGAACTTGTCAATGAAGGACCACATCAAGAACTCTGCAAAAAGTGCGCTTTACTCTCTAAAACACCTCAAGAAAATTAAACCTTTCATTCCTCAAGATGATCTCAAGACAATTGTACAATCCCTAGTCCTTTCTAAACTGGACTATGGAAACGCCATCCTAACAGGGTCACCAAAAGCTCACCTAGCCCCACTAAGGTCAGTCCTTAACATGCAGCCCGACTCATAACTGGTGAAAAAAGATTTGAACACATCTCACCAACCCTCAACGCACTCAACTGGCTTCCCATGGAAGGTAGATGTATTTTCAAACTGGCCTGCATCACACACAAGGGCCTTCACACCCAATCCCCAAACTACCTAAACAGCAAACTAGTAAAAGCAGGAAAATCCAGAACTCTGAGAAGCACCAACTCTCTTCTTCTCATCCCTCCGAAACTGAAAAAGAAAACGACCCAGTGCCGGTCCTTCTCTGGCAATGTACCCAGGATGTGGAACGCACTCCCCATTGACCTCAGATGCAACCTCTCCTTCTCTTGCTTCAAAAAGGACCTGAAACTCTTTCTCCTCAACCAATACTTTACCGACCAAGGCAACCATCCTAGGCATCAATAACCTAATGGACTCCCCACTAACTTTGACCTTCAAGGATGGTGGTTTTCTGACTGTGTCAGCCACCTGCGTCCTTCTCCCCTCACTGGATACATAAGTATTATGTCTTTGCTTTTATCTTTATGCATCCTCATGTCCTGCGATGTTATGCAATCTTTTTCTTTTCCTTTGTGTATGTAAAGCGCTCTGATACCCACGGGTCTAGCAAGCGCTATATAAAACTTTATAAATAAATCAAATAAATATAGCCTCGTTGTTCGTGCAGTTTGGAGAAATATCTGGCCTTCATCTCAACGCCTCAAAATCTGTAGCATTTTCCTTTTATGATACATACACTCTATCTACTCTTCAATTTGGACCAGTGCAGTTTAGGGTGGAACCAACTACCTTTAAATATCTGGGTATCCATATCTACAGGACCACCTCGGACACCATAGATGGCAATGTGGTCCGAACACTTAACTCTTTCAAATCTCAAGTGGCGTTCTGGAACACCCTGCCTCTAACGACAGCTGGCCGACTGGCCGTTTCGAAAATGGTAATGCTCCCTAGACTTTTATACCAATTTGTGAACCTCCCCGTGGCCCTTCCAACATGGATTTATAGAGCACTTGATACATTATTAACTTTGTTGCTATGGGGACAGGGCTGACATAGATTAGCTCTCGCCAAAATGCAGTTACCAAGCACTGAAGGGGGCATGGGAGCACTGGATTTTAAGGCCTATTCCATAGTGGGGCAATTGCAGTGGCTGGCATATTGGCTGGCCGGCCATAACCTATTTGAAATAGGTTATTCCCTTGAGTGATTGAGAACTGGATCGTTACAGACACTATTATGCCCCTGTGTGGGACGAATAAGAGACCCCCCTTTCCTATTACACATACCACTTCATTATTGGAAGTTGGCACTGAAATATACCAGCACACCCAAACCTTATGCCCCGAATGTTCCACAGTGTGGCCTGCCCACATTACGGGGAGTACTTTCGTCCCCCAAATTACGGAGCTGGGTGGAGGCCGGAGTTGAAACAGTAGGTGATTTATTCCTACATGGGAACTTAATGCCTCATGAGGAATTCACACAAACTAATGCGGCCCCAAACACGCTGTTTTTAACTCACGCTGCAGTTGTGCAATATGTGCGCCGGCATTGGCTGGTGGAGCAGAGGGAGCACCCTACTTTCCGGCTGTTGCAGGCCCTGCAAATGGGCCATGGTGGCCATTTGGTTAGGTGGCTATACCGTGGATTGCGGTCACATCTGGGAGTGTCATTGTTGTCTGTTCACCAGAAATGGGAAGCTGCGATAGCCAGGGAGTTCACTGACAGGGAATGGGTGCAGATCCTTGAACATCCCAGGCGCGTCTCCCGTAATGCCCGACTTAAGACTATACAACTGTTAATACTACACAGGGCTTACCTTACACCCCAGGCGATAAAACGCATGTACCCAACTGCCTCCTCGGAATGTCTTAGATGTCATCACCACGATGCAGATTTCATACACATGTTATGGGCCTGTCCTTCCCTTAAAGATTTTTGGACGGTAGTCACACAGGGCCTCTCACAAATTACTGAACGATCCACCTGGACTACTGGTGAAGCCTGTCTGTTGGGTCTCCCCCCTTTCCCTAAAAAAGCGGGTGTACTACGCCGCTTTACGGGCCTCACCTTGTCGTGTAGTTCCTATAGTACCCATGCAGGACCTGCGCGTTTGTGTTACATAAGCTGTGGGCTTGGTGGCAGACTGACTCTGTGCACCCCCACCGCTTATGTTAGATTGTTTTGCATTAGCTAGCTCGCAGTGCCACTAGTGTCTCCTCTTATCGGGGAGAGATTAGTTTCTGGCAACCTTAGAACATGACAACCCTGATTCCCTCAGAATCGTGGAAACAATGTACTACCTTTCGCTCAGTCACTCGTGCTCACTTATTCGGTTTGTCTCAGAGAGTTACACAGAATAAACAGTCGGGCGTTTCAATAAGTATTTATTGAACAGTTGTTATTCTAGTGTAAAATATATGTGCTGCAGAGACCAGCAGGCAATAGCAGAGATATATTATTAGCAGTACGATAAAAGCAAAGGGATAGAACAATTCTACCATATTGCGATAATCATGGATACATACATGAATATAAAAGCATTATGCAGAGTGTGCGTACTCCTACGATGCCTACCTAGATGTACCTGTGTGTACCTAGCATATGTGTGTAGGTCTTAGAAGCTAAGAGCCAAGAATCCTCCTAGGATTTAGTCGAACCCCCATACCTGAATAGAGAGAGTGTGGGACCCCGTCCTGGTCTCGAGTTGGACACCCCGTCCGGGTTGTGTCAGACCACTGTCAGCTTGAGCGACTGCATGCAGGAGCCTCAGCGTCTCTGGTCAGTGTGTCAGCATGGAAGTCTCGGTTCCCTCTGTTTTACCGGGGCAAGCTGTGGTGTATTTATACCCTAAAGAGTCTCGGTCCTCAGTATGGTTTGTATTGGACATGAGGAAGACGTCAGGGGTGAACTTTGTACATACATTATGCTGGTGGTGTATTCTTAGAAAGCCATGCATAATTAATGAGTACAGTGTGGGCCTGTGTTTGGAAGAACCCTGCTGCATTCAAAACCACAGGATAGATAACGTTCAGCCCTCAGAGCTCGTTGTGTACTAGCTGGGACCAATGTAGGTGAAAGATCATGCCTATATAAGGAATCATACTATAATAGGACATGTACAGTTGTGACCATAATTGGGCATATGCGGCCATGACCATAATTGGGCAAGTACGAATATGACCATATTAGGGTAAATATGAATACGTCCATTTTAGGGCATGTACGAACGGATCTACATTAGGGCATCTATGCGGGATATAACACCCACTCCACTTCCGAACTGGATAATAAATGACCATACTTAAAATCTGGGCAATTTAAAAACATTTTTAAAAGCAAGTAAAAACATGGTTCTAAAAAATCGTTAAAAATTTTGGTGTTTAAAAAAAAAAAATGTTTAAATTCAGCTTTTCTAGTTGCCACTTAAAAGTCAATATCGTCTCTCTATAGAAGTTGTATTACCATAAGCAGGAGAAGGCCATACTTTTCTCAAGCGAAAGTGTCAATGTAAGAAAATGTTCCAAATTTAGATCGTTTTATTTTGAAACGAGTGAAGAAGCCGAATTCTTTCCCAGGACACGATGAGCCAATTCAAGATTACGCGTCCTGGCTGGGAAGCTCAATGTTATCGGTGTCAGCTGCTGTAGATGATAAATCCAACACCTCACAGAGAACGTCAATCGCACATAGATGGAATGTAGTACTGCCAACAGTCGGTGCTGCGGCAGCTTGTGCGGCAGTTGTTACCTGGGTGCCTGTGGAGGAGTCACCTAACCCAGCAGGAGCGAACAGCACCTGTGGATTCTCCAGGAATGCATTCATCAGAATTGGAAGCCGCTGGGGACAACGCAGAGCATGGGCCTTTATGGGGTCCAGCATTGCATCCGTGTCCGGAGGCGCATCTGATGGAAATGTTAGACAAAGATCCAACGTGCATTCTTCTCCGCAGAACAGGCATCGAAGCACAGGTAAGATGCAGTCTATCCAGACTGGTCTAAATGATAGAAACCAGGAGGCATTGAGTTCTAGCAGGCAAGAAATGCCCAGAAGTTGTACCATGCGTTCACGGTATTTCCGCTCCAGGAGCGTGTTCACCATTCCCTCGGGAAGTGCGCCGTCCATTGCGTAGCAGCAATATTACAATCAGGATTCCTGCGATTAGAAACAAGATGAGCGGGAATCCTCCAAATACGCTTCCCAATACGGAGTGTATAAAATTTGGGATTACTCCGAGGACTGTCTGAAAGGTGCTTAACAGTCCTGACCCTATGGTCTTAAATAGGTGTACAATTCCGCTCGTATCTGACATGTTAAAGATACGTCCCACCATTTCTGCGAAATGAATGGGGCAGTTTGTACGTATGAGTGCCTGTATCTCGGTCGAGGTCCTTGCAACTTGAAGTTCATAGGTTTCTCGAGCGGAGGTTAAGGGCACGGGTTGCTGTAAAAGCATGGCTTTCAATCTGCTCAGAGTATCAAACTGTATAAAAGAAACATTCAGCGAAGACCATAACGGCACCTCCCTGACTGTGTTCAGTGGCGGGAACAATACTTGCATACAGCAAGTAACCCTGGAGTTAACAGTCACTAGATATGCGACGCCCGGAAGCATCACACAACAACCTTGATCATTTAATATTAAGTAACTCCCATTCGAGAGCAGCTGGAAAACCGGCGTGATCATGGCCGCTGGGGTCCCTGACATGTGACAAGACAAGTTCGCTACTGAACCACTGCAGGCTCCGTGTAGAGAAATATCCTGACACATGAGAGAACCGCTCAAAGCGTTCTTGCAGTTTGTACCACTCAGATACACTTCTCGATCCCCATTCCGGCATCGGTATCTATATGGTAACTCCCAAGTTTCCTTGATGTATCCCTTACCCATTTTTACATATTTGCCTGCCTGCCTGCCTTTGCTCAAGGCAATATTGAAACTGAAACGTAGTGACCGGCAGAGTGATTTGGCCATGAATGAGCCATTCTGTTGATGGTGATTCGGCTACAGTGAATGGTAACCTTTCCAGTTTCTCAATACGCAGCATTGTATATTTGGCTCCCCTTTGTGCCATTTCTGTCTGTTTATCAGTTAGATTGTACTCTGAGAACAGAGACGTGGTGTTTATAAAACGCCATGGCACATAGCCTGCACGCAAAGATTGCAGCGTCCAGCTTAACATCATAATAGAACGTAGCTGAGATTGCCCGTGTTGTAACAAGGCCAGATCTTGTTCTAATATGTCGATTGCCGAGGACACAATGTTGCCTAAGGAGTAAATCCTGGAGGTCAGAGTAGTTAACCCATTATCCACCACTGCTAATGCCTTTTCTAAGTTAATACGGTCTATTTCCCGTATCCTTTCTGCGGCCTCTTGTTGGGATATTTTCCAGTTTTCATTATAGTAGGCATAAAGGCCTGCATATATGAAACGTTTCTGACGCTGTTTCTTGGGTCCCAGTAGAAAATCTATAAGATCCATGTCAGGTGTGAGTAAGGTCAAGTGGTGCTTCACTTCTGTCAGTGTTGAGGTCTCTAGCCAATCAAGACACAACTTCCCAACACTATACTATGTCACTACCCCTGGGTGTTGTCTTTGTACATAGCGTGGATCTGGCCTATGGATGCTAAACCCTCTGGTTGTATTCATAAATCGCTGTTGACATTTGTTTGTGTCAATGGGCCAAATCAGCCATTCTGTCCAATCAGGATCTGATCTGTTGTACTGGAAAATGGCATCAAATCCTACCCCTTGTGTAGTTGAATTCTGCCCCCCACCCATCTGTGATGGTGTTGGAAACCCCGGTGTGTTAATTTCCTTGCCTTTGGCTAATCCAAGACAGGATGTCTGTTGCACAGTTTCGTTCAGAAATAAAATCTGCTGCGGAATGATGCATGCTCTAAAAAGTGCTTCTATTCCCTGGACTTGCCAGTCCCTAGAACCCCAGATTGATTTTGATTCTATTGTGTCTTTCCATAGATCGAAACCCTGTTTAGACAACTGGTTCAGAAAGGATGCAGAGTAAATATGTTTGGTGTTTGTTAACATAATTTTCTGAGCTGAAATTTTCTCCATTTTATAATAAAATGACGTTGGGTCGGATGTGTTAAACCCTGAGAAGTATGTGAATTTCTGTGCAAATGCTTGTGAACTACCTTTTGGAGGTGTTGGACAGTGTTCCCACTGGTGGTATTCAAATACATTTCTAGGTGTTATAGATTTGTGTAAGAAATGATCACCAAATTGTTGGTAACAGTACAATGTATCATAGTCTGAAGTACCTTCTAACATTTCATTGTTCGGAAATGCTGCAGTTTTTTCTAAATCAGACATCATAGCATTTACAGTTTCAGTGTCCCAATCATCAGAAAATGTACTGGAGGTAATGAAATCACTTAAAGAAATTTTAAATACATGTTTTAGCTTTAAAAGTTCAGTCGGACCTAATATATCATAATCAATCTTGTCCCATACTATACCGTCCGGTATAGGAACTGCTGTGATGTTCACTGAAGACAAGTCTCTTGGTTCACGATGTGAAGACTGGTGTGGTTTTAAAATCAAATTGACTCTTTGGGCTGTAGAGCTTGGTTGGAGGTATCGTCCATTAATAAGCATACTAAAAGTTATTATTAAACCTAGCCAGAAAATGAAAAATAAAATCCCAGTGATATACCATAGTTCTATCCAAGGTGACACCAGGTAAGTCTTTCTAAAAAAGTTCAAAAAGTCAATGAGTTTCTGTTGGAGTGATTTTTTGGCTGGCATCGTTTCCGGCTCACTTGGGTCCAGTGAAAACGTATCAAAGTTCATGAAATAGCCAGAAGCAGTTCGATCAATTGTTGGAATTGCATCAGGATTTGTTGAAATCGGATTTTGCTCTTGACGAGGCATGTTGACGTAGATGTCTGTATTAGGTCTGATTGCAACTTGGTTGTTAAGTTGGTTTTCATTTTGAAGATCAATTTCTTGTTGAAGTGGAACGAGTTGCATAGCATTGTTGCTTAGTCCTTCATTCCGTACAGGTGGCTCTTCAAACGTGATGAGTCTTTCTGTTTGAACTTCTTGGATTGTAGCGAGAGGAGGGCGTCTGCTACTGTGGAGTCCACGAGGCCTACTGTTTAGTATCGGCCACATAGTGTGGTTTGATTAAGTCAATTGAGACAAATCTTTTCTCCTTTTTTCCGGCAAGAGGCGGCAGAAGTACAGTTCTTGTGCCGTGGATTGCAAGGACCGGTACAGGCTTTCTGTAGGATGGCCCAAATTCTTTCTTGTCAGCAATCTTCTCTCTGACTAGATCCCCGAGTTTTGGGATCCAGATAGGTCTTGCCGTTACTGCCTTGACTTCCTCAGTGGCGGCCTGTTTCTGGAGCACGTTACTTTGTTGTGTCCTGGATTCATTTAGATCCTGTAAAACAGCCAAACGATCATGGATATCAAATGGTTTTTCATCCGCCACTGTGCCTTCACAATCAAGATCAGGTACCCACATTCTTGTCCCAAATAGGACCTCGTAAGGAGTGACACCTCCTACAGAGCTTCTTGGCTGATTATTGAGCGCGCGCTGTACCCCATAAAGGTGATCGACCCATCTACCGCCCTTGCCTAATACCCTAGCTGTTAAAGATTGCTTTAAGTCTCGGTTTTCCTCTCCACAACAGAATTTCCCTCGGGATGGTACGGAGAGGAGTACCGCAATGCTACGCCCATTCCTTCCATGGCCTCTTTGTAAGCCTGAGAGCTAAACGCCGGACCACGGTCAGAATGTAACGTGCCAACTGCGTATGTGCCGATAAAGACTCGCAAATCTTTTATAACAGTTCGAGCGTCAGCCGAGCGCTGAGGCCAAACCCATAGGAAACGTGAGCAGGAATCCACTGCAGCCATGATATATTTCTTGGACCCATCAGATTGTAGGGGTCCGCAGTGGTCCAAATACACACATGCTAGAGGTTTGTCTGATTTCAGCAATGGTGTCTGCGCCGGGCGTGTTACGGTGGAACCTTTTATCTGCTGACAGATGTCGCATTTCAAGACATAGTCTTTAGTCTGCTTTGTTAACCCTGGCCACCAGTAGCGCTGTTTCAGTAAAGAAATAGTCGCTGTAACGCATGTAAGCGCAGAACCAAAACCCTCATGTGCCGCTAAAATCAAGCCTAGCCTACGATCCATATTTGGTATTACTCTATCCCCCACTCCAGGAATCTGAGCATATGGAATGTTTTGTGCATCTAACTTGTAGGAGTACTTGAGTGGGAATTTTTAGGTACTGCTGTGCTGCCTTTGCGTGAAGCATTGACAGCTACCATTATCTCGCCGTCTATCCTCGTCTTTGAACGAGTAACTGCAGCTACGGCGGCTGTGCGAACAGCCCCCTTTGCGGCTTCATCAGCCAATGAATTCCCTTCAACGTGAACGCCATCACGCTGATGACTCAGTGTATGTATCACGTGAGCCCTTGGTAGTTCGTTTCTCAACTCCACTACCTGTTCCCATAGCATTTTATGCTTTATTGTGCCACCTTTTGCATCTTTGAACCCGTTTTGTTCCCAATGATGTAGATATTCATTGTACGACTGTACACAGTAAAAGGAATCACACACAATAAGTGTGGGGAATTCGTGATCCGTATTTATAAGTGCCAGTATAAGTGCTTTGAGTTCTGCCAACTGTGCCGTGCAGTCTCCTAGAGATTGTGTTTTTGTACAGCCTGGATGGAACTTGCCATCACGCATGCGACCTTTAACAATCGCACACGCTGCGCTGTAAGCTTGCTTGCTTCCTGTGGCTGGTTGAGCAGAACCGTCAGTATAGATAATGTATTCATTCTGATCTAGAGGCAAAATTTCATTCGGTAGAGGATATTCTTGTTCGTATTGCAGGAATGCCTGTGTTTTTAAACTTGGATCAAATCTGTATTCAACGTCCGTTGCAGTAAGAGAATTAGCCCATTGTATCCATCTTGGATGAAAGGCTTTTGCATTTGGAATGCTAGCTTTTGTAACCGCTTCTAAAGCTGGTACTGGGGTCACGACAATTATGCGTTTTCCTTGAGCCAGAGCTCTTTCTCTTGCTACAGCGGTCTGAACTGCTGTCAGGATTTTTTCTGTTGAAGTGAAACGCATTTCTGCGTTTGTATACAGGTGTGATTTGTATGCGATTGGTACTGTTTCGCCTTCATTAAAAGTTAAATAAGTGTAGCCGCATTGACCCGCTATTACTCGGATCACTAAGTTCTGTGCGTTTACGCGTGTCAGTAAATGTTTAGAAGCTATCATGTCTTCCTGTAGGGAACGCAGGATATTCGTGTGTTCCTGTGTCCATTGTCTGACTGAAAAGTCAGGTTTTATTAAGTCGTAGAAAGGTTTTACTCTTTCTGCGTAATCCAAAATGTATGTTCGACCAAAATTTAGGAATCCCAGAATTGATTGTAAATTCTTTAATGATTTTGGAGGTTGGAGCAGCGCACACTTTTCTAAAAAGTTAGCTGCTAGGCTTTTCCTTCACTTGACAGCTCATATCCTAAAAACAGGACATTGAGGTGGGCAATTTTTGATTTTTGAAATTAAATTTATAGCCCTCAGAGGCGAATCCCATAATAATGGTGCTCACCCTGGTCAAGTGCCTCTTTAAGTCATCGTCCGTCAGATAAATATCATCCACATAGGACAATGCTTCTTCATCCAAATTTTGGAGTAACTCTGTTACCCTTGCTGAGAACAACCCCGGGCTATTCTTGTACCCTTGGGGGAGTCAGCAAAATTGCCGTTGGGACCCTAACGCACTGAATGCGGTCAGATACCTGCTTTCAGGCGCTATATTTTGGCAGAAAAATCCATTTGAGATATCAAGTGTTGTTTTGTATTTTTCTGCACAATGTTATTCATTAATGCGGCACTGTGTGCATTTTGAACTGCAAATGTCTTTGTGCAAGTGTTTAAATGTCTGTAATCTAAAACTAGACGATATGTATTGTCAGGTTTGGCTACGGGGAACAAAGGATTGTTCATAGGTGAAGTGCAATTTTCTATCACCCCCTGGTATTCTAGTTGATCTAGGATTTCCCTGACTTGTCTTTTAGCTTCCTGCTTTATAGGATATTGCCTTTGAGCATTTGGGGAAACTTTTAACGGGATCACGTGGTGGGTTGAATCCTCATCCCAACCAGCATGATTTTTATACAATGCTGGAGCTAGGGCAACCGCCCACTCCTGTGCATATGCATGTTTTAGGTGAATGGGAACAAGGTCGGAAAAGGCTGGAAAAATTATCGTTTCTCCCCTAGGGCACTCCATGACGAATGCTGGCGGCCAGTCTTGTTCTGCTAATAGAATGTCATAACCAGATGACAGATTTTTCCAATAGAGACCCTTAACTTTTCTGGGCTTGTCCCCCTCCATCCGGAGTGTTATCTCATGTAACGTATGTGGGACACTTACCCGAGTATCAGGTGTTTCCACCATGATATACTCACTTAACTCCGCTGTCACCAGAAATTCCTTCAGGTTCTGGCAAGCTATCGTTACTTCTGCCGCGCTGTCTAGCATCGTCAGAGCCCATTCCCCGTTCAGAAGCTGTGTCCTCAGAATTCTGGGCATGTCTGATCTTGAGACCTGCTACCTTCTTCTTTTTGAACTGAGGTTTTGATTTTTGTTTATCCTCTTTTTTGGGTGCGTAGTCCGCAGCGTGTTGCGTGTCTCTGGACTTTGTACGCTCCTTTGATCGTCCTTCCCTCTCGGAGTTTCGCGATGAACCCTGAAAGGAACGAGAGGACCGAGTATCAGTATCCTGATACCTGTCAGGTTTTTTAATGTTATCCCTATTCCTGAGGTTATACTTCTTTTTAGAGGGCTCCTGTTGAGGAGACCTACCTCTGGACTGAGATCTAGTGTCTTTAGACTTTTGTTGTTTTTTATTTTCCCACTTCTTTTTAGAAGAAGCAGGTGTCTGCTTTGTAGTGTCCTTTTCAGGACTGCCCACCAGTTGTGGTTTTAATGCTTTCCCACCTAGACTGTCTCTGCCTAGTTCTGCATACGAAGTTTCAATTATTTTGGGTAGTTCGTGTTGTTGATCCTCTGGACCGAACTCCCTTAGGCGTTGGTGGATCGCCACAGAAGCTGCTTCCCCCTTAATGTTAGCTAGTATTATGGCTGAGACCTGTTCAAAGTTGTTTAGCAACTTCATCCCTAAGTTAAGGGCAGGTTCTGCTCGGTACTCATTTTGTATCTGCTTCAATACGTCAGGTACTACTGCTAAGGACGGGATACCATGTGTTCTGGTATATATGGCAGCAAAGACTGAACCCCAGGAGGTGCAGTCCTCTACTTGTGGTGTGAGACCCATGGGCAAGCAGATTGTTAGGATTCTGTGTTTATCACTGGTTGTAGTATTCAGGAATATTGCTTCAAGCTGAGTTATTTTCTGAGCTATCCAGAATGGGATTTGTTTGCGTTTTGCTGGCATTTTGCCCATTATCGCGTGTAATGTTTGTGGAGTTATTTTATTAACTGTACTCTGGACTGGAGTGTCTTGTGCTGCAGCTGGTGCAGGCTGAACTGTTAAAGTCCTCATCACAAATTGTGTGAGGTTTCTGTAGATTTTAATCAAATCTCTGTGTTGTACGAGTAAGTCTGGCTGTGGCATTGTGTCAATGTCAGGATGCGGTGTATATGCCTCTAATATGGGCCTTGTGGCTCCTGCTCCTCCGAGCGGGCCTAATCTTGCTCTTCTTCGTACGTGGGGTAGGGCGCCTTTAAACCAGTAATTATGCTCCTGGTAAGTGAGCGGGACCTCTAATTCCTCAAAGGGAGTATAGTCTGCTGGTGTTTCACCTTCTAGGTAATAGTGAATCACATTTATAATTGCATTCGTTGCCTGGAATGTAACCCACGAATAGAACACCTCTGTTTTATTAGATTCGTGTGCCTCAATCACGAAAATTACTGTACCACCCCTGGCTCTTAAGCCATGTTCTAGAAGTTTTATGGTGACTGCCCTTCTGAAATTTGGTGCAATTTGTATTGCATCTTCAGGGTCTTCTGTTCCGAAGAGGGCTGTGTCAACTCTCCTTGTTTTGCTTGTATCTTCCACCATTTTTAATTGGAAGAAGGGAGATTAAAGAGTTCTTAAAATAAGGTGTAAGTGCACAATTGTAGGAACTAAATGTCCTTCAAGCTTGAGTAACCAACAGCCAATAAATAGTATTCTCGTACTACTCAGCTGCGGCGGATTTTGTGCCCACCCACTCCAGACGTCTCTGGGGTTTTGTGAGTAGGTTCTCTGAGAATAGCACGACAGAATTACTCAGATTCTACTGTTAAATAAGTACCAAACCAACGTTGGTGGCACCATGTCGTGTAGTTCCTATAGTACCCATGCAGGACCTGCGCGTTTGTGTAACATAAGCTGTGGGCTTGGTGGCAGACTGACTCTGTGCACCCCCCCGGTTATGTTAGATTGTTTTGCATTAGCTAGCTCGCAGTGCCATTAGTGTCTCCTCTTATCGGGGAGAGATTAGTTTCTGGCAACCTTAGAACATGACAACCCTGATTCCCTCAGAATCGTGGAAACAATGTACTACCTTTCGCTCAGTCACTCGTGCTCACTTATTCGGTTTGTCTCAGAGAGTTACACAGAATAAACAGTCGGGCGTTTCAATAAGTATTTATTGAACAGTTGTTATTCTAGTATAAAATATATGTGCTGCAGAGACCAGCAGGCAATAGCAGAGATATATTATTTGCAGTACGATAAAAGCAAAGGGATAGAACAATTCTACCATATTGCGATAATCATGGATACATACATGAATATAAAAGCATTATGCAGAGTGTGCGTACTCCTACGATGCCTACCTAGATGTACCTGTGTGTACCTAGCATATGTGTGTAGGTCTTAGAAGCTAAGAGCCAAGAATCCTCCTAGGATTTAGTCGAACCCCCATACCTGAATAGAGAGAGTGTGGGACCCCGTCCTGGTCTCGAGTTGGACACCCCGTCCGGGTTGTGTCAGACCACTGTCAGCTTGAGCGACTGCATGCAGGAGCCTCAGCGTCTCTGGTCAGTGTGTCAGCATGGAAGTCTCGGTTTCCTCTGTTTTACCGGGGCAAGCTGTGGTGTATTTATACCCTAAAGAGTCTCGGTCCTCAGTATGGTTTGTATTGGACATGAGGAAGACGTCAGGGGTGAACTTTGTACATACATTATGCTGGTGGTGTATTCTTAGAAAGCCATGCATAATTAATGAGTACAGTGTGGGCCTGTGTTTGGAAAAACCCTGCTGCATTCAAAACCACAGGATAGATAATGTTCAGCCCTCAGAGCTCGTTGTGTACTAGCTGGGACCAATGTAGGTGAAAGATCATGCCTATATAAGGAATCATACTATAATAGGACATGTACAGTTGTGACCATAATTGGGCATATGCGGCCATGACCATAATTGGGCAAGTACGAATATGACCATATTAGGGTAAATATGAATACGTCCATTTTAGGGCATGTACGAACGGATCTATATTAGGGCATCTATGCGGGATATAACAACCTTGATGTTGGCCAAGAGGCTAATCACACACAGCGCCACGTGTGGGGAAATGGCGGGAGGAAGTTATAAAATGGGCTACTGCTTAGAGAGAAGCGCTGCAGCACGAAGAGTATAGAGGGC
Organism: Calotriton arnoldi; assembly: GCA_963921515.1. Lineage (NCBI taxonomy): Eukaryota > Metazoa > Chordata > Amphibia > Caudata > Salamandridae > Calotriton > Calotriton arnoldi. Next base: position 121,001 of record CAWUFW010004429.1, on the reverse strand, counting down.
TGAGGAAAAAAACGATATCGATGGAATGGGCTCAACTATTAGAACATTTCAAAGTACATTCTGCAACTATTACCGATGACTGATGGAATGCTGGGGATCTCTAGTTTCTCCCCCCCCCCTCCCTTTGTTCCCCCCCTCACCCCCCTTTGCCCTCCCTCGCCCCTCCCCGGTCTTGATGCCCTTATTGCCCTGGTCAGAACTCCCGATGAGGATGCGTTTTAAAACAGACACTTAGTTTGCAGCGGCACAGTTCTTTATTATTATTCACTTTTTCTTGAAACAGATTTATTGTTTGAGTGGGGGGTGGTTGAGTGGAAATTTAAGATCGTAAAACTTATTCATACGAAGCGTACATCCTGTTTCTTAACTATGCATCATTTATGTGGCATATACATGGGAACAATTAAATCTTAAGATTAAATATACGACAGTTTCAAGATACCAATGCCTATAACTACAATCCCTGTATGTAACTTGCAAACTACTGTATTGATGAGGAAATATAATGTATACATGCATAAAGCTGGAAAACTCAATAAAATCTGTGTTAAAAAAAAAAAGAAAAATGATGTGTAACATTCAGGGGCCCGGCCCGTTTTAAGAAAAACTACTACTACGGCATGCCTCCAATCAGTTGGGAGTTGCCTTGCTTCTATAGCGGCATGAACCACCTCAAGGTAGTGGGCTCCGAGCATTGCTTGATATATTTTAAAACACTTACATGGAAAGCCGTTAGGGTCCGGTGACTTACCTGAGCGCAGGTCTGCCAGCGCGGCACCCAATTCTTGGATTGTGAGAGGAGTGTCCAATGCTGCTCTTGCCGCATCCAATAGTGCTCTCTGGGGTAAATCGTCCAGGAAGCGCTGTATTAGAGCTTCAGGCAGAGTTTCGTGTGGGGCATACAGTTCTTTGTAGTAGTCCGCTAAGCTAGTCACGATCATGGGCGGGTCGGTATGAACCTTGTACTCCTGGTCACGGATACTGGGGATATTAACTGATTGCAACGTATGTTGACATAAGCGATGTAATATCGTACTAGATTTATATCCCCATTGGTATATCCTGCTACGTGAGGGCAGCCATGCCAACCGGGCCTCATCCATTAGTTCACCAGTATAAAGCTGTTGCGTCAGAGTCAATTGACGACGCGCCTGACTCCCATCCTCTCCCTTGCCTCATCGCTCCAGGTTTATAAGTTGGGCTTCAATCTGAGTCTCTGATTTCTCGCGGTGTTGCGCACGTTGTGCTGCACAGAAGGAGATATGGACGCCCTGTAGGGTTGGCTTCATAGCCTCCCATAATATCTTGCGGACGCCACCGTTTCAGTGTTATGGGTAAAGTCCTCTGCGATCGCTAAGTTCATGTGTGTCCTATATTGTTGATCCTGCAAATGCCAAGTGGAGAGACGCCAGCAAAAGGGGGGGCGGTTCGGACCTGTCCGAAGCCCCAGTATCACCGGAGAGTGGTCTGACAGGCCCCAGGGAAGTATTTCCACAGTCGTTATTCTGTGGAGGTAGCTAGAGGGCACGAACATGTAGTCCAGACGGGAAAATGAATCATGAACACTTGAGTAGTATGTATAACCTTTTTCAGTCAGGTGGAGTCTCCTCCAGGGTTCTACCCATCCCACACCATCTACTAAGGATCTCAACACAATTCCTGTATCTCTATCAGTCTCCCGGCCGCTCGCCACCTGCTTTGGCTTGGGTGTAATATGTCATTCCAGTCTCCCCCCTACTACTGTAAGCCCTTCAGGGACCTCCGTCCATATAGTCGCTAGGCGCTCTATAAGGGCCACGCGAGGGGTGGGGGAGCGTATACAGTACATATACACACGAGGGGGGGCCTGAGGAGATTTAATGGACCAGAGAGGGCACACTCCCCAATTAAAGACTCAATAACACACAAAGAGCCCTCAATCAATCAATCAGGGAATTGTAAGCGCGCTACTCACCCGTGAGGGTCTCAAGGCGCTGAGGGGGGGGTCCGCAGATCTGTTTAGCCGAAGAGCCAGGTCTTGAGGGTCTTCCTGAAGGTGTTCAGGGAGGGGGCGCGTCTGATGTCTGCCGGTGGCTCGTTCCAGGTCTTGGCTGCAATGTGAGAGAAGGATCTTCCGCCTGCTCTGGCTCTGTGGATGCGCGTGGTTTTGGCCAGTGCGAGGTTGGAAGATCGGAGGTTTCTTTTGGGTACGTGGAAGTTGATTCTGTCGTTGAGGTATTTGGGTCCGTTGTTGTGTAGGCATTTGTAGGCGTGAGTGAGGATTTTGAAAGTGACTCTTTTCTCCACGGGGAGCCAGTGGAGACTTCGTAGGTGTTGGCTGATGTGTTCGTGTCGGGGGATGCCGAGGACGAGTCTGGCGGCGGTGTTCTGTACTGTCTGGAGTTTGCGGAGTAGGGACTTGTTGATGCCGGCGTAGAGTGCGTTTCCATAGTCCAGTCTGCTGGTGATGAGTGCGTGGGTGACTGTCTTCCTTGACTCAGGGGGATCCACTTGAAGGTCTTGCGGAGGATGCGGAGGGTGTTGAAGCAGCTGGAGGTGACGGCGTTGACCTGTCGGTTCATGGAGAGTGATGAGTCGAGTACGATGCCGAGGTTCTTGGCGTGGTCTGAGGGGGTAGGTGGGCTTCCGAGGGCGGTCGGCCACCAGGTGCTGTCCCATGCAGAAGGGGTGGACTTCTGTCTTCTCAGCGTTGGCTGGTGTTTCTGGGGGGCCGTCTGTGGCGCCTGGTGGATGGTTGATGAAGTTGTCGTAGAGGTTTTTGATCTTGAGGTGGAAATAGGTTCCAAGCTTGTCGCAGAGGTCTTGGGATGGGGTGATGTCTGTGGCTTCGCTGCGTGGGTTGGTGAATTCTTGAATGACACTGAAAAGTTCCTTGGAGTTGGCCAGGATTTTGTTGTGGATGAAGTTCCTTTTGGTGGCTCTGATCTGGTTGTTGTAGTCCGTCATGGCGTCCTTGTAGGTGGTGTGGTTTTCGGTTGTCTTGGTGTTTCTCCAGTTCTTCTCCAGGCCTCTGCAGGTGCGTCTGGCTTCTTGGAGAGCGGTTGTGAACCAGGCGGCTTTCCTGGGGCGTTGTCTGGGGGGGTTGCGTAGCGGGGCGAGCTCATCTGCGCAGTTGGAGATCCAGGTGTGGAGTTCTCTGCCTGCGTCGTTTGCGCCGGGTGCCCTCGGGTCCGAAGTCACGCAGTGATAGTCCAGAAGTGGGAACAACTATGCTGGAGAGGGGGGGTTTCCCTTTTAAGAACGGTTTCCCTCACACACCAGAGGAGTCATGCTTCATCATGGGGAATCCTCCTCGCATCATGAAGCCTAGTGATGGTGCGGACTACAACAGCCCTTTATGCAAGGGAGGAGTTCAGGGATGTTAGTCATTAGAGGCAGTCGCACTGAGTAGTGATCACTACTCAGTGCGACTGCCTCTAATGTCGGCAGTAGCACTATCCGCCATTTGTTTTTAACCTTAGCACAGGGTAGCAATAATAAACTGTATCTGGCTAACCTTGTAGCTAGTTTTAACCACTTATCTGCCAGCACTGCACTTTTTCCATCATACACACCGCTCACAATGGGTTTTATGAATACCCCTCTTACTTGAAAACATCCCTGAGCTCCTCCCTCGCAGCGAGGGGGTTGTAGCCCGCATCATCACTAGGCTTCATGATGCGAGGAGGATTCCCCATGATGAAGCATGACACCTCTGGTGTGTGAGGGAAACCGTCCTTAAAAGGGAAACCCACCCTCTCCAGCATAGTTGTTCCCACTTCTGGACTATCACTGTGTGACTTCGGACCCGGGGGCTCTTTGTGTGTGTTTGAGCGTATACAGTACCCAGCACTATTTGTTCGCCATATAGTGTTCCCGTCACAATAACATATCGGCCCTGGGTATCTATCCAGGATCTAGAATGCTCGAAAGGGACTCTACAATGGATCAGGACCGCCACTCCCTGGGATCCTCTAGTGAACCCAGAATGAAAGACCAGGACATATCCGAATCGGGAGAGACGCACAAGTTACTAACTTGTGTAACCATATATCTGTAAGGGACAGTAGTTAGTGACAGATTCCTTACCTTAGAATAGATACCCCAGCAATACCAACCCCGGTGGTGAGTCTGCGAACAAAGATCAGACAAGGAAGTCTCGGAGAACAGAACGGCCAAAGAAGCCGTCTCTCCGGACTTGGCTGTCAAGGCAGTAATGCTTGGTAAACGTGTGCAGCGAGGCCCACGTAGCTGCCTGACAAATGTCCTGCAATGGGACACCACGTCCCAAAGCCGTGGTGGCGGCTGTCGCCCTGGTGGAATGGGCACGTAGCCCAACAGGGGGCTCCTTCTTAGCCAAAGAATAGCAGGCTTTGATACACAAGACGACCCAGCGGGAAATGGTCCGCTTGTGTACCGCCCGACCTTTTTTGGCGCCCACGTAGCCAACAAATAGCTGGTCGTCCACCCGGAACTGTTGTGTGCGGTTCAGATAGAAAGAAATCGCACGTTTTGGGTCCAGACGGTGGAGCCTCTCTTCCTCTCTGGAAGGATGCGGAGGCGGAAAGAAGGTGGGCAGAGTGATGGTCTGCCAAATGTGGAAGGCAGTAACCACCTTTGGCAAGAAGGACGGACGCGTCCTAAGAACAACCTTGTCTGGATGAACAGACAGAAAGGGGGGCTTGCAAGAAAGAGCGGAGGTGATAGCCACCAGAAAGGCTGTCTTCAGAGTGAGAAGACGAAGAGGACAGTTATGGAGAGGCTCAAAGGGAGCGCACATTAAAAAGGTAAGAACCAAGTTCAAGTCCCACTGAGGCATCACAAACGGAACAGGAGGGAAAAGGTGTGTAATGCTCTTTAAGAAACCTGTTAACAACAGGGGACTTGAAAAGGAGGGCTGATCAGGAAGCCTGAGAAAGGCCGAGATTGCACAAAGGTAGCCCTTGATGGTACCCAGGGCAGAACCCTGTTGGGCCAGAGAAAGAAGGAACAGAAGAACCTCAGAAAGAGGGGCAGAAAGGGATTCACAGCCTTTGCTGTGCACCATGCCACAAACTTGTTCCACCTGCAGGCGTATATCACCTTAGTGGAGGGACGCCTGGCTGCCAGAATCACATCACAAACTTCGGGAGGCAAGTCGAAAGGAATCAACTGCCGCCGCTCAATCTCCATGCAAGGAGGTGGAGACTGGACAGGTTCGGGTGGAGGACCGTCCCCTGCTGCTGCGACAGAAGATCCTCCCGAAGAGGCAGACGGATCGGGGGATCGATGCTCATATTGAGTAGCTCGGGATACCAAACTCTTCGAGCCCAGTCCGGAGCCACAAGAATGACTTGGGCCCGGTCGCGCCGAATCTTCTTCAACACTCTGGGTAGAAGTGGTATGGGCGGAAAAGCGTACAACAGACCGCAACTCCACTCGCGATGAAAAGCGTCGCCGAGCGAGTGCCACCTTGGAAATTCCAACGCGCAGAATTGCTGACATTGCGCGTTCTCTTCGGTGGCGAATAGATCTAACCAAGGCTCTCCCCACTGTAGAAAGAGTCCTTGTGCCACCTCCGAGTGAAGACGCCATTCGTGATCCATCATGCACCTGCGGCTGAGTTCGTCCGCCCTGGCGTTCAGGGAACCTGCCAGGTGTTGAACCATCAGGAAAATGCCCTGATGTTCCAGCCATGTCCAGAGACGCAGAGCCTCCTGACATAGGGTCCACGACCCCACCCCGCCTTGTTTGTTGCAGTACCACATGGCGGTGGTGTTGTCTGTGAACACCTGCACTACCTTCCCCTTGACAGAGGGAAGGAATGCCTTTAGTGAAAGTCGGATCGCCCGGAGCTCCAGAAGGTTGATATGGAGCCGGGACTCCGCCGGAGACCAGAGGCCTCTGATCTCCGCCTCTCCCATGTGACCGCCCCATCCCAGAAGGGACGCATCCGTCACAACTGTGTGCTCTGGCTGGGGAAGGGAGAGGGATCTGCCCGTGACCCATTGCCGGTTCGAAAGCCACCACTGCAACTGTCGTGCAGTCCCCTCCGAGATCTGGACGTAATCGGACAGGTTCCCCTGATGCTGCGCCCACTGGAACTTCAGGTCCCACTGCAGAGCCCGCATATGCCATCTGGCATGATCGACCAGCAGGATGCAGGAGGCCATGAGGCCCAGCAGCCTCAGGGTCATCCGTACCGAAACCCAGGATAGAGGCTGAAAGATCGGAATCATAGCCTGAATATCCTGGACTCGCCGTTCGGGAGGATAGGCCCGAAACTGCATTGTGTCCAGAACTGCTCCGATGAAAAGGAGCTGTGGAGAAGGAATCAGGTGCGACTTCAGCACTTTGATGGAGAACCCCAGTGAGTGCAGGAGTCCGGCCGTAGTCTGGAGGTGGGAGACGACTGCCTGGGACGAGCCCGCCTTCAGCAGCCAGTCGTCGAGGTAGGGGAAGACTGGAACCCCTGCCCGGCGCAGATGAGCTGCGACCACCGCCATCACTTTCGTGAACACCCGAGGGGCGCTGGTAAGGCCAAAGGGAAGCACGGTGAACTGAAAGTGCTCGAGGCCTACCGTGAACCGCAGGTAACGCCGGTGGACCGGCACGACGGGGATGTGAAAATATGCGTCCTGCAAGTCCAACGCTACCATCCATTCTCCGGGGTCGAGGGCAGTCAAGACCTGAGCTAGGGTGAGCATCTTGAACTTCTCCTTCCGGAGGAAGCGATTGACGTTCCGGAGGTCCAAGATAGGATGCATGTCCTCCTTGTCCTTTTTGGGCACCAGAAAGTAGTGGGAATAGCAACCACGCCCTACTTCTGGGGTAGGAACGTGCTCGATGGCCCCCTTGGCCAAGAGGGCCGCAACTTCCTGTCGAAGAAGTACCAAATGGTCCCCCGACATGCGGTGGTGCTGAGGTGGCATGGCTGGGGGGTAGTCTCGAAGGGAGGGAGTTGCCCCTTCGGACAATGTCCAAAACCCACCTGTCCGATGTGATGGTGCGCCAGTGGGGAAGGTGATGGCGGACCCTGCCCCCCACTGGCGTGCTGTGGACTGGAAAGGATGGACTAGGAGGGCTTGGAGGACGGGGCGGAGGTGGTGGCCTGACCCGCACGCTGGTTACCCGACCCGCCTCGGCGGGAGCCACGTCCTCGGCCGCGCGAAGGCGCCTGCTGCGCGGTCCGGTGGCTGGGCAGCGGACGTGACTGGGCGCCCCTTCCGTGGCCACGAAAGGGGCGAAAAGCAGACTGCTGCGGAGGGCGCGAGGCGGAGAGGCCCAAGGACTTGGCCGTAGCCAGCGAGTCCTTAAAGCGCTCCAGCGTGCTGTCTGCCTTATTGCCAAAAAGGCGGATACCATCAAAGGGCATGTCCATAAGGGTGTTTTGCTGTGAAATTCCTAGGGTTACTTCATAACAAATTATAAAACCATAATAATATAAATGATGATAGTGACACTGAAATAGGAAAATTACAAAAAGTTTATTTAATAGAAAATTACTACATAAAATACAAAGGCCTGATATGCGTTCTTAATAGATACATAATTTATATTGCCTGCATGAAGAGGTTAATCACTTTCCCATATTGTATCTTTTCTTCTATTTCCTAATGTCTATATGACATATGAATCAAATTAATTAAAAAGACTGGGTGGTTTCCAAGATGTCTCAACGCGCGTTTCGGCAGTAGAACTGCCTTCTTCAGGAGAGCCACCTCCACTTACAATTTCTGAAAAAAACAATCAAAAACTCTAAAATAGGATAATCGTGTCACTAAAATATATACAAACAAAAACTATATATGTATGTACAGACCAATTATGACAGTACATAGTCCACATTTCGAATTATTGAGTAATTGAATTTAGGGTTGAGTCAGAACAATACATTTAGGTAGAACACTACAATAATCACCATTAGACTAAGAACATGAATAGAACTATATGCTTAGAGAAACATATAAATCTTAGAATAACAAACCTTCATAGAAACTATCAGTCATAATAATACAACATAATAGAATAAATGTTTATGCAGGGGATGATAATGCCTGTATATGACTTGAAAGAAATCCAAAGAAAAAAGAAAAATAAGAGAGATAAGTACCAAAAGCCTGTGGTGATAAGCATATATCAAAAGAGTATAGTGAAAAACAAGCACTAAGTGAAGGAAGATAAAGATATTAGACCACTATAGTCAAGAAACACCCATCAACCTCCAAGAAAAAGATATGTGTCTCATGCAAGAGTGGTAGAGAATGAAAAAGATTAACAACTATCTTACCATCGTGAGAAATACGAAAGCCTGATAGCAGGTTTGCAAGGGATCCCCAACTCTTGAATTAACGTATCCCAAACAATGGATAAAAAAACCTGCAGGAGAAAGAGTCTAATGAAGATTCAACGATAAAGACCCAGGAGTTGTCCATGAATAATATCCGGAAAAATGCTCAAATTACCATAAGGTTCAGTCCCAGCAAAATTAATTCTGATAAAATGGTCCAAAAAAGGTCACATGAGGAGTCCCCTATGTGTACCTAGAAAAGCAGTAACATAATTGCTGTCATAAAATCATCCACTAGCTATAAACAGCAGACTAAATCGATGGAATAATGAAAGAAATACCTTGAGTGATGATGGGGTACGATAATTGAACGGGCTGATATTCTTAGAATATCAAGTATGAGAGTTCTATAGAGATAAAACATGAAAATTATGAAGAAAAGTGGCGCTGACTAAAATTAGTCTGGTGCCAAAAAGATAATGAAACCCAAAACGGCTTGACTTCCAGCAAAATTGGTAATGTATATCGATATAAATGAAATGATGCATCACTTGACCATGTATATAACAATAGAGGCGCGCCGATACTCTAAAGTATTCCATCATAATAAAAGTTATGGAAAAAGCATACAACAGTATGTTCATATATCAAGAAATGCAACCACTACCTTGAACTTGTCATGGAAAAGGTGCCGGGCGGACTGTGATTCCCTTGTTCTAACAGTACGAATTCTGTATAAAGAGACAAAATTCGAACGCTAAAAACCAAAAAACCATGAACCGGTCTGAAGTCTACCTAATAACACAAACTATAAAGAGTGAATATAACTCAGTAACACGAATAAATTGGAAATGAAGGGAGTTTGCACGGAGAAACTAGAAGCAATGGATTGCTCGTACGCTATAGAGTTGCTAGAAACAGCATAAACGATAAAGGACGATCAATGACAGACAAAATGTCTCAAACATTTTTAAACAGGGTGTTGATTACCTTCACGTCGATAACGCTAGCAGGCAGCCCAAACGATGTCTTGCCGTGACGGGATGGTCAGGAAAATGAACCGAACAGAAGCAGTATCGGAACTAATGCTTTTAAATGCAATGTCTCACATCACGTGAAAATCACGTGACAATGCGAGCGTCAAAAAGAAAGAAATAACCGCGGCCATATTTAAATGTGCAAATACGGCGAGCTCAGTTGAATGTAAAGTGTTATACCGATAAACAGCATAATAAGAGTGAAAAGACATCAAGGACTAAGTACACATAAGAATTATGAGCACTAATGTTAGGATAACGGTGAAAATAACCGAAAAAGCAAAAAAACGATCCTAATCTGCTCAAGATCTACCAAACCAATGGTCAATGATGAAGGTCTGAAAAATAGCAATGATGATAAAGGGCACACGATAATGGATGAACATGACACGCATGATGTTCATAAAACGTAAAATCTAAATGAATGCAGAAAATAACCATAAATAATAGAAAATAAAAATAGAAAAAGCTTTAGAAAACCTTATGAACCAGATATATTGTTAAATGCAAGTATGTTGACAAAACAAATCGAGAATTTAACTAAAGAGCTAGAATACAGCCCCATATCGATGAACATAACCAACCATAAGGATTAGACAATACAGGTGTGTTGTCATAGAAAGAAATATAAGCAGTATCCGATTGGGGAAATGCTCATATATGAGGGATACTTAACAGTGACATATCAATGGTAGAGGCAACCAGTTGAAACTAAGGATACTCAAATGAAATATCCAATATCAACAGAGTGGCACCAACGCTAAAAATTACCAAAGAATGGAAACAGAGGCAGAAATCGTCTAACTATTGTTGTAACGTATAGCTTGGTCCCAGGGAATTTCTAGATTTAGTCCATGGACATGGGTGTCCAAGGTAAAATCCAATATACCTCCCTGCGTTTCCTAATGGCCTCAGTATCTAAACCTTTGTTGTTACTAATTTTTTCTAAAATTAACCATTTGATGTCCTCTTGTGAATGTTTCAAATCTTTATAGTGTTTTACTAGGGTGCTGTACTTTTGTTGGTTTTAATGGCTGATCGATGTTCAGTCAAACGTGTAGAGAATTGTCGTGCAGTTTCACCTACATAACCCTTCTCACACGGACAAATCAGCAAATAGACTACATTGTCTGTTTTACAATTAGTAAAAGTTTTTAATTGTATTTCTTTTTATGAAAGATGTATTTATCAGTAACAATAGCACCATTGCATGCCTTACAATGTGCACATTTGTGATTACCTGATATGGGGTACTGACTACCAATGGTCTTCTGTACAAAGGTTGACTTCGTTTTTATTCTAGAGTTAACGACCAGATCTCGGAGGTTCTTATTACGTCTATGTGCATACATAGGACGTGGTAATGCAGTTGGATGGTCAGCATTGATGTTAAGTATGTGCCATTGGGCATTGATGATCTGACGTATTTTTCATTAAAAATGGAGTGTCGAGTAACACAGACTAATTTCAGTTCTTCATTTTTAGTGTGTGTCTGTAACAAGTGATCACGGTCATAGAAACGAGCTCTTTTGTATGCTTCCCTAATTAGTCTTCTGGGATAGCCACGATTCATACATTTTTGTTTCATGGCCAATGCTCTTAAATCAAAGTCATGTAGGCTGGTGCAATTGCGCCTGAGCCTCAAGAAACTGACCCAGAGGAATACTCGCTTTTGACATTGCGGATGGTAGCTAGAAAAATGCAACAAAGTGTTTCTGGCCGTTGGTTTAACATGGAGGTCGACTTCTAATATAGAGTCCACCTCCTTGATCTCCAAGTCCAGAAACTCTATGCTGCGTTCCTTGATGTTAGCCGTGAATCGTAAGTTTATATCGCATAAGTTGATCCATGCAAGAAATTCCTGAAGTTTGACTGGGTCATCATTCCAAATAAACAGAATATCGTCGATATAACGTGACCAATGTTGTATCGACTCGTAAAAGGGGCCACCTCATTAAAGATGTAAAGATGTTCAAAATGTGCCATGTATATATTTGCCACTGTGGGGGCACAAGATGCCCCCATGCTGACGCCCTTAATCTGTTTATACAGGTCTCCATTAAATTCAAAAGTATTCTCTTCTAAAATAATTTGTAGAAGATCAATGATAAAAGATACATCACAGTCAATGGAATGAGTGTGAATAAACCACTCAACAGCTGTTAATGCTTCCAGCTGTGGAATATTGCTGTAAAGCGACTTCTATGTCTAGGGACACCAAGGTATCCCTATTGATGTTAAATGGTAGACCTTCTATCTTGTTAATCATGTCTTTGGTATCTTTGACATGTGAAGGAGATTTAGATATATGGGAACAGAGAATTTGGTCAATATATTTGGAAATAGGTTCCGTTACTGAGCCTATGGTGGTAACAATTGGACGGTATGGAGGATTACTACTGTTTTTATGGATCTTAGGGACCCCATAAACACTAGCCATCCGAGGTAAGGATATATTCATAAAGTCATGTTCTTGTTGACTAATGACACCTTGTTCCTCAGCTCTCTTTGTCAAAATTTGTATTTTACGTTGCACTCTGCTGGTGGGGTCAGATTTAACTTTACGATAATGCATCGGATTGTCCAATAAGTTGTACATATTATTAATATATACATCTGTATCTATTATAACGATACCCCCACCTTTGTCACAATTTTTGATAGTGATATCTTTGGTATGTTTAAGTCCCGTCAGGGCCTTAAGTTCCTCAGGACCTAGGTTAGCAGTAGGTTTATAATTAAATTTGGTGGCATTTTTTAATTTAGACATGACTATGGTCTCAAAAATGCCTACCTCAGGCCTAACTTGTTCCAAGGTAGGAGTAAACACAGACATGGGACGTAAACCTGATCTATTATCTTCATTAGTGGTCATGCTGGATCTATTTTCAAAGAATTTTCTTAATCTTATCTTACGAAAGAAAGAATTGATATCTTGAAATATTTCAAAAATGTCGGCTTTAGTATGGGGTACAAAAGATAAGCCTTTAGATAGAAGAGCAATTTCTGCACAAGTTAAAGATTTGGTAGATAAATTGAAAATAGGTATGGTGTCTAAGTCCTCCAATATTGGGCATTGCGTGTCACTAAGAATTGGGAATTGTTCGGTGGATAGTTGTTGTGGTTGTAATTCGCTCGATACCTGGGTTGGTATCTCGGTTTCCATTGGCCCCTGCGGGGGCCTCGATTCCCTAAAAAAGATTGGCCTCTTTGTTGTTCATGTTGATGTCCTGCTCTATCATAGTCAGTTTTGACACTATGCGGACTCATTTCATTGTCTGAATCAGAGGTATCTGAGAAGGTGGTTACCTTACGTCTGAATGGTATTTGTCTATGTGGATCTGATTCTTGATATTGAGCTTCTGCATAAAAATGTTCATGCAAATAAGGGTATGTCTTTTCTTTGGAGTAGAACCTGATGTCTTTTTCAACTTATCTGTCTTTCTTTTCATGAGGTAATCACTATAAGATGTGACTTCCCGATTTATCTCTTCAAGCTTTTTCTTAGCTTCATCAACCGCATTACATTGTTTGATTTTTTCTTCCAATGTAGACATTTCCTCTATTAGAAGTTGTATTATTTCTTTAGCAGTTTCCACTATTAATATCATAAGGTCTCTAGAACACCTGTTGGCGTATATGAGACCATTTCTCCAGAAACTGTTTAACATGGACAAATAGGCCTGGGATGTTACGTATTCTTAGGCCTTGAGGGATGACCCCGGCTTTGAGATATTCTAACATGAAATGACCATGCATTTCTATTCTTTTGATTTTCTTTTTTAGTTCAAATAGTTTATTGATATCTTCATTAGTAGCCGGGGTAGTGTTAAAATTGGACGATTGTCCAAAATTACCTTGGTCGCCCACCAAGAGAGCATATTGTTCATCAGTAAACCCAAAAGTTTTAAGGGCTTCCATAGTCAAGGAAACCCTAAGCGTGTGACTGAAAAAAATAAGAAGAACAACGAGGAAAGATCTTTTTCTTGGAGGTTGATGGGTGTTTCTTGACTATAGTGGTCTAATATCTTTATCTTCCTTCACTTAGTGCTTGTTTTTCACTATACTCTTTTGATATATGCTTATCACCACAGGCTTTTGGTACTTATCTCTCTTATTTTTCTTTTTTCTTTGGATTTCTTTCAAGTCATATACAGGCATTATCATCCCCTGCATAAACATTTATTCTATTATGTTGTATTATTATGACTGATAGTTTCTATGAAGGTTTGTTATTCTAAGATTTATATGTTTCTCTAAGCATATAGCTCTATTCATGTTCTTAGTCTAATGGTGATTATTGTAGTGTTCTACCTAAATGTATTGTTCTGACTCAACCCTAAATTCAATTAATCAATAATTCGAAATGTGGACTATGTACTGTCATAATTGGTCTGTACATACATATATAGTTTTTGTTTATATATATTTTAGTGACACGATTATCCTATTTTAGAGTTTTTGATTGTTTTTTTCAGAAATTGTAAGTGGAGGTGGCTCTCCTGAAGAAGGCAGTTCTACTGCCGAAACGCGTTGAGACATCTTGGAAACCACCCAGTCTTTTTAATTAATTTGATTCATATGTCATATAGACATTAGGAAATAGAAGAAAAGATACAATATGTGAAAGTGATTAACCTCTTCATGCAGGCAATATAAATTATGTATCTATTAAGAACGCATATCAGGCCTTTGTATTTTATGTAGTAATTTTCTATTAAATAAACTTTTTGTAATTTTCCTATTTCAGTGTCACTATCATCATTTATATTATTATGGTTTTATAATTTGTTATGAAGTAGCCCTAGGAATTTCACAGCATGTATGTCCCTGCCTAGGTGTACTTCACACTAGTATCAGGGGGCCCTTTATTCTTTACAATCATAAGGGTGTTTTGGACATCGCCCGAAAAACCAGTGGTCCTCAGCCAGGCGTGACGGCGCAGCGCCACAGTCGTAGCAAGCGATCTGCCTAGCAAGTCAGCGGTATCTAGGCCACATCGGATAGTGAACTTCGCTGCGTCTCTCCCGTCCGCAATAGCACGGGAGAGAAGTGCCTGGACCTCCTCAGGACACTTGGGCAGCACCTGCGCCACCGAATCCCACAGAGAGTGGGAGTAACGGCCCAAAAGGCAAGCGGTGTTCACGGACCGCAAGCCAGCACTGGAGGAAGAAAAAATCTTCTTCCCAAATTGTTCCAGTTTTTTTAATTCCCTATCCGGCGGAGCCGTAGGGAAGGCGCTTTGAGAGGTAGAGGCTTGGACAACCAAGATCTCGGGGGTGGGGTGTTGGGAGAGGAACAGAGGGTCGCCCGGGGTCGGGCGATGGCGTCGGGCTAAGTTCCTGTCCACAGGAGCCCCTGTGGTGGGCCTGGACCAGGTGCCCAAAAGAACGTCAGAAAGTGCGTCGTTGAACGGCAGCAGTGGCTCCGAAGAGGTAGCCGCCGGCTGAAGCACTTCCGTCAGGAGGTTAGTCCTGACAGCCACTGTAGGGAGCTCGAGGCGCAAGGCCGCGGCCGCCCTACGCAACACCGTTGCATAACTTTCTCCCCCTCCGTAGCCACGGAAGGAGGAGACAGCATGCCAAGGTCAGGAGAGGTGTCCAGACCACTGGCATCACCCAGTTCCTCAGCCCAGTCCTGATAAGGCTCACATTGAGCTGTGAGAGGGTCTTCCGACCCCTCCCAGTCCTCCTCGTCCTCCAAAACAGGTGAAAAGTATAGAGGAGGGACATGAGGGAAGAAAGGTCCCATCGGCGTCGGAATCGGCGTCGAGCAACGTCGATCCGGCTCCGTGTCCCGTTCCGGGGAGAACCTGGGGACGGTGCCGCCCGGGGTCTCGGACGGTGCCGTGAACGGTACCGGTGAGGTCGGACGGTGCCGTGAACGGTACCTGTGAGGTCGGCGCCGGTGGAGGTGTCGTTAGGTCAACCGGCGTCGACCGGGATTCAGGCCTGGATCCGAGGGGGTCCTGCGACACCGGGGACGGAGCCGCCGGTGGTGCCGAAGGAGGACTCCCACTGGGGCCCGTGCGGCCCGAAGGCGCACCGGGGTAACCCTTAGGCCCGAAGATGCGAGCCATGGCCGACAGGAAGTCCTGTATCTCGGCCAAGGTCGACGTCGGACCCGGAACAGGCGGGTAGGCCGGCGTCGGCTGTTCGGGTACTTCCGGAGCCGCGGGGGCGGTACCATCTGGACCCTCGGCCGGGTCGTGAGACCGGCGAGGGGAGGTCTTAGAGCGACGCTTCTTAGACCTCTTGTGCTTCGCCTTACCTGAAGACGAAGACTTCGACCCCGACGAATGACGATGGCTCCGCGACCGGCCCCTCGACCTCTCCCGGGACCGGGACCTCGAGCGGCGCGGAGCCGAGTGCCGGGCCTCGAGAAGCTTTCGAGACCGCTCTCGCAAAGCCTTCGGGGCGAGGGACCGACACTCGGGGCACGACTTTGGGTCGTGGCCGCGCCCCAGGCAGAAGAGACACTCTTGGTGCGGATCCGTAATCGACATCATGCGATTACAGATCTCGCATGGCTTGAAGCCGGGCATTCCTACTGACACCTTGGAGTCGAAACGACTCTAAAACTTGGACAAAAAACTGACGCCAGCGCGCATGGGTGGCGTCTAAGTACTGGCCGCGACGTCAGCCCGGCGATCACGACGCCGACGACGGACGCGGAGCCGCACGACGACGCCTACCGACGCACAGGGGTACTGCTACGCAAAACTTTCCGGATCCAGCCTGACGCCTGGGGATATTCTAAGATAAGGAATCTGTCACTAACGTGTCTCTTTCAGATATGGTGTTTTAGTAGGAGGTGAGATTCCTATAACAGTAAGATATCTGCCTCGTATCGTTCAGCTTGTCTGAGTTTTGCTCCCCTTTTTATCTCGTCAAGGACACCTCGTACATTCCAGCTAACTATCCGGAGCCCATTCCATGGGATATCAGTTGAACTAGTGGTCATACAGGTGGGTGATCTGTATAGATGAGCAGCCACGACCAGGGCAGGTTAGAGAGGTGGGGCCGGGTAGGGGGGGGATTTCAACTGAGGACCACAAGGGGAAATTAAATAAATATTTAATTTTCCCTTGTGGTCATCTTTCGAAATGCCCCCCACCCTGCCCCACCGCCCTTACCTGCACGGGCCGCGGCTGTAGATGAGGCTGGACCTGGGTGAAACCTCGCTTGGGGGGGTACCGTATGCATGAATAAGAGACATAGCACATACATCAACAAGAAACTTCCCATTCCCCCTCCCCCCCACACTCCCCAATACCTCAGAACGGTTGAAGTATCTTTCGCAGCTGGGGTGTAGTCCTGACCCCAACGGAAGCCGGTCACCGAACCCCACCAATTGATCCCTGCCAAACTACCCATAAACATGTGGTTGACCTTAGAGTTTTAAGATTATCTCTGTCTATGCGATTGTCGATTCTCGTCGGATCTCGGATGGTCTTGAGTGGGATTCGCTGTGGGCTCTAGATCTTTGCGATGTACCTGACCTGTGGCTCCGTTTCCTTTTGAGTTTGGACTGTTTGCGAGCCATGTCGCTGGATGAGGAGTCCAAGTCCTGGCGTAGTAGGGTGTGTGGTTTTACCCTTACCACTTCATCAGTCCATGTGAACACTTCTTCTGGGATTTCGAAAAAGAGTGAGCGCCATTGGTATGTCACCCTTAGTTGAGCTGGGAACAACAGAGCGTAGGAGATCTTTAGGTTATGCAGGCGGGCCTTTGTTTCCATGAAAGATTGTCAACGCTGCTGAACTAACTTGGTATAATCTGGGAATATCAGTATTCGTTGGGAGGCGTAAGAGAGAGAGATTTTCAGTCTGGCCTGTCTTAGGATGTGTCTCTATCGTGAAAGTTCAGGATCCTGGCAATGATAGGTCTTGGCCTGGCGCCCGGAGGAGGTTTTTTGAGTAGAGCCCGATGTGCCCGCTCTATAATGAAACACTAGGACAGAGAATCACGTGGAAGCCACGTAATTTCTCCATATCGTCTCCCTTGCAGCCCTCAGGGAAGCCCACGGACTGGCCCTACTTTGCAAGGCCTCTTGTGAGGGTTTCTAGGGTGGTTACCTTCTTCTGGAGGGTAGGTTTCGGTAATTCTATTGACTGCATTGCGTAGATCTTAGCGTATAAGCATGACGTCAGAGCCCCCAGCGCCTATTTTAGCGTCAAGCATATCTCTGGATTGCGTAATAGCTGCCATCAACGCCACATTATCTGACATGGCACTAGTCGAGCCTCCCGGTCTGCCGCCTGGGCACTCACTCCCGTGGACCGATCCATTGTGCTCTGCTTAGCGGTAGCCCCTGGTGTTTTATTCCCTGTCATTGTAAGTTAGCTGGGGGTCTGATGTGGCAGTTTATAGATTACTGTATTTGAGAGGGCCCCCCTGCCTGGGTGAGTATCTGTTGTTCAATGGGGTAGCGTTTCAATTATTGGAGGGGGGGCAGATAGCAGAGCTCGTGTCTCTCTGGGAAGGATAGAGGCTGGGGGGAGGGGAGGCCGCACGCGACCTAGCCCGACCGCCTCCGCGAGCGGGTGCGCCCCCCCACCCCTCCTATCGGGTGCCTCGCTTGTCGACTGGGTCTGGCCTGTCGTTCTCTCCCGGCAGGGCATTGCCACCACCTCGGCCCAGGCCCAGATGTTCACTGACCCTCCAGGCCGGTGCTGCCCGGGCCTACCACCTGTTTCTTGTCTACTCGAGGCTCACCTCCCAAGTCGCGTTAGGGCCTCGGGCCGTCCAGTGCAGGATATGTATTCTTTTCCCCGGGGCTGTGTTCTGATTCTCGGCTCTCTGCTGCCTGACAGCAGCACACGCCACAGGATGTGCGCGGCAAGCGATGTGGTTCAATTCGACTCCGGCCGGGCCCGACGGGCCTCCGCTATCGGCCGCTCCACTACAGCACAGGCTTCGGCAGAAGCGGGAATGCGCTGCTGTCCAATTTATTCGCTGAGATTCAGGAAGACCTTGCCTCCGGCCAGCCACTGGTCCCAATAGGCCTCCGCTTTTGGCCGCTCCACAGCGCAGACCCCAGCATAAACGTGAAATGCGCCGCGGCACGAGTCGGCCGCCGAAAGTCAGAGATGCCTTGTCCTCAGTCGGCCAAGGGCCCCAGCGGTCCCCTACCAATGGCCTCAGTTCCGCTAGGTCTTCCTATGTGAGGCCCCGGTGCCCCGCTTAATACATGCGCCCAGCAGAGTTAACCCCCGCCACTCACCAGCCTCCTCAAGCAGCGCACACCTCCGCGGCCTGGGTCAGCGACAGATCGGCTCCTCTCACCGTTCGCTCTGCTCTAGGTCACTTACGGCTGTCTAGGTTTCTCTCTCGCCTCCCTGCGGCCGTCCACCAACAAAACCAGCGAGGAGGAAGGGGGCCTCCAGGCAGCACAGCACACATCCGGCCTTTGTCACGATATGGCTGTGAGCCTGCTCTTCTCTTGTAGTCAGCGTCACTCCGCCAGCTCTAGTGGCGGAGTGACTAGAGCTGGCTAGTTATTTCCCCTTATTCGGATGGCGAAGGAGATAGGGAAGCTCTGTGGGGGCATGAAAACTTATAACAAAGTCGATTCGGCAGGATATCAGGTGGATATGTTATCGGGCTACAGGAGCTCGTCTAAAGCGTGACCGCCATGTTGGACCGCTAGGCCACGCCCCGTCCAGTGGCAGTTTTGACTCATCATAAAGTAGTGCAGAAGGTAAATGTACTTGCTGTAAAGAACATGTATCAGGTAGATTACAGAATTGTGTTTTAGCTCAATAGGTTACTGTTTTTGTCAGAGAGATCCTTTTGTTACTTACAGTTCATAATTTTACAATTCAACTATAGCACATTGCGCCATGAACTGTCATCAAAGTGATGCATGCAAACTGCAAGGTATAGGTTAGAACGTTCAGTTTTTTCCCAGTCTTTCATTATCTAGATGTTGCGTAAACGGTTAGTTTGGCTAGAAATAAATTCCAACCGCAACCACTGTGGTAATACAATATATGGGATAAAGTACCCCCTGTCGTACATTATAAGGATATTGCAAGTCACGGAGAAGTTACATAACCATATAGAGGAACAAGGCCGAAGGCTGAGTTCCT
This sequence comes from Calotriton arnoldi, assembly GCA_963921515.1. Taxonomy (NCBI): domain Eukaryota; kingdom Metazoa; phylum Chordata; class Amphibia; order Caudata; family Salamandridae; genus Calotriton; species Calotriton arnoldi. The sequence goes on along the minus strand of CAWUFW010004429.1, from coordinate 101,623 downwards.
TTATAAGGTTATGGAACTCTGAGGTGACTTGCAATATCCTTATCATGTACGCCAGTGGGTACTTTAGCCCATATAATACATAGTCACACCATCACCTCGGCTGCTGGCAGCAGGCATTGTGAGCACTACTTTTGGGGGGCGACTTCAATACCATATCAAACACAACAGCAAGACAGAAGGGGGGTTGTCCCAAGTAGTCGCACTGCATGAACTCTGGCTATGCGCCATATGATGGAGACAGAGGGGCTGGTTGAATATGGAGAGTGAGGCATTAAACTGACAAGGACTTCACCTTTTATTCCTCAGTCCATGGGGTTCACTCTTGATGAATTACTGACTTGCAACGAGAGACATGTATTATTGTATTAAACAATGTACTGTTTCTCACTTACCCTTTCCGATCATGCACCAGTGTTCCTGGGGCTGACTATCCCCTATGTGATGCCACGAGCCAAAATGTGGCACTTTAACTCAGAGGCTTTATTAGAAGCAGTGTTCATATCAGAACTACATGAGGAAATCAAATTAAATGAGGGGTTGGTAGAGAGTGTGGACATGCTCTAGGAGCCTTTTAATGCCTGTATTCGGAGAAGATGCACGACTCAGTAATCAGGTGTTTTTAGCTCTATCTGCAACAGACATTGCACTCTTGAAAGGGATCTCCCACGCCACCTTCCCCATATGACAACCCTTGAAACAATTCATACTATGCTGGAAGAGTTTCGCGCAGAGGCATATCGAAAGGTCTTATTTATGGGTAAACATGTTGCAGCTAGAAACTACAAAGAAAGGTAACAACCAGGGTGAACCTTTGCACAATTGTTGAGGCCACCTTGAGCAGCACAAAGCATAGCAGAAATAGAGGCGCAAAATAATATTATGATGCCAAACATTGCTGGGACCCTAGCTAGCTTCAGAGATTACTGTTAAGCCCTAAATACATCCCAAATTACTATTAAAAATGAAGCCGAGGTGACACCCTGCTTAGACAAGGTAACATGGCTAACCTTGCTGTGACCCAAGAGATTCTGGCCTGTGGGGAAGGTGAAGTGTACAGGGAGCACCAGTATAAGGGCCATATGATGTGATGTTAATTGGGCGCTCATTATGTAACTACTAAAAATAATTATGCAGTGTGAATGCTAAATGTCTCTGCAACTGTGATATTATTGTGTTTACTTCTGGTAACAAAACCTACATCATTCTGCACCAATCTCTGAAGCCCTCCTTCCCCTGCATGACACCTTGGTGAAGCCAGCCATGGCAGCCTGAGAAAAACCTACCTCTGCACCCGCAGTAAACAGATTAGTGGCAAGGCGTTACTGCCACACGCCAGAGGATCCTCCCTTCCTCTTTACTTACCCATCATTAGAAAGCTTGGTCTTTCAAGCTTCATGATCCTCAGAATAAGTCGTGGGTGTACCGTCCCTTCAGGTCGATCAGACAGGGAATCTGAGCTACTGAAAGCATGGGTAAAAAAATGTTTTTTGATGGGCAGTATGGAACTGTAGTCACCGAATGCCACCTTATAGTAAAGTATACACACTCATTATGGGACATGGCCTAGCGGGTCACTCCACATTTCCCGAAGGACCTGAGGTCACACTTCCAGAAGGACTTTAAAAAAGGGCAGAACGCTTCACTCAATATTATTAAATCTGACCTGGATAAAGCAGATTCCACGGTCTGTGCCATGGGGTTCTCTGCATTACATGCCTCGCTTCAAACTTAACTTTTCCATCTGATGTGCAAGCCAACCTGATGGATCTCTCCTTCGATGGATCACACCTGTTTGGGGACAATGTAGACGCTGTCTCAGAGCATTTTAAGGCAAGCAAGACCACAACCTGATCTTTGGGACTCCAACAGCCCAAGCCACTAAGGGACTACCGTCAGTTTTAACACTTTAGGGGATTTTCTAGAGGATTCTCTATTCGCAAGCATCAGTCCCTCCATTCCCTAGCTCAACAATCTCAGATTCCTCTGGTCAAGCAGTATGGAGTAGAGCCAGAGGAAAGAGTGTGGATCCCTCCAGCAAGCCTCCTCCTCCTCTTCTTCCTCCATCATTCCACCGGTAAAGCAGGTCTAGTTTGCTTCTCCAAGCCATTTAGAGCCTATGGGGGAGCACGGGTGGCATATGAAGACTCTGCACTGGTGCCTCCACAGGCAGTGTTTCCAGCATGAGAGGCCTGTCAGACACCATTGTGGTCTCCCCAAACGATGCAGCGGCTGTGACTTGGTAGAGAAACAAGGTGAACCTGCACCGTGGAATGGCCTTCAGTCCCCCTCTGACCATGCCGTGATAAAGACGGTTGCCTCTACTCTAGGGTGGGGGCTCATCTGGAGGATCTGGAGATAAAGGGCCTTTGGTGTCCGGAGGAGCAGGTGCTTCATATCAGTCTGCTGGAACTATGGGTGATTCAGCTGGCATTCAAGGCCTTTCTCCCCTCCTTTCAAAGTCGGTCCATCTAGATCTTGATGCACCATAAAATAGTGATGTGGTATGTGAACAAGCAAGGGGGAGTAGGGCGTCAACTCCTTTGCCTTTGCACACAATCAGTGGATCTGGTTAGTAATGAGACCCCCGTGGGGTCTCTGAATGTGAGAGCTGACAGCCTGAGCCGGCGTTATCTTGCCAATCACAAGTAGTATCCTCTGCCGCATGTAGTACAGGACAAGTGGGGCACTCCTCAGGTGGAAAATGCTGAATGCCAGCAGTTGGGTGCCCTCCAGTATGCGTTGAGAGGAGCCTTGGGGGCCAAGTTTCAGTTGAAGTGGAACTTTCAGCTGCACTACGCATTTCCCACTATTCCCTTGACTTCTCAAGTTCTGAAGAAGATTTGCCAAGACCAGGCCCAAGTAATTCTGATTGCCCCAGATTGGTCAAAGGAGGATGTGGTATGCGAACCTTCAGCGCTTCTCCCCATGTCCCCTGCTCAAGGTGTCATTCAAACCGGTCCTTCTCTCGCAGTCGCAGGGAATGGTACTGCACCCCAATTTCTTAGGCCTCCACCGACATGCCTGGAGATTGAGCGAGGACATTTAAGCTCTTTTCAACTGCCTCCTGAGGTGATGGACCTAATTCTGTCAGCTCGTCACACCACCACAAAATCGTGTATTCTGGAAGATGCACAGTTCTGTTCTCGGTGCGCAGAGAACAATGTGAACCCTTTTTAGACCATTTTGACCCAGATACTGTAGTTCACACTCTCCTGAGCTCAGAGGATGTGTGCTATAGGTACTGGAAAGGGGAACTTGGCTTCATTGTTGGCATTCGTCTGTCTCCCAGATCAGTCTTCCTTGTTCATATCCCCTAATGTGATGCGATTCCGGAAGGTGTTGGCCAATCTGTATCTGCCATCTCCCTTTGTTATGCCCCAGTGAGACCTCTCTTGTTTTGAATTTTGTGAAGAGGTCTCTGTTTGAGGCCCTACACAGTTGTCCGTTGCAGTTGTTATCAATGGCACAGTTTTTTTGGTGGCCTTCACCTAGGCGAGGTGAGTCAGTGAATTGCAAGCCCTGAGAACCCACCCACCATTCACAAACGTTTTCACTGACAAATTGGTGTTGCGAACCAGGGCTGCCTCCCTTCCTAAAGTGGTGACACTCTTTCATCTAGGCTAGTCCATTACCCTGTCAACCTTTTTTCCCATGCTCCATCTCACGAAAGAGGATGGGCGGCTTCTCAGGATCTAAAGCTGGCGGTAAGCTTCTACCTGTATCGCACTAAAGATGTGCAACTGGGTGACCAGCTTTTTATTAGGTATTGTGGTTTCAAGAAAGGCAAAGCGGTACAGAAGTGAATGCTGTCTCAATGGATCATTCTTTGCGGCAAGACTTGTTATAATCTTGCCAAGAAAAAACTCCTGGAAGGAATTAGGTTTTATTCCACCCAGAGACATATCTTCGTTCTCCGCCCTTGCTAGAGGGGCTTCGATCACAGAAATCTGAAAAGGCAGCTACATGGGCATCCTTAAACACTTTCTCCAAGCTTTATTAGATTGGATTCTGAAGTGTGTATTGGTGGCCCATTTGCCAGATCTGTCTTGCAAGACTTCCTCATTCAACCATCCAAAGAAGGGTACTGCTTGAGATTCTATTCTATGGGTGAGGAATGTGCAGGTAAAAGTATTCATCAGAAAAAAAGAACGTTTCTAACCTGCGGCAACGATCTTTCTAGTGGCTACTCTGTTTAGCTGGATATTCCTCACCTTTCCTGCCCGCTTCCCGTTTATTGAATGTTTTACAGGGAAATATTAATAAGGTTCCAATTCAAGTTTAGTACTACATTACTCATTGTTTCATGACAATCCATCAACTCGACTCAAAGGCTCGGGAAACAAGCATTGGCATAGCCAATAGGTCTCGCTTTTGGGACCTTATAAGTATTTAGTTATGCAGCATAATATCCTTGGTGCAACAACATTAACTGTTGCATGGTTAAACACTTATAAGGCCCCAAAGGCGAGACCTATTGGCTATGCTAATGCTTGAGGTGGTGTTGAGTGGTGTTGAGGTGGTGCTTAGTGATGCTGTGGTGGTGCTGAGTGGTGTTGTGGTGGTGCTTAGTGATGCTGTTGTGGTACTTAGTGGTGCTGTGGTGGTGGTGCTTAGTGATGCTGAGGTCGTGTTTAGTGGTGCTGAGTGGTGCTGTGGTGGTGCTGAGTGGTGCTGTGGTGGTGCTTAGTGATGCTGTTGTGGTACTTAGTGATGCTGTGGTGGTGGTGCTTATTGATGGTGAGGTGGTGTTGAGTTGTGTTGTAGTGGTGCTTGGTGATGCTGAGGTGGTGTTTAGTGGTGCTGTGGTGGTGCTGAGTGATTCTGTGGTGGTGCTGAGTGATTCTGTGGTGGTGCTGAGTGATGCTGTGGTGGTGCTGAGTTGTGTTGTGGTGGTGCTGAGTTGTGTTGTGGTGCTTAGTGATGCTGAGGCTGTGTTGAGTTGTGTTGAGGTGGTGCTGAGTGATGCTGTGGTGGTGCTTTAGTGATGTTGTGGTGCTTAGTGATGCTGAGGTGGTGTTTAGTGGTGTTGAGGTTGTGCTTAGTGATGCTGTGGTGGTGCTGAGTGGTGTTGTGGTGGTGCTTAGTGATGCTGTTGTGGTACTTAGTGATGCTGTGGTGGTGGGGCTTATTGATGGTGAGGTGGTGTTGAGTTGTGTTGTGGTGGTGCTTGGTGATGCTGAGGTGGTGTTTAGTGGTGTTGAGGTGGTGCTTAGTGATTTTGTGGTGGTGCTGAGTGATGCTGTGGTGGTGCTGAGTGATGCTGTGGTGGTGCAGAGTGATGCTGTGGTGGTGCTGAGTGATGCTTAGACGAGTTTTGAATTTAATCTGTACATCCCGCTGTGTAGATAATTACACTCTAGGCACAGATAGATATGCATTATGCTGCCTTCTGCACAGCGACAAGCATGTGCAAGGCTGAGCGAGAAGGGGAAGATGTTTGACAGACTATGTACTTAGCGAGACTTTAAAATGAATGCATTTAAGCAGAGACAAACCTAGCCCATTGTATTGGCTTGTTGACTGTTTAACTCTTTGCTGTAAGCGTCCGTGGTGGCCTCCTCGTCTGCTGACAAAACACAGGCAAATGCAGATGCAGTGGTGACGTGATGTGTGGTGGGGGAGGGGGCATTAAAGCGCTTGTCCGAGCGAGAGGAAAGCCAGATGGCGCCTCTGAGAAGGGAGGGGGTAGTGCGCGCAGTGTCTGTAAAACAGGAACATGTGTAGACTCTGCTTCGGCTTCCTTTAATTCAAAAGATACATTGCCTTTTGCACCATTGCGCTTCTCTAATGCAAAGAAAGAAAATGAGCAATGTAAAAACTCCTCGTCTGCTGACAAAACACAGGCAAATGCAGATGCAGTGGTGAGGTGATTTGTTCCTTTAATTCAAAAGATGCATTGCCTTTTGCACCATTGCGCTTCTCTGATGCAAAGAAAGAAAATGAGCAATGTAAAAACTCCTCGTCTGCTGACAAAACACAGGCAAATGCAGATGCAATGGTGACGTGATCTGTGGTGGGGGAGGGGGCATTAAAGCGCTTGTCCGAGCGAGAGGAAAGCCAGATGGCGCCTCTGAGAAGGGAGGGGGTAGTGTGCGCAGAGGAGCCATTAGAGAACACCCAGATGGCAGCTGTGCGTGTGCATGCCATCGTGAACGCAAGCTGGAGGTCAGCAAAAGCCTCTCTGGTAGCACTTCAAAAACCCACTTACTAAATGTCTCGGCCAGAGCAGCGCTAAGCGCTGGCTCAGGCGAGACCTAAAAAGGGTGGAAACTGATGCTGTTGCGCTGGGTTGTTCACTCTATGGCTTCAGTGACATGATCAGACATCACTTATGTTGTCACTATGCAACCAGCGCCCCCTCCCAGCATCTTTTGAGCTTTGAAGTTTCCATATGCTTTCTGATGTTTCTGATGATTCTGCAGGTGAGGAATCTGCAGGTAGTTAGAGTATCCACCAATAAGATCGTTACCACAGCTAAATAACTTGTTCTTAAGTGCCAAAAATGTTTGGGAAGGTAATTGCATTTACAAACACAGTTATTTCCTCATCAGGCCCGAATTACTACTTTCGCATATTTCGTTTTGAGATAGGTTTGGGGCTTTTCTTAAGAGGTCCTATTTGCAAAAGTAGGTGAAATGCCCTTTTGAGGTAGGCACCCTCCCTGGAAACAGTCACAGAATAACTCCTGTCATTGAAAGGATTACATCTTTTTACGGGTGGGAACCAGGAGAGAATTCCCTATTTTATGGGAGTTTCTCCATGGATAAAAATAATCTCCCTGTGGAGAAACATAAAAAAGGTTTATGTGGGCAAATGCACAATTGGAATTGATTTATTCGTGGCAATTCTGTACGCTTTGGTGTTAGGAATGTGACTGCTCATGAGAAACAAAAACGGTCACATTTTTGCCGGAGTTCCTAAATGGGAGCAAATGTCTGTATTTTTTCTCTCAACTTTTGAAATTCGTGCCCAAGGCCCAAATGCTCATTCGTGTACCTTCTTTGTACGTACAAAGAACCTTCTTTCCCATGTTGCTTCCTGTTGAGATCTACCATGACCTCCATGTTTTATAAATGGCCCCTGAGACAGAAAAATTATCCTTTCATCATTTTGGAAGCTAATAATTAGAGTTTCATTAAATTGGGTAATATTAACACCTATTATACATAGTGTTTTCAATTTTGGTATGAAACACTGCAAACATATGTTGAGATTATTGTTATAAATCACAACCATATTGCTGTTATTATTATTCATTTTAGGTTTATGTATTACCAAGGATTTGAGAATTAAAAGCTTTCACAGTATACACATTGGAGGACCGTCACACAGAGAGACTCGCATTCACGATACCACCTGTACACCATTTTGTTATGTAAATGAATACCAGTTTTCATCCTGTCACAAAGCGACAGCAGTTTTCACAAGTTGTTGGCAAGAGAGAGTTAAATAAATAAGATTATCAGATTTATCATGAGTAAGAGTTTTTCACAGTAGAATATGGTGTGGTACCTTTGCCAGTGGGAATGATTATGGTGGGGAATGATATAGACATTTTAAGATGACGTTCTTGATTTCTACTCTATCCAGCAGACATGGTGCCCCTTAAACAGATGTGTAGTCTATTGGTGATGTAAGGGTGCTTATAACATAGTAATGCATCACTCTGGTATATAATGTGACCACATTTGTTCAAAAGGGAGTTATTTTATTCCTGATATGGCTTTAATATAATTGTTTTTGTATTATGGTTAAAAATCTGTTTTAAGAATTAAAACATATCTTGTTACTTGGACACCGATGGACATCTATTAGATGAAACAAAAACCACCAAGTAATGCGAACACCAATGCAAAACTTTAGCATCAAATTGTAGAATGTTTGAGCTAAGAAATGCAAAGTGCAAAGTAGAGTGTTCGTTAACAAATATTGGTAACTTTATCAATAGAGCTAGCACCCATGGAGCTTGCTGGCTTGTGACTGTAGAAGTGTATCGAAGTCAGTTCTTAATACTCAATTAAGTAAGTATTTTAACTATCCAATGTTGTATTTTTGAATAATACACTAGGGCAGCAGTGTGTCCTAGAATTTGGTGTGCAAAAACATTTAATGATATACTTAGCTTGATACCCAAGCATCTTGTTCGCCCCATATAAAACTACACACAAACTTGTCTACATTTTGGTTACTTGTTAATAAATTAACATAAATGTTTTTCTTTTTATTCTAGGTTGTGGTTTTTCAAAGATATACAAATCGGAGCACAGTTCCCATTGAGGCAAAATATGTCTTTCCTCTGGATAGCACAGCAGCTGTGTGCGGATTTGAAGCTTTCATCAATGGAAAACATATTATAGGAGAGGTAATTAGATTCATAGCTGTCCATGAGCACTGCCCTGGGTTCGCTCACTTCAGGGTTTGGCCTGCACGTGGCTCTGGAAAATTTGTTTTCCTAGTGAGAAACGTGCAAGTTGGAGGACGTCAGAGTTTTTAGCTGTTGAAAAAGAAATTCAGAGCTCTAATCCAGCCAATCACATTTCCTAGACAACCCAAAATGTAATTGACAGGATTTACGAATCATGACTTGAAAGTTAAAACGTCAAGGAAATACAAAGACATTAATCTTTTATAGCCCGTTAGGCAACGTTTTAAAATGCTTGTATCTCAAAAACTATTGATTTGCACCCAAACAAACAAAAGCACGCTTTCTGAGTAAAGCTCTACTTTCATGCCAACTTTACTGTAAATTGATTTAGCGGTTCGAGCTGTTGAAAAGTGCCAAATTTCCTATGGGAGCTAATTCACCCCACATCATATATATATATATATATATATATATATATATATATATATACACACACACACACACACACACACACACACACACCCACACACCCACCCACCCACCCACACACACACTCAACCCCCACCACCACCACCACCACCACCCACCACCCACCACCCCCAACCCCCACCCCCAATCTACTGTTGGGTTCGAAAGTGTGGCAGTTGTTTTTCTTCAAAGAAGTATTTTTGAGTCACGAGGGCGCCTGATTATATATTCATGGGTGTGTCAGCACAAGCGTGAACCTGAGTGTCAAGCCTTGGAAGAAGGAGCAGGAGCTCTGAAACGCGTCAGCTGAAATTGATATCAGAATGCAGGCTTTCAGTTTTACCTGGGAATAAAAGGCTTTGACAGTCAGCTGTTGTTCGAGTGCGTCCTTGCTCTTGGGGCACTCGTTGGAAACATTTATCTCAGCAGCCCAGCCGTGGAGGACTGCACCACCCTGCTATTAAAGGGGCCACGAGGCTTAGAATTATGCCAAGTCTGTAAAGTGGGACAGCAGCATGTAGGATTTATAACTCTTGCACTCTGAGGCCCATTGGAGGGCTTCTAAACAGCTCTAAGTACACAGCACCCATTTGGGTATTGATTTACTCTGATGCACACTACAAGCTCCAGAAGTCAATGTGGAATTACTCACCTGAGTGGCCCATTAGAGGGCGCCTGATTATATATTCATGAGTGTGTCAGCACAAGCGTGAACCTGAGTGTCGAGCCTTGGAAGAAGGAGCAGGAGTTCAGAAACGCATCGGCTGAAATCGAAATCAGGGCTGAAATTGATATCAGAATGCAGGCTTTCAGTTTTACCTGGAAATAAAAGGCTTTTACAGTCAGCTGTTGTTCGAGTGTGTCCTTGCTCTTGGGGCACTCGGAAATATATATATATATATATATATTGTGTGGCTGTAGAGACACATGCTTAGCATAAGCCTGCCATCTACTGTTGGGGTCGAAAGTGTGGCAGTTGTTTTTCTTCAAAGAAGTATTTTTGAGTCACGAGGTATCGTGACTCTTCCTCTTGCTTGTAGTGCACATGGTCATGGACTCCATTGCTAGATAATTTTTTCCACCGTCAAGTTCGGTCGTGTGCTCCTCTACTCTGGTCGACACCGTCATTAGGATTCTTTCTAATACCCTCTGTATTGTTTTCAATCAAGCTTCTATCACTAATTATTGAAATATCAAATTAACATTGAACTCGTCCGGGGGACTCGATTCGATTGCTTCCTTTGGGGCGGAAATTCTCTTAACACATATTTTCTAAAACACGACAGAGAGGTGATGGAACGGACACCTTTTAAATTTTGTCTGTCGTGTCACGCAAAATTTCCACACACAAATTTACACAAGGTGTGTAATTCCTGTTTATATCCTGATAATCAAGAAGAAAATTGTGACGCCTGCAGATCGTTCCGATCAAAAAGGACTTTAAGAGATCGCAAAGCCAAAAGACTAGAAATGTCTCAACGCAGCATCGAAGACACACTGGACATTTTTGGTTCAGAGGAACTGGAAACAGAAATGCAGGCACATCCGACAGCTGCAGATGAGGGTAACTTCTCTCCAGAACAGAGCTCCAACTCGGATGCAGAACCGGATACTATCACATCAGGGCAAGAAACTGAGTAATTTGCTCCATCCACCTCCACCCAAATAACCAATACCCCAAAGGTCTGCTGTTGGGCCACCACTTCCTACGGTCCATGTTTGGCATCAATTGGCTGATTCCAGAATGTCTAGCCTCGGTTCAGCTCTGAAGAAACAGCCTAAATCGCAACTCCTCGATCCGAAACACTCCACATCGGAATCAACTCGACTTTCTGCACCGAGACAATCTAAAGCAGACGCTACCATATCTACAGAACCAAAATCTTCTCATCCGAAAAAGCGACCAGACTTTGCATCAAAAAGATGACTTCAGAACCGAAACACTCGGCACCTAAAGTTGCTGGAGAGAAATTGGGTCAAAAGTGATAAAACAAACATTCAAGACACAATAGATATTCATATTGCTGCAACAAATAAAAAGAAGTAGGATAAAGCTACCAGTCCACTTCTCTTTAGCCTTCTGCCAATCCCAGACATACAAACTCCATCACCTCAATAGTCACCAATTCATGACACTGTAGATTCACCAGAGGAATCACTACATTCTTTTACAGGAGATGGGGGTGACGATGACCAGCATTCATTACCTCCGCAAGACAGCTGGGGGGCATTTGACACAGTCCCACCAGATAATACTGATCTTTATCCATCCAAACCTTTCCCTCCTGATGACACCACAACTTACCATGACCTTATCAGTAGAGCGGCTAATTTTCATAAGGTAACACTACACACTGAGACAATAGAAGATGACTTTCTATTTGAAACTCTTTCTTCTGCTCAACGTTCCACACATTATCTTCCCATGCTTAAAGGAATGCTCAGACATACCACAGATGTTTAATGACCCAGTTAGATCTAGGATTGATATAAAATTTAAACCTTCCCCAGCAGACCCTGCATACATTAAGAGCCAACTCACACCAGACTCTTTAGAAGTGGCTACTGTTCATAAATGAGCAAACTCTCAAACAACTGATGAAGCACCCCTACCAGACAAAGAGAGAAAACGTATAGATGCAGCGGGAAAAGGGGTAGCAGCACAATTATCCAACCATTGGAGAATTGCCAACTTTATCGGTCTTTTATCACGTTGTGATAGGGCACACTGGGACGAAAGGGAAGAAATTCTACAATACCTCCCAGAATAACATAAAAAAAGGGCATACCAAATTGCATCAGAGGGAAAACATATCTCCAATACAAATATAAGATGTACCCTTGATGCTGCTGACACAGCTGCTAGAGGTATAAATACCAGCCTTATACTAAGACCAGGTTAAGGGTATCTGGTTTTAAACCAGAAGTTCAATAAAATTTACTAGCCCTTCCATTAGATGGGCACAGGTGGATACTCCTAGAAAAAATAAAAAAAGACTATGAAAAGCAATGGGAGCCCTTCAGACACAATCACAATGGGGTTCCTTTTGTTCCTTTTGTTACTCCACATATCGTGGAGGATCTAAAACAACCTCCACTGAGACATCTACCTCCTATAATCAGACACAAAATCAAGCATCCTCTCCTAGAGGATAATATAGGGGATCCTATAGAGGAAACAATAATAGAGGTAAATGATGTTTTAAACCCTCCACCAAGACCCTCCACCAAGCCTTGACTCGCCCACCATTCCCCCGATCACACAACACCTGTCGGGGAAAGACTACAACAGTTCCTTCCCGCATGGATAAGTATCACATCCGATCAAAGGGTGTTAGATATTATCCAACATGGTTATTGTCTGGAGCCCACTTCAACACCTCCAAATATTCCACTGCGCACCCACATATTATCACCAGACCGTCAAAAGCTGTCAAAAGAGGAAATTCAAGCTCTATTGAACAAAGCAGCAATAGAATTACTGCCATTACAACAACAAGGCACGGGGATCTATTCCCTTTACTTCCTTATACCCAAAAAGGATAGAGTTCTAAGACCCATCCTAGACCTCAGAACTCTAAACCAGTACATCCTTTCAGAACATTTTCATTTGGTCACTCTTCAGGACGTCATACCACTTCTCCAACAGGGAGACTTCATGACTGTATTAGACCTTTAACATGCATATTTTCACATTCCAGTTCACCCAGCACACAGGCAATACCTTAGGTGTGCTTCCAATGGACAACACTTTCAGTTCAAAATGCTTCAGTTCGGGATCACCGCAGACCCCAGGGTGTTTACTAAATGCCTGGCAGTAGTAGGAGCCCACTTGCGAAGACAAAACATACACATTTTTCCATATCTAGACAACTGGCTTATCAAAAGCAACACATATCACAAATGTTTGCAACACACACAAACAACAATAAATCAACTGCACCAACTTGGTTTTACAATTAATGCAGTAAAATCACACCTGTATCCTCTCCAGATACAGACTTACTTGGGAGCCATCCTAAATTGTCAAATGGGAGTAGCTTACCCAAATTCAGCTAGTATCCAAACTTTCAAAACCTTGGTGCCACAGTTTCAGCCTCAAAAACAAATATCAGTGAGAACAGTTATGCATCTCCTAGGGACCATAGCATCATGCATAGCCATAGTACCTCATGCTCCCTCTATAACAATGCTTAACACAACAATGGTGTCAAGCAGCGGGTAAATTAGAGGATCTAGTGTTGATCAGCCGTCAAGCTTGCCACTCTTTGCAATGGTGGAACTCCAAGAATCTGTTACAGGGACGGCCTTTTATAGACCAAATTCCGCCAACAACCATAACAACAGACGCATCAATAACTGGATGGGGAGCGCACTCACAGGAAATGACTGTACATGGGCACTGGACACACAGTCAAATCTCTTCTACTAATGAATCACCTAGAACTGCTAGCTGTTCGCCTAGCGATAAAAGCATTCCTTCCTCACCTCACAGGCAAAGTAATCTTAATCAACACAGACAACATGACTACTATGTATTATCTGCAAAAATGGGGGATCAGATCTCCACAGTTGTCTCTCTTAGCACAAAAAATCTGGAAGTTTGCTCTACAACACAACATTCAGGTGTGCTCACAATACGTACCAGGAGCAGACAACGACTTGGCGGATATCCTCAGCAGGACACACCAACAAGTCCACGAGTGGGAACTCAATTGACAAGTCCTGCACCCATTCGTCCAACAATGGGGAAAATCGAACATAGACCTATTTGCAACACCACAGAACGCAAAATGCCAAAACTTCCCCTCCAGGTTCCAACACCCACAGTCCAAAGGCAATGCACTATAGAACAATTGGTCAGGTATATTTGCTCACACTTTTCCACCTCTCCCCCTGCTTCCATTTGAAATTTACAAACCAAGGCAGACATTCCTGAAACTCATCCTAGTTGCTCCCACATGGGCCAGGCAACCATGGTACACAACCGTACTAGAGTTGTCAGTAGTCCCACATAAACTGCTACCCAACAGACAAGACCTTCTCACTCAGAACCAAGGAGCAGTAAGGCACCCAAACCCCAGATCTCTCAATCTTTCAATTTGGCTCCTGAGGTCTTATAATATGGATACTTAAATCTACCACAAGAATGTATGGATAGCCTAAAAGAAGCAAGAGGACCCACAACACTGGAATGCTATGCAGCAAAGTGGAAACACTTTGTTCATTAATGTCACTCAAAAGATATTGATCCACTAAATGCATCACTTCAAAACATTCTATGTTACCTGCTTCACTTACAAGCTGCAGGGTTATCTTATACTTCTATAAAAATACATCTTACATCGTTAGCTGTATACCTTCAAAATAGAGAGCAAACTTCTATATTTAGCATTCCCCTGATTAAAGCTTTTCTACAAGGCCTTAAGAGTCATTCCACCTAGAGCTCCACCCACACGGGTGTGGAATCTTAATATTGTGCTAACAAGGTTAATGGGTTCACCAATTGAACCATTGCGCACATGTCCACTACAGTTTTTGTCATGGAAACATGCTTTTCTCATTGCAATTACTTCACTCAAAAGAGTAGGAGAAATTCAAGCACCAATTCTAGAGGAACCATTTTTCTAAGTACATAAAGACAACGTAGTTTTGAGAACTAAATCTAAATTTCTATCTAAGGTAGTATCGCAATTTCACATGGCTCAATCCATTGAATTGCCTGTATATTTTCCACAACCAGACTCAGTGGCAGAAAGAGCATTACATACATTAGATGTTAAAAGAGCACAAATGTACTATATAAATAGAACACAATCCTTCCGGAAAACTCAACAAATATTTGTGGCATTCTCCAAACCACATAAAGTTAAAGAAGTTTCCAAATTAGGTATTGCACGTTGGGTAATAAAATGTATCCAAACCTGCTATGCTAAAGACCCCTCCCTATCCGTCCAAAAGCCCACTGTACACGCAAAATAGGGGTTTCTGTGGCATTTCTAGGGAATATTCCAATAGCTGACATATGTAAAGCAGCTACATGGACTACACCACATACATTTCAAAAATCACTATGTAGATGTTATGGCATGACAACAAGCAAATGTTGGTCAACCAGTACTATGTACATTATTTCAAACAAATGCACCGGGCACAAGTAAGTCACCGCTTACATGGAGAACTGCTTTTTAGTCTATGCTAAGCATATGTATCTACAGTCACAGATGCCATCAAATGGGAAATGTTACTTACCCTGTAAACATCTGTTTGTGGCATGTAGTGCTTTATATTCACATGCCCACACCCTCGTCCACGGTGACTTGTACTCCTTGCATTTATATACATCTTACATTACATTATTATATGGTCATCTCCATGGGATACACTATGCTTTCACTCCATCCTCACTCGCCAAGCGGAAAACAATCCAACATTGGAGTCTATGACCATATGCACTACAAGCAAGAGGTAGAGTCACTATACTTTGTGACTTGAAAGAAGTCTTTGAAAATAAACAACTTGCACACTTCCGAGCCCAACACTAGATTGCGGACTTGTGCTACGCTTGTGAATCTACAGCACCACATGCCACAAACAGATACTTACAGGGTGAGTAACATTTACTGTATGTTTGTATATATATATATAACAGTTTTTTTTTGGTAATAGGACTCTTGCCCGGCGCTTGGTATCTCAGGTACTGGTCTCCTCCAGTACAGTATTTTTTATCATATCAACAGCAAATACTGATAATTCAACACACAATAATAATTTCTTCCCGCTTTGTTGCTTTATAATTTTTTTATTCCTTCCTTAAGAAGCTTCATTCAGTACAGCATACAGCCTTCAAAACAGCAAACAGCCAACGTGTGTTTCGTGCCTCATTGCGCTTCTTCAGGGCTGTTACAAACATAAAATCATGAATCATTTCACATCCATTAAAAACAGATAAACATGAGGTTTCAATCAAAATTCATGTACATACACAGTATATGTCTACTGTTCTACAAATTACATTCCTATTTTACAACACACTTGGTGGCAACTCATTTAAATAAGTCCTCCTAGGTTGCACTACAAATTAAGCAAAATTACTAAAACATCCATGTAAACATCAACCAGATTAACTTCACTTAAGTACACAAAAGTTAATGTTTGGTCAAGCAAATTATGTTTAGTACAACTACATAATATTTATCATAAGTTGCTTGTTTGGCCCAATATAAACATTCAGCATTTCCATGCATATTTCCTCATTATGAACCTTATTTCATACGTGTTACTGTCTTAAATGATCACAGTTGAGACTGATATATACTATGGTTGTTTACCTTTTATATTTATATCTTATGGTCTTCCTGGTCTTTTTTTATAAACTTCAATTGGCCTCTTCCTGGTTTATTGAATATCAGTCTCAATGTTGCCAATAATTGTCATTTCTCTACTTGTGATGGGAACCTCATATTACATAGATCACTAGGGCTCAATATGCTCCTAAGTGTTGGTGCTTTTTATACACCATTGATGGTTTTGCAGGTAGTATTTTATTGATATCCTTATCAAGTGTCAGCACACCCCAGTGTTTACGTAAAGTACTATACACTCTACTGTTCCCTTCACTATGTAGTAATGTACCTTACTGTATTGTCTTCTCCAGATTTATCCTTGCTTTTGTCATTCAGTAGTTCTTCTCTCTTTACTTTCTGGGCCCTTCTCTTAGCTCTATCTATACTACCCAAGACATAGCCCCGTTTGACAAACTTTTGTGTAATGTCGTCTGCTGTTTTCTCATATTCTCTTTGTTCACTGCAGTTACGTTTTGCACGTAATAATTCCCCGTCGGGAAGATTGTCTATGTGTCTCTTCAAATGCCCTGATTTTACATGTAAAATAGAGTTAGCTGCTGTAGACTTCCTATGCAATTTTTACTCTAGGTGTCCATTCTTGAAATATAATTCCAAATCTTGAAAAAGATACACTCTTTACTGAACTCCAAGGTGAGTGTTATGTTGTATTCATTATCATTCAGGTCGCCAGTAGGTAGTTATAGTTAGGACCTTGTTTCTATTCAAAAAGTGTTTTTACTTTTGCCAATATCTTTGGCGCCGTTTGACGAATGTTCGCGAAATTTTCCAAACTAATGGTTCACTCAGGTCAGCTCCTGTCTTGAAATTTTCGGGGTGATGCGTCAAGCGGGGGCCTAGAAAATAGTGGGGTCCCAAAACACGTTTTCTCCATGTTAATTTCCATAGGAATTTTGGAACAGGCTACAGCCCGAACTGCTGAACGGAATTACACCAAATTTGGCAAAAAGGTAGCTCTTGGTTCAGAAAGCACCCTTTTTTTTTTAAATGGTGTAAATCCGTTCAGTAGTTGCTGAGAAATTCAAAAAAAAAAAATATCGATATCTGAGCACCGTGAAGGATTCTGAGCACCGAGGAGGATTCGCGAGCTTAATTCTGATTGGCTGCCAACACTCCAAACCAGAATGTGTTGGCAGCCATCTTGTGACTCGGTAAAACCAAGTCACAAGAAATCAGTTAAAAAAGGTAAAAAACAAGAAAAGGGGAATGGTAGAAACACCCTGACCCTCTAGGCCTGCTCAGGGGGTCCCACAGGGACCCCCAGGGCCCAAGAAAGCATTAAAAAAAAATAATAATAAATCGGCCGAATTCGCGCTGGGTGCGCGAATCCGGGTGCAAAAAAACCAAAAAAACGAAGCGCTGGCTCCCGTGCTTCATTTCTTAAAGCCCTCGAGTGGGCCAGGTCCCGGGGGCAATGCCCAATTAATTAGCGGAAGCCCCCGCACCCCCGGGGACCGCCACCTCCCCGGGGCTTCATCCATAATGTGCGGGGGGCACGCAGCCCCGGGGACCACCACCTCCCCGGGGCTTATTTATAAAACAAATGTGTGGGGGGGTCCCCCCCATGCTGCCCCGGGGACCGCCACCTCCCCGGGGCTTTAATTTAATATGGGTGGGGGGCCTCGTGGGCCCCCCCAAGCCCCGGGGACCGCCACCGCCCGGAGCAGCAAATAAATTATAGAAGTGTGGGGGGGGCTCCTGCCCCACCCCTCACTGCCACGGGGACCACCACCTCCCAGAGGGACACTTAATTTTCAGGGTGGGGGGGACTCGCGGGCCCCCTCCAAGCCCCGGGGACCGCCACCTCCCTGTGGCTTCAATAATTTAAATTAGTGTGGGGGGGCTCCTGCCCCTCCCCACACTGCCCCGGGGACCACCACCTCCCCGGGGCACACTTTATTTAAATATGGGGGTCCTTTGCTTTAAACACTAAGGGAGGGGGGCAGCGCGGCCCCCCTCCTGGAGCCTTCAATGGCCCTGGGGCCCGCCACCCCCCAGGGCCGGCTCCTGCAATGTCCCGGGATGCCCACCCCTGGGACATTGCCGTTTGCTATGGCAGGGCGGGAGCACGGCTCCTGCCCTGCCATAGCAAACACTGCTTTTCTTCTTGGAAGGTTTCCTGCTCCCGCTTCCAAGAAGCAAAGCAGAATTGCTTTTGGACAAGGGGAGCTGCATGTCAGCAGCTCCCCTTGCCCAAAAGCAATGCCGGCTCCAACAGGAGGCGGGGAGCCGGCAGGGACCATGGGGGCATTGGGGCTCCCCCCACGGTCCCCAACGTGAGGGCTGGCCCCAGAGGATGGGGTCCCCGGGCCCAGAAGTGGCCCAGGGGAGCGGGGCCACGTAGCCCCCCTCCCGGGAAAATTAAAATAAAAAAATATTTTAAAAAAGGAGGCCAGGCCCCGGGGGATGGGGTCCCTGGGGCCAGAAGTGGCCCTGCGGAGAGGGGCCACGCGGCCCCCCTCCCGGGAAATATACATGTTTTTTTAATAAAAACAAGGCCAGCCCCCGGGGGATGGGGTCCCCGGGGCCAATAGTGGCCCAGGGAAGGGAGGCCACGCGGCCCCCTTCCCATTTATTTTTTTATTTTTTTTTAAATGAAAAAAATGCTCAGGCCCTAGGGGATGGCGTCCCCAGGGCCCAAAAAATACTAAAAGAAGGGGGACCACACAGCCCCCTTCTAAAAATATATAAAAGAAAAGCCGGCATCTCACCGGAGGCCCCGCCCCCTCCCTGCACCATTGTGCAAACGCGCCTCCTGGCGTGTTCTGAATTGGGGGATTAAGTCCCCTTCAATCCTAAGGGTCATTAGGGGCCAACTAGACCACCAGGTATCTCCAGTAATCCCCACACAGTGGTATTGCTGAGAGGTGGTCCGAGGTCACACCCCTTTTTACACCACTCTGCAAACACGCCTCTTGGCTCACTGCTGGTGGGGCGATGAGGTTCTCTTGTGTCCTGAGGACCTCAGGACACAAGTGGACTTCATCCCCGAGCAGCAGTGTGCCAGGAGACGCTTTTGCAGAGTGGTGTCAAAAGGGGTCGTGGCCTCAGACCACTCTCAGCAATCCAGCTGTGCGGGGCTTACTGGAGGTACCTGGTGGGCTAGTTGACCCCCAGGGACCCTCAGGAGGCAAGGGGACTTCATCCCCTAACCAAGAGTGCACCAGGAGGTGCGTTTGCAGAGTGGTGGAGAAAGGGGGCGTGGCCTGCTATGACAACTTAGCAATCCCGCTGTGTGGGACTTACTGGAGGTAATAGGAGGGGTAGTTGGGATTGCTCAGAGGTCTTCGGAGGCCACGCTCACCTTTCTCCACCACTCTGCAAACGCGCATCCTGGCACAGTACTGGTTGGGGGATGAAGTCCACTTTACTCCTGAGGGACTTTGGCGGCCAAGTAGCCCTGTTGGTACCTCCTGTAAATCCTACGCTGTGGAATTCCTGAGCGCTGGTCAGAGGCCCAGGCCCCTTTCTGCACCACTCTGCAAACGTGACTACTACCTTATAGTTAGAAATTAGCATTTAAAAAAACCTTTGAAATTCACAGAAAAAACCATAGGTTTCAGGGACGTTATAGTTAGAAATTAGCATTTAAAAAACCTTTGAAATTCACTGAAAAAACCATAGGTTTCAGGGACGTTATAGTTTGTTGGACATTTCACTCGTACAAAACCAGAGAAATTCAGCCGTTATAGTTAGTTGAGCTAACTATAAATCGCGCCCCCGCAATGCACTGCTGATGACATCACATATTACATCACTCATGACATGGTCAGTGACATCACTGATGACATCTCAAATGACACCACTGATGACATCATCCACGTGATAATTTGATGCACCTCCTCACACCCTAATATAACCTTTGATACACCCACTCTAAAATACAGACTGCCATTCTCGAAACCATAGACACACCAATACCAGTTACTACATACCCATTCACTTATTCCTAGGTCTACACACACATCCACTCACTCACCCATGCAGTCACTCATACATGCAGTCACTCATCAATACAGCCACTATCATATGCACTCATACACCCATACAGACACACACACCACCACTCACCCATAGAGTTACTCACACACCTAGTCAGTCATGCAAAGAATCAATCACACTCCCATTTACTCACCTATACAGTTATACACACACCACCTCACTTATTCATACAGATACTAACACATACTTAGTCTCTTATACAATCACTGACACAAACGCACACTCATCTATACAGCCACTCTCACAATCACTCACTCTCACATATAGTCATTTATATACTCCAACACTCACATATACTGCCTTTCACATATGTAGTTACTCACACATGTACCACTGAGACATCCATTCACTCACCAACACAGCCATACACACACTCACCCACCCATACAGCCCCTCACTGACGCACTCTTGACCCCATACACCCAGTGAATCACCCACTCACACATCCATGCAGGGAGTCACACCCCCCCCACCCACCCACACAGACACTTAGGCACCCATACAAGTACTCAGACAACCAATCAAAAACCCATATAGATACTCGTGTAGCTACTCACCAACCCATGCAGCTACTTACACACCAACTGACAGACTGATACAGACATTCACACAGTTTAGTCACTAACCCATGCATTAGTAAGACACTTTTACTCAATCACTTATATAGGCAGTCATGCACCCACTAAATCATCCATTCAGACACTCATACACCCACTCATTTTTCAATACACCTTGGCATATATATATATATATATATATATATATATATATATATATATATATATAACATATTTAAGCTTTTTGGAAACACTCAGTCACTCGATGATGTCATCAGTGATGTCATTTGAGATGCCATCAGTGATGTTATCAGTGATGTCACTGACCATGTCATGAGTGATGTAATATGTGATGTCATC
Organism: Calotriton arnoldi; assembly: GCA_963921515.1. Classification (NCBI taxonomy): domain Eukaryota; kingdom Metazoa; phylum Chordata; class Amphibia; order Caudata; family Salamandridae; genus Calotriton; species Calotriton arnoldi. The sequence goes on along the minus strand of CAWUFW010004429.1, from coordinate 80,507 downwards.
AGCAGTGCATTGCGGGGGCGCGAGTTATAGTTAGCTCAACTAACTATAACGGCCGAATTTCTCTGGTATTGTACGAGCGAAATGTCCAACTAACTATAACGTCCCTGAAACCTGTGGTTTTTTCAGTGAATTTCTATGGTTTTTTAAATGCTAATTTCTAACTATAAAGTCCCTGAAACCTATGGTTTTTTCAGTGTGTGTATATATATATATATAATAGTAATGTGAAAATGTCAGGTAAAACATACAGTTTTAAACAAACAAACTCACTGCAGTTCACCTGTTAAAGTTATCCCAAATAACTATAACTTGTGCCCTAAAGTAACTGTAAGTTGCACGCCCGCCATCCAATGTTGTTAAAAATTATGTAATTTCAGATGTTGCAGTGATGTTATCAGTGATGTCATGTAACTTGTCATGAGTGATGTAATATGGGATTTAAGTAGCGTGAATGGTGGGGGTGCAAGTTATGGTTACTTTAGGGCACGAGTTATAGTTACTTGAGAGAACTATAACTAGTGAATTTTACTGGTTTTGTTCATTTACAATGGTCATTTTAACTGACATTTACATAACTATAGGGTCCCTTTAACCTTTGTGTTGTATAGTGAATTTCTAAGTTTTTGTTTTAATGTAATGTAACATATTATCACGATTTCTAACTATAATGTCACTTTAACCTTGTTTTTTTTCCAGAGAATTTTTTCTTTTAACGAAAAGTAAGATGTCCATCGCCTTGCACGGCGTAGGGTTGGGTTCCCAAACCCCGCCACGCACACCTAGCCTGCGGCCAGGCCCTGCTCCCAACCACTGCAGCGCTGACTATGTTATGTAACAACATAAACGCTCTCATTTTAAGTAAGGCAGACCTACTGGCTTTGTCAAAGGCTCAAAATACCAATAGGCACTATCAAGGGTGCTGTGCTCTATCAAGGGCTCTGCACATCAACATATATACAGCAGGCCTATTGGTTTTGCCAAAAAGTCACCAATAACTAATATTAAAGTGTATTTTTCATAAATTCTCACATTGCAATGTTTAATAATAGTGATTGTCTCAAATTATTTTTAATAACAAATTAAACAAAAAACATTAAACATGGCTTTGCACTCCATCTGAAGAGCCTACAGCTCCAGCTCTGAGTGCTTTAGAAAATATGGTGAGCCGTCCTGGAGTCATCATCATCATCATAAAGCTGTATTCTGCACAAATTCACTGAGCCATAAAAGCACAAAATATTACAATAAATGGTTACAATAGGATTAAAACATCGATCTCTTAAAACCAAAATTCACACGATGCCAAGGCAGTTAATATAAAACCTAAATCGTAAAAACAATAAAATTATGTGCAAATGTCATGCATAAATACACCATATTGATTTATATCTGCAAGGTTAAAATGCAATTCTTATGACCATTGTCTACATATAACCATGAAGCCCCAATGGAGTCACCAGTAGACAAACCAATTAGCTAAGATTAGTACATTAACCCTTATCACATTTTCCGATTTCCTGAATCATCTAAAAAAGCTCTAATATAGATTATCTTCAAGAAGAACAGGGCAACTCTGTAGCATACTCTAGCGTCCCCTAATTCATACAAAAATGTAAAAGCCACCTGGTGATAAATAATTCTTTTTTGTAAAAAGAGTGGTTTAAGAAGGGATATCCTGGGGGTCAAATACAATTTTTTTAAAAGTGCTATATGCTGAGTGGACTGATCTGATCGGTTATCACAGGGACATTTCCTAGTAAATGTCCCCCAGCTCTCATTTTTGGGAAAAGCAGTCAAATGCTGGAAAATAACAAGATGGAAACAGGTTAAGAGATACCTGTTCTGTGCAATATTAACTATCATAAGGTACAATTTGCATCCTAACTCCTCATTCCATACTCTGTACCGCCCTACTGTAACCTTGGGGAGATCTGCTTGTTTCCTCTTCCTATGGCAGACTTCCAGCACATGCTCTCTTATTTCTTTTTTTGAATACCTTAAAATATCCTCTGGGTGAGACCACAGATCACCCTCTGCCTGGTCCAGTCCCAGCAATGTCTGTTTTATGTTATGTAACCATGGGATACTATTCATCATATCTAAGCCCATACAGTCCTTAAGGATTAAGTGAAATGTGCCTATAAAAGTTTGGGTCGTTTCTAGAACCCTTCTTAAAAATCGGTATAATTAGTGAGATTGACCAGGTAGTGGGTATAACCCTGCTCCTGGTGCATTATAAACCTTGGTTAGAAAAGGGGCCCATAAATTGGGCTCAGATCTATACACGTCCATTGGGACCCCATCCGGTCCTGCGGCCTTACCCTTTGGGCTGTTGTTAATAGCCCTAACTACCTCCTCTACGGTAAATGTTATACTGGTGGATAGCTCGCCTGCCTAACCACATGGATCCCCCTCTTCTTGGTCAGACCTAGAGAATATTTAACCAAATGGTGTGCCCATTGGATAGGGGGTGACTGCAGATTCCAAGTCAGGGTCTGTTCCCTTTGTAAAAAGGGAGGCCTTAACAGTTCTCCAAAACAGAACACTGTCTTTAGTTTCAGCGGCCTGCACCAGGTTCACCCAAGCCTCCCCCTGTAGGAATTTCTTCCTGGTCTTTATAGCATTATTATAGTTTATTCTAGCTGTCCGAACTGCCTCCTTATCCCTAGGGCATTGGTTTAGGATTTTGTTCATCCTGGTCCTAGCCTTTGTGCATTCCCCGTCGAACCACCCACACCTTTCCTTCCCATGAGATTTAACCCTTATTGTAAGTAATTGGTTGATTTATTTATTTCATTTATTTATTTTGAAAGTTTTATATAGCGCGAACATGACCACCCAGGGTATCAGAGCGCTTTACAGATTATGTAACGCAAGGGAATGAGCATAAAAAACAGAATAGACAAAGCAACAAATTCAAAGTCTAAAATTATCCAACATACTCGTGAAGACAAAGCAAAACACATCAGCATCAACAGAGGGAGAAAAAAGATCACAGTCTAGAATTGTCCGACAGACTCGTGAACAAGGTGGCTGGGCAAGAGTCAACGGGTATGGACCCAGAATCAGAGGAAGATGCCAGGCTAAGGCAGAAATGTCTTCACCAGGAGCCCTTTGACTTCTTTTTTGAAGAAGGCAGTGGACGGGTTCACCCTGACTTCGGGGGTAGGGAGTTCCAGATCCTCGGAGCCTTCCCTGAGAAGGCTCGGTTATAGGTCTTTTTTTTCTTAAATTTTTGTGGTTTAAGCAGAAGCGAGCTAGCACTTCTGGAGGCTCTAGAACCACAGGAGAGTTCCAGTTTCTGCGCAAGGTACAGCGGAGTCTTGAAGTGGATGGCTTTGTGAGCCATGCATGCAATTTTTAGCTGTATCCGAGCTTCATATGGCAGCCAATTCAGTTCCCGCAAGTCCGGAGAGATGTGGTGGTCTTTTCTTGTGCCAGTTAAGAGCCTCGCAGCTGAATTGAGGGTAGCCCTCAGAGGAGCCGTCCTCACTCTGGGCAGGCCGCAAAGTGTTGCACTACCATAGTCCAGCTTTGAGATCACTAATGCTTGAACTGCAACCTTTAGGTCATGAGCAGGGAGGAAGGGTTAGAGCTTCCTAAGTAAGCTGAGTTGGAAGTACACTCCTTTGGTGAGGGAACTGATGTGCTTCTGCATGTTCAGGCTTTTGTCAAGAATGATGCCCAGAGATGATGCCGAGTCTACGAGGTGCGGTCTGCAGTTAAGAGCAGTCAGCCGATTCAACCATTGCTCCATGACGAGGGATTGGTTGTGGGGTGAGATCAGTAGGAATTCCGTTTTAAGAGCATTTAGCTTCAGGTGATTGCGTGTCAGCCAGCTTTGTGTTTCAAGCAGGACTGAATTGAGGGACTGGATGTCTTCAGGGGAGGCGATCTTCAGGTATAGTTGGGTATCGTCCGCATACATATGATAGCGAATGCTGGATGATTTGAGCATTTCCGTCAGAGGCTCCATAAACAGGTTAAAGAGCGTGGGGGACAATGCTGACCCTTGTGGAACCCCCAAGGTGACTGGTGCAGGGTGGGACAGGGATTGGTTCACCTTGAAGCTTTGGGATCTGTTCTGAAGGAACGAAGAGAACCAGCTTAATACCGGCCCAGATAGCCCCATCCTGTGTTCCAGGAGGTCAATTAGGTGATAATGTTTGACAGTATCAAATGCTGAGGAAAGGTCCAGAAGGATCAGTAAGCACGACTCATTGTGATCCAGCATTCTAAGCGCATCATCCACGATGTGCGTTAGCGCCGACTCTGTACTATGACCTGGGCGGAAACCAGATTGGCATTGGTCCAGGAGTTGGAAATGGTCGATGTGATGACAAAGTTGGGATAGCACACATTTCTCCAAGAGTTTTGCCAAGGTGGGGATGTTAGTGATTGGGCGAAAGTTAAGAAGGTCCGTGGGATCCGCATTTGGTTTCTTTAGGATCGGGGTAACTTGACCTGATTTAAGGCAATCCGGAATAGCCCCTTGCATAAGAGAAGCATTGAAAAGTGCTAACATTAGGGGGGTAGCCATTATAGTAAAAAAACAAGCAAAAGCTCGTCTTTTAGATACTAAGACAGATTCAAGTGGCAGGTGGGTGATTGTTAAATTACTTGTTCAGGATTGTTTCTTGACAGTGGTAGGCTATTATGGTCCCAACCAGGATGACCCCTCCACATTGAAAATTATCTTTGCTAACTTGTTGGGATCCCCAGACTCGACCATTTTAGCCGGAGATTTTAACATAGTCTTAAATCCTCAACTGGATAAATCACTAAGTAGTAGGGCAAATGTTTTGTCCAAATCAAGGACATACCTTCAGCTGATGATGAGACAGAATGCCTTATCCGATATTTGGAGGGAAAGATCAGGGACTCAATTAGGTGTATCATTTTATAATCGGAAATACGGGCACAAATCCAGGATTGACTATATTTTGATTAGTAATGACTTAAGGGGTAGAGTTAAAGACATAGGCTATTTGACACCTCACCTATCAGATCACGCGGTGGTGTGGATGGATTTAAACTTGGTAAAAAAGAACAATTGAGGGTGTGGACACTAGACCGTACACTTCTTCTAGATGAATCAGAAACTTGTTACCTGTCTCAGGAGACAGAGTTTTTCCTAAATATAAACGTAGGTTCGGCAGAGATTCCGGTGGTGTGGGATGCCCTGAAGTCTTACCTGAGAGGGTTAATAACAAGTAGGACCTCTTATAAGAACAGACAGTACAGGGAGGAAGTTGCACACATTGAGTGTGAAATGAAGGACGTTGAAAGAAAGATTAACAATGAGGTAGATCAAGTAGTTTGTCAGGCACACGCTGTGAAACTGAGAACTTTGAAGGATCACTTAGAAAATATTATGCAGATCAGGATCGCGACACGATGGGAAGCTAGCAAGCTTGCCCATTTTGAATATGGTGAGGGGGCCAGTAAACTCTTGGCTTGGAAGGCCAAAACCGACAGAGTACGAAATTTTATAAAGCAAATTGACAATGAATACACAAATTCATCAGTAGTCAGTGATGAAGAGATCAGAGAAGCCTTTTTCACTTTCTTTCAAGATCTGTACAAAGAAGAGAAAGAGGTAGATATCAACCGTGCACGGGAATGGCTGAATCAGATCAACCTTACCTCCTTAAACTCCTCCCAACGAGAAAACTTAGAGTTAGAGATATCTCAACAGGAGGTAAGGAAGGCCATTTCTGCTTGTAAGGCGGGTAAAGCTGCGGGGCCGGATGGCCTTCCTGTAGAGTTATACAGAGTCCTGGGGGAGGTAGTGATTCCGACAATGACAACCCTCTTCAATAAAATACTACTAGAAGGAGTAAGACCCCCTATCTCGTGGGGAGAAGCCACCATAACATTGATTTTAAAACCTGGGAAGCCTTCAGTTAATTGTGGGTCATATAGACCTATTTCACTTTTAAATACCGACTATAAGGTTTTTACTAGAATTTTGGCTGATAGGTTAGGTGCGGGGGTAGGTGGTTTGCTGCATCCAGATCAGAAGGGTTTTTTGAGAGGTAGGAATCTTTTTGATCTCACCCATGATTTCATAGGAGCCATTGATTTTGCCTCCACTTTTTCACTTCCTCTAGCAGCAATGACATTGGACGCCACCAAGGCTTTCGATAGGGTCAACTGGAACTACCTAGCCGCTGTACTGGAGAAGTTTAATTTTGGGCCAAAGTTTAGTCGAGTTATTAATCTTATATATAGTAGCCCTTCGGCGAGACTTTTGGTCAATGGAAATTTGACCAAACCCTTTAAGATTGAAAGAGGAACCAGACAGGGTTGCTCCCTCTCCTATTTGACATGTACATAGAGCCTTTTGCTCAACGTCTTAGAGAGGAGACGGGTATTAAACCATTTAAATGTGGAGCATGGGAGAGGAAGGTAGCCCTCTATGCGGATGACGTATTAATTCTTTCATCAGATCTGGAGGTGTCTTTTTCCAACGTTATTCGTTTAGCACAGGATTTTGGTTTAGTTTCGGGATACGAAGTCAATGCAGGAAAAACAGAGATTATGTCATGGAATTTGCCGGGGTGTCGACATCCTACTAAGAGCGAGATGAGATATCTGGGTGTGAAGATAGTCCAGAATATAAAAAGATTGCGGAAACTAACCTCTTGAATGTTTCGAGAGAGTGTCAGAAACTCTTGAAATCCTGGGCCCATCTTCCTCTGACCATTTTGGGTAGAATTAATTTAATTAAGATGGTAATCCTTCCAAAAGTTACTTTTCTTTTTAACACCATCCCTTTATATTTTGAGAAACAGGCAATTGACAAACTCCAGCAATTTATTAATTCATTTGTGTGGGCCTATAAAGCAGTGAGGATATCCTGGAAAAAGTTAAGGCGTAGGAGGGAAAAAGGGGGCCTCACATTACCAGATTTACAGTACTACGCCTGGGCTTTCCAGCTGACGCATTCAAGAATGTTGTTGAAATCCCCAGATTCATCGGGGAGGGGGGTAATGTTTTTGACTATGTTAGATCAAGTGGGATTATCTAAAGAGAGTTTTCTTTTTAAATACGGAGACCAGAAATTTTTCAAGAAAATAAAGCTGAAAGTCTTATTGAGTGCGGCCCGTACATGGGCCAAAATTAAACAATGCACGGGCTTGGGCTATTTTTCAAGTCTGGCTCCACTGTGGGATTCCTCGGGGTCCCAGGCTGTTTGAAAGATAAATTGGCAGTCCCTCTTAAAACAGCTGGTTTTTTAGTGTGGGGAGACTTAGCTGCGGAGGGCTGGACTGTTCCCATGAGGCACAGGGTCAGACTGATTTGCATATGGCCATGTCTGAACTGGGGTGGTGGAGTGAGCTAAAGAATGATGATGGATTAAACCCAGATCAGTTGACTGGGGGTGAGTGTTTGATTGGCTCAAACGTTCCGTCCATCATCCCCTTTTGTATCGCTTTGTTCGCCCTAAGTTGGCGGGGGTATGCCCAGACGTGGGTCCCTTGCTCACTTTGCCACTGGATTCAAGCAAGCCTGGCTGATGACGGCTGGAATGCCAGAAACCGGTCCTAGGATGCTTGTTTCCGGTCCAGGGAAGACATGGCTTGGCAGTTCGGGCTGGACTGTTCCCATGAGGCACAGGGTCAGACTGATTTGCATATGGCCATGTCTGAACTGGGGTGGTGGAGTGAGCTAAAGAATGATGATGGATTAAACCCAGATCAGTTGACTGGGGGTGAGTGTTTGATTGGCTCAAACGTTCCGTCCATCATCCCCTTTTGTATCGCTTTGTTCGCCCTAAGTTGGCGGGGTATGCCCAGACGTGGGTCCCTTGCTCACTTTGCCACTGGATTCAAGCAAGCCTGGCTGATGACGGCTGGAATGCCAGAAACCGGTCCTAGGATGCTTGTTTCCGGTCCAGGGAAGACATGGCTTGGCAGTTCGGGCTGGACTGTTCCCATGAGGCACAGGGTCAGACTGATTTGCATATGGCCATGTCTGAACTGGGGTGGTGGAGTGAGCTAAAGAATGATGATGGATTAAACCCAGATCAGTTGACTGGGGGTGAGTGTTTGATTGGCTCAAACGTTCCGTCCATCATCCCCTTTTGTATCGCTTTGTTCGCCCTAAGTTGGCGGGGGTATGCCCAGACGTGGGTCCCTTGCTCACTTTGCCACTGGATTCAAGCAAGCCTGGCTGATGACGGCTGGAATGCCAGAAACCGGTCCTAGGATGCTTGTTTCCGGTCCAGGGAAGACATGGCTTGGCAGTTCGGGCTGGACTGTTCCCATGAGGCACAGGGTCAGACTGATTTGCATATGGCCATGTCTGAACTGGGGTGGTGGAGTGAGCTAAAGAATGATGATGGATTAAACCCAGATCAGTTGACTGGGGGTGAGTGTTTGATTGGCTCAAACGTTCCGGTCCATCATCCCCTTTTGTATCGCTTTGTTCGCCCTAAGTTGGCGGGGGTATGCCCAGACGTGGGTCCCTTGCTCACTTTGCCACTGGATTCAAGTAAGCCTGGCTGATGACGCCTGGAATGCCAGAAACCGGTCCTAGGATGCTTGTTTCCGGTCCAGGGAAGACATGGCTTGGCAGTTCGGGCTGGACTGTTCCCATGAGGCACAGGGTCAGACTGATTTGCATATGGCCATGTCTGAACTGGGGTGGTGGAGTGAGCTAAAGAATGATGATGGATTAAACCCAGATCAGTTGACTGGGGGTGAGTGTTTGATTGGCTCAAACGTTCCGTCCATCATCCCCTTTTGTATCGCTTTGTTCGCCCTAAGTTGGCGGGGGTATGCCCAGACGTGGGTCCCTTGCTCACTTTGCCACTGGATTCAAGCAAGCCTGGCTGATGACGGCTGGAATGCCAGAAACCGGTCCTAGGATGCTTGTTTCCGGTCCAGGGAAGACATGGCTTGGCAGTTCGGGCTGGACTGTTCCCATGAGGCACAGGGTCAGACTGATTTGCATATGGCCATGTCTGAACTGGGGTGGTGGAGTGAGCTAAAGAATGATGATGGATTAAACCCAGATCAGTTGACTGGGGGTGAGTGTTTGATTGGCTCAAACGTTCCGTCCATCATCCCCTTTTGTATCGCTTTGTTCGCCCTAAGTTGGCGGGGGTATGCCCAGACGTGGGTCCCTTGCTCACTTTGCCACTGGATTCAAGCAAGCCTGGCTGATGACGGCTGGAATGCCAGAAACCGGTCCTAGGATGCTTGTTTCCGGTCCAGGGAAGACATGGCTTGGCAGTTCGGGCTGGACTGTTCCCATGAGGCACAGGGTCAGACTGATTTGCATATGGCCATGTCTGAACTGGGGTGGTGGAGTGAGCTAAAGAATGATGATGGATTAAACCCAGATCAGTTGACTGGGGGTGAGTGTTTGATTGGCTCAAACGTTCCGTCCATCATCCCCTTTTGTATCGCTTTGTTCGCCCTAAGTTGGCGGGGGTATGCCCAGACGTGGGTCCCTTGCTCACTTTGCCACTGGATTCAAGCAAGCCTGGCTGATGACGGCTGGAATGCCAGAAACCGGTCCTAGGATGCTTGTTTCCGGTCCAGGGAAGACATGGCTTGGCAGTTCGGGCTGGACTGTTCCCATGAGGCACAGGGTCAGACTGATTTGCATATGGCCATGTCTGAACTGGGGTGGTGGAGTGAGCTAAAGAATGATGATGGATTAAACCCAGATCAGTTGACTGGGGGTGAGTGTTTGATTGGCTCAAACGTTCCGTCCATCATCCCCTTTTGTATCGCTTTGTTCGCCCTAAGTTGGCGGGGTATGCCCAGACGTGGGTCCCTTGCTCACTTTGCCACTGGATTCAAGCAAGCCTGGCTGATGACGGCTGGAATGCCAGAAACCGGTCCTAGGATGCTTGTTTCCGGTCCAGGGAAGACATGGCTTGGCTGCGGAGGGCTGGACTGTTCCCATGAGGCACAGGGTCAGACTGATTTGCATATGGCCATGTCTGAACTGGGGTGGTGGAGTGAGCTAAAGAATGATGATGGATTAAACCCAGATCAGTTGACTGGGGGTGAGTGTTTGATTGGCTCAAACGTTCCGTCCATCATCCCCTTTTGTATCGCTTTGTTCGCCCTAAGTTGGCGGGGGTATGCCCAGACGTGGGTCCCTTGCTCACTTTGCCACTGGATTCAAGCAAGCCTGGCTGATGACGGCTGGAATGCCAGAAACCGGTCCTAGGATGCTTGTTTCCGGTCCAGGGAAGACATGGCTTGGCAGTTCGGGCTGGACTGTTCCCATGAGGCACAGGGTCAGACTGATTTGCATATGGCCATGTCTGAACTGGGGTGGTGGAGTGAGCTAAAGAATGATGATGGATTAAACCCAGATCAGTTGACTGGGGGTGAGTGTTTGATTGGCTCAAACGTTCCGTCCATCATCCCCTTTTGTATCGCTTTGTTCGCCCTAAGTTGGCGGGGGTATGCCCAGACGTGGGTCCCTTGCTCACTTTGCCACTGGATTCAAGCAAGCCTGGCTGATGACGGCTGGAATGCCAGAAACCGGTCCTAGGATGCTTGTTTCCGGTCCAGGGAAGACATGGCTTGGCAGTTCGGGCTGGACTGTTCCCATGAGGCACAGGGTCAGACTGATTTGCATATGGCCATGTCTGAACTGGGGTGGTGGAGTGAGCTAAAGAATGATGATGGATTAAACCCAGATCAGTTGACTGGGGGTGAGTGTTTGATTGGCTCAAACGTTCCGTCCATCATCCCCTTTTGTATCGCTTTGTTCGCCCTAAGTTGGCGGGGGTATGCCCAGACGTGGGTCCCTTGCTCACTTTGCCACTGGATTCAAGCAAGCCTGGCTGATGACGGCTGGAATGCCAGAAACCGGTCCTAGGATGCTTGTTTCCGGTCCAGGGAAGACATGGCTTGGCAGTTCGGGCTGGACTGTTCCCATGAGGCACAGGGTCAGACTGATTTGCATATGGCCATGTCTGAACTGGGGTGGTGGAGTGAGCTAAAGAATGATGATGGATTAAACCCAGATCAGTTGACTGGGGGTGAGTGTTTGATTGGCTCAAACGTTCCGTCCATCATCCCCTTTTGTATCACTTTTACCTTGGGCATTATTAAATGACAAATTGGAGCAGGGCATGTCGAGATTTAAATATCTACAATTAAAAAGCTGGTCCCAGAGTCTTAAAAAACCTATAGGCGAAGGGAATGTGCTGGAAGAGCAACTGGTACAGAGGCCGGTAGGAAAGAGGGAAGTATCTTTCTTTTATTGGTCTATTGAAGAGGCCATAGACGGGGATTTTAGGCTAGCCGAAGAACTGTGGGGAGCATTAATACCAGACATAGATTGGGTAGATTTGTGGCAAACCTCTTTTAATATCTTATTTGCAGTCGTAAAGCCAGCCTGGTTCAGGAGAAACCACTATTTCACTACACACAGAGCTTATTTATCCCCGGCTAGACTTTCTAAAATTGCCAAGGGTCCCCTGTCAGTTGCAAAAAATGTGGTATGGTGAATGCCTCGGATACACACATGTTTTGGGATTGTCCAGCCATCCAAGATTTCTGGGAGAGAGTAAGGAACACCTTAACAGATATCTTGGGGTTCCCAGTACAAGTTTCTCTTGGTCTTATTATTTTTGGTATATCAAGTGAAATTAGAGGCCTGAGCAGGAGTTTCCTGTTTTATTCTATCTTGCTGGCAAGACGAGAAATATGTAAGAGATGGGTTGAGGTCACACCCCCACATACTCAGACTGGTTGTCCTCCTTGTATAAAACCTCCAAGACTGATTTGGCCAGACTGAAAAATAGTAGAAAGAAAGCTGTATGGGATTGTCTCATAAATTGGTCTCTCGGTTAATGAATGTTGATAAAGACTCTTTTATCCTATGATTAAGCCTTATGGGAAGCTCTCAGACTGTGCTGGGCCCCGCCCTCTGGTTTTCCCACTTCCGATTTTGGGTGGGCCTTAAGCAGCAGTCATCGGTTGTGAGTAATCAGCAGAGAGTGAGACCACCCTCTCCTTGATAACGAGAGGTCAGCAACATGAAGTGGGTTTGCTTGCTACTGGTAGGCGGGTGACACCTCGAGGGCCTACGTCTCAAAATTGAGTAACAGTGGCGACTTCCCTAACCTTCTAGTTGTCTGGGGTTGGAGGCGAATAAGAAAAAAAAAAAAAAAGAGAAGCATTGACGATCGTCGTCCAGAGTGTTAGTAAGGCGGATCTCACTTCTGGGAACAGGTTCGATGGCAGGGGGTCGTTGTAGTGATTGGAAGGTTTCAAAGTCAACAGCATTTTGCGTATAGTGTATTCATCCACGGTTTGGAACAAACTCCAAGATGCATTGTTTTTGGGGCGGAAGGGCTGTGAAGGTTCAGTGATATTCGACTCTGAGGGGCAAAGGGTGGTCAGCGGACCGCTCAAGATGTGATCACGGGCCGAGCGTAGTTCAGACTCGATCTTAATAGACTTATCCTTGAAGAAGACAGCGAAATCTTCACAGTTCTGCAGCGTTCCTTGATCCGGAGCCGATAGGTTAGGATGATTATTAGATTGGGACTTTATGAGTTCGAACAGTTTTTTCGGACGGTTTTTTGCTTAATCTAGTTGAGTTCTGAAGAAGGTAGCCTTCGAGCATCTGATGCGTTTGTTGTATATGCTTCGCAAGGATCTCAGGTGACAAAGATGTTCAAGGGAGGGATACGATCGCCACTTCCTTTCTGCAAGTCTTAAATTCCTTTTTTCGGCATTAAGACTATCTTTGAACCAAGGTTTGGAGATTTTAGCCGACACTCTTTTAAGCTTAAGTGGTGCCACTGAGTCAAGTACATTAAGCATTGCGTGGTTATAGTGGGCCGTCAGGTCATGGACATCATACATGTTCAAAGGGGGGGGGCAAGATGTTATCGCAGAGCTCCGTCAGGTCTTGCGAGTTGATGTTCCGTAAACATCTTTTCAACTGTTTTGGGTTCTTAGTTTGGGATCTGTTTGTTCTTACCGATTCAAGGACGAGGAAGGTAATGCAATAGTGGTCTGTCCAGTCACATGGGAGGATCGACTCCAGGCGGAAAGAGTTGGGCTTACCAATGACAAGATCTAACGTGGCTCCTTTGATATGCGTAGGGCTGTCACATATTTGGATAAGGTTAAGGTCAAGTAGGAAGGATTTAAGGCTATTGATGAGCACATCGTTTACATCATTCCAGTGGAGGTTGAAATCACCCAGGAAGATCTGAGTGCCCTGGAAATCCGCATTGGCCGAAATAACGTCCATGATCTGTTCAGTGAAGGGAAGGTTGTCAGTCGGTGGGTGGTAGAACGCGTGCAGTTTGCATGAGTGATTATTGCCCCCGGTCACTTCAATGCCTAGGTATTCACAAGAGGGTAGGAGGTCGGCATGAATGACTTTTACTAGTAGATTACTACGATGTAAGCATGCAATGCCTCCCCCGTGACCACTAGTTCTGTCCAACCTAATGATATCAAAGTTGGGAGGCATAAGAAGGTCAAGGATGAGTGCGGCTGAGTCATTTAGCCAGGTTTCCGTCAACATTACAAGGTCAAGATCCTGGACCAGAATGAGATCGGCAATATCCGCAGCGTGTTTGACAGCCGATCTGCAGTTTAGGAGCGCGCATTTGAGACTGACGGGGGTGTCCTTAGGTGGAGGTAGAGTGGTGTTGACTATCGTGAGGTTGTTCTCATTTAAAGTTCTTAAGTTCGGCCTAGGTTCCCTGAAGGGATCAGCAGGGATTGATTCAATTAGATGCAAGTTTGAAGGGGTGGAGGGAAGTGCCAGATCGTAAGAAAGAAGAAGAGAATGAATATCACTATCAGACAGGGAGGCTCTACACCTGGAGGGTCGAGAGGGGTCATTAGGGTGCAGAGCGGATGGCCAACTAGGGGGTGTGTGGGTGGTGTGGGATGCAGATCGCCTAGGATAGTGGGGGGAAGGGCGCCAGGAACAACCACAGACTGGGAGCAATGGTAGATGGAGATTGGTCAAAATGAAGCAGCTTAGTCGGGAGTTAACTGACAGATCCTCAGTAATGTGTGATAGGCTACGAACATCTGCCTTGAGTTGTTGTAGGCAGAGTGCAATCTCGTTAAGTCGGGCTTCCAATGAAGTGTGTGAATGGGGATGTGAGGCTAGGTCCCGGGAGCCCTGCGGCAGAGGATAGCTAGTGAGGGAAGGGCAAAGTGGGGCAGGTGGTGACTGAGTGGCCCCGGGGCAGGGGATTCAGGGAAATGGAACTGTGTGCTTGGGGGAAAGTGTAGGATAGGGGAGTAGGGGACGGACAGTAGGTGACCCTTGTCAGCCTATCGGACCGGGACGGGATTGCGGGTTGGGCTGGGGGAAGGGATCCCGGGGAGAGTGCTAGTAGCATTGTGAACAGTGGAGAGTTCGAACCGGCTAACCGTGAGGGGGTGAGAGCATGTAGACTCTTGTGGAGACTGTGCTGTCTCAGCTCGTTAGCAACGGGCAATGCAGTGGAGTTGTTAATCTGAGTGGAGGTAGCTAGAGGGGGGCCCTTCAGAATCGATGTAGGGTTGGCTGCTGGTGGTGTAGAGGCGGGAGATAGAATTTGCACGGTCAGGGGGACCCTTGAGGGGCCATCACCTCCAAGGGGGGCGGCACTGAAGTTGGCGACTGTCTTCAAGATAGTGGGGAAAATGTTGTCAAACAACATAAGATTGCGGTCAGAAGCTTGGATAAGGATGGTTCAGTTTTTGTAAAGTGAGATGGTGGCTTCAGCTCTAAAGGCTGAGGAGAGCGCAACTATCAATCTAAGACCATGAGGAGTTTTAAGGGACATGGAAATCTTGAGGAGAGAGTAAATGGCCTTCCGCCATTGAGCATGCCGTTTAGTGTATAAGATGAGATAATTTATGGTGGCACCATTATTGATGGAGAAGAAGGGGTCTGAGATCAGGGTTTCCGGATGGGTTTTGAGTAGTCTGTTTGAAGTTTTTTGCAGCATTTTTTTTAAAGGTTCGGGGGATATATGATTCTGAAAGCGTTCTGGCCAGCCGGCTCTAGGTTGGGAGAGATGCGATTCGGAGGTCTCGGCTCCATACCTGCACCCGCCATGTCTCCACCCCGAGGCAGTCTAGATAAGCAAATCGACTGGGCAGAGGTGTGCGTCGACCATAGGAGGCGCAGGGAGGCCACTAGACTGGGCAGAGGTTGTGGTCATATCATGGGGTTAGCTGTGTATGCCGAGGGAGAGTGTCATGGGGTAATGTTGGGATTGGTGTGCAAATGAGTCCCATTTGCTCACTAGGCACTAGAGTCACATTTGCAGGTTACACACACTCAGGTACCGTTGGGTAGACCAATATGAGAGGTCAGATTATCCAAGCAAAAGACCTTAGACTGCACCGTAGTAGCTAGAAGGCAATCCTGGAGTTTACAACTTCAGCAGGTAGGGAGTTCAGGCTGGCCGTTTCATAAAAGCCCTTAGAGGAAGTAACCATCTCCCACTCTGTGGTGCTGGGGCAAACTAAGCAAGCCACTGTGTGGGATACATGAGGAAGCTAGAGTTGGATATTATTACATGGGCATCCTGTCCTCCCTGTGATTGTTTTCAGGCTCCAGCCCAATTAATAGTTGTTCCAAGTTCTTAGCCACCAAATTCTTTATACAATCAGCTGGATTAACACCTGCCCATTTAATCCTTACACTGTTCTGCCCTACAGGGACAATGTTGACAATTTTCCCTGGATCCCGATTCGTTGGAAGGTTGAGATCCAAATTTAGGATCACTGGGTTATGGTCACTAATACAGTTAGGCCCTGCTCGTAGATCTAGGATGGTTCCCTTTTTGGAATCAGTAATAAGAGTGTGATCAATATTACTTCCACCGCCTCTCCCCATGAATGTAGGTAAGCGGCACGGGTCAATAGACACGCCGTGTTTGGCTACTTTCAGGTTTAATTTTAACATCAGGTTATTAAGCGCTAAACCATATGGACTGTGTAAAAGGTGTACTAGGGTATTTCCCTCGAGATCATGATACCCACATACTCTTTTGGACGTAGTTTGACATTCTGGGATGTTAAAATCCCCTGCCCAAATTCTGAAAGAGTTCTGGTCAATATAAGTTTCCAAATCTATTTCAAGTGCCTTAGCGACCTCCACTCTTGATGAAATGTATAACTCTAACGACCAAATTTGTGCCCAGCATGAACGAGACAAACTGATAATAAGGGGACTGTAGAAAGCTCTTCTTAATTCGAGGATTGAAACTCGTGGAAACAAATGTCACCAAGCCCCGCTTAGGCCTACCATTCTTTGAAGGGGTGGCGGGTGAATTAAAAACTACATATCTATCCTGCTCAATACTATTGAGTGACCATGTTTCCTGCAAGCACACGATGTGCGCAGTTACCACATACATTTCCCAATCCTCCGACTCCCTTTTGCCAGCAATGCCGGCAATATTCCATGTTGTCCTGGAGTCATTGATTCAATAGCCCAGGAGACTTCCTGTGTGTTTTTTTTTTATGTTTCTGGATGGCTGCTGCGCTCCCTGCAGCTCTCCACAACATTGAAAAAATGCTTGGTGTTACCCCTTGTTCTTTTTAAAGTTAGGACCACAGAAGGAGACACTGCGGCCCCTGCCAGCTTCCCATCCGGCACTGATAGGGGGTGCCGGCGAGAGTCGATTATTTTTTTAAAGTGGGTGCCTGTCTGGTGTACCTACCACAGCCAAAATCATTGGGGGCTGCGGGGGGATGGAGCGAGAGCTCCCCAGCCAGCTCTTTTACTTTGCTCTCACCCAGGCGCGGGAGCTGCATATTTCTCTGCTCCCGGCAGGAGCAAAGTTGTGTTCCCTTCCCAAGAGAGTGTGGGCAGCGGATAAAGTTTATATTCCCTGCCCGCACTCTCCCGGCAGGGAACACAGCAGTGTCCCAGGGGATGGGGTCCCCGGTACACTGCAGCAGTCATCGGGCCCCAGGGGATGGGCTCCCCAGTATTGGGCAACGGCTCGGAAAATGAGCACAATGCCCCCTTCCCCAAAAAAGGACTGGCTGGGGTCTGGGGTTGCTGGTACCTCCAGTAGGCTTGGGTAGGGGGTGCTGCTAGCCCCCTTCCCCATTAAATGAAAATCTGCCCTAGGTGATGAGGCCCCGGAGCCTCAAAATTTGCTCGGGAGGGGGCCATCTATCCCCTTCCCTATAAAATATATCCGCCATCTTGTGCCCTGGGCCGCTCCTCAGGGCTCATATTTACAAAGGAGTGGATCTGTGGTGCATATTTTAAAAAACATTAAGGTTTTGGCCCCCCACCAGTCTTAGGGGGGAAGGGTATCCCTATCCTGCCTCCCATATGTTTTTTTACATATTTTTTCAAGACAGGGGACTGAGTCCCCGAGTCCTAAAATGACTGGTGCCACACATTTGTTGATGTGGTGGCAGCCAATCAGATCTTATCTTTTGATCTGTTAGATCCTCGGATCCTCCGTGGCGTTAATTATATAAAAATTTTGAACCTTAATTTCTCAAAAACTACTGAACAGAATTGCACCATAACACAAAAAGCATGCTTTCTGGACCAAGATCTAGTTTTCTGCCCTATTTGGTGTAAGTCCATTCTGTAGAATTTGAAGTGTCGCGGTACAATGTTTTAGTTCCTTTTTTTCTCTGCCCCCTCTTCACGGATCACCCCAAAAGTTTGAGCAATGAGCTGAGGTGGATAAACTTTTTTTATTGGACATTTTAGAGGCAAGTACGGTTTTCATGGGGAACAGAGTCTTCTAGCCATACTCCAGGTTTGAAGCTCTGGATAACTTCAGGAAAAGTTACATGAAGATTCATCAAACAGTTCATGAGTTATTAGCAAACCAAAAAATGCTTTCTTATGGAAACGTGGCCCTAACTATTATTACCCAGTGGCAACTTCAGGTCCTTTTTGGAGTGACCCATCAAGCGGGAACCAAGATAAAGGGCAGGCTCCAAAACATTGGTTTCCCATGTTAATTCCCATAGAAAACCTTTAAAGCAGTTACAAAAAAAACACAACTAAACGTAATTACACCAAATTTGGCAGAAAGCTAGAACTTTACTCGGAAAGCATGCTTTTTTATTTGGTGTAATTCCGTTCAGCCATTTTTGAGTAATTCACATTTAAAGAGGTGCTTGGGGTGGTCATGAACGAGTTAAAACATTCTGTATTTATGACAAATGTGCTGCACGCCTCAAGCCATCTTAATGGAATCAAGGCTGTAAAACTTAAATAATTTCTTTTAGAAATTAACAAAATGGGGACTGGGTTCTTTTTGTCATAGAACTTGTGGTTTGTGCTCTGGGAAGCTAAAATGATATCACATCCCTGTGAGATCTTAGATATCTTCCTCTTTCATTTCAGTAAAACATTCTGACATATAGACTGAAACATATACTTGCAATACCAGCAGCAGCCTATCAGTTAACTCCCAAGTGATCAGCTGCAGCTTTACCACAGAGTTCTAATGAACAACTAGAACACTAACATTTTGTATTCAAAACAGAAGTGAAGCATTCCTAAACACCATTTTCTTGGAAGGTGTTGAATTTAAAACTTTTCCTTAAGAGCAAGCGAAAGTAAATGATCATTGAGATGTTCATGCAGGCATGAAACAAGAGGGTTAAACAAGGTGTGGGATTTTAGTAATTTGAAGTATAATGTATTTTTAAAAGGACTAAAAATAGTTGTGGCCAAGAAAACTTTGTGGAATCCATGCGAGTCACACCAACCCACACTGCCCAGGTGTCTAGTTTTCAGAAGTGCCTGGGTTTGGTGGGTTTCTCAAGGTGGCAGCCAAGACCAGGCCCATTTACCGCAACTTACTCCATTGCCACTCAGATAATTTCTTTACAATTGTCATCAGGGGTGAATTGATATAGGGTGAAATCTTGGCGCTCACCTATATCGTGCTATGTGTGATTCATATATAGATCTATTAAGGTGTTCTAAGGAGGAGGGATTCACCCTATACCCTCCTAATGGGATCAAAACATGACCGCTATCAATAGTGAAACCAAGTCCCTGAGCACACACTCTAATACAAAACCCTACAATTGTAGGTAATTATAAAACACAATCAGTATTTCTTGTTTTTCTTTATTTCTGTCTTCCTTCAACCAGCCAACAAGTGTTTCTTTGTGTAGTTATTAACCCACTACTTCTTCAGGGCTAAAAGACATAATAAATAACACCATTCTGGTTGCAGTGTTCTTACATATTACAGCCCCGCTGCACCAGTGAACATTGTGTTCTACTATATCATGTTTCATAGCGCACGCATGTGGAAACCCATGCTGACACATATATAATCATAACGTCATTGTTATTTAAACCATCTTATTTTTATCAGATTAGACATTGCTGTGGTATCTATGCACAATTGTGTGACTCCATGCTGACATAATGAACGATTATACCAACATTAGTGTCCACAACATCTTAATTTACTCTGATTAGCCATTTGTGTAATCTCACTGTACTGATGTGGATCGGATAGGATGTGGCACCAAATTCCATTTGTCATATGTGATTTTATACACCAGTGTATCACCCCAATAACGTAACTCCGCTTATGTTAAGACATACCTTTGTAGGTTCTCACTTCCTGTTCTATCAATCCTGCAATTTCCAAATTTGATAAACGTCACCTCGTCTATTATGTGTTTGTAGCCAAACATTGAATAATCCAAAAACACAGTGACAGGTCGCCTACCTTATCACCGGTTCTATGTCCTTCCCGGTCCCGTGTAATGTTAATGAACTGTCCAATATTTTTATCTATGGACAATGACAACGGATTATGAAATCTGTATTATCTATGAGTCCAACAATTCAACGCAAAATGCAATGGCCAAATCTTAACCGTCTCAGGTTAATTGGAGACGCACTCTAATTGTAACCTTTAAGTTACCACGTCTATTCCAAGATCTCAGTGTGTGTCCTACAAGTCTCCTTCCTAATATGTTTCTTCCGCAAAATGGGATCTGGTCAATAAACTGTAGCCCATTAATCCACGTCCATCCTAATATTATGTTGTCTATTCCGTTAGATCAAATTTACATTTAAACTTACCTGCATGCGAGTACACTTGCACTATCCCAGCAACGTGTGTGAGTCCCGTCATCCGACGTCGCGGAACTACTACCTTTGACCCCAATTCTCTTTTTAAACCAACCGGTCTAATCAAAGACTATAACGCGCACCTGTGATGTTCCGTATCTACCAACACTCGCCATCCATGTTTTGCTGGTGTTTATAATGACACTATCGTTCTAATCGAGTGTATTAGTACCTTTTATAATTTTCATTTAATTGATACCCATTCTATTCCAACTCAACTTTAGTCACACATAGTGCAAGGAAATCATTCAACGCTGGGCTGCCCTCATCTTTGTGTCTTTATTGTTCACTAATTTTAAAACTCTATATATTTGTCAACTTGATTTCAATATAAACCACTTCCTCATACTCAAGTCCAATTATTTGTTAAATTACTCACTGTGTCACCACTTTATACTACGGTGTGTTAGTATCCATTAAATGCCCATATGCATTTTTTCCTAATCTGTTCTCTACGTATGCTCAAGTACATCATCTATGTCTACTTGTAACCTTATCGAATTCCGTTGCTACTTCGACTTCATTAGTGTTAAATGCCACATCCCATGAGAATCCAACTTACTGTATATCCACGATCAATTCTAATATATAATGCGTTCTAAATTGTTTCAATAGAACATTCATTATGCTCAAAAAAATCTTTCATTAAGAATTTCCTGATTCATCCAATTTAATTAATATTCTTATATGTATTCCATTGTCACTAAATAACAATCCCCAGAGTGTATGGCATTTCATGACATGTTCAGCACATTGTTTCCTAGAATGAAAAGATTGCATTATGGGACAATATTCCTCTTTACACACATAGGATTCCAAGGTCCAGTAATATGTTTTATATTATACAGACAACATGTTGATAACTTTACTGAGAAAAATGTATATCGAATATTAAAATCAACATCATTCTCCTAAAAAATATTGTAGTTCCTGGTCTGTATTCAAGCCCCGTTCCACAGCCTTTAAACGTAGTATCCACATTGCCTCCTTACACCTTAGTGCCAGCTCTCTGTTACCACCCCTAGGGTTGAGGTCTATGTGATCTATACCATAGAAGCTGAAGCGTTTATGTTGTTTTTGTGCCTCCCAATTTGCTGCATGAATAGCCATTGGATATCTAGGATCTTCATGTTTGAAAGCTCTAAGATGCTCGCTCATTCTCTCTTTCAGAGTTCATATTGTGCTCCCCACATAAATACGTTTGCATTTGCATTCAATAATGTACAGTACATACTTTGTATTGCAATTCATGTTATGACGTATTTCATATGTTACTCCATCCTCTCCCTTGAAGTTCTTTTTGTTATCCTCCGCCCATCTATACATCCTACAGTGGCCACATTTGAAGAAACCAATTGTGTGTTCACTGAGCCAGTGTGTCGATTTCTTATGTAGGGGAAAACTGGGGCTGAATTGTGATTTTAGTTTCTTTCCTCATCTAAAAGTTATTTATTTTTTTATTTTACGGAGTTTTATATAGCGCGAACTTGACCCGAAGGTATCGGGTATCAGAGCGCTTTACATAGCACCAGTTGCGTTACATGAGGACACATTCATTTTTGTCAGGCACGGGGAGATTAAGTGATTTGCCCAGAATCACAGGATGTTCAGCGTCATTGCCGAGACTCGGACCCAGTTCCCCAGATTCGAGGTCGACCGCCCTAGCCGTTAGGCCAACTCCTCTCCCAAGTTATCTCTGGTCTGTTTGTAATGAACTTCCTTAAGGTGCAGTCGGCATATAAGATGTTCCAGTGTTTGCGCATGCTTCTTATCAGTAACCCAGACAGCTTATTGTAATCAGTTATCATTCGTACTTTAACGAAAAAAACAGGTAGTAGTGTTCCCTTTGAGGGAAAGAACTGCACATCCAATAAGTACACGTATTTCAAAGCATCAATAATTGGCGTGAAATATTCTATAAATGTTGCTAAATTGGCAACCAGGTGCTAAATCAGCTTCACACACCTACTACCTAGAGGTGTCAACTGCACATTAAGACTTAACATGCATATAACTCAACACAAAAAAAGAAGCTACTAACAGCACACCATTGAGACATATGTATTATCCAGAAATAGTACTGGTCCAAAATCAAGTCAATTGATAACGGAATTGCTCATGTATAATGTGGACTTAGTATTTGTTGTGACATCTTCACTTGGATACCTACTTCTTACAGTGGATGTGTTGGAGGGACGCATTCGTTCTCTGACTTCAGATTGTCAAGATTCCCAAATTTTGCCTTGAAAAAGTCTGAGTAAAGACGAAACACGTGTCGGCTATCGTGTGCTGGGAATTTTTAACCTTTGGACAATAATAAAGGATATGAAATCTCGACTGACGATCTCACTGGATTGATTTGCTTATATTGGATATTCTCTTATCGTCCACATTATACATGAGCAATTCCGTTATCATTCGTACTTTGTAGGACTTGTCCTGCTTGTGTGGTTTGTCTCTCAAAGTGTCTTTTCTCTTCATATTCACAATTTTGAGCTCAGCTGATCTAATTGTGCATTGATCAAAACCTCTAGCAGTGCGGGAAAGTCTCCTGCTCTGACCCAGGGGGTGTGACAAGGGAGGGGCACAGGAGCAGCACACAACAGCTGCTGGTTCAGCTCCCCGTGCTTGGACGTGACCTCCACGCCCATAGTGCCCGCTTGGGAGCGCTGTGAACATGCATGTTGTGCTCATGTGCAATGGGCAGTTGGAGACTCATGGGCTTTGGGCACAGGCCCTGGTCAGAGCCCATGCCCTACGGTGGTGACTAACCGCTGTGCACAGCCAAATTCTGTGCTCAGTACCGAAGTTGGGTGAATATGATAAACAAAAAACCTAGAAATTGACTGAAAAAACAAAGGTTAACGTGATGTTACAGTTGGATACGGTAATACGATTTTAGTTTATGTTAAAAAAAAAACTAGAACTTCAATAAGAAAACCAAAGTTTAAAGTGGTGTCATAGTTAGGTGTTGAAATAACACAAGCTCTAACATTTAAAAAACAATCACTGAGCTGATTATAACTTGTGCCCCTGTCATGCGCTGCTTACGACCTCACATATTACATTACTCATGACATAGGCGGAGATCTCCGTCTATGTGTGCAAAGTTACTAGTAGTAACATTAAACTTGTACATCCTGTTTTATAAAGTCCCAGGAGGGTTGGAGACGTGTAATTCTGCTTCTGACTGTAAATCTAAACTTCGAAATCGTGAATAGCAAAAAAGTGTCGAGTTACACCTAAGTGTACTAATAAATATACGTGTGAGTAAATACACACTTCTATATCTACCTTTGTGAATTCAGCTCTTTCTGTTGCTTTCTAAAATGTGTTCTAACTTAAATAAACATGTATCCTGGTTTCACCAAGGGTATTCTTTTGAGGTTGCACCAGACTATTTCTGCTTTAGTCTCCATGTTAGCTTAAAATTGTGCCTGTGTCATAGTAGCTTCCTGGTAATAACATGACTTTAGCTGATCCAAAATATTAACTAATAGGTATTTTCAGACTGTGTAAGTGGTGCAAAATTGCATCAAGTAGAGATCTTTTTTGCTAAAGTATCGCCTCTGCCCCTTGCATGTTCTGCCTTATAGATTGATGCATAAAAGTTGATGTATACTGTTATCTAGCTTATTGGTGCTCAGCCTATCAACCTGACAAACATGCAATGCTGACACATGCGACTTCCAGGACACACAAGTATCAGCAGGGACTATTTAGTTTGCTAAGCTGTGTTACCTGCCAAAGAGGACGTCTGACCTCTGTAACAAGAGTAAAGGACATGAACAGATGTTCTGGTCCTATATAGATGTTTTTAAGTACTCACATGAGCTGTCATTTATATGATCCTAAACATTATTCCACAATACAGTGAACCATTTGTTAATGGCTAATGGGACATCCTGGTACCATCCTGAATTGGTGACCAGCATAGTTCCAAAGCTCTCATTAGTTTACTGCTTAGGTAGTCCATCAAAAATATTCTTGTAGTCTAGGCAAATTGTTAAGAGTGTTGTCGACAATTGAGATAGACATTTGGATTTTAGGAAAGGCTGTCCAAGAAGCTAAATGTATAATTTACTGGAATGTACTATATGAGTTACCCTGGTTTGTGTTGTTATTTGCAGATGACATGACAGACCATTTTATCTCTTCAACGAGGTATACTATGTAGAAAGTCCAGACAACCCTTATTGGCTTACAGGGCTTAAATTAATAATCCCAATTGGTTTCTTTTATGCTAATGTGGGTGAGCAGTTTAGGCTTATCAGAGAATAGTGTTAATGCACTTGTTGAACGCACAGAGTCAATAAATGAGACACACACTCAAGAAGAAACTCAAGACTAATTCAGAAAAATAACAGGTATTTTTATATTTATTTTAACACCAAGAACTTCGTAATTGGCTAAGTACTTTACAGTTTATCAATTTTTGCAGGTAAGTACAAATGTCACTTATATGCGTTTTTGCGCAGTAATGCCTTCCTATGGAGAAAGAAACATATACTACATATGGGAGTTTGCAATCGATTCTCAAGGGTCCCTTTTAGGACTTAAGGTGCTAGGGGGCCAGCATCCAGAGTACCACCAGGAGTTTAAGTTTACCTTCCTTGGTGGGTCCGGGTGCAGAGGTGCGGAACGGGTTAGTGTCCTTGTGCACTATACCGGAGAAAAAGAGGGGGACCACAGGCTGCAGAAGGGGACAAGTCTGGGAGATCCCAAGGGAAGGTTCGGTTTATGGGGGGTCATAGGAGCATGGGAGCACCGTCGGTGGCAGCGGACTGGGGAGCTTGGGTGCAGAGGGTTTTGGTCGGTTGGTGCCCGTGCATCAAAGGCACCTACAGTTCTTGATTAGACCTGCAAAGGGGGACAAAACAGGGCAGCTGGGCCCCTCTCAGTGCTGGCCTCTGCGATGATGTCTCTCATCGGCTGCTCAGTCTTTGCGGCGTTGGAATCCTGATTGGACTCAAACAAGTTTTGGTTGCTGCAAGGGGTCCGGTACCCCGGGCATTGGTGCATTGCGTCTCCGGTTGGTCATGGTGTCTTGGTGGGCAGACGGCTCTGACCTCTTGGAGTAAGGGGACCTCCGTCTGGACGGCTGCTGCGTTGGTGGACCCGGTGAACAGCAGAAGGGTGAACCGACCGTTGCGCTTGGGGCCTGCAGGCTGCAGGGAAGTGGCTCATCCACTTCAAGGGAGATGCTGACGGCTTGACGAAGTGCTGGAGGACCTCCGAGACTTTTGGAAGATGCACAGCTGCAGGATGAGTCGGGTTGTCGTGATTGTCAGGACAGGAGCAGGTAGGCAGGCAGGGTTTGGCGCCAAAGTCCACCAGCAGTCCGCAGTTCTCGCTTCTTCAGCGATTTTTCGTCCTCTTCTTTCTTCAGTCAAATGAATGTAAGTTCCTGGTGTCAAGGTGCCACCTAAATACTCAATTTAGGGGTGTTAAGGGTTGTAGCCAATGGACTACTTACCCTATATGACCGCTTCCTGTGGGGAGTGGGCACAACCCTGTCCTAGAGTTCCCAATTCCACCATAATCAAGATGATCGATGCCTTCTTTTGTGGGACACATCAGGCAGCCCACCTTAGGGGTGTGACTGGCCTGGTAGTGCACCATGCCTCTTAGCATAGCTAATTTCCCACCTGTCCTGGTGCCAAATGGGCCTCAGAGCAGGGGGTGGCATCTCCCAGGTCTAGAGGAAACTAGGATCGCATATCAAAGGCGGCAGGGGCTTTGAATCCCCTGGCCTTGGTATTCAGATTCTCTAGCCATCCTGCTGGAGGAGGTTTGAACACCTTCCTCCGGAGCAGGCATTGATCCTAGCCTCCGAGACCATGGGCTCACACCCGCAGGGGTCAGAAACATGTCTGTGGTGGCAGCCTGGATAATGCCAGTCAGCTAGCACACTAAGAGGCTGGTAGGTTTTCAGGGGGCACCTCTAAGGTGCCCTCTGGGAGCCAATCTTAATAAATCCACTGCTGGCATCAGTATGGATTTATTAAGACGAGGTGTTTGATACCAAACACCGTAGGTTTAAGCGTGGCCATCATGTAGCTGGGGAACTCGTAATGATCATTGCCCAGTACATGTACTTAAGATGGCATCCCTGTTCACTTGTACTATCTAGCAATTGAACTAGACAGCACAGGGGCATTATTGCTCATGCAGATATATCCTCATGTGTAATATAATGCACCCTGCCTTAGGGCTATAAGGCCTGCTGTATGGGTGACTTACATGCAGTGTCTGGGGGAATGGCACAGAGGGTGTGAGCCATGTCGTGTTTTCACATTTGTTTGCACCATTTCACGCAGCCTGCAATGGCCAGCTGCATGAGTTTGGTGGTGGATCCCTTAGGGTGGCACAATACATGCTGCAGCCCTTAGTGACCCTCTTTAGTACCTATGCACTAGGTACCAGGGGTACCATTTACTAGGGACTTACAGAGGTGCTAAAGGTCTTGCCAATTCAGGAACAATTGCACAGTTATCTTGTTTCAGGTAAGGAGCACTGGCACTGGGGACCTTGTTAGCAGGAACCCAGTGCCCTTCAGTCAAAATTCCAGGCAAAAAAGTGGGGGTGACCATGTAAAAAAGGGGCACTTTCCTACACCTACAATTCAAATGTAATTAAAATGGGAACCCATGCATCTAAGATGGTTGCCACATGAATGTGATGATGTGCCAGCTTATATAACGGGATTTACCTTGGCCGTTGCTACCCAGGTGATCACTGATGTTTGCACCCCTTTGCAACCCACAGCCACACGTACTGGGTGAGGTTTACTTTGCCCCATTGGGAGGGACGTGGGCTGCAAGCCTCATTTGAGAGTGGCACACTGGGCAGGTATTTTCATGGTCTCATCATGTGTGTCCCCACAGCATTCATTTGCCCCACCCCCACGAAATTCCATCTTTTCTCCTCCTCGACTGGCTATAGCTCTGGTGTACTTGCACTGGCCTGATGATGAGGCGGCATGGTCAAGAAAATTGCCTGGCACCATTCTTCAGCTTTTCCCTTGGTCTTCTGCCTCACCCTTTAATGAGTGTTCAATACCTGAGCACTCAGGAGAGATGGAGGTGCCATGATCGGTGCACCGTGAAAGAAGCAGAAACTGTAATGGAAGCTCTAGCACACCCACAGCAAGGCAGCATGCTTTAAGCAAGCCACTGTCCATACCAATATGCAGCCCTGCTTTTACACACTGACATCTGTGCAGGATCCTAGCTATCAGTGGTCCAGCCATGCAGTGTCACCAGTACACGAAAGTGTAAGAGAACTCAGCTAAGGCCACAATCTAACTTAGTAAATGAGCAGCCCACATGGGTAGCTGCTGTCATTGGAAGGGGAGCATATGGCTTAAAGTGTTGGCATGCAAACATACAGTGGTTAGTCACCTAGGAGCTGCACTGTAATTGGGTGATGGCCATAGAAGATATCTAATTACAAAACTGCGCACTAGGCCATGTGCACACAATACATCCTGATGTTGGATATAGCACACTCCTAGCAGGCTGAGTGGATGGTACAATACAGCCACCAACACTAACCAAGAAAGAACATGGTGTGCTGTTTCCTGTTTGCTTGTTGCTTCTCTCCGTTTCCACTCATTTGTCAGACATGAGAACGCTGTGTGCCCTTGGAGGGCCGCAGTGCCGGCCAGCACTTAGAGCAGTTGAGGCACAGCATTGAAATCTTATGGTTGACAAAGCTAACACAGGGGCGGTTGGGCCCGAACTGCCAGTATTGGCGCCAAGAATCTTTGATCGCTGTCTCATTTCAGCAGTCCCTCATGTCAGTGGATACTGTCAAGCGGTTCATACTTTCTCAGTAAAACTGTGTGTTTGTTGGACAACATAAACATCAAAACTGCGTGAGACTGAGTCCACGCACACCATCAGGATATGTTGGCCTTAGTCATGGCTAGCTCACAGTGCACCATCTGCACCTCTAAACTAGAAAGGTAACAGCTGGTATGTGCAACCTCGGAACCTGACACCCTTGAATCCTCAAGGAAATTGTGGAAACAGATCTAGAACCCTTTTGTTTGATAACTCATGGAGGCCCAAAGGGAGACACAAGAATTGCTCGAATTGGCATTAAAAATATTTATTGAAGCAATAAGATTCTTGTGTAAAATAGGGGTGCTACAATTTTCAATAGAAGGAAACAAAACAGGGTAATCAGCATCATGAGAATGATAAAGATAATGAACAATTCAACCATTCTGCTGTTACTTAGATTATATAGTTGTGTGTGAGTACAGTTATAGCTATGCTCCTACCTAGCATTCCCTATCCTAGTGTGTCTAGGGTAGATGAATCTGCCAGAATCCCTGCGGGTGATCTAACTCCCTAGTTACCTGTGGGTATTTTTCATCTGGGAGCCCGTCTTGGTGTAGAGCTGGGCACCATCCTTCTCAGGAGGTAAACCAGATTCAGCTGGGTTGGAATTCCTGCATGGGGGGGGCCTAAACATTGTCAGCGAAATAAATGCTGTTTTAACTAAACAAAGGAGTAATGTTGTTTGTTATAATACACTTCACCCATATAGCCATGCCGAAGTCCAAGGTCATCATTATTTATTCTATCCTTGCAGAGCTGTCACTGAGCGGACAATAATTGCAACAACATTTTGTGCAGTGATCTTAGCCCATTGTACAAAATGTTCAAGGCTCTGATAAAATGCTTATGAATAAATGTAAAATGTTAGTAAAGTCATTTCAGAGAATATTATCCATACAGGCACTCAAGCACATGTGTGTCAAATGTCACAGTCAACTTTAAATGTGAGCATGGAAAATGGTGATGTTCTTGCCCGGGCCTAGTGTGACCACATAACACCCACTCCTTGGACATAAGGTGACGAAAAAGCTTCCTAAAAACTATGCTAAGAATATACATGTAATCATGTATGAAACCTAAAATCGTAAAAGCATTGTGCTTTTTAATATTAAAAGCATAGAGAAAGCCAAATTGTATAAAAAGTCAGTAGAAAAAGGCGAATAAAAAAGACTGTAAATTACAAGCTATTTAGACAGTCAAATGCCGAATTAAAAATCTTCACTGCTTTAAACTGCCAGATTGTTTAAATGTTCCGATGAGTAGATGAAACATTGCTGTTCCCAGCTACCCCGGATGATTGTTCTGTCGGCACCCGTCTCACCAGCTCCAGAGAACAAACATGTTCGAATCCATCCCCCTCCGCAGCCGCTGAAGGTGTGACAGCCAGTAGTGCATCCACAGAGGACAAGCCAGGATCCAAAACACCAGATTGGTGTGAAGTAACAGCTGTATCTCAGAAGAAGACCTTGCAACTTGAAGATCAAACATTTTGCGTGCAGATGTTAAGGCCACTTCCTTCTGAAATAATAAGGCTTTCAGTCTGTTCAAAGCATCAAAGTTCACATTCAAAATTTCATCAAAGGCTAAATTGTTGCATCCCTAACTGTACTGGCAGGCGGAAAAAGCACTTGTATACAACAGGTCACGACTGCAGAAACCGTCACCAGATATGGTATTCCTAGCTTCCTCCCACTGCAACCTTGATCATTCAACATCAAATAGCTCACATTGAAAGCAAGCACCGCTGGACGAATTACAGCAGCTTGGGAACCTTTCAGATAACATGACAAGTTCGACTTACCTCCCTGCAAACCAGAGAATGGCCTAAAGTATAGTTGCAGTCAGTACAGCTAAGAAAAACCTCAGTCTCACCATTCCTACAACGATAAGTGAAAGGTAGGATCCATGCCTCATGTACAAACCCTTCTCCTAGCGCTTCATATCTGCCTACTTGATGGTGCAGCAAGCAGTACTTGAAGTGAAAAGTTGAAATTGGCAGAGAAATAAACCAGTGTATTATCCTATCTGCTGATGGTTTCTCTGTAACAGTAAGTGGTAACTTTCTAACTTTTCCATGTGTAACATAGTGTATGTCACGTCTTTTCTGGCCGTGGTGGTCTGTTCTTTCGTTAAGTTGTATGGTAAAAACAAAATAGTGGCATTTATGTGCTTCCATGGAACACGACCAGTGTGTAAAATCTGTAGAGTCCAACTTATTAGCATGATAGACCTAAGCTGAGATTGCCCATGTTGCATAAAGGACATGTCACTCTGTATGATGTCAATAACAGACGACACAATGTTACCCAGAGAATACATCCTATTGGATAATGTAGTCATACCATTGTCAATCACTGCTAGAACCTTTTCTAAATTTGCTCTGTCAATCTCACGTATTCTCTCAGCAGCTTCCTGCTGTAAAACGTTCCACACTTCATTATATATTGCATGCAAAAATCCTGTAGAACCATGTCATCAAAAAGAAGAGACAATTGTTGTTTCACCTAAGACAACGTTGAATGTTTTAGCTACTTTAGGCACAACTTCCCAAAGCTGTATGTTGTGACCTCTGCTGTGTGTTGTGTCTACATGTAACGTGGGTCTGGCTTACTCATCCTAAACCCTTTTGTGTTATCAAGAGAACGTACCTGACATCAGTTAGTATCTAACAGCCACACTGATCATCCCCCTGGATATGAACTTGAAGATATGTATGTCTCATTTTTAGGTCGAGCCTGGGCAGCGCATGCGCTGCTGCGAGGCATGCAGTAGTAGAGTATGGCTTAGAAGCTCTGCCCACTCTCCTCCCATATTTGTAATTGGCTTGTGTCATTGTCTTTCGTAAACGCTGGCTTCCGAGTCGTTATTAGGCTTCTTAGTCCCTCCTTGGGACCGCCTTGTCTGCATTTGTAACCTCCCACAATGACTGGACCTTTTACTTGTCTTGTTACACGGTCTGCCTTATCTTGGCTGTGAGCACTATTTTGTTTAATGATTTCCCCCCATTCCATCCACGACGTGCTTTCCCTACAAGGCAGCATGCTGCTTGGCCGGTGCGCTTTAACTTTAGTGGCCCGCTTCTTTTTTTATTTAATTTAGCAGTGCGGTCCGCTTTAACTTTAGTGGCCGCCACGCTACGAAACCTTTGTTTTTTTAAATAAATTTGAGTGAAAGCGCCCCATATGGTGCTTTCACTTTAATGGTGGCCACGGCCTTTTATTTAGAAACTGCTCGCCGTATTCATCTTACAGCGAGCCGTGTCTAAACAAAGGGGCGTGGTCGCCATTAAAGTGTAAGCTCCGCATGGGGAATTTCACAATCAAATGATTTCTTTTTGGTAAAAACTCCCCACTTTCACTTTAAGATAACAGCGCCTGTTGTGGTTAGAATAGCGAACTCTATAGAAACTGCATTGCCCTGGAACTGTTTACCCGCGACTCAGCAGGGACAAGCTATTCAGCTGCACACATCACCAGTTGCTTTCAAAAGCAAAGATGGCAGATTACCTCCAGGTTTTGCGGCGGGCCTGGGGTCAGATCAGCGGGTACGGCGGAATGCGTGGTGCCTGTGAGGGAAAGGCACGACCGGAGCCCCATTCCCTACCTGGTACCGTGTTCCCGGGAACTGGCGCAGAGCGAGGGCGTGCGACGACGAGGGGAAGTGATCAGAGGGTTAATCCTTTTACCTCCCCCGTGCAGGTCGACGATAAGACCGCCTCACTAGGGAGCCAATCGGCGGAGAGAGGCGGCCTTGAAGAGGAGGAAAGCCAGAACGACGCTAAGAAGCCGGAAGTGGAAAAGGACGCCGAAGAACAGCGTGGAGACGGGATCAAGACGCCAAACGCGGGGAAAGAAGATTCCACACGCCGCATTCAGGTTTTGGAAGACCAAGAGGACCCAGAAGACGACGTCACGGAGAGCTGGTCCGAAGAGTGGTGGACCCCTCAGGAGAGTCGATAAAGCGCTGTTGCGGCTATCGCGGTGAGTGCTCGGACAGGGGAGGAGGCGGAGGGGAAATCAGGTGATACTTGACTCCTTCTCTGTTTTCCCGGTGTTAGAGTCTGGTTTCCCTGGTGCATGAATCTGACCAAATTTAGCGGCGTTTTCGTTCTCACAAGAGCCAAAGTATTTTTTTTTCTCTCCTCTCATTTATTTTTGTTTTTTGTTTTCTCTCTCACCTTTATTGATCGCACAAAGCCTCCACTCCCCCCCCTCCCCCTTGAGTACATACCTACCGCTAAGACCTTTTGACTCCATAGAGTAAAGACAGGGAGGCGAAGAAAAGGGGAACTGGAGTGCAGGTGTGGACACTGTCCTTTCCGTTCCTTTCACAACCTCTCTCCACCACAAAACCCTACAGTCTATGAACACCTATACTCAGTTTGGTGGTGGTCTTTTCTTTAGAAAAGGATAGCAAAGGAAGATCCTGATACTTACCGCCTTCTCTCCTGTTTTCCTCTGAGCCTCCTGGGGTGTGTCCATCTCCGGTCCTGGAACCTAGAGAAGAATAAGAAGAGAGGAAGCGTTGTAAAAACAGCAAGTAAACGACAAAGTCAAATAGCGACAGAACATCAATGTGGGACAGAAGTACCCGGGAACCCGCCCTAAATCACTGAAGAATATAGGAAGAGAAAGGACAAGGAAAGAAAGAAATAAGGACAGTAGACTAACTGAGATTTATTTATTTTTCTCTTTTTTTTTTGTGTGCACTTCAATAAACAGCCACAATTGAGCCCATAGTCCGGCCTCCTAGATTTTGTTTCCGACCATCCCTCCGACACATGGTGTCAGAAGTGGGCTCAAAGGAAATGGAGGCCGCCTTACAGAAGATGGCAGAGAACCAAGAAAAGTTGGGCCAGATTATGGAAAGGTTCCTTGTCGCAGCCAAGGGAGACCGCGAGAGGTTACATAAGATTCTAACCGAACAAAACCAAACCCAAGAGACAATGGTTCAGAAGTTAGCAGACACCTTGGGGCAACCTCGAAGCCACGCCACTCTCCCGTCGGTTGTATTGCAAAAGTATGTCGCGGGTGAGGGTCCAGATTTTTTTTTCTCCAATTTCGAGCGAATGGCAAGAGCTGCCTGCTGGCCGTCTGAACAATGGGGATAATATCTGGGTCCCCTCCTTACGGGTGACCTCCAGGCCGCCTACCAGGCAGCCAACCCGCTTGGGTTAAGAAATGTATTTTGGAACGGTTGGGAGTGGACGAGGAAACGAATAGGATCCGGCTACGCCAAATCAAGGAAGGACCCCAAGAGACACCAAGAGCCCTGTACTACCATGTCCGGGATATGGCGGATCGCTGGTTACAACCTAGAACCTCTACAAAGGAAGAGATTATGGAAAAAGTATACCTGGAACAATATCTATCATCCCTGCACCCTCCCATACAAAAATGGGTCAGGCATCACGCCCATTTACCTTTTGAAAGAGCCGTGGAGGTCGCCAGTGCCATTAGTAGGGCACAGGAAATCCAGAGGGGGCGTGAAGACACCCCATGGAGGCCTCCAGGGGGGGGCCTGCCAAAACCAACCAAGAACCACCCCCTAAGAAGACGGAAACCATCATAATGCCAACGACTTTCCCGTCTGTACCTATACGTCCTCACATTACGCCGGAACCCCTGTGTTTTCACTGTGGACAGCAAGGCCATATTGCCCGGGTGTGTCCCCAAAAGGAGGATCCAATGGATGTTAGTCTTACCAGGTCCTTCTTTTGTACTCCCACAAAACCCAAAGACCCCCTTTTGTTCCATCGAGACATGAAGGTGAATGGAGAAAACAGGACTGCACTAATAGACACAGGATGTCACCAAAGTGTGATGCAGCCCGGTGCTATTCCCGGAGGTGTCCAAGCCTTTACGGGGCACGTGAATATCCAGTGTGTGCATGGGGACCATAAGCGATATCCAACAACTGAGGTTTGTGTGCAGCATACACCATTTGAGGAACCTATAGCTCTCAAAGTAGGTCTCATACCCAAGCTACCGGAACCCCTGGTGTTGGGGAATGATTATCCGCACCTAAACCAACTTATTCAGGGTAATAAGAACGAGGAGGAGTGGAGAGAAACCGCCCCCTTCTCCCAGCTGGGCGAATTAGATGTACTTCCCGGTAAACCAAAGAAAAGCAAGAAACAAAAGAGAAAAACGGGAATGGACAAGTGTAGCCTTATCCAAAACAGTGGTGTCTGATCTCTGGAAATATGACCGAGGGTTCCGGGCAGCACAGAGAGAAGACCCTAGTCTGCGAGAAGCGTGGAAAAATGTGTCTACTCAGGAAGACCCTAATCAAGTAGGTCCCCAGTTCTTGGAAAGGAAGGGGCTACTGTACCGTGTAGGGGGGCAAGGCCAATCCCCACAACTACTGATTCCTCAGCAATATCGAGAACAAGTTTTGTTCCTTGCCCACAGTCATTTGTTAGGAAGTCATTTGGGGGGGGGGGGAACGGAAAAAGCCATCCTAGAGAACTTTTATTGGCCTGGTGTCTACCATCAGGTCCGAAGGTACTGTAGGGAGTGTCCCATTTGCCAAAAAACAGCCAAAGACAACCTACCAAGGTTCCCCTGAGGCCCTTACCAATAATAGACAAACCCTTTTCCAGAGTCGGGATGGACATCATAGGACCTCTCCTTCCTTACCGTAGTGGGTGTCGATTTGTTTTGGTTCTGGTTGACTACGCTACCCGATTTCCCGAGGCTGTGGCCCTACGACAGCCTAACGCAACACAGATCGCAAGGGCAATGATTAACATCTTTTCAAGAGTTGGGTTCCCAAAAGAGATTTTAACAGATCAAGGAACCCCCTTTGTCTCTCGGTTGTTGAAGCAAGTATGCCAACAACTAGGTATAAAACAGATACGTACTGCAGCTTACCACCCACAAACAGATGGGCTTGTGAAAAGATACAACACGACCCTAAAGATTACATTGAAAAAGCTGCTTGATTTAGAGGCCAGGAAGTGGGAGGATATGTTGCCCATGGCTTTGTTTGCTCTCTGATGTAATCAGCAGAAAAGCACAGGGTATTCCCCATTTGAATTATTATATGGAAGACAGCCACGTACCCTACTCAATATGATGAGGGAGGAGTGGGAAGAAGAACCAGAAGGGGCTAAACCTCTCCCTGAATACATATTCAGACTAAAATCACACCTACATAAAATACTAAGTATAGTGAAGGACCACTTAGAACAAGCCCAGGATGCCCAAAAGAAACAATACGATAAAAAAGCGAAAGAACGCACCCTCAATATAGGAGATTGGGTACTGATAATGAGACCCACCTCTGACCTTAAGCTCTTGGGCCAATGGCGAGGCCCATATAAAGTCCTTGATCAGGTAACCCCTGTGACATGTTGTCTCGAGCTAGAACCCGGGAATAAAAAGAACACACAGATTTATCATATCAATCTACAAAAAAAATGGGTAGGGAGCAGACCAATTTTAATGGGAATGGTAGACAACAACGATTTCTTATTCCAACAAAGTATAGATCACGAACTACCTAGGGAACAACGGCGTGAGCTGACTGCTTTTCTGTCCCCCCTTCAGGATGTATTCTCCCTCACCCCGGGGAGAACCTCGTTGATTGAACATGCCATCCAAACCGAACCACAGAGGGTCGTACGGTTACGGCCATATCGAATACCCGCATCCCGGAGGGAGGCTGTGGAAAAGGAAGTCCAGCAAATGTTAGATACGGATATCATAGAGCCCTCAAACAGCGAGTGGAGCTCGCCCATTGTTATCGTCCCAAAACCCGATGGCTCTATTAGATTTTGTATTGACTTTAGAGAAGTCAACAAAATCTCCCAGTTTGACGCCTACCCCTTACCCAGGGTAGACGAGATGATTGAACAGCTGGGGAGAGCCCAATACATCAGCACTTTAGATCTATGCAAGGGGTACTGGCAGGTACCTGTAAGAAAGCAGGACAGAGAGAAAAACGCTTTTTCTACCTCTAGCGGGCTGTATCACTTCAGAGTCCTACCATTCGGTTTACACGGTGCCCCAGCCACCTTCCAAAGACTTATGAATCTAGTTCTTAAGCCACATCAAGCCTATGCAGCTGCCTATATCGATGACATAGTCATCTATAGTAATTCGTGGAAACAACATCTAACACATTTGGAAGCCGTAGTTAACGCCCTAAAAAACGGCCTTACCATAAACCCAGCTAAAAGCCGTTTAGCCGCTCGATCAGTAAAATACCTAGGGTATCTCCTAGGAGAAGGCCTCATTAAGCCGCAAGAAGAGAAAGTGGCAGCCATAGCCAAGATACCTTTTCCCCAGAACAGGAAAGACCTCCGTGCTTTCTTGGGTTTCCTTGGGTACTATCGAAGGTTCGTCCCTTCTTTTTCAGAGGTCACGACCCCACTAACCGATCTCCTTAAGAAAAACGCAAGAACTGAAAAAGAACTTAGACACCCATCCCCCGAGGTCCTACAGGCATTCAACCAGTTAAAACAAGCCCTCACCACTCAGCCTGTCCTTTTAAGTCCGAACTATAACAAATCCTTCATACTACAAACAGACGCTTCCGATCACGGTCTAGGCGCAGTATTGTCCCAGCACGAACCACAAGGTCAGGAAAGACCCATAATGTTTATTAGCAGAAAACTATTCCCTAGAGAAAGGTAATATTCAGTCATAGAAAAAGAGGCCTTGGCTATAATATGGGCCATTGAATCATTGCGGTACTATCTGGAAGGTAGAGAGTTTACCTTATACACAGACCATGCCCCACTAGAATGGCTAGCTAGGAATCGAGGGCATAATGACCGAGTTTTGCGGTGGTTCCTAGCTCTCCAGCCCTTCAGATTCACTACGCAGCACAGGAAGGGCAAAGACCAGCTTAATGCTGACTACTTATCCCGGTACCCTGTAGAACCCTATCTTGCAGGCAAGAAAGTTAGGGAAGGGGGATGTGAGGGAAAGGCACGACCGGAGCCCCAATCCCTACCTGGTACCGTGTTCCCGGGAGCTGGCGCAGAGCGAGGGCGTGCAACGACGCGGGGAAGTGATCAAAGGGTTAATCCTTTGACCTCCCCCGTGCAGGTCGACGCCAAGACCGCCTCACTAGGGAGCCAATCAGCGGAGAGAGGCGGCCTTGAAGAGGAGGAAAGCCAGAACGACGCGAAGAAGCCGGAAGTGGAAGAGGACGCCGAAGAACAGCGTGGAGACGGGATCAAGACACCAAACGCGGGGAAAGAAGATTCCACATGCCGCCTTCCGGTTTTGGAAGACCGAGAGGACCCAGAAGACGACATCACGGAGAGCTGGTCCGAAGAGTGGTGGACCCCTCCATAAAGATAAAGCACCGCTTGCAGGTTTTCAAAACACAAATAAAAGGCATTGCCATTTACAATGGCAATAAATAAAAGTCTCGCAAATGCGAGACCTATTGCATTGCAAATGCTTGTTAAACAAACGTGTCCTCTGTGTAATTTGTGAATTGCTGCCAATTCGCAAAACATGCAAAAGTGGGAATTTTTGTTTTATTTAGATCCTTTATCCTGGCCAGGCCGAGACAGGACATCTGCTGCACAGTGTTATTCAGGAATATTAGTTCTTTTGGTATGAGGCATGTAACATTATAATAGGACTCTGGGTCCGCTGGATTGAGGCCAGAAAAATATGCAAACTTCTGTGCAAATGTCTTTTAGCTACTCTGTGGTGGTGTAGGGCAGTGTTCCCATTGGGCGTAATTAAATACTGCATGTGGAGTACTTGGCTTGTGTAAATAGTGGTGACCATAATGGTGAAAACAGAACATTTCAAAATAATTAGATATACCATCATACATTTGTTCCCTATTGAATACGGTGTAATGCTCTAAATCGGCAAGCATTTTATGTACTGGGTTAATGTCCCAATCATCAGAGATAGTACCAGGAGTGATGACATCATGTAAAGAAATACGAAACACATAAGGGACTTGTAAAGTCTCTTCGGTCCAAATATATCTTAGGGTAATTTATCCCAAACAATTCCATCAGGAACCGTAACAGTAGCAATGTTCACCAGGGAAAGGTCTCTTCGCAGTTTGTGTGATGTTGAATGGGGTCTGAAAACCTCTTTTACCAGTTCAACAGCAGAGCGTTCTGGAAGATAGTGTCCATTCAGAAGCAAAAAAACAGACAGTCACAAAGCCAATCCAAATTAAGAGGAAAAGTAACAAAATTGTAATCCAAATGTATATCCATGGAGGGATAAGGTATATCTTTTTGAGCCAAATAAAAAGTTCACGTGGTCTCCTCTGTGGAGGTGGGTCTGACGAATCTGAAGAGAAGTCCTCAAAGTCAACAAAATAGCTGGAGGCTGTTTGTACAAATGTGGGAGGCTCATGATGCTGTGTAGAACTGGTAGATTACTCTAATCACGGTACTTTGTAAACACTATCATTGTCTGCTTGCAGAGTTGAAATCTGTGTAGTCGCACAAGATGAATGCATGGTATTTGCAGATGTAACTGGAAGTAATGACACTTCAGTGTTAGCTGTCCCCAGCCAGAGAGAAGACACTTCATCATTGGTTAAAGCTTCTAAAAGGATCTTCTCTAAGGTTGTGAGAGGAGGCAGGTAACTACCCACGAGCCCTCAAGCCCTACTATGTAGAACCGGCCACATGATGTGGTTTGATGAGATCAATAGACACAAATCTCTTGTGTTCGCTACCGGCAAGGGCCAGTAAAAGTACAGTTCTGGTAATTTCAACAGCCAGGACAGGCACAGGCGCTCTGTAAGATGGCTGAACTCCTTCTTGTCTATTATTTTCTCTCGCACTAGATCCCCGATCTTTGAAATCCAACCAGACGTTGCCGGTGCTTCCTTCACTTCACCAGTGGCAGAACGTTTCTGTTGAACATTGCTCTGAGCGTCTCTGAAGTCGTTCAGATCCTGTAAAACATCCAAGTGTTCACTGATATCAAAAGGCGTTTCCGCTTCCACTCTACTGGGATTGTCAAGGTCTGTAACCCACATTTTAACCCCAGACAGGACTTTGTAGGGAGTCCAACCACCCGAGGATCTTCTAGGCAGATTGTTTAAGGCTCTTCTGTACCCCATAAAGGTGGTGAACCCAACTGCGACCTGAACCTAATACTCTAGCTGTTAAAGACAGCTTTAAGTCCCAGTTTTTCCTCTCCACGACCTCGTTTCCCTCGGGATGGTACAGTGAGGAATAATGCACAGTCGCACTCAATGTTCCCATGGTGTCTTTGTAAGCCCTTGAGGCAAACGCCAGACCCGAATGGAATTTTGGCTACTGCATATGTGCCGATATAGACTTGCAAATCCTTTATAACAGTTTGAGAGTCAGCTAATCACTGTGGCCATACCCATAGGAATCGAAAGCAGGAGTTCACTGCTAGCATGATGTATTTGTAAGACCCATTTGAGTATAAGGGTCCAGATAGACACAAGACAGAGGCTTGTTCGAGATCAAGAGAGATGTCTGTGGTGGACGTGCTGTGGTGGAAACTTTTATCTGCTGGCAAATGTCACATTTAAGGACATAGGGCCCAATTCACAAAGGTAAACTGAGACAAAAGTCTGGCTTTACGACTTTCAGTATTCACAAAGGGTATTTACGAGTAGTAAAGTTAGACTTTTGCAGCCTAAAGAGAGGCTAAAAACTGACAGAATTTATAGAATTTTCATTTGAAAAAGAAAACAATTTCTTAGAAATGCATCACTATAAAAAAGTGACCATAGAAAATCTTTCACAAACCTTTTGAAAAAGAATAGGGAATATGAGACATTGTTAACCAATAGTCTGCAATGCAAAGCATAGTAAAGAAATTGCCACTGTGTCTTAAAGAACCTCACAATAACCCCTGTATCCCATCATGCATCACAGGTGACAGTTAGGTCAGTTCATTTTTCATCTCCTTTAAACAGGATCCTGGGGCACAGAGCTTTTCTGGCAAAAATCTTTTGGAAATCTTTCCAAACCTTGTAGTTGGTTTTCACTCAACATCTTTTGACATGTAGGGTATTTTGTCACCCTTTTCTGCTATTTTTTCTGTAGAAAAATGCCTTCACTTTTTGTGAAGTGCCCATCCTGTGGGAAAAAGAAGGTACAGTTAGACCCCCACAGGCTGCGCATGTTGTGTCTTCATGAGGATCATATCCCTGGCTCCTGTACTCATTGTCAATCCTTCCCCAGAAGAACATTGAAGGATAGACATAAAATCAGACTGCAGGGGTTGCAGCAAAGAAAGGAACGTGAACATGCTACCTGATTTTCTAGAAGCCATGGAGAAGGCTGTGTTCTACCAGAGCTTCTTCCTCCCACTCCATGGACTCCCCTAGCAATAGATCTAGGGAGAGAAGACATTGGAAGAAGAGACATTGCTCCCGTTCGACGTCAAGATGCATGACGTCGAGGAGCATAGCATCGAAGACTGGGAACCTTCTTACTTGCTCGCTGTCATCAGGTAGGACGTCGAGTCACTCGACGGCGAAAGAACCCTGACGGTCACAGTTGAAAACACTGTCAATGTCGAAAACACCTACTGTGACTGTAAGAATTCCGTCGACGTCTTAGCCGCCTCCGTCGACGTCGAAGCCACCTCCGTTGATGTTGAGATCACCTTCAACAATATCAAGACCATCAATTTCAATGTCGAAGTCAAAAGTGACATCCAGAGCAAAATCTCTGTCACCAACTGTGCAATTATCTCATGGATGCTTATAGAAACTACAGCCAGG
The DNA here is from genome assembly GCA_963921515.1 of Calotriton arnoldi. Classification (NCBI taxonomy): domain Eukaryota; kingdom Metazoa; phylum Chordata; class Amphibia; order Caudata; family Salamandridae; genus Calotriton; species Calotriton arnoldi. The sequence goes on along the minus strand of CAWUFW010004429.1, from coordinate 39,840 downwards.
GAGTTCTGCTGCTCCAGGCTTGGAGTATTCTCAAACATACTCTCCTTCTCATCACACACCAGAAATAGTACTTTCTGGTACACCTTCACCAGCGGGAGCGACGCCACCTAACTTCTCTCCAGGTTCAGAAACATCACATTGGCTTTTGCCTAGAATCTCCCTTACAACTCCCTTACAACTCATTCCCTTCCCACAAGACCACAAGACACTCCGCAGTTGTCTCATAGACATCTCTCGAAATCCAGATCCAAACGTAGATCTCGAATAGGCTCTAAAAACAGACGGCATTCATTTCACTCTAGATGAAGGAGATCCGGAACAAGCCATAGCAGGAGGTCACGGTCTTTCACAGAACATGGTCTCCATCATGGACAACTACCTCAAGATCTTTAATCAGAGATTATTCTCCAACTCGGCCAATCACACCTCCAGCAATGGTATCTCCAATTGATGGCTTAACAACTTTTATTGAGGTGTTAGTAAGAGGTGCAGCGAAGTTGAATATTACTATGCTTGCCCCTACTACATCTATAGCCTTCATCTTTGAGATATTACATCAAAAAACGTCATCAAGACCTCTCCTTCCTCTGGTTCCAGGTCTTCTTGAGCCTGCAATGCAGTTTTTTTAACGCCTGCATCAATAAGATCAGCACCATCAAGGCTTTTAAAGAAGTATAATCTTCCTGACCAAGATCCTCTTTCTCAGGTCAGATCCACCATGGGATTCAGGAATTGTAATTGCAGCAAGGAAGTCACACAGTAGCATCATCTTCTTCCGTACCATTGGATGAGGAGAGTAAAAGAAGAAAAATGTGTGGAACATTGGCTTCCGAATAAAAGCAAGCAACAACTGCTAATTCCCTTTTAGGGAGGTATGAATGTTCTCTTTGGGGCTCCATGCAAAGTTTTACGAAGTAACTCCCTAAGGAGGACAGGCAAGATTTCCAGGTCATCAATGAAAGCATGCTGGTCTGAAATCAAATCATTGCTACAGCTGCTGACATATCGGATGTATCCGTTAATGGCTGCTGTCATGGTATTTGCGCTAAGAGAAGCTCATCACTTAGACAAGCAGGTCTAAAGCCAGAAGCGTAAAGTAGAATCCTGAGCCTGTAGTTCTCAGTAAACATGCTGTTCAGATCACACGCAGATGACGAAATGTCATGAATGAAAACTGAGTTGGACACATTAAAAGCTGTGGGCATAGAAAAGAAAAAAGAATGTAGAAATTTAGAAAGAGGTACACGCCTTATGACAGGCGTTACTATCCTTGGAGGGTTCAAACCCCTCACTAGTCACACCATCAGCAACAACACCAACAGACAGTCATACCACCAATGCAGAACCATTAGAGGGAGAGGCCAGTGGCGGCCAACACAGAAAAATACAGGCAGGGCGGGTAGACAGTACACCTAGCAACTATAACTACCTATAGGAAATCCTCATCATAAACCTCTTTCTTTAAAATGTGTGGGTTAAAGATTTTCTAGAAGATAATAAACAGGTGTTTCCACCAGTTAAGCCCCCTTCCCCTTGGGAGCTTAACATTGTTCTCTCTAAATTAATGGGACCCTCCCTTTGAGCCCATTCACTAAACCTTTTTACAACATCTTACATGGAAAGCAGCTTTCCTAGTTGCTATTACTAATATGTGTAGAGTTAGTAAGATTCAGGCTCTATGCACTTCTGAACCATACACAGTATTCCGTAGTAATAGAGGGGTAATGAGATCACACCCCAATTTTCCTCCTAAGCTGACTTCGGATTTTCAAACTATTTCCTTACCCACAATTTTTCCTAATCCATCAACGCATGCAGAGAAATCTTTACATTCTCTGGATGGTAAAAGAGTCCTGAAGTTTGATTTGGACAAAACCAAAGATATTAGACAATCAGACCGTCGTTTCATAAATTATGTTCCAGAATAAACAGGCTTACCTTCTTCAAAAGAATCCATTTCTAGATGGATTGTATCCTGTATAATTATTTCATACCAGATAGCAAAGAAACCCCTAGCTAGGCTAATAAAAAAGCCCTTCTTAGAAATGCTCCAATTTCAGAAATACGTAAGGCTGCTACTTGGAGATCTGTTCATACTTTTACTAGACACTACTGTCTAGATTCAAACTCCAAAGCGGATACTCAAGAAGGGCAGCTTCTTTGAGGAACCTTTTCACGTTATTTATGGAGCTGTTTTTTATTTCATGTCCACCTGTTTGTAGGATGGGTTTACTATTCTATTTAGTGCTTATGAGTATTGATGAGAATCCCTTGGAAGAGAAGGAAACGCTACTCACCTGTAATCCTAGTTCTCTTCCATGTGGAATCCTCATTAAAGTCATAAGCAACCCTCCAACCTCGCGGGTAGAAACTGTTACAGCTCTCAACAGTTGCTTCACCCAGGAGTCCTAATTTCCATAAAAATGACCTTACCTATCTGTCACCTGTGAAGCATGATGGCATGCAGGGAGTACTATGAGGTTCTTAAAGACACAGCGCCAGTTTTCTCTACTATGCTTTGCATTGCAGCCTATTGGCTAGCAATGTATCATATGCCATTTTCCTTTTAAAAAGGATTGTGAAATATTTTCTTTGGTTACTTTTTTATGGTGACACATTAATATTAAGCAGTCATCTTTTAAAAAAGAAAATTCTATGAATTCTGGCCATTGTTAGCCTTCCTGTAGGTGCTCCAGGATTTCAGCACATGGGCAGGACTATTCAGTGCTTATGACTTTGATGAGGATTTCCCTGGAAGAGAACTAGGGTTATAGGTGAGTAACTTTTCCTTTTTTTGGTTCCATCACCTGATGGGCGCAGATACCACAGTTAGCTGGACTAGTAGAAGGTTGTGACCTGGCTCTGTTTTTAAGCCTGCAGAATCCAACCCAGAGAGTCCTGCTTCATTGTATCCATTTCACATGTGTATTCCTCTGGCTCCATCAGTTGTAGTGCACAAATGCCATGACCATAAGTGGTACTATTTTATCCTTCAATATATCTTCCATGTGGGCCCATGTCATGTGACACCCTAAAGCAGTCATGTTATTTTAGCAAATTGCATGGTGAATTTTTCCTCCCACGCTTACAACGTTAAAAGCAAAACTACATGTATAATGCCACAATGCGGCGTGCTAATGGCTAAAATGGTAGGACTGTTGTAGGAACCATTCAGACGTGGTATGAGAAAACCTGTCAGTTTTATTCTTCCCCATCACCATCGTGTTCTACATGTTGAATGACTGAATTGATACTGTACATGTGGTACTTTGGCACTGTTAAGTCTGTGTACAGTAGGCATTGTGGTCTCTCTTCGCATACCTGTTTTACTGTTAAAATCACAGAGATATTCTATGACTTGTGCTTTTCTTTATTTCTTGTAAGTGTGGGCTTGGACTTGTGTAACAAGCTGTTTGCTAAAAGAAATTATTGGCTTGGGATGTCTAACATGATAAGGGTAAATTTGGCAGTTATGTGTAACTGCTTTCAAATTTCTGTTTACCAGCAACATCTTACTACTGAAATGTGGAGCCGAGCTGGTAGTTGCTGGAACAGTGTTACTTATTAATATTGTTTCAATCAGAGTTGGGGGGAGGGTAAGAAAGGTGAAGCTGATTTACTGTGGTAGAAATCCCTCTTTATTCCAATTACAGTTCAATTATTTAAGGTTGTCAGTTGCTTTCACCTTTAGTGTTTAATTAAGCAGTTGAATTCCCTCTTTCTAGGTCTGGCTTGAGAGCACAGCTGTCTCAACAAGCTATTGTTGGCACAGATTACCTCATACATTTACAGAAAGGGAGTATTGGCCAGCGTCTTCCGCCATTGGCTCACTTGGGTGAGCACCCTTCTGGTATTGGCTCAGTGAGCTGTCCGTCACATTTTGATCAACCCACAGCATTTTGCTGATGCATACATGCCAAAATACGCATGCCTCTCATTACTTTTGTACACACACATTAGTTTCCTTTGTTGTTGTCAGCATGATTTTTTAGGTCAAACAGTTGTTTTGTAATCAGTAGCCCCATAACAATGATTGTGTGCAGCTGGGAGTCTGTGGGAAAATACTCTTCTGTTAGGTCTGGTCATGAGACAGCTTTAGGAAAAACGTTTTTTGACTTGCCTGTAACTTTGGCACCGTTTGACAAATCTTAACAAACTTTTTCCCAAAAAGCGTCTTGGTGATTCTAGTTCTGTATGGGAAATTTCGGGGCGATCTGTCAAGCTAGGGCAAAAAAAAGGGGGGGCTCAAAAAAGTGTATTTCCCATGTTAATTTCCATAGAATCTTTAGACACACCTGCAGCCCGAACCAAACACCAAATTTGGCAGAAAGCTAGCTTTTGATCCGCAGATTGTGCTTTTTGTTATTTGGTGTAAATCCATTCAGTAGTTTGCAAGATATTAAAGGAAATCCAACTTTGTATATCTGGGCGGAGCCTAAGCACAGATCTCATGGTGAGATCTGATTGGCTATCAGCAGTTCAACCATAAAGTGATGGCAGCCATCTTGGGACCAATATACATGATAGCACCCCATTGAAAAGCATTGTAGTGACTGGCAGGTTTTGAGGATCACAAAAAGGAGAACATATAAAGGGTGCACTAGAGGTGGACCCTTGAAATCAGGCTAGGTGAAAGGGAGAAGAGAAGAGTCAGCAGAAATCTGAAGCAGGTGAAATACCATCTATTCTTATGACAAAGTAACACTGGTCTTTTCAGACATTAATAAAGTAATTCACACTTTAATTTTTTCTATCTTGTTAGATAATTATAATTTTTTATATACATTCACTCGCCACCGAGAGTGCCTCTTGTTCTTTTGCATACGGTAATGATTTTCCTTCTCTTACAGGTTAAAGAAAAGGAAGAGGCACATCGTGAGTATAGGGAGGCTGTCAGTAAAGGCCATGGAGCTTATCTCATGGATCAAGATGCACCGGTATGTGCCACTTTTAATGAGTTGCTGATAATGTCACTGTGAATACTTAAGCCATATGACTACGTGATAAGGTAATATGCTGACCAATGACCTAAGGTTATTTTCGAATTTAGCCCAAACTGTGCCTAAATATGAAAATGTGCAATATAAATATGGAAAAACAACTATAAAGCCTCAGTTTGGTCTTATTCAGTCAAAAACATTCTCGTCAAGATTGGGATCTCATCTGACTGACATATGGCTGCTAAAAACCCAATCCTGGAGGGCCATGAAAGTATCATGAAATAAACAAAATAGAGAGGCAATTTGATTCTACCCATTTATGATGAGATTTTTTATCCCTGATAAGAATACATTTTTGTCGAAGATCAAACTGAGAAAGTATATCCTTAGACTGTTAACATCATGCCAGTGTTAATAATAGTTAGGGGGTAAGGAGGTCAACACCAGTGGAAGCACGTATTTACATCACATACAAGTTTGATGCTCAACCTGTGCAATTTATTAGGGTCAACAGTTCCCCAATGGCATCTTTTCTGCATGTGTAACTGTGCTGCCTGGTATTGTCCTAAATGAGTATCCCCAGCCCCCGCCGACAACATCCTAGTTTCTGGAATTTCCTATCCACTAGGCCATTAACACACAAACACACACTCTCTCAATCTTTCTTTTGCTCACTCTCACTTACTTTTACAAAGGTGTGTTACAAATACAGTATAATAAAAGGGTATTGTCATTGGCTAAAATCTTTTAGAATCAGAGCTTTTTGTGAAAACTCTCACTATACAAACGTAAATATGTACAACTATTAAATAAATGTAAAACATTTGTCAGGAGTAGTGGGAGGCATTATGACAAGAGTATTGTCAAAAGAGAGCTTCCAAAGATCACACAAAGTCAGAGGTGAAAATGAAACTAATATGAAAGCCCGGCTCAGGTACAAGGTCCTGACAGCTTCTTTAGTTAGTCATTTCCTAACACAAAACCATACAGAAGAGGAAGTGAAATGGACTATTTAACAGACATTAAGCAGAATCTCAGAGGAGGTAGTTTGGAAGAATTACTCATAAACAAAGAAAGAAATACTAATTCTCAAAATAAAAACTACTGAAAAAGTACTGAGTGAGGTCCCAGACTTTTTAAGCATCCTGTGAACAATTACCTCCTAGGTTCAGCATTATTCAGGTGACAAATATGGTAACCAGAAGAAAAACAAGCCACCCAAAAAATCCATCAGTGGAACATATTTCATATTTAGGTGAAATATCCTGGTGCTTATTCTCGCAAATGCCACTTATCCACATCTTTATGACAAACGTTTCTTTCTATTGGAAAGTAATGGAGACATCATTAAAAAAATGTAGTGCTCAGGCTTTTTGACTTTTTTTCATTTCTTATTCCGTACCCAGCTTTGAGTTTCTAAAGGATAATGCTAACCTCAGAATCCTCACCTTGTGATTACTCTCAGGCATGAGACTAGATCTGAAGAATTTTCTTAAGCAATTCCCTCACATGTCGGTACCTGGTGATGTGTGGCTCAGTTTCGCCAAAGTGGAGGACTTTGTCGGGTTTCTCTTTCTTGAGGACGTTCTTACGAGTACTCTTCCTTCAGATCGAAATCATCAGGTAAGTCTCAAAAGAAGAAAGCAAACACAAGGAGATGATGGACGGAGCACTGAAACTTTTCAGACACTCACCCCCAGTCACATATCTGGGTTGAATCCATCATCGTTCTTTAGCTCACTTCGCCACCCCAGTTCAGACACAGCTATATGCAAATCAGTCTTGACCCTGTGCCTCATGGGAACAGTCCAGCCCGAACTGCCAAGCCATGTCTTCCCTGGACCGGAAACAAGCATCCTGGGACCGGTTTCGGGCTAACAGCCCTCATCAGCCAGGCTAGCTTGAATCCAGTGGCAAAGTGAGCAAGGGACCCACGTCTGGGCATACCCTGCCAACTTAGGGCGAACAAAGCAAACACAAGGAGATGATGGACGGAGCACTGAAACTTTTCAGACACTCACCCCCAGTCACAGATCAGGGTTGAATCCATCTTGGTTCTTTAGCTCACTTCGCCACCCCAGTTCAGACACAGCTATATGCAAATCAGTCTTGACCCTGTGCCTCATGGGAACAGTCCAGCCCGAACTGCCAAGCCATGCCTTCCCTGGACCGGAAACAAGCATCCTGGGACCGGTTTCGGGCTAACAGCCCTCATCAGCCAGGCTAGCTTGAATCTAGTGGCAAAGTGAGCAAGGGACCCACGTCTGGGCATACCCTGCCAACTTAGGGCGAACAAAGCAAACACAAGGAGATGATGGACAGAGCACTGAAACTTTTCAGACACTCACCCCCAGTCACAGATCTGGGTTGAATCCATCATCGTTCTTTAGCTCACTTCGCCACCCCAGTTCGACACAGCTATATGCAAATCAGTCTTGACCCTGTGCCTCATGGGAACAGTCCAGTCCGAATTGCCAAGCCATGTCTTCCCTGGACCGGAAACAAGCATCCTGGGACCGGTTTCGGGCTAACAGCCCTCATCAGCCAGGCTAGTTTGAATCCAGTGGCAAAGTGAGGAAGGGACCCACGTCTGGGCACACCCTGCCAACTTAGGGCGAACAAAGCAAACACAAGGAGATGATGGACAGAGCATTGAAACTTTTCAGACACTCACCCCCATTCACAGATCTGGGTTGAATCCATCATCGTTCTTTAGCTCACTTCGCCACCCCAGTTCAGGGTATGCCCAGACGTGGGTCCCGTACTCTCCATGCCACTGGAGTCAAGCTATCCTGGCTGATGAGGGGTGAAACCCCGAAACCGGTCCTAGGATGCTTAGTTCCAGTCCAGGGAGGACCTGGCCTGGCAGTTCGGGCTGGACTGTTCCCATTGGGCACAGGGTCAAGACTGATTTGCATATGGCTGGGTTCAAACTGGAATGGCATGGTGAGCAAAAAAACGATGGATTTAGGTCCATATCTCTGTACTGGGGTGAATGTATGACATTGTTCTGCATTCTGTCCATTAATTGTTCTTTTTGCATTTGTCACCCCGAGTGGGGCGGGTATGCCCAGACGTGGGTCCCGTGCTCTCCATGCCACTGGAGTCAAGCTATCCTGGCTGATGAGGGGTGAAACCCCGAAACCGGTCCTAGGATGCTAGGTTCCAGTCCACGGAGAACCTGGCCTGGCAGTTCGGGCTGGACTGTTCTCCCATTGGGCACAGGGTCAAGACTGATTTGCATATGGCTGGGTTCAAACTGGAATGGCATGGTGAGCAAACAAAACGATGGATTTAGGCCCAGAACTCTGTACTGGGGTGAATGTATGACATTGTTCTGCATTCTGTCCATTAATTGTTCTTTTTGCATTTGTCACCCCGAGTGGGACGGGTATGCCCAGATGTGGGTCCCGTGCTCTCCATGCCACTGGAGTTAAGCTATCCTGGCTGATGAGGGGTGAAACCCCGAAACCGGTCCTAGGATGCTTGGTTCCAGTCCAGGGAGGACCTGGCCTGGCAGTTAGGGCTGGACTGTTCCCATTGGGCACAGGGTCAAGACTGATTTGCATATGGCTGGGTTCAAACTGGAATGGCACGCTGAGCAAAAAAACGATGGATTTAGGCCCAGATCTCTGTACTGGGGTGAATATATGACATTGTTCTGCATTCTGTCCATTAATTGTTCTTTTTGCATTTGTCACCCCGAGTGGGACGGGTATGCCCAGACGTGGGTCCCGTGCTCTCCATGCCACTGGAGTCAAGCTATCCTGGCTGATGAGGGGTAAAACCCCGAAACCGGTCCTAGGATGCTTGGTTCCAGTCCAGGGAGGACCTGGCCTGGCAGTTAGTTCTGGACTGTTCCCATTGGGCACAGGGTCAAGACTGATTTGCATATGGCTGGGTTCAAACTGGAATGGCATGGTGAGCAAAAAAACGATAGATTTAGGCCCAGATCTCTGTACTGGGGTGAATGTATGACATTGTCTGCATTCTGTCCATTAATTGTTCTTTTTGCAAGTCTCAAAAGAAGAAACATAAGAAGGTGAAACACAGCTTCCCTGTGTCCTGCCACTCACGCCTTGAGGAGTAACGCAATCCCCTGGGTCCTCCCAAGCCGCGGACTCTGTCTTTGACCTCAGAACTGATCCCAGCCCTAATAGCGATGCAACCTGAGTTCCCCAGTCCATGGGCAGCACCACAGCTAATCTAGACCTTTAGAGAGGCCATGCTGCTGTTGTTCAGCACCCTACCTAATCCATCTGGAGCGCGTTCAGGCACTAAGAATCCGAGGGGCCTTCAGTCAGTCTACCGCCAGCACATCTGTCCCCGACGCAAACTCTGCCCCTCGACCTCATTCAGGGGTCAGCCCTGATTCCAGGGCCAGTGCCAAGCCCAATACCCCTTACTGCCCAGCGACTAATGCCAGACCATTGATGCTGGCACCGACACCAGAGGGTGAGCCTCACGGACACTGAAGCAAATCTGTCACAACCCCCACCGAAGACTCAACCTCGTTCTTTAGCTTATTCAGACTCACAAACTGCCTGACCCCTATGATGACAATAATTCTTAGTTTTATTACGATGAGAATTTTTGAAATTCAAGATGCCAGTGGCCTGGATAGCTCCACTAACACTAGTCTCCATTCACCCACTCCTGGCCCATCAACGGAAGAGACTGCCTTCTTCACTATCCTCATTCAGAGAGTAGTGGACGTTCTAGACCTACAACTGCCTACCGCTGAGGTCATGACAATCATCCTAATGGAGCAGTATGCAGCCCAGGCAGTCCTCGCTGGAACCCCTCCTGCCTTTTTACGAGGCCTTACTTGACACACGGCTGGACACCTGGGCAAAGGCAGAATCTTGCCCACCAGTTAACAGGCAGATAGCCAGGAAACCCACACTTACTGCTGGAGATCGAGCCTTTTTCCTGCAACACCCAACACCAGAGAGTCTGGCAGTCCAGGCCTGTACTAGCAGGCTCATCGCAAACACTTTTCCAACCTCCCTGCCAGGTAGAGAGTCAACGCATGGAGACGTTTGCCAAACATATGTTCTCCTCCACCAGTCTTGCCGTATGCTCTGTGAACTCCAGCTGCCTCCTGGGAAGACATTTGAATGCATGCTGGGATTTGGTGGTGGAAATCTTGTCAGCAGCCCTGGATAAACTCTGAACTAACTTTCAGCAAATCTTACATGATGGTGAAGACACATCAAAATATGTCATATGCTCTGGACTGGACACTACTGACTGCTTGGGGTGGGCAGTCAGGATCAGTGTTGTGCTTTGATGCCATGCTTGGATTTGCTCCACAGGGTCTCAAGCAACGTACAATAGTCCCTGACGGACATGCATTTGATGATACATGTCTCTTCAGAGACAATGTGGACTCAGCCTCGGAGCGCTTCAAGGAGAGCAAGGCAACAGTGCGCACCCTTGGACTGGCACTAGTTACGCAGTAGTTTCCCCAGTAATTTTGCTTCTTTCGAGGCTTTGGAAGAAGGTTTCAGCAGAGGCCGCCTCAAACCTTCCCTCAGCAGCAGCAGACCTCTCACACCTTTTGAGGCAGAGGTCGGGGATCCGCCCATCAGCGCCAAGGCCCCCAGGGGCAACAAACTACCCAATCCCCAGTACCTCCCTCTGCAACCTCTACAAAACCACTAATTTTCCCTCTGCTGCACACAGTCGCCTGGTAGGAGGTCAGATCACCTTTTACCTCCACAGGTAGCAGAGAATCACTGTAGGAAAGTGCCCTTTTTTGCATGGTTACCCCACACTTTTTGCCTGACATCTGATGCCACCTGACTTGATGTGCCCTGGTACCTGCCAGTCAGGTTCCCAGGGCCTGTGTTCTTCCCCAAAGCTGTACCTTTGTACCCACAATTGGCACATTCCTGGCCACAGGTAATCCCCTTGAAAAAGGTACCATGGGTACCAAGGGCACTGTAACCACGGAAGGCCTCTAAGGGCTGCAGCACGTATTGTGCCACCCTTAGATGCCCTGTACCTTTAACACCCACACACTGCCATTGCAGGCTGCATGTTTTGGTGTAGAGAAAAGTGAAGAGTCGACATGGCCCACATCCCTGTGTGCCATGCCTAAACCCACTGCCTGAGGCCTAGGTAAGCCATCCCTCTAGCAGTGTGCACTAGCCCTCAGGTGAGGGCACAGTGGCATGAGCCCTGTGCCCCTACAGTGTTTAAGTCCATTCTTAAGACACTGTTAGTGTAGTAAAGCCACAAAAGAGTATGTGGTCTGGGGGTTGGTCATTACGAACTCCACAGCTCAATAATGGCTTTACTAAAAACTGGGAAGTTTGGTAGCAAACTTCTCAGCACATTAAACCCACACTGATGCCAGTGTGGGATTCAATGTAAAATGCACTCAGAGGGCATCTTAGAGATGCCCCGTGAAAATCGACCGGCCCTGTTGTGATTCCTGAAGGGCTGCCTGCCACCACCAGACAGGTTTCTGGACCCTTGGGTAGAGAGCCTTTACTCTCTGGGTCCAGAAACAAAGCCCATCCTGAGCAGATGTGTCATGCCTCATCCCCCAGGATGGGCTGGATCCACGAAGGGGAAGCTTCAAAGGCCTGCTGCCTTTGGAAGCTGTCCCTGCCTTTTGCTGCCCCCAGCAACTGGCTCCCACCGGTACTGGTCCCCACTTTGGGCGGTAGAATGGGCGAGAAAACCAAGCTAAAAAGAGAGGTGTGCCCACCTTTGCCGAACCCCACCCCTCAGGTGGGGGAGGCGAGGTGAAGCACACATCTCAGTTCCCTCCATCTTGAAGATGAGGGGACCCAGCCAATCAGGGAGAGGCTCATGTTAGTACTTACCTAATTTAGCCTCTGCTATACCTCTGGGGAATCCCTGGACTCTGTGCACACTATACCTTACTTTGGTATAGTATATGCAGAGCCAGCATCCTACAGGTATGCCCAAGCAAATACCCCTCATCAGCAACACAAAGACTAAAGTGGACCAAGTTAGATATGGAAAGGAAACAAATTGTATTCATTCAACATGCTTACCTAAGTACCCATTCATAGGTGTCGAACATAAATAAAGAATAATCTCACGCACTAAACCACTTGACCTCAGTGTCAAAGCACCATTAATAACAAGTACCGAAAGATAATTCAGTGTTGGAGCACATTTAATATGTAATGAGAAATAAAAGGGGATGCAGAAGCCCAAGTTGCTGCTTTACATACATCTGATATCAACACAGCCGCCCACTCTGCACAAGAGGTGGACATTTCTATAGTGGATCTGACTGGGATGGTATTAGGAATTTCTCTGTTATTCCCCTGATAAACTAAGGAGATAACTGCTTTGACCCTCATTCTAGAGTGGATGAAGGTGGCTTCTCGCCTCTCCTAACAGGACCAAAGTTAACAAAAAGCCTGTCAGACTCTCTAGACTCCGCCCACCTTTTGAAATAAAATTTTACCATGCAAAAAAACCATCTTGAGTGTGAAAGGATGTATTCTCAGAATCTGCGTTGAGGGCTAAGACAGGAAGGACTAATTTCTGTTTTCTATGGAAGCTAGAATTAACATTTAGGAGTAAACAAGGATCTAAGGAAAGAACTGATCTGAAAGAGACGATTAGTTATAGATTCCTTACCTTTAGAATCACCGCCAGGCGTCAGACTGGATCTGGAGAATTTTTTCGTCAGCAGTACCCCTGCGCGTCGAAAGGTGGCGTCGGTCGGCTCTGCGTTCGTCGTTGGCGTCGTGGTCACCGGGAAGACGTCGCGGTAGCTACTTTGACGCCGTACTCACGCGCTGACGTCAGTTCTTTCTTTTCCCGCACCAGCCAGCGCAGATCCGGAGAGAGCGGTACCTCCAGTCATTTTTTTGACTGACTTTTTGCGACTTTTGTCGACACCGTTTTTTTGAGTCTTTCGACTCCTGGTGCACGCAGGGATGTCCAGTCGTCCTCGGCCCGGCTTCAAGGCTTGCAACACCTGTCGCAAGCTGTTGTCGGTTACGGACCCGCACCGCGTGTGACTGTGGTGCCTGGAGCGCGACCATGATCCCAAGTCGTGCTCCGACTGCCGGGCCTCCGCGCCGTTCGAGGTCCCGGTCGCATGGGAGGTCGCGGGACCGGTCGCGGAGTCACCACCACTCGTCGTCAAAGCCTTCGCACTCCTCAGGTAAGTCGAAGCACAAGAAGAAGTCGAAGAAGCATCGTCGCTCTTCGACTTCTCCCCGTCCGTCGGCCGACGCGACGAGGGATGCGGACGGTGCCCGTCCCGCGGCTCCGTGTGCGGAGCCTGAAGGGTCGACTCCGAGTTTCCCTCCCTTTCCGGGAGCCGGAGTGACCCCTGCCCAGCTTCGGAGTTTCTACGAAGCGATGCATGCCATCTTTGAGCAGCCCGACTCCGCCGGCGCGCCTTCGGGCCCGGCGGACTCGGCTGGGGGCCCTGGGCCTTCGACGCCGGCGGTTGTGTCCCCGGCCTCCACCCTGACTTGGACATGGAGCCGGACCAACATCAACCGACGCCGGATCTGGCGCAGAGCGATACTTTTGTACCTCTGTTCTACCCTGGTGTTCCCTACAGGCCAGATTGGCAACCAGAGGAGGGTGAGGAGGACTGGGAGGGGTCTGTAGACCCTTTAGCTGACCAGTTGGATGATCCGGACTGGAGAGAGGAGTTGGCTGAAGCCAGTGGTCCGGATACCTCCCCAGACCTTGGCATGCCGTCTCCTCCTACCGTGGCTACGGAGGAGGGTGCTTCATACGCAGTGGTGTTGCGTAGGGCGGCCAAGGCCCTCAACCTCGAGCTCCCTACGGTGGCGGTCAGGACTAATCTCCTGAAGGAGGTGCTTCAATCGGCAGCGGCCTCTTCGGAGCCCCTGCTGCCTTTCAATGAAGCCCTTAATGACATCCTTTTGGGCTCCTGGCCCAGGCCCAACACAGAGGCTCCTGCGGCTAGGATGATTGCCCGACGCCACCGCCCGGCTCCGGGCGACCCCTCTTTCCTCTCCCAACACCCCATCCCTGAGAGCTTGGTGGTCCAAGCCTCTACATCCAAAGGCGCATTCCCTAACGCACCACCTGATAGGGAATCCAAAAAGCTGGACCATCTTGGGAAGAAGATGTTTTCTTCCTCCAGCTTGGGACTGCGGTCGGTGAACACCGTATGTCTTTTGGGCCGTTACACCCACTCTGTGTGGGATACGGTAGCGCAGGTGCTGCCACAGTGCCCGGAAGAGGCCCGGGCCGTGCTCTCCCGTGCAGTCGCCGAGGGGAGGGACGCAGCCAAGTTTACCATAAGATGTGGACTGGACACCGCCGACTCGCTAGGCAGGACGATTTCAACGTCGTTAGCCCTTCGCTGCTACACCTGGCTGAGGTCGACTGGTTTTTCTGGGGATGACCAAGCTACCTTGCTGGACATGCCTTTTGATGGTCGTCGCCTGTTCGGCGACAAAGCAGGCAACGCACTAGAGTGCTTCAAGGACTCCCGCGCTACGGCCAAGTCTTTGGGCCTAACCACCCGCCCTGCGCAGTCTGCTTTTCACCCCTTTCGTGGCTATGGAAGAGATGTACCGCCACGTTCCTCCCAGAGCCACAGGCCGGCGCAAGCTGTCCAACCCCTGCGGGCCGGGGACGTGGGACCCAACGTCGTGGGTCTGGGGGCCAGCGAGCGGGCCAGTCCACCGGCGCCCCTTCTGCAGCAGCCTCCAATCCCTCCTAGTCCGACCTTTCAGGGCCACCAATCGCCAGTGGGCGGCAGGATTCGCCATCACCTCCCCCACTGGCGCACCATCACGTCGGACAGGTGGGTTTTGCAGATAGTCCGAAGGGGCTACTCCCTCCCCTTCGAGACTACCCCTCCATCCATGCCACCTCAGTACCATCGCATGTCAGAGGATCATTTGGCCCTTCTCCAAAAGGAAGTTACGGCTCTCTTGGCCAAGGGAGCTATCGAGCAAGTTCCTGCCCCAGAAGTAGGTCGTGGTTGCTATTCCCACTACTTTCTGGTGCTCAAGAGGGACAAAGGCCTGCGTCCTATCTTGGATCTCAGGAACGTCAACCGCTTCCTATGGAAGGAGAAGTTCAAAATGTTGAAGCTAGCTCAGGTCCTGTCTGCCCTCGACCCTGGAGACTAGATGGTAGCGTTGGACTTGCAGGACGTTTACTTTCACATCCCCAGCCTGCCGACCCACCGGCATTACCTGCGGTTCACGGTAGGCCACAAACACTTTCAGTTTACCGTGCTCCCCTTTGGCCTTACCAGCGCCCCTCGGGTGTTCACGAAAGTGATGGCGGTGGTCGCAGCTCATCTGCGCAGATCAGGGGTTCCAGTCTTCCCCTATCTCGACGATTGGCTGTTGAAGGCGGGCTCGCCCCAGGCAGTCGTCTCCCACCTCCAGACTGCGGCGGACCTCCTGCACTTGCTGGGATTCACTATAAACGTGCCGAAGTCACACCTAATTCCCTCTCAGAAGCTCCTTTTCATCGGAGCAGTTCTGGACACGATGCAGTTTTGGGCTTATGCTCCCGAGCAGCGAGTCTGGGATATTCGGGCTATGATTCCGATCTTTCAGCCTCTATCCCGGGTTTCGGTCAGAATGACCCTGCGGCTGCTGGGCCTCATGGCCTCCTGCATCCTGCTGGTGGATCATTCCAGGTGGCATATGCGGGCTCTGCAGTGGGACTTGAAGTTCCAGTGGGCACAGCATCAGGGGAATCTGTCCGATTGCGTTCAGATCTCGGAGGGCACTGCACGGCAATTGCAGTGGTGGCTAACTAACCAGGATTGGGTCAACGGCAGATCCCTCTCCCTTCCCCAACCGGAGTTCACAGTGGTGACGGATGCATCAATTCTGGGGTGGGGCGGCCACATGGGAGAGGCGGAGATCAGAGGCTTCTGGTCTCTGGCGGAGTCTGGGCTTCACATCACCCTTCTGGAGCTCCGGGCGATCCGTCTTGCGCTAAAAGCATTCCTTCCCTCTGTCCGGGGAAGAGTAGTGCAGGTGTTCACGGACAACACCACTGCCATGTGGTACTGCAACAATCAGGGCGGGGTGGTGTCGTTGATCCTATGTCAAGAGGCTCTCCGTCTCTGGACATGGCTGAAACATCAGGGCATATCCCTGGTGGTTCAACACCTGGCAGGTTCACTGAACGCCAGGGCGGACGAACTCAGCCGCAGGTGCAGGATGGGTCACAAATGGCGTCTTCACTCGGAGGTGGTGCAAGGTCTCTTTCAGCAGTGGGGAGAGCTTTGGTTAGATCTATTCGCCACCGAAGAGAACGCACAATGTCAGCATTTCTGCGCATTGGAATTTTCAAGGCGGCACTCGCTAGGTGACGCTTTTCGTCGCAAGTGGAGTTGCAGTCTTCTATACGCCTTTCCGCCTATACCACTTCTGCCCAGAGTCCTGAAGAAGATCAGGCGTGACCGGGCCCAAGTCATTCTTGTGGCTCCGGATTGGGCACGAAGAGTCTGGTATCCGGAGCTGTTACGCATGGCCATCAATCCTCCGATCAGACTGCCTCTTCTGGAGGATCTTCTGTCGAAGCATCAGGGGACAGTCCTCCACCCGAACCTGTCCAGCCTCCACCTCCTTGCGTGGAGATTGAGCGGCGACAGTTGACAGCCTTCGACCGTCCCCCCGAAGTCTGTGATGTTATCTTTGCAGCCAGGCGTCCCTCCACTAAGACGGTATACGCCTGCAGATGGAACAAATTTGTTGCATGGTGCACAGCAAAGGCTGTGGATCCCCTTTCTGCCCCTCTTTCTGAGGTTCTCTTGTTCCTCCTTTCTTTGGCCCAGCAGGGCTCTGCACCTGGGCACTCTTAAGGGCTATCTCTCAGCCATTTCAGCCTTTCTTCGGCTTCCTGATCAGCCTTCTCTTTTCAAGTCCCCTGTTGTAAATCGCTTTCTTAAGGGCATTACTCATCTTTTTCCTCCTGTTCCCTTTGTAATGCCTCAGTGGGACTTGAACTTGGTTCTTACTTATCTTATGTGCGCTCCCTTTGAGCCGCTACATAACTGTCCTCTCAGACTTCTCACTTTAAAGACTGCCTTTCTGGTTGTCATCACCTCTGCTCGCAGGGTGAGTGAACTCCAGGCTTTTTCTTTAAAACCTCCTTTTCTAGCGGTCCATCCGGACAAGGTTGTCCTTCGAACTCGACCCTCTTTTCTTCCCAAAGTGGTCGGGCCGTGCCCAAACGGACCATCTCTAGGTGGGCTGTTTTGTGCATTAAAGCTTGCTACTCTTTGCCAAAGAAGGAGCCTCCAGTGGGACTGCGCTCCCATTCCACCAGGGCGACGACAGCTACCACTGCTTTGGGACGGGAAGTTCCCCTCAATGACATCTGTCAGGCAGCTACGTGGGCATCTCTGCACACATTCACAAAACACTACTGCCTGGACAGCCAAGTCCGGAGAGACGGCTTCTTTGGCCGTTCTGTTCTCCAGGACTTTCTGGTGTGAACTTAGTTCGCAGACCCACCTCCGGGGTTGGTATTTCTGGGGTATCTATTCTAAAGGTAAGGAATCTATAATTGTCTCTTTCAGATGAACAAGTTACTTACCTTCGGTAATGATATATCTGTAAGAGACATAGATTAGTTATAGATTCCTTACCGCCTCACCCATCCTCCCCATTCTGCGAACTGACTTCTAGGGTCAGGGAATCCCTTTTCGGGGCCCTAGTTTTGTGCACCAGTGGTCAGTGTCTTGTATGGCTCTGCGCCTCTGGCGTGGAATGTCTGTAAAAGAACTGACGTCAGCGCACGAGGGCGGCGTCTAAGTAGCTACCGTGACGTCATCCCAGCGACCACGATGCCAACGACAAACGCGGAGCCGACTGACACCACCTTTCGATGCGCAGGGGTACTGCTGACGAAAAAATTCTCCGGATCCAGTCTGACGCCTGGGGTTAATTCTAAAGGTAAGGAATCTATAACTAATCTATGTCTCTTACAGATATATCGTTACCGAAGGTAAGTAATTTGTTCTTCTAGCCACAAAAACCCTAAGATGGGGATGTAGACAAACTAAAGCATTAACCTCCCAGTCGTCCTAGCCGTGGCGATTACCACCTCGAAAAAAACTGTAAAGGTCTGATGTTGAGTCGAAAGGCTCAAATGATGAAGGTTGGATGTATGAAAGGACCAAAGGAACATCCCAAAGGCAGAAAAGGGTTCTTTATCTTAGGGCATAAAGGGCTGAAACATCTGAAAAGTCTCGAAATTAACTGCTCTAATAGAATCTACTAGCCGCAAATTCCTTGTCTTTTGAATATTGCCCAACATTACCACTGCCTGGGGGTAGGTGGCACCATGCGGTCAGCACGGGTGCTGTTCTGCTCCAGAAATGACGTGTGGAGCCAATCCAACCCAAATATGGCACCCAGCAGTTTCTCGGTCTCGGTGCCCACCGCCCCCGTGACCTCAATCAACAGACCGCCCCGTCCACTTCCCCCCTGCATCCCCACCTGCCAAACCCCTTTAGCGTACCCTTCGTGGAGAACGGCCACCCAGTGGGTGGCAGGATCCGACGATTCTTGCAAGGTTGGCAGGCCATAACACCTGACAGGTGGACCCTGCAAATTCTCTGCAAGTCGCCATCCAAGCTCAAGGCTCTGCCTCGTTCTCGATCCAGGAGTCACCGAAGCCAGTCACGAGACTGGTCTTCATCACATTCAAAATCATCCAGTAAGTCTAAAAATAAGAAATGAAAGTGGAACTCTGCTCCATCTTACTACTTGCATTCCCCTGAGCGGGTGCAGGGCGGTGCCACAAATCTCGATCTCGCTCCTGGAGTTTGCTGACATCAGAGCCGATCCTGCAACTGGTTCCATCACAATCAAAGTTCCTTGGTCCACCTGCTAATCTGCAACAAATTGAAGAGTTTGACGCGGCTATGCTCCGGCTCCTTGCCGACTCCCTCTGTTGCGCCTTTCCGCAGTACCACACCGCACCTTTCTCTGTCTCCCCAACAACTGACAGAGGACCATCTTTCTTTTTTGTGACAGGAAGTGCAAGCCCTTTTGGCCAAGGGGGCTATTGAAACGGTGTCTGCACCAGACGTAGGATGTGGTTGTTATTCCTGATACTTCCTAGTGCCTCCAAAGGACAGAGGCCTTCAGCTTGTTTTAGACCTGCACCCTCTGAATGCCTTCTTCCGGAAGGAAAACTTCAAGGTGCTCACACTGGCCCTGGTCTTGGTTGCCCTCGACCCAGGAGACTGGATGGTAGCACTGGACCTACTGGACAACTATTTCCATGTACCCCTCCTCTTGGCCCTTCGGCGCTACATGCAGTTTATGGTGAGACAGGAGCGTTTTGGTCTCCCGAGTGGACCTCAGGTGTTCATGAAAGGGATTGCCGTGGTAGCAGCATATCTTCTGATGTCAGGGATGCCAGTCTTCCCCTACCTCGAGGACTGGCTGTTGAAGGCGGAGTTGTCAATGTGCCGAAGTCGCATCTGACTCCTTCTCAGACACCCTCCTTCATCGAAACCATTCTGAACACAGTTCGGTTTTGTGCCTTTCCCCAAGAAAGAGAGTCCAAGATATTCCAGCTATGATCCTGCTCTTTCTGCCTCCATCCTGGATTTCAGTGAGGTTGAGTCTGAGGCTGCTGAGACTGATGGCATCCTGTATCCTGCTGGTCAAGCACGCCAGGAGGCATATTCAGGCTCTGCAGTGGGATCTGAAGTCTCAGTGGGCCCAACATCAAGGGGACCTCTCGGACCATTTTCAAATTTTAGGGGAGACTGCAAAAGATCTGCAGTGGTGGTTACTGGACCGCAGTTGGGTCAGCGGCAGACCCCTCTCCCTTCTGTACCAAGATCTGACAGTGGTGACCGATGCGTCGCTTCTGGGTTGGGGTGGCCATCTGGAAGAGGTAGAGATCAGACGCCTCTGGTCTCTGGCAGAGTCCCGGATCCACATCATCTCCTGTAGCTGAGGATCATCCGCTTGGCATTGAAAGCCTTTCTTCTATCCATCTAGGGGAGGCTGGTGCTCACATACATTATCACTGCCATGTGATTCTGCAACAAACAGGGTGGGGTAGGGACAGGGACCCTGTGCCAGGAGGCTCTACGCCTGTGGAAGTGGCTGAACCACCAAGGAATTTTCCTGGTGATGAACCACCTGGCAGGATCATTGAATGCCAGGGCGGATAAGCTCAGCCGACAGCTTCTCGTGGATCACAAGTGGCAGTTACACCTGGAGGTGGCATAGGTATCTTCCGCAAAAGGAGAGAATCTTAGCTTGATCTGTTCGCCATCGCCGAGTACGTGCAATGTTTGCATATTGGAGTTTCCAAGGCGTCTCGCTCGGAGATGTGTGGACCTCGCAACTCCTGTATGCCTTTCTGCCGAAATCATTCGTGACCAGAGTTCTCAAGAAGATCAGGACCCAACGGGCCCAAGTCATCCTAATGACTCCAGATTGGGCATGGAGAGTATGGTATCCAGAGCTCCGGGGCTTGAGCATCTGTCCTCCAATGGGGCTGTCCTTCCAGGAGGACAGCTGTTGCAGCAGCAGGGCAGGGTTCTGTACCTGGGCCTTCACAATCTCCACTTTCATGCATGGCGATTGAGCTGTGACAGCTAAACACCTTTGTCCTTCCTCCGGAGGTGCTTGATATCATCTTGACAGCTAGATGTCCCTCGACTAAAATTGTAAACACCTGTCGAAACAGATTTGCGGGTTCATGCGGTACTCTGCAGATTGGCCCCCCCTTTAGGCCAAGGTATCTGACGTTTCATTGTTTGTTGTGTCTTTAGCCCAGCAGGCCTTGCTCTGGGCACAGTTAAATGGTACCTTTTGGCTCTTTCGGATTGCTGGCTCAACCCTGTTAGTTTAAGACTCCAGTTGTTATGAGATTTTTTGATAGGGTTAGAACATGTGTTTCCTCCTTAGCCATGCCATAGTGGTGCCTTAACTTGGTGCTCACCTTTCTAATGTGTACTCCATCTGAGCTGCTTCACAGCTGTTTTTTGTGGGTCCGCACCCTCAGAAGTGTTCCTCATCACTGTAAAATCGACATGATGGAAGAGTGAGCTTCTGGCTCTCTGTGTCAGCCCACCATACACCACTTTCTTTCCTGACAGACTGGTTCTCTTGACTCCGGCATCTTTTCTGAAGTTGTAATGCTGTTCCATGCGGTCAAACAATCACACTGTCGGCGCTCTGTGCTCCACCTCACCCCTCTAAGGAGGAGGAGATGCTCCATCTCTTCGATCCCAAGAGAGCACTAAGCTTCTTCATAGATCTTACCAAAGACCACCAGGTGGGCGATCAGCTCTTTGTGGTTCGCTGGAGCGAAAATAGGCAGCGCTTTGCAGAAGAGAGCCATCACCCGTTGGATTGGGCCTGCATTAAGATCTTCTATGCATTAGCTAAAAAGCAACCTCTGAAAGGATTGCATGCCTATTCTACCAGGGCCAAAGTGGCTGCCACTGTGTTAGCACGTGGGCTCCCTGTCCTAGACGTCTACCAGGTGGCAATGTGGGCATCTCTCCATACGTTCACAAAGCACTATTGTCTGGATAGTCAAGTTTGCCAAGAGGGGCATTTTACCCCCTCGGTCCTGCAGGACTCCCTGGTTTGAGTCCATTCACAGATCCACCTCCAAACAGCTACTGCTTTGGTATCTATTCAAAAGGTGAGGAATCAGCGCTTAGAAGTCTCTCTCAGAAGAACAAGTCACTTACCTACGGTAACGCTCTTTCTGATAGACTCTTTCTAGCCGCAGATTCCTCACCAACCCTTCCACCCTTGCCGTTCTGTGAATGGACGATGTCGATTAATAAGATACCGAGTCTAGGAATCTGCACACTGGTCACAACAATTTGCTCTTGGGGCTCTGTCTGGTGGCGTGGACAGTCTTTAACACAAAGAGTCAGCACTGGGGAGTGGCATCTATATAGGCTCTATATGTCATTTCCGGAGCTGAACTGTGTCAGTGCTGAGCCACTCTGCACCGCCTACTGCTGCGCAGAGGTACTATTGAAAAGTGTCAGGATCCGACATGACGCTTGGAAAATATTCAAAAGGTGAGGAATCTGCAGCTAGATAGAGTCTCTACCAGAAAGTAAGTTACCAAAGGTAAGTAACTTGTTCTTCAACGCTGGGTTCCCAGGGTTCTCTAAAGGATTTAGTAGCTGCCCATTGCAACTAAAGGGTGCCTAATAATAAATCTTTCTCAAACTCTTCCTGCATAAACTGTGGTATCTCAGGAGCAGAAGGTAAAGTAGGTGACAAAGACCAGGAGCTAAAAGATGACCAATTATGTTTATAGACCCTGTTTGTTGATCCTCTCCTAGCAGCCTGCATAGAGTTTGTGAGTGAAACTGAAAGACCCATATTCAGGAAGCCCTTCCTCTCAACCTCCAGACCGATAAGCTTATGCAGGAGAAAATCTCTATAAATAGAAGGGGATGACTCAGTGGAGACAGAGACAACTCAACTATCCAACTCTTTTCCATCTCTAAGTGACAAAGTAAAGGGAACCAAGGCCCCCTTGTCCAATGTGGAAGGACAATCACCATGTCTGCCTATTCCCTCAGCAAGCTTGCAAGATCTCCGGGGATTATTGGGATTGGTGGAAAGGCATAGTGAAGGTTTTCTGGCTAAGGAGGTAAGGAGCCAAGTATTTCAGGATTTGATGGACGATGCCCCCCAAATGTAGATGAGCCCAAGGGATGATACTCAAAGGTGCTGCTTAGAGAAAGAGAGAAATAAAGAGAATTTAGTCCAGTGAATTAAAGACAAGTCTCAGGAGTCTCTACAAGATAGAAAAAATAAGTTTTTCTATTTCAGTACCATGTCTCCCTGGACCTCTAGCCTGAGTCTCAATGAAGCTTCCGACCTAGACAGTAAATTCGCCAGGCAGTCTTGAAGTTTCTTCCTCCTGGCGTCGGATAAGAAGACCAGTCCCTGGTTGGTGTTGGCGTTGGCTATTGCTCCTTTGTATTCCAGGTTCTGGCACGGTGTCAAGCAAGATTTTTCCCAATTAATCAGGAATACGAAATTCTGGAGAGCTTGCACCATAGCCTATGTATCCATCAGATCTTGTTCCCGAGATGGCGCTTGAATTAGCAGATCGTCTTAGTAGGGAGGAACTACAATCACCTGAGAATGTATCAACCCCAGAACTGACGCTAGAACCTTCTTAAAGACTCTTGGTGTTGCCTTAATGCCAAACGGTAGCACCTGTAACAGTCAGTGCTGATTGTCTGTAGCAAATCAAAGATATTTCTGGTGGGTCTAACAGAGAGGGACGTGGAGATATGCATCCTCTAGATCTATTGTGGCTAAAAAGTCCCCCACAATTAGTGGAATCACTTGTTGAAGGGTGTTCTTCAAACTTATTCTGAGAATAAATGTGTTCAGCTAGTGGAGATCGATTATCATCCTGTAGTCTCCCAAGAATTTCCTTACTAGAAAATCTTGTGAGTAATACCCTTTTCCTCTCTGTTGAAAGGGTACTGGAATGATAACTCTCTTCCTGACGAATGAGGAAATGCTCTTGCAGAGGGCTAATATCTTCTTTCTCGTCTGTTCAGTGGCATTCTGTTTTCACATAATGGGGTTCTGGAAAACGAGGCAACATCTTGAACGAGTAACCATGAGAAAGGATCTGGAGCACCCAGTTGTCTGAAAGCCCTTCCATTTCTGGTGGAAGAGCAGAAGTCGATCTCCAGCTGGGATTTCCTGTTTCTTAGACTAGTCAGGACCCTTGTTTCTGTCCGCCTTTAGTTCCTGACTGTCGAGAATTGGAGTTGGACTGAATACCCCTTGATTGAAACCTTGATCTGTTGTGGTAAAAATCAGATCTTTTCTTCTTGGAACTGCCATTTCTTCTCTTACCACTCTCAAACGTCTTCTACTTAATGCAGAATGGTTGGGTGTGCTTCTGAGATTTAAAAGATTTTCTCAGAACTTCCTCTAATTCCTTGCCAAATATTCTGTTGCCAGAGAAGGGCATCCTTAAGAGGCAACTCTTTTGGGCAGCGTAAGCCTTCCAACTCCTGAAATATAGGTGCTGTCTAGCCGCTACTGCTGTGGCTGAAGCTATTGCAGGGGCTCTTATGTTGTCAAACATCAGATCAGACAATGCCCTTAATCTCCATCTTTCCACGAAGCTGTGAATGATCCTCACCCTCCTGAACGGAAGACGACAGAGCTTGAAAGTCCTCTACCAGAGATTGTGAAGTATACACTGCGTACACTTTAGCCCTCATAGCGAGGCTGAGTCCAACATGGGATCTCTTCAGGGCATTCTCCACCTTCCTGTCAACCGGATCCGATAAAGCTACCTCCTCCGACAGCAGAGAAGGTTTTCCTGTAAGACTTGCTAAAAAAGGATCCACAGTCAAATTTTGAGGGAGCTCAGTTTCACCCTTGGTCAAAGGATAGCGTCTTCCATAAATCTTAGTACAGAGACCCTATCAGGATATTTCCATTCCCTCCTTAACAGGTTATTCACCGCAGGAACTATTGGCACCTTGGGGAAAAAGAAATCTGTTATATTGACGGAACCAATCTGAGTTTGTACTCGGTTGCTTCTCTTCCACTGGCAACTGAAGATTGGAGGAAAGGTAGCAAATAATTGGCTTAAGGTCCTCCTTCTGAATATATTTTCCCTTTGACATAGGGGAATCAGTCACAAACCCCGCCTCCTCCTCATCATATTCTGGAGACCCCCAGGAGGAGATAGAAGAAGGCGATGATAACGCAAAATGTTACCTTCCTGAGGAAGAAGGCGGCGAAGGAGGAGGAGAAGGTCTACTCCAATGGTGATTATATGCCTCAGAGAGACTTCACCATGCTGGAAAGTTCTCCTTCGGAAACAGGAGGGGATTTAGGGGACTTAGATGGTGTACTCCTGGATCCCCTTGTATGAAGATATCTGTCTCCTGGAGAAGAGAGGGATCCATGGCGTCTCTACTGTGAATGCTTCCCCATTGTGAAAACACACCAGTAGCGACAAACCAAACAACTACTGAAGGCCCCTATATACTGGTTAGCCCTAATGGGCAACATCCCTAACAACTACTTCATTCCCTTAAATAAAAAAGCAAAAGATACTACCTCCCTTGTAGGTATTAGTAACCAAAACGGCTCTTGGAATATAGTGCCCTGGCTCTTAACAAGAGGGGACTCAAGTATAGAAAGCTAAAGCCCCTCCCAGGTTCTATAATCCAGAAAACGCAGCATGTTGACAGTAAAGCCTCCCTATCAACCCTGCAAGCTCAGCCCCCAACGCCTACAGAGGAAAGAGGGTGGTTGACGCAAAGAAGTTAAAGTCCCTCAAGGAGGAAAATGATGCAAATCCTCTGCTGCAAAAGGAAGAGTGGGTAGGACCCTTACAAAACTTAGGCGGGCCCCGTCAGCCTCCTTACAGAAGGAACCACATTTGTTAAGGGAGGTATTGTGTGTCTAATTAAAGGGCGGTCAATCAATTCACCACAAGTCACAGCAAAAGCGGGCCAGCGCACCACGAATAACAGCAAAGCCGGCCAGAGCACCACAAGCAAGAAGTAGGCCAATGCACCGCAGGCACAAACAAAAGCGGGTCGGTGTACCACAGGAAAGCACACAAAATGAGCTAGAGCAGCGCAAGATAAAAACCAGAAGGCAAAGTGGGTCCTAGCACTGCTAAGAGTATGATAACAGGCCTTCTAAAACTCCCAAAAGCCGGCTGCAGCACCTCAAGTTATCAAATATAAAAGAAATATAACTTCCTACTTTAAGACGTGCTTCTTATGTTCTAAAAGAGAGGGGGCTCTAGAACTCCTATGTACGGAAGCACACCTGTAGCTTCCCAGAAAAATCCCCAGGAAGGAAGAGCACAGAAAATAAATAGGAAGTGGAGGAATTGGAGATGGGTTTTATGGGATGGATCTTTGGAGTAACAGCAAATGAAAAATAGGCTGGGAATAGATGACCAGGTGTCAGTAATGCTGTCACACGACTCATAACAGTAAGGAATGGAATGAGTTAGTGGACGAGGAGGTAATGAAAATTTCCTCATCCAAAGTGTTAATAATCTCTCCTCTTATTCCCAAATACTATTTTAATTGCATGAAGAGAAGCAGCGATACTATTCATCAAGATTGATGTATTTACTGAGAGAGTCTGTAAGAAAAAGAACCAGCTATGCAACAAGGAACAATTTTCATGTGATAACTCATAGAGGTCGCTGTTGCTAGGTATGAATGACAATTACTTCGTGCAGAGTATATATACACAATCCCTTCTGTTACTCACAAATAATATTTCCGATGGACAAGAAAACGTCGATCCAATTCATATTTAAAAACTCATCCAAGGATATAAGATCTATATAGAGAAAAAAACAGCAGAGCTAATAGCCTTTCTCCTATATCTCTCCTGGCAGTTACTCACCTGTAATCGAAATAGCCTAACATTTACCTTTTGGAGGCTAAATCCTGTAGAATCATATTCAGAAAACGTGATAGAATTAAACGGAAACGATAATAGTCACTCAGTATCTGAAAGAAAAAGAGTCACTACTGCGTATGCAAAGTCACATTAAACCTATACTGGGCGTTAAAACCAGCCTTCAACAGAAGCAGACTAGTTGGATTCACCTGCAGGTACGGGGCGCATTTCACTTACCAGTGAAGGTGATGTATTGAATAAACGGCACAAGCAGCACAAGACACATCATTCTGCATCCCCCAATTCTCCAGTTTAGAAGCCAGTGCCCCTTAACTAGTGGGGTAAATTTACCATTGAAATAGATGGGGGTGTTGAACGAAGGATACGCTGTCAAACTACTACGCTCCACAAATTTACCCCAAACCTTCAAGGTGGTACTGACTGGTGTGCCCAAGTAGGCATTGGGCAGCCTATATTTCTTCTGTACCCAGATTATGTTATTTGATGTGTATTTGTAAAGGCACTATAACCCATGAGGGTATCCTGGCGCCGAGCAGGTGTGGGGGCTTATTCTTGCCTATGATAATTTGGCTAATTGAAAAGCCAGGTCTTCAGCTTCTTGCGGAATTCAAGAAGAGAGGAGAAGGCTCTGATGTAGAGTGGGAGGCCATTCCAAGCTTTAGAAGTGATGTAAGCGAACACCTGTCATTCTTATCTGATACTATGTATGTATGGGATGTTTGCTAGTAGGAGCCCTGTGGAGCAGAGCTGTCTCGGTGGTTGGGAGAAGGAGATGCAACTGTTCCGGTTGGTGGTGCCTAAGTTGTGTGGTGCCTTCAATGTGTCTGTGAGGAGTTTGAAATGAGCACGTTCTTGTATCGAAAGCCAGTGGTAGGGCCGGACTGCCCTTTTATTCCATCAGACATTTCCCCAGTAGGTTGGAGCCATTAGAGGCCGGTTTGTGATGGCAGGAGGCACTGCTTGCATCTCTGCCACTTTCTCCAGCTCTGCCAGGTAATTACAGCAGGTACAAGAGAGGAAAGAGAGAGAGAGATTAGAGAGGAGGGAGGTAGCAGGGCTGGTTTGAACATTTTTGCCCAGGCTGCTTTTGGTTACCAGTCTAGACCTGTCCAGTGAAGCTCCCTGAGTTGTGATGTGATGTGAGTTCTGTGTGGGAGGTTGAGTCTGGCTGCCGGGTTCTGTATGGTTTGTAGTCTTCTACTGAGTTTCTTGGTGACCCCAGTGTAGAGAGTGTTTCCATAGTCCAACTTGCTAGTGACTAGGGCTTGAGTGACAGTTTTTCTAGTGCTGCTTGAGAGCCATTTGACGATCTTCCTCTGCATCTTCAGGGTGTGGAAGCAGGATGCAGTGACTGCGTTGACTTGTGCGGTTTTGTCCGGTTTGCTGTGGATGATTATTCCGAGGTTCCTGACATGGTGTGCTGAGTGTGGATTTGGGTCCGAGTTTGGCCAGCTACCAGTTGGAGTCCTATGGTGAGGTGTTCTTGCTGATTATTACTACTTCTGTCTTGTCATTGTTTAGCTTGAGACAGTTGGCTTTCATCCAGTTAGCAACTTCGGTCATGCAGGCAGTGAACTTATTTCTTGTGTTGGGGATCTTGTCCGAGAGGGAGAGTATGAGTTGTGTGTCATCGATGCAGGAGAGGATGAGTTACCTGAATTTTTCCATGGCTTTCTCTTGGTCAGCACAAAGTTTTGCTAGCAAAGCATTCTCAAACTTAAACTTTTCAACTTCCCTTTCTAGTTCAGCAAGCTTCTCTTTTAAAATCTGCGATCGAACAATGTCGCCTAAAATCAAGAAATAAGTATGTATCACTAACACACAAAGACCTCACTGTAACTATCTCAATCATAAAAGTAGCAAGAAGCAGATCCAATGAATTGTTAGTCTTCCCAGAATGACCCACACATCCAGATGACAGACCAGGGCTTAAAAACAGAGCTCAGAAGAAGGAAGGTAAAGAGGATTCGGAGCATAGAACACAGAAGTACAAACATTTGGTTTAATCATGTTTCGTTCCCTACTAAACAAATAAATGTATTATATGATACAAAATGTTTACCTGCCTTTAGGAGTAGCTTTGCAGACTTTCTGGATTCAAATGTTCTGAATTATTCCGCCATCTAGTGGTTGGGTCCAGAATGGCCCCTTTTTCTTGTCTTTTTTTTTAGCAGTAATCGTCAACCAGTTGGTGCTATATCCCTCCTCTACTGACGCACAGATGACGTTGGCTATGGGGATCACGAATGTGTTGAAGAGCTGAGCGATAAACCATAAGGCACTCAGCAGATGAGTTTGCGGGCTTCCGAGGTGTAAGGTGCCAGGCTGACAGCTTGTGTTCTATCCATTAAGAAGGAGCAGATCCAGCAGAAAGTGGGTTCTTGGATGCCAATTTCATGCAGGTGCTTGATGAGGATGGTGCGTGAGATTGTGTCAAATTCTGCAGAGGAGTCCAGAAGTATGAGGGCTGCCATGACTCCTCTGTCAAAGATCATACGGATGTCATCTGTGGTGGCGATGAGTGCTGTTTCTGTACTGTTGTTGAGCTTGAATCCGGACTGCATGGTGTTGAGGAGCTGGTGGTTGCTGAGGTGGTCGGGATGTGCCAGTTGATTAGTTTCTGTAAGACCTTTGTCAGGTATTATAGGAGGGAGATGAGTTTGTAGTTAGAAAGCGTGTATGGATCAGTGGTTGATTTCTTGAGCAGGGGCACGATTGTGGCATGTTTCTAGGTGCCCTAGAATATGGCTGAGTCAATAGAGACATTGAGGATTGGTATTATTGCTGCGCTGATATGTAGGAGTCCTTTGAAGAAGGCGTGGTGGGGGCAAGGATCATATAGGGCCCCGCGGATGGTCTTCATGGTAGCATCACATTTGATGGTGATGAGGGTGGGCCACAACATCAGGGGTTCAATCTTCAACTGTGATAGGAAGTTGAGTTGCAACAGTGACAGGGTCTGGTTGAGGGTCAAAGTTGCTGTATATGGAGGTGATTTTGCTACAGAAGAATTCAGAGAGCTTGTTGTAAAGGTCTTGTGAGGGGATGATGTTGCTCGATGCAGCAGAAGGCGCAGTGAAATCTTTACCAGAGGGCTCTGCGTAAGATTTCATGGTCCATCTGTATCCAA
Organism: Calotriton arnoldi; assembly: GCA_963921515.1. Lineage (NCBI taxonomy): Eukaryota > Metazoa > Chordata > Amphibia > Caudata > Salamandridae > Calotriton > Calotriton arnoldi. Next base: position 10,354 of record CAWUFW010004429.1, on the reverse strand, counting down.
GTATTATCAGATTCTGCCTTGGACTATTCCAGAGCTGTCCTCATGGGCTGCAGAATAATAGTGGGAACATTAGGAAGGGCAGGCCCACCTTTATCTCTTGCTTGGCAAAGAAGCTTCTGGGGCAGCCTGTGTTTTTTATTTCTTCAGAAATCGTAAAAGAAGTTTTGGATATGATTTAAGTAGGGGCAATCAATTAATTTAAGGAGGGTTTGACACAAATATAAAAACCTAGGGAGGACGTTCATCTTAATGGTATTAATCCTATGCATCCATGAAATGATCACTTTCTCCCAGGCCTCCAGATCACTTTTTATTATGGTATTAAGGGAGGGTAGTTGGCTTCAAAGAGATCTTTTGGGCACTGAGTGATTTTGACCCCCAAAGCCCATTGGAATCGAAGGAAACATGCTACTTTCATGGCTATGTCATCTGGCAGGGTTAGCTTCAAAGCCTCTGATTTCTGGTAATTAATATTATAACCTGAGACTAGTTTGAATGATTTTAGGAGGTCAGTTAGTGCATTGAGGGATGTGCGAGGAGATCCCAGTGTAAGAAAGACATCATCTGTGTACAGAATAATTTTGTATTCTCTGGAGCTGAATTTGATACACATAGCAGCCTCACATGGTCTGGTCCGCCAGGCAAGAGGTTTGATAAAAAGAGCAAACAAGAGTGGCGAGAGAAGACATCCGTGCCTAATCCCGTCCTCTGCAGCTTGAATGTATCCGATCTGCAACAATTAAGAATAACTCTTGTTTTGGGTCTAGATTAGTTGGAAAATGCCATGCTCACAAGATTCGAATCAAACCCCATTTGCTTAAGGGTTAAATGCAGGAAGGACCAATCCACCCTAGATGAACACCTTTTCTGCGTCAAGAGAAAGAATGACTGCTAGTATATCTTTAAGGGAAGTCTTTTCGACCAGATTGATCTCTTCCCTAACATTATCATATGTTTGCCTACCATGTGCAAAGCCTCTGTGATCCAAATGAATCAAGGGATGCCAAACCTCCTTGAGGTGGGTGGCCAGAATTTTAGTGTAGATCTTGGCATCTATGTTGAGGATATGCAGAATCTGGCATCTTGCTCGTTGTACTCATAATAGCCCTCAGAGTTGCGCAGTGATTAAAAAGTTAAGCTTCTTTCGCCGGTACCTTCTCTGTGAAGGAATATAAAATAGGGCTGGAAAACCACCCAGGCCCGGGGCTTTATCAACTTTTAAAGTCTTAATTGCAGACTTGACTTTGTCAGCTTGTATAGGATGGTCTGGTGTATGCAGCTAAGATTTAGGGGTCGATTCCGATTCGGGCCGGAAAAAGCACCGACCGACTCGGATCCGGAAATTATGCCAAGTACGATGCAATGCGTGCAAAATCCGACCGACACGTACCGAACCCAAGTCGAACGACCGAGCCGCACGGAAAACAGCAATCCGGTCGGAAAAACACGCGAATCCAACCGACCGACACACACCCGGAACAAATCCGACCGAAACGTACACGCGAACTCCAAACCGCAAAGTACGATGCAAGGCGCGAAAACCACGAGCGAGTCGGACGGAGGACAAGCTGTACGACCGACACGCATACAAAACCGAGCCGAAGCAACACCGCGACCGACGCGTACGCATACAAAACCGAGCCGAAGCAACACCGCGACTGACGCGTACGCAGCATAGAAAACTGCACAAACACAGCGTGAACGAAACGGAGAATACCGTACGAGACAAATGCAGGGTCCGACTCGGTCACAAGAACGTTTCCAACATGCACAGACAGTACAAAGGAAAAATCACACAAAAAAGGCCAAACAAGCAATTACTAAGCCAATAAATACTGGGGGGGTGGGGACAGAGAACAAAGACACACCCACAACTCCACCCATATAAAGGACACAAATCACAACCATGATCCTTTGCAAATGCCATTCCACTGCCAGCACCCAAGAGACAGCCACCACACACCCACAGCTCATCCCTCACACAAGCCACACCATCAGCACACCAACAAATACCTACCTCACATACACCCAGCAAAACACACACTCACACACCCTCACCTGCACACCAACACACACATCACTCACCATCACCATGTCAGGCGTCAGGCTTCTTGCACCCTTTCCCTGCCTAATAACCATTCAGGCACTACAATTCCCAGAATACACTGCGATGGCTATCACGTTGTATGCTTTCCCATGCTGCACTAGGAGAGGTCAGGTGACCTTTTCCAGCATATAGAGAGCCAGCTCCCATTACCAGGTGCTTGGCTTTCATCCTTGGCTAGGACCACGCCTTTTTCCTTGCCTGTTCGAGTTTGGAAAACTCTCCTGAGTGGAACTGCTGCTGGATTGCTTCCCATGTAATACCTTGGTTTCCTCTCTGAATTTCCCCAGCAACTCTATTCTACCCCTCCCCTTGTGTGGACTTTGGCAAGCGGCCGTGAAACGCTGCTTTTATTTTCTGCCCTTAGCGCGAGGACGCGCTGATAACGGATGTTTATTATTTCTTTTTCTTCACTTTGCCGCGCTGTGAGGCGCTGAGGATTTCCCTGGTGCGCGGAGTCGCGCTAATCCCTATCCCGGTCACAGACCCGTTTTTTTACGCATGGATGAGTGCGGTGGGTGAAACAAGCGCTGCCATCTTTCAGAAGCACACAGATAACGGCGCAGGATAAGTCGCTGTTTAAACTTGGACCTTTTTCTTGGTTAGTGATTATCTGCATCTTTTCGGATTCAGCCCCCCTTTCCCTTCATTCGCGAAAACTGGACAAACTTCAGCTTAATCTGCCTAAGACCTTGAAGTCAGGTTCGCTGGAGTCTAGTTTGCCTTTTTTTGGGATTCTACTTGGAACTTTATACACTGTGTGCAAGAAAGGAACACTACTTACGCTTCACCTTTTTTTATTCTTATTTGGAGAGAACCTTTTAAAGTGTCACACTGGCAATGTGCAAGTGAGTATGGGCAAGCATACAAAGTGACTCTTTACTCTAGTAGTCTTATATTTCTGTATGGGCATTTATCCCTCTATAACCTTTTTCTCTTCTGTTTCTCTGTTATCTGCAGGATTCCCCGATTTACAGATATTCCTTCTTGAAAGAAGCCCAGGTGGTCCTTTTGGTCTCTCCACTCCCTAGGGGGCATCAGTCTACCTTTGGTGTGTTTACCTGACTAGAGGTGACTATACCCTTTGGGAGTGAAGGGGCATTATCTTCGCTCCCGCGGATCTTGGTTCAGCTGGTTGTGGGACTGGAAAACCCCGACAGAAAGCCAAGCCCACGAACTTAAAATCCCCTGAGCGAAGATGAGTAAAGGCGCTTCTTATGACGCGCTCATGACTGATCCCATGTCCCTTGACAAACCTGAAATTACCATGACTGAGTTAGCCACTACTGTGGTTAATCTGCAAACTGAGCTTAGACTATTACGTGGGGAGAATCAGCGTCTTGTAACGGAACTAGATATTCTAAAAACCCACAAACAATTGGAGGCCTCAGGGACTGAAACCCACCCTAAGTTCAAACGCAGTTACATTCAGCCAGGTCAGTTTCAAAGTCCTCCTACAGCTACAAGTGTTCCCTCTACTCCTACTACCGCCCCAGTTAATGTGACTGTAGTTACTCCACCCCACACACCCTTAGCCATGCCGGAGAGGTTCAATGGGGATAGCAACAAGTACGCTGTATTTATGAATCAATGCCACCTTCAATTTCTATGTCGTGCGGCCTCCTTCCCAGATGATGCGGCTAAGGTAGCCTTTATCATATCTTATTTAAGTGGGAATGCAGCCCTCTGGGCAGTACCTCTTGTAGAAAATGACGATGCCATTCTGTACAGCTTGCCTCAGTTCAAAGAACGAATGAGAAGTCTTTTTGCTCGTCACTCGTACATGCAGGCAAGCGACAATGAATTGCTTAATCTCAAACAGGGCTCGAAAGACCTGTTAACCTATATTACCACCTTTAACCGGTTAGTCACGGAGACTCAGTGGCCTGAGGAGAAGAGAACTTCTCTGTTCTATAGAGGTTTAAAAGATGAGCTTAAAGACATCCTGTCCCAGATAGTGGATCCCCCAGAGGATTGTTCATTATTTATGGACCTAGTGGTCAAGCTAGACCATCGCTTGACAGAAAGAAAAGGAGAAAAGAACAAGGGAGAATACCCTCGTTTTGTCTTTTCTCGAAGTGAAAAGAAAGATACTAAGGACACTAGCGAGCCTATGCAAATAGGAGGGGTAAGAGGCCCTTTGTCCACAGAAGAACGAGAGAAAAGAAGAAAACTAAAACTCTGTCTCTACTGTGGGAAGGGTGGACATTTTGCCAGGGAATGTCCCGTCAAACCCAGTGCTGCGCTGAGGAGTACTGTGGTTAGTTCAGGGGCTGCTATGTCGTTGGAAAACTAATTGACTTGGAGAGTCCAGAGATCGCTCCTCCAAGTCCGTCTTTGTTACAGATCTCACGGCCATTGGCCAACACCCTGTCTCCTGTGCCTAAACACTTCACTATTACTGTTGTCTTTGTTTTACCCACCCAACATAGAAAATCTATGTCTATATTGATAGACTCAGGGGCTACAGGGAATTTTCTAGATATCACAGTAGCCAAGGCACTTGGTTTGCAATTTATTCCTAAGACACAACCTGAAAGAGTAAGAGCGGTAGATGGGACTGAGTTATCCTCTGGATTGGTAGAGTATCACACTCCGGAACTTATCATGGTATGTGATAATGGACATTCCGAAGTTGTCTCATTCGATCTGATTGACACCCCTAACTTTGGAGCCATATTAGGAGTGCCCTGGTTACAACTGCACAATCCACATATAGATTGGGTCTCCAGAAAAGTAACGCTACGGTCCTCCTATTGCATGACACATTGCTATCAAGAAACCACCTTATGGCAAGCCCCTTTGTGTTGCGCTCTTTCCGATTCCAAATCCCCAATCCTGCCTTCTGAGTATCTCGACTTCGCTGGTGTCTTTGATGAAGAGAAGGCTGTTGCACTTCCCCCGCACAGAGCCTATGATTGCAGGATAGATTTGATTCCTGGCGCCGAGCTGCCGGTTAGCAGAGTATATGCTTTAACTGAACCCGAGACTAAATATCTCTCTGAGTATCTTCAGGACATGTTGAAGAAGGGCTTTATCCGTCATTCAACCTCCCCGTGTCCTCTCCTATTTTTTTTATTCCTAAGAGAGAAGGGGGATTGAGAGCGTGCCTGGACTATCGTGCACTGAACAAAGTGACGGTAAAAAACAAATACCCTCTTCCACTCATCTCCAATCTCCTGGATCAGGTGCGCAAGGCCAAGATCTTTACCAAGCTTGATTTGAGAGGGGCCTATCATCTGATACGAGTCAGGGAAGGAGATGAGTGGAAGACGGCTTTCCGTACTAAGTTTGGATTATATGAATATTGCGTAATGCCTTTTGGCTTATGCAATGCCCCTGCGGCTTTTCAATTTTTTGTGAATGAGATACTCCGAGAATACCTAGACATATTTGTTATAGTCTATATAGACGACATTCTCATCTATTCTCAGACTGAACAAGAGCATTTGGAGCACGTGAGGCTAATACTACAACGACTCCAGGATAATCATTTGTTCGCTAAATTGGACAAGTGTCTTTTTCATACCCAGAAAGTGGACTTCTTAGGTTTTGTTATTTCCCCTGATGGTATTCATATGGATCCTACCAAAGTGTCTGCTATCACCAGTTGGGCTAGCCCCAAAACCGTCAGGGAAGTGCAATCCTTCTTAGGATTCGCTAATTTTTATAGAAGATTTATACATCACTTCTCTGAACTAGTGGCTCCCATAACCAGATTATTAAAAAGGGAGTTTCGTTTGAATGGGACAACGCTGCGGAGGCAGCCTTTCGTGCCCTGAAGAACAGATTCACCTCGGCACCCATTATCAGACACGCAGATGAGACGCAGCCCTATTTTGTGGAAGCTGATGCTTCCCAGTATGCAGTAGGTGGAGTGTTATCCCAGCGGGACGTAAAGTCAGGCACCCTCCATTCAGTAGCCTACTTCTCGAAAACCCTATCACAAGCTGAACAGAATTATACAATAGGAGAAAGAGAACTCTTGGCTATAAAGATGGCGTTCCAGGAGTGGCGGCATTATTTGTTAGGGTCCCCTCATACCATAACTATCTATTCTGACCATAGAAATCTCCAATTCTTCCGGTCTGCCAAAGCCCTTACCCCCAGACAGATGAGATGGGTATCCTTTTTCTGTGAATATGATTTTGTTATTACATTTCGTCCAGGAACCAAGCACGGAAAAGCAGATGCCCTATCACGGTTGGGAAAAGATCATAGGTACATAGAGGAGACCCCTGTACCCATCATACCAGAGAATAAAATCATTGCACTGGGTGAACGGCAAGAGGTTGATTCCGACTCTTTTTTCTTGCTGTTAGAACAGGAGTTTACCAAACTGGATCGAGGGAAATGGTTGGCAGACCCTTTGAATAAAATAGCGAAGGGTTTGTTTTACCACAAGGACCGTCTGTTTCTCCCCTCAGAAAAAACACGACTTATGATTATGAACTGGTGTCACACCCTACCCATGGCCGCACATCCCGGTGGAGAAAAGACCCTGCAAACCTGTCAGAGATGGTTCTGGTGGAAGGGTATGTCCCAAGACATTTCTAATTTTGTCAAAGCCTGTCCTACATGTGCCCGACAGAAACCTCTGCATTGTGCTCCTGCAGGGCTTTTACAGCCTTTACCTGTCCCTGACTGCCCTTGGTCCTGTATCAGCATGGATTTTATCACAGATCTACCAGGGAGCAGAGGGTTTACTGTCATACTGGTAGTAGTGGATATGTTATCCAAGATGGCCCATTTCATTCCTCTCAAGAAACTTCCGAAGGCTAAAGACCTCATAGAGGTATTCATAGCAAACATAGTGAAACTGCATGGGTTACCCACTGTGATTGTATCAGATAGAGGTCCGCAGTTCGTATCTAAATTCTGGCAAGGACTGTGCAACGTGCTTCACATAGACCACAGACTCTCTTCGGCTTACCATCCGCAAACGGATGGGCAGACAGAAAGGACCAATCAAACCCTTGAGCAGTTTCTTCGATGTTTGATTAGCACCACTACCAGTGATTGGGTCCAAGCCCTCCCCTTAGCTGAGTTTGCTTATAATAATTCTATGCACTCCGCTTCCAAGATTTCTCCCTTTTATTTTGTTACTGGTTGCCATCCTAAATTTCTCCCTCTACACCTTCCGCCCGAATTGTTAGACGTGCCAGCAGTCACTGAACACCACAAACTCCTTATGTCCATATGGGAACAGGCCAAACTAGAGTTACTTGAAGCCAAACAACAGATGAAAAAACACGCTGACACACACAGACGTCCTGCACCTGATTATGTGGTGGGAGACCGGGTATGGCTATCCACAAAAACCTTAGGCTACCTGGACCACGCAAACTCCAGCCCCGATATATGGGTCCATTTTCTATAATACAGAAAGTTAACCCTGTAGCAATGAAATTAGAGCTTCCATCAGACATGCATATACATCCTGTCTTTCACACTTCTTTGCTCAAACCTTTTGCCACTCCTTCCTGTTCTGAACCACCACCCCCTCCCATCACCATTGAAGGGGAACTAGAGTACGAAGTCCGTTGTATTATAGATTCCCGAAGATACAGGGGAAAGCTACAATATCTTGTAGATTGGGTGGGATATGCACCTGAAGATAGAACCTGGGAGCCTGCGGAAAACATTCATGCTCCAGTATTAGTGAGAAGATTCCATGCATTACACCCTTCTAAACCTAGACCTGTAATTAGGCCGTTAGGGGGAGAACTGTCAGGCGTCAGGCTTCTTGCACCCTTTCCCTGCCTAATAACCATTCAGGCACTACAATTCCCAGAATACACTGCGATGGCTATCACGTTGTATGCTTTCCCATGCTGCACTAGGAGAGGTCAGGTGACCTTTTCCAGCATATAGAGAGCCAGCTCCCATTACCAGGTGCTTGGCTTTCATCCTTGGCTAGGACCACGCCTTTTTCCTTGCCTGTTCGAGTTTGGAAAACTCTCCTGAGTGGAACTGCTGCTGGATTGCTTCCCATGTAATACCTTGGTTTCCTCTCTGAATTTCCCCAGCAACTCTATTCTACCCCTCCCCTTGTGTGGACTTTGGCAAGCGGCCGTGAAACGCTGCTTTTATTTTCTGCCCTTAGCGCGAGGACGCGCTGATAACGGATGTTTATTATTTCTTTTTCTTCACTTTGCCGCGCTGTGAGGCGCTGAGGATTTCCCTGGTGCGCGGAGTCGCGCTAATCCCTATCCCGGTCACAGACCCGTTTTTTACGCATGGATGAGTGCGGTGGGTGAAACAAGCGCTGCCATCTTTCAGAAGCACACAGATAACGGCGCAGGATAAGTCGCTGTTTAAACTTGGACCTTTTTCTTGGTTAGTGATTATCTGCATCTTTTCGGATTCAGCCCCCTTTCCCTTCATTCGCGAAAACTGGACAAACTTCAGCTTAATCTGCCTAAGACCTTGAAGTCAGGTTCGCTGGAGTCTAGTTTGCCTTTTTTTGGGATTCTACTTGGAACTTTATACACTGTGTGCAAGAAAGGAACACTACTTACGCTTCACCTTTTTTTATTCTTATTTGGAGAGAACCTTTTAAAGTGTCACACTGGCAATGTGCAAGTGAGTATGGGCAAGCATACAAAGTGACTCTTTACTCTAGTAGTCTTATATTTCTGTATGGGCATTTATCCCTCTATAACCTTTTTCTCTTCTGTTTCTCTGTTATCTGCAGGATTCCCCGATTTACAGATATTCCTTCTTGAAAGAAGCCCAGGTGGTCCTTTTGGTCTCTCCACTCCCTAGGGGGGCATCAGTCTACCTTTGGTGTGTTTACCTGACTAGAGGTGACTATACCCTTTGGGAGTGAAGGGGCATTATCTTCGCTCCCGCGGATCTTGGTTCAGCTGGTTGTGGGACTGGAAAACCCCGACACACCACCCATCACCATGCCCCCCAAGAAGAATCACAAGTTCCTAGATTGTGAATTGGAAGTCATGGTAGACGAGATCCTCAGGGTAGAGCCACAGCTGTTTGGCACACTGGTCCAACAGACCCCCATCTCCCAGAAAACCAAGATGTGGGAGAGGATCATCAACAGGGTGAACGCACAATCACCATGTCTGCGCACAAAGAGCGACATCCAGAACAGGTGGTATGACGTGCGCAGGAGGGTACGGGACCTGCTCAAGAAAGACTACATCATCAGCCAACACACCGGCTGTGGCCCTCCTGCCAAGCCAATATACCTCAGGCCCTGGGAGGAGAAGGTGCGGGCCATCCTTCCGCCAGTGAGCGTATATGGACTAGAGAACATCCCAGAGCCTGGTGAGTACACAACAAATGTACACAATATACTGCCACAAAACACACACACATCACTGTCAAGGGGAGAGTCAAACCATGCACTCATAGCAATTACACAGCAACCAGAACAGAATCAACCCAAAATGTGTATGTCAGTCAGATAAACACAACACATGCCATCAAAAAAGTCACATCCAACTGTGCCATCACATGTACAAACACAACTACAACTACAGCTAGGCAGTGGCACAAATAGAACTAACAAACACATCCAGACATGTAGCCACCACAACAACACCAACACACAGTGAAGACCACTCAAAGGAAGGAATTCTGTGTATGCTGGCCAAGTCAGTGTAGCCAATAGCATCATGGGAGTCGCAGTCACACATATTGCCCCCCACAACTGTCCCATCAACACCACCATGAACCATGCGCACATCACAGGGAGTGGAGAAGGACTCACAAGATGGCTGACACTGGCAACTGCTGTGGGGAGCACAAGGCCCTGCTGGCAACTGTGCACCAACAAACAGCAGGACACCACTGACTGACATCCTGAGAGACAACTTCCACTCCCTGCAATGCAAGCACAGTCCATGGTGGGATATCTGGCTGGCTGGGTGGGAAGGAGGACTTGCAGCACTGACCATAGTCACAAGCACCTCCCCTCACACCCCCCTCAACACAAACTCCACAGAACCCACCTGGTAGAATGCAATGCCTCACATCCTAACTCAATATCCCACAAAGAACCACCTCCCTGGGTTATGTTGTGTGAAGCACAGGGACACTCTTGGGACTTTTAGCCAAACAACTGCCAGGACAACACTCCCAGCCATCCTGTCAGCACAGCCAGCCCACCCCACAGGGAAGCAGAGTCAAAAGGAAGGAAGTATGGCATGCTAGGAAGGGGGGGTGGAGGCAATAGCATGATGGGAGTCGTAGTCACAGCTCTACATCCCCCACCAGATGGCCCAG